>OZ034805.1:10172266-11372266 GCA_964028335.1 Altica lythri | reverse complement strand
TAGGCTGAGAAGCCACTACATGGCCATTATCGAACACATTAAATTTGATAAAATTATAACTTTTTACCACTTGTTGTAATCCAAAAATGATATAAAATAGAAGAATATATTATATTACGCTTTAGGTTGACATTTTCAAGCAACTACAATGAGTAAAAATTTGTAACAATTTTAAAAATATTTTATTTTCCACCACAATTCGGTGTGGAATTTTCTTACCGAATACCACGCGAAGTCAAATTAATATCCTGAAATTTTTTCCCGCTCATGAATATTTTTAGAAAATTTCCCTCGTCTTCGACTCGGGAAATTTTCAAAATATTCATGAAATAATTTGACCTCTAGTGGTATTACTAGTGACTTTTCTTTACTTTTTGATCCATAAACCAATCCAAAAATTTTATTATAACGGTCTCGACTTTTTCGAAGAAGCAAGCTATTAATTGCTTGTTTTCCTTTTTTGTTAATTTCAAGAACTTCGCTATCACTGCTATTACTCTCAATCATTTTGATGAATTTAATATTTTTTAAAATTTGTAAAAAAGGTAAAATAATTTAAATTTGACATTTGTATCTCATGTTATTGTTACCAACTGTTAATAGAAAAATAAATTATCAAATTTATATTTAAATTTTATTTAAATTTTAAATAATTCGTTACAAAAAACATTGTACCTACCTAACTTTTTTGGGAAGGAATTTTTCGCATTCGCACTAAATGCAGCACTTCCTTCGGTCGTGCTGCAAATAAATTGCTCATGCGAAAATTTCTACTTCCCAAACACGTTAGATAAATAACTATTACCTACACTTTAGAACAATAAAGTGGACAAAAAGGGAACAAAAAAGCATTTTGTTTTAGTTGGATAATTTAATTTCTATTGGTACTACACTATTTATTTTTATTTTTCTATACTAATATTATAAAGAGGAAAGGTTTGTTTGTTTGTTTGTTTGAAATGAATAGGCTCCGAAACTACTGGACCGATTTCAAAAATTCTTTCACCATTGGCAAGCTACACTATTCCCGAGTGACATATTAAAAGTATACGTTTCAGAAAAAAATGTTTAAATTAAAAGTTGTAGGTCTGTTTAAGACAAACAAAAAAGTCCCCTAACATTTTTTTGTACAGGGTGAAGAAAAAAAGTTACGAATTTTTTTCCATTTTGATTTGATGTCACGCCCAAACGGCCGTACCGTTTTGGCCCATTAACGAACTCGACCGAGATTTTGGGACGATTGATTTTTGTACCAAATTTCATTTCGATCCGTTAAGAAATGCGACCGCTATCGTGTCCACAGATTTCGTTATATCGGATCTATACATACTGTAACGTTTATTTATTTTCACAGTTTATTATTTAATTTATTTATACAACTAATACACTTAATTTATGTTATAACACAATTTATTTACAATATACTAATTTATATGAACACTGAACATTGATTTATATAAACACTTATTTACTTAGACTCAACTCAAAACTAAAAACTAACTATATTTCAAAATAAAAGTCTATTTATATGCGCTTCGAACAATGAAGAAACATCTCGATCTCTCGCGTAAGGGCAGAGATTTTTCCAGTCGTATGTGGAATCTTCGATATGGTTCAATAGAACATTCCACGGCGTCGCCCGCCGGTCGGACTCGCCCATATGGCCAACCAGGACAGAGCCGGAGTCGCATTACATTGCCCCCTCCTTAAGAGATAGTTCCTCCTGGAACTAGAGCTGGATGGGAGTGATTGTATCTGCAGTCGGATCCTCTTCTACAATTTCCAGTTGTATAAAAAAAACAGGGGACGGTCTTCGTTGTAAACTGGACACTGGGCGAATGGCTGCAAACCAATACTTGGACTTCGGTATCTTGAAAGATTACTTCCACCATGTTTTGAATGACCCTCCAGTCTAACTCCTTACACTCGATCTTTGGCATTGCTATATTCTGTATATTGGACTCCAGTACGTGTTCCCTCAGGCTAAGTAAAGATTCCCATACATCTTGATAAGTGGGTCGGTCGTGATAGGTGTTCTTTGTCACTAGATAGAAGAGGTAACGTGATCCATCTTGGAGTCTCAAAGCTTTTCCGGGGACTGGCAATTGGCTTTGCAGTTCTGATAGTCGACCAAACTTTTTTCGAAAAACGGACGCTAATCCTCGGGCGTCGCTGATACTGGCAGGAATATTATGGACCAACGAGCAGTCATCTGGAAGCGTGAACAGGTCTTGATGTTTCTCAATGGTTACGCCATATCTTGCTTTCCCGGTACCCTCATAAGCACCCATAAACTCATCGAAGGCAAAATCAGGAGTCTCTTGGAGTCGATTTACATCTTCTTCTTGGTTATGATCTCCTTCAAACGGTGCCAGCCGGTTTCCATGTACCACTTTCGGTTTTCCATTTGGAATCTTACTTATTCGGTATATGACATCATTGATTCTTTTCTTAACGATGTATGGACCTTCCCAAGACGTTTGTAGCTTCGGCGAGTAACCCTTCTGTCTTCTTGGGTTATGAAGCCAGACTTTGTCTCCTTCTTCGAAACATCCTTCCGTGGCTTGAGTATCATACCGTTTCTTCATTCTATCACTGGCAATTTGAAGATGTGAGCGAACCAGTTCATGCATATCGTCCATTTTCCTTCGTAACTGGATCACATAATCTTCTCCCGCTATATCTTCTCCAGGTCGGCATCCAAACTCACGGTCGCATGGTAGTCTCATCTCTCGTCCAAACAAGACCTTTGCTGGTGTTTGGCCTGTTGTTTCATTGACTGCGGATCGGTAAGCCATCGCGAAGAGCGAAAGGTATTGATCCCAGTCCCGCTGGTGGTTGGACACTACTTTGGACAGATACTTTCCAATGGTCTTATTCATTCTTTCTACCATTCCATCTGATTGTGGATGTAATGCTGTAGTTCTTGTTCTCTTCATTCCTAGAGTATCGCAAATTCCTTGGAAAAGCTGGCTTTCGAAATTTCTACCTTGGTCACTATGAATCTCCAAGGGTACTCCAAATCGACTGATAAACTCTCTTATTAGGACATCTGCAACAGTTGTGGCCTCTTGATTTGGAATGGCGTAGACTTCTACCCACTTCGTGAAATAATCCATAACCACCAACATGTACTTATTTCCATTCTCAGTCGTCGGAAATGGTCCAGCAATGTCTAAAGCAATCCTCTCAAATGGGCTACCGACGTTGTATTGTTTCATGGGAGCTTTCCTTTTTCGCTGCGGTCCATTACTCGCAGCACAGATGGTACACTTCTTACACCAGCTCTTCACATCATCGGAACTATTCATCCAATAACACCTTTCCCGTACTCGTCGAAGGGTTTTCTTAACACCGAGATGACCTCCTGATGGACTGTCATGTAACTGTCGGAGTACTTCAGCCACTCTAGTCTTTGGAATAACTAACTGCTTTCTGATTTCTGAACCATCATCATTCTCGAGTACTCGTTTCAATAAGTCTTCTTCCAGGATGAAAGAGTTCCACTGAGCCCAATAGGATTTAAGTACTGGACAGAATTTTGATACTTCTTGCCAAGTAGGTCGTCGATCTTCTCTCTTCCATTGGCGCATTTTCTTTAAAACAGGATCATTTTCTTGTTCCTCTCTAATTTTAGTCGGTGCCCAGTAATCGTTAACTACAGTTGTTCGTAGTATAGCAGTTTCTTTGGATTCTGTCTTGTTGCAATGGGAGCAATCTGCTGGGCACGGTCTTCTGGAAAGAGAATCGGCGTTTCTATGGCTTACTCCAGCTCGATGTTCGATCCTAAAGTCGTACTCTTGTAACCGTTCGATCCACCTGGCAATTTGACCTTCAGGGTGCTTGAATTGCATTAACCATTTAAGGGCTGCATGATCGGTCCGGATTAAAAATTTTCTTCCATAAAGGTATTGATAGAAATGTTCCACGGACTTCACAACTGCCAGAAGTTCTCTTCTCGTAACGCAGTAATTCCGCTCAGGTTTAGAGAGCACTTTACTAAAATACCCCAGAACCCTTTCTTGCCCATCTTGAATCTGAGAAAGAACTCCTCCAATTCCTACATTACTGGCATCGGTATCTAAAATAAATTCCCCCTCTGGTTGTGGGTAGCCCAGTATCGGTGCTGTTGTTAAATGCTTCTTTAGAGTTTCAAAGGCCGTTTGACAGTGGTCATCCCAGCAGAATTCTCTTGCTTCTTCAGTAAGTCGTGTTAATGGCTTAGCAATATCTGCAAACTTCCTTATGAACCTTCGATAATACGTGCATAGCCCAAAAAAACTTCTTATTTGATGTTTATCGGTTGGTTGTGGCCAATGCTTGATGGAAGCAACTTTGTCGTTATCTACAGCCACGCCTTCCTTGCTGACAACATGACCCAGGTACTTAACTTTATTTTGGAATAACTGACATTTCTTGGGGTTCAACATCAGTTGGGCAGCTTGAAGTCTTTTAAAAACATCGTCTAAGTTCTTTAGATGATCTTCAAATGTCTCTCCCAAGACTATGATGTCGTCTAAATAGACCAGACATGTCTTCCAAGATAACCCTCTCAATACATTTTCCATAAGCCTTTCAAATGTCGCAGGAGCATTACATAGTCCGAATGGCATAACATTAAATTGCCATAGTCCGGAACCGGTGGTAAAGGCTGTCTTTTCCTTGTCTACTGGGTCCATTTCTACCTGCCAGTAGCCAGATTTCAAGTCTAAGGTAGAGAATAATTTACTTCCAGCCAAAGTGTCCAAGGTGTCGTCGATTCGAGGCAGAGGATAACTGTCCTTTTTGGTAACATTGTTCAACTGACGGTAGTCTACACAGAACCTCGTAGTTCCATCCTTTTTCTTAACCAAGACTACCGGAGAGACCCATGGGCTGGTAGAAGGTTCTATCACCCCGTCTTCCTCCATTTCTCGAACAATCCTTTCAGCTTCCTCTCTCTTTGCCTGCGGTAATCTTCTAGCTGTTTGACGAATTGGCTTGGCATCCCCTGTGTCAATTTTATGCTTCACTGTAGAGGTTCTTCCTGTCTTACCTCCTTTTGGCACAAAAATGTTCCGATATTGATGGAGAAAGTCTTTAACTCTTCTTTTCTCTATTCGATTCAGAGATGGACCAGCAACTGCCACCATGTGTTCGAACTTGTCGTTGGAATTATCCGAAGTGGCCGTCTGACGAATTATGGACGATACTGGTACACAGGTTCCAATTCTGGTATCTTTCTTGATTGTAATAGGGTGATCATTGATGTTTATAATTCGTACCGGAATTTCTCTAGCAGAAGTAACCAATCCTTTTCCGATCAAAATTCCTCGGCCGACGTCTTCATCATGGTTCAAAGGTTCCATCATGGCAGGTGTTCCTGCATCAACAGTTCCTTGAAGACGTGCCACTACGATAGTTTCACTTCTAACAGGTATCACAGTATCCTCTTCTAGAGCTGCTGGCACGGTTCTGTCCTCATACGGATGAAGAAATACTTCTTCGGCACCCACTTTAATAACTCTGTTTTTGAAATCCAGCTGGAAACCATGTAAGTTCATTACGTCCATTCCTAATATCACATCTTCCTCGATATCAGCGACAATGACAGTATGCGTGAACTTTTCTGTACCGATTCCTATTTGAACTTGGACTTCCCCATGGATGTTAGCTCTTTCACCCGTGGCGGTCCGCAGCCGTAGCCTTGTTGGTTGAAGTTTCTTGCTGCTACTTATAGTTGTTGGTCGTATAATGGTCCTGGTCGCTCCAGTATCTATCAACAGTGTATACTTTTTACCATTTACTTTACCATCTACATATACACTGTCATCGCGACATTTCAGAGATGCTATGAGTATGAGAGGATCTTTTTCCTGTGGAGTTGTTTCTCGATTTGCATTGGCCACTGGACGTTTACATGATTTGATAAAGTGTCCCATTTCGCCACAATTGTAACACACGCGGGGCCTCTTCTTTTTGTTTTCAGCAAAGTTCTTCATCATGTTAACTAATTGGTCCAATTTATTTTCGTCTTCTTCGTCTTTTACAGACCTTACTTTACTGTATCCCCCACAAGCCTTCGAAGCCGCTTCATACTCAAGCGCAGCGGACAAGACATCGACTAAAGTTTTGTGACGGGCTAAACGAAGAGTCTTGTTCATTTCAGGATCACGGAGCCCATCAAGAAATGCTTCTACTGCTAAACATTCTATCATCTCTTCATCAGCTGCAGGATAGGCAAATCTGACCAACCTGGCAATATCTACTTCATATTCCTAAAGGGTCTCTTCTCGCTTCTGTTTTCGTATCTTCAACTGTGACCGGTACAAATTTTCCAGATGTTCATGACCATATCGCATGTTTAATCTCTTCTTAAGTTGTTCAAAGTCATCTGTCTCTTCCACCGGTATAGTCTGAAGAACGTCGCAAGCATCTCCTCTAAGAGCGATCGTGAGATTTACAGCCTTTTCTTTTTCTGACCATCCGTTCGCTCGTGCAGCTGTTTCAAACTGTTTAAGGTAATTTTCCCATGACATTTTTCCATCAAAGGTTGGGGCTTTAATGCGGACCGAACTTTCACTGCTTTCCAGTTTTGGTTTTTGTTCCACTTTACAGCTTGTCTTTTCTTCATCATTTTTCTCTTTTGATTCTTCCACACTAATCCTTTCTCCCTTTCCCATTTCTTCCATTTTTCGTTCAATCTCTTTTATTTTCTCCTCGAATGAAGTCATCTCATTCTTTAGAGAAGACATATCTGATGACATGGATGAACTTTATTTTCCAAAGAAGAAATTTCAGTAGAAACTTTATTTTCCAAAGAAGAAATTTCAGAAGAAACTTTATTTTCCAAAGAAGAAATTTCAGAAGAAACTTTATTTTCCAAAGAAGAAATTTCAGAAGAAACTTTATTTTCCAAAGAAGAAATTTCAGAAGAAATGTCTGTTTTCAGAGAAGACATATCGGTAGAAACCTTATTTTCCAAAGAAGATATTTCAGAAGAAACTTTAATTTCCAAAGATGATATTTCAGAAGAAACTTCATTTTCCAAAGAAGAAATTTCAGAAGAAATGTCTGTTTTCAGAGAAGACATATTAGTAGAAACATTTTTTATAGAAGACGTCAATGATGAAGTATCGTCAGCAAATAAAAACTCCTCCGGGTCTAATCCTTGATCAACTATCGCTTGTCTAAGTCGCTCCACCAACTCCGACTTCTTTCCTGTAGTGTCCAATTCACGGTCTTCAAGTTCCCGACGCAAGTCTGCCACTTTTAATTCACAAAGTTTTTTCGACATTTTTCTACACTATTTATTTACACTATCCCACTTCTGACACCAATGTAACGTTTATTTATTTTCACAGTTTATTATTTAATTTATTTATACAACTAATACACTTAATTTATGTTATAACACAATTTATTTACAATATACTAATTTATATGAACACTGAACATTGATTTATATAAACACTTATTTACTTAGACTCAACTCAAAACTAAAAACTAACTATATTTCAAAATAAAAGTCTATTTATATGCGCTTCGAACAATGAAGAAACATCTCGATCTCTCGCGTAAGGGCAGAGATTTTTCCAGTCGTATGTGGAAGCTTCGATATGGTTCAATAGAACATTCCACGGCGTCGCCCGCCGGTCGGACTCGCCCATATGGCCAACCAGGACAGAGCCGGAGTCGCATTACAATACATACATATCATAATCACGACAGATATCACAAATTTAGCATGTGCAATGGGGCGAGGCTACTTATAAAGAAATTAAAGGACAATTAAGTTGTAGCAACCAATATAATTGAACCACCAGCAGGTTAACTAGCTCATACACTGAGGATACCGATGATCCCAACTGATCTATCAAATCTATTTAAACCGCTTTAATTTTCTATCAAAACATCTTTCGCTTTTACTAATAATAAGTCTCAAGGTCAAACCTTCCAAATAGTAGGGATCGGTTTTCCTCACGGCCAACCGCCTAAGGCGGGTCGGAGCACCTGAAAATCAATTTATTTTGCTGCCAGAAAATAAAACAACATGTAATATTGTTTACAGGGAAGCGTTAACCCAATAAATTTAATGGCTTTTGTTATTTTTCTTTAATCCCCAAGCAAAGCCGAGGCGGGCTGCTAGTATAGAATAATTTAACATAGATTTAATACCTTATTTATCAAAAAATATTTTTTCTACGACTGCTATAGAATATAGCTCTATTCTCACATTTTCCAATGTTAGACTTTGCAAAAGCCGTGGAATAAATGAATCCACGAAGTATAGATACCAGGAGTCTAAACGTAATGTTGACCGAATTGTCTCAATTTAGGGGACAGAACTATTGCCGGTAGAGTGGGCCATTGTTCAAGAAATACTCGTTTAAATCCTTACGCGGGAAGTTTTGCTGCTATTGACAGCTCCGGAAAAAAATATTTTGAGAAACGTGGAATAAAATAAAAGTTTTAGGAAAAATTTTATGTAGGTATATATTTTAAAAGATAAATGAAAATGCAAAAAAAATCCAAATATTATTTAGAAACTACACAAATTTATAAATTAATTATTGTTGTCCTTGTTTGTTATATGGCTCTGCAACTCGGCATCTAAGTAATACCCAAACACCAAAATCACATGAGGAATGTGAAAGAATGGGCAACTATTTCATATCGAGAAGCTGTAGGATCATTGCTGTTCGTGGCTCGTGTGTCTCGTCCGGATATTGATTACGCAGTTAATCAAGCTAGCCAATTTCTGTCACAATTTGGTGAAGAACATTGGCAATTTGTAAAAAAAAATTATTCGGTATTTGTGTGGTACATCCGAGTTTGGAATAATATTCGGAAATGGAGTGTGTAACCATAAACTAATGGGTTTTACGGATGCTGATTACGCTGGATGTACAGATACGCGTAAATCCACCAGTGGTTTTGTTTTTATATTAAACTAGCTGTCCCGGCGGACTTCGTACCGCATAACACTGGCGTGACTTTTTTTCATTTTTCGTTTTTTCGAATTTGTATTATTTTGTTTTAAATGATTTTTTTATTATATCATATTTTCTCGTTATCAGGTTTATACTATTTTTTCGTTGTATTTTATAATTTGTCGATTAAATAAATTAGATATATACTGCGCCACCTTACGGTGGCGTCATAGTAGTTAATTTAGTAGTAATTGCTCCTTTAAATATATGAGATAGTACGGTAGCGTTATATTATTTAATTTAGAAAGGTATTTATTTGTCGTAAAAAATAAAAAATATTTTTTTTAATAAAAAGTATCCTATGTTACTTCTAATACCTTCAAGAATATGTGTACAAAGTTTCATGATGATTGGTAGAGTAGTTTTCGCGTGAAAACGTAACAAACAAACTTACATTCACATTTATAATATTACTAGCTGACCCCGCGGACTTCGTATTGCATATAACGGATGTATTTTTTGGTTTTTTCAAATTTTTACGATTTTATTTTGGGTTCAATTTTTAACTTCCCGCTAAAAAAAATTAAAATTTTTTTAAAAATCGGGAAGTTATTGGTTTCACCCCGTTTTTCAAAAATCGAGTTTTCATCGGATCTCAACGTTTTGAGGTCTTAGGAACCTCCCCTGACTATTTTTACGAGGGTGTCTGTATGTCTGTATGTACGTGTGGATGTGTGTGTGTGTGTGTGTGTGTGGATGTATGTAAACCTCTTATAACTTTTGAACGGCTTGACCGATTGGAATGAAATAAATAGCATTCCAAAGAGTTTCATGTAACTTAGATTCCCTGTAAGTTTGAACCGATTCGAGCCAGTAGATTTCGAGAAATTTCAAAATAACCGAAAAAAACAATTGCTAAAAATTATGTTTTTTGGGCATATCTTTTTGGCTATTACATCGATCAATTTCATAACCTAATCAGCTCTCAAGCTTAAAAAGCCACGTCGAATGCCGTTTTGCAAATTAAAATCGGTTGATTCGTTCGTGAGATATCGTTGTCGAAAAATATCAAAAAAAGTGTTTTTTTTTCAATAACTTAGAGATTTTCTGACTAACCGATTTTGCACTCCCGGTAACGTTTTTAGGTCTCAAAAAACTGCGTTGAATGCCATCTTGAACATCAAAATCGAATAAGCCGTTACAAAGTTATGGCTTTTTAAACATTTCAAAAAAAGTCAAAAACGTCAAAATACGTCACGATACTATAGCTTTGCGGTTAAAACTAGCGGGAAGTTGCAAGGATGGCCTTTAAGGTCAACCTCTTTTCGAATTTTTTTTTTTTGATTTTATCGTTTTTATCATATTTTCTCGTAAATTTTCAGCTGTATACTATTTTTTGATTATATTTTGTAATTTATCGAATAAATATATTAGGTAGCAACTGCGGCACCTTACGTCATATTATTTAATTTAGCAAGAATTTGTTGAAATATATGAGATATTATGCAAAATAAACCTTAAGTAAGAATTGCTCGTTTAAATATATGTAATATTAACTGCGCCACCTTACGGTGGCGCCATAGTACTTTATTAAGTCGTAATTGCTACTTTAAATATATAAGATATTAACTGCGCCACCTCACAGTGGCATACTCAGGCTTTGAACTTCATTACTGAACCGCTAGATGGCGTTGAAGAAGCTAGTTTTTGTGATTTTTTTAATAAAAAGTATCCCACGTTAATTCTAATACCTCCAAGAATATGTATACAAATTTTCATGATGATCGGTTAAGTAGTTTTCGCGTGAAAGCGTAACAAACAAACTTACATTCACATTTATAATATATAGGGATACGGAAGGGTTAGGGATAGGGAAGGGAAGGGATGCGTCATATTATTAATTTAGCAAGAATTTGTTGAAATATATGAGATATTATGCGAAATAAACCTTAAGTAAGAATTGCTCGTTTAAATATCTGTGATATTAACTGCGCCACCTTACGGTGGCGCCATAGTGCTTTATTAAGTCGTAATTGCTAGTTTAAATATATAAGATATTAACTGCGCCACCTCACGGTGGAATACTCAGGCTTGGAACTTCATTACTGAACCACTAGATGGCGTTGAAGAAGCTAGTTTTTGTGATTTTTGTAATAAAAAGTATCCTATGTTAATTCTAATACCTCGAAGAATATGTGTACAAATTTTCATGATGATCGGTTGAGTAGTTTTCGCGTGAAAGCGTAACAAACAAACTTACATTCACATTTATAATATATAGGGATAGGGATAGGGAAGGGATAGGGAAGGGAAGGGAAGGGATATATATATAGGAAAGGGATGGTGGTCCGATCACGTGGTCTACGCAACGTTAAAATGTCGTTTCACTATCGACTACAGAAGCCGAATACATGGCGTTGACTCATGGAGTTCAAGAAGCAGTTTGGTTAAGAAATTTGCTTGTGGAACTTGGTTTCTATGTAGAATGCGTACCTATGTTTATAGATAATCAGTCAGCAATAAAGGTAGCAAGTATAATTCGTTCATTTTTTATTCCTATCTCAGTAGGCTCTGTTAGTATCATAAAATTCGCCCTGTATAATACACGTCTGAGTTTACTGTTCCGTGGTCTTGTTAATTGTAAGTACGATGTTGTCACGTCTTCAATAAAAATATGTGTATTCAGTACAAATATCTTAAGTAATTAAATTTGCAAACCAAATTTAAAACTTGCAGGAAATAAGTCAATATATTTAATATTCTTTAAAATTCCTTATATTACACCGGTTTATTGCACTTAAAACGGCTGTTTATAGTTGGAGTGAAAAAAAGTAAAAAAGCGTGAAATAAAGTGCCATAACGTTAACTTTATTTCACGCTAACCATTTGATTAATAGAAATAAAATATCAAGTTACCTTTAACTTTTTGTTGTTCTTACTATTATTAATAAAAGTAGTGATGATTCTGAGGTTGAAATATGTCCTCCAGAAGAAATCATAGAAAAGGCAAATGTGGCGACTTCAAATTTGCTGCCAGAAAAATCAAAAGAAAATTATACAAGAGAGTATAATACTTTTATGAAATGGTGGATTTAAAATACTATCCACAGCTTCACAGAGCGGGTGCTTTTAGCTTTTTTTAAAGAAAGTTTTAGAAAATTCAAGTCTTCTACTTTATGGTTCATTATGTAAATACTTCACTCAATGCAAAAGTGAACTGTGCTTCGCGAATTTTACAAGGACCTAATATCAGTACTATTTTTGACCAACCTTCAACGTCATTTAGCCAACATTCTGCATTCTCATGGAATTGCCGCACTCGCCTAACGGCTCGTGCGGTCAATTTTTCCATTCGTGAAAAAAGTACCACTTTATGCACTTGTTGCATAATAGTTATTTATGATATGAGTGTTAAAAGTGAGGTTTTATTTTGTGAGTGAAAACGTTTGTGAAATGAGCGGAGCGAATTGAACAATTTTATGAACAAAATAAAATCACTTTTAACACAAATACCATACAATGTTTTTTGTACAACTTCCCTATTTTGATAATGAAACGAGCGAATTTGCAATGACAATAAACCAAACCGTGTTAAAAGTAAACTAAACCGTGTTAAAAGTAAACTTGTTTACATGGCAACGTGTTAAAAGTATTTTTAACACGCTACTATGTAAACAATCGTTTTTAACATTGTTTGCTATCATTAAAAGTGTCACTTTTAATGACAGTTGTACAAAAATTACTATAATTGAATACTAAAGTAGATACGTCAGATTTCGCTGCAAGTAGTATTAATATCCAAGAATGGTCTTTTTGAATTCACATGAATTTTGACTGATACTCAAAATAACACATTCCTTTACACAGAACAGATCCCTGTTTATAGTCAATTATTATTTTATTGATCTATAACGAAAAATATACTTTTATATTTACATTTTATTACAAATAAATAAGTACAATTCAAAATGTAGCACATATACATATATTAACGAAAAACGTTTAATACAACTTTTAAATTAATCAAGCAAAAGTAAAAAAAACATTTTTACAAATGTATAATAAAACTTTTAAATTATTCAAGCAATGGTAAAAAAAAATTTTTAATCATTTTTGAGTTTGACATAAAAACACAGTACTCAAATTTTATATCCATCTTTTTTAAAGTTTACTATTTTACATCCAAATGGCATCGTACTGTGACATTATTGTAATAGTGGCTGTAGGGTAATAAAATTTCACATCCAATGGGTTAATTAAGGAAACTACTCCAGTACAAATTTGATTTTCCTGGTCCGCCCCAGGTGGAGTCGCATTTAACTTATATATGCAGATGTTTTGATAATGTTCTTTATAACAGAAATTCTTCAAAAATTTTTCAAACCGATACAATGAAAAAAATATTTTAATAAATTACATAAAAGCAAATAAAAACAAATACAGATGCAGATTTAGATGTAACGAGTAAATGTTGTCGGTGTATTTGTATGATCAATCCTCCTCCATTATTTCACTGTAAGAATCAGAGTCACTATCAAATCCAAAATCGGAATCGTCAAAATCTGATTCCTCCAATGAAATAATTAAAGGAGGAATATTGTCATGTCAGCAGTTTCCAATGTAAGTAGTCCAAATAAGTTCGTCTGTATGTCTACAAAAATTTCGCCACATGTCTGGTGTACATTTAGTCAATGCTTCTGTCCACGTTTTTTTAACTCTATCCTAGTCAAGATAAGTAGATGTTATATGTTTGTTATAATATGTCTTAGTAAACCCCCATGCTAGTTATATTGGATTGTAATGACAATGGTAGGGTGGTAATCGAGGTACTTCATGTTCTCGTTGTTTTAAAATTTCATCCACTACATATATCTTTTCGTCAGTTTTATAAGGTAAGATTATTGAGTACAGTTGTTTCTTTGTCATTTTTGTGTCAAACGAAACGTAATGTTATTGTTAATCAACCATTCCTGCAACATCGCTTTTTTCGATAAAATAGGGTGGTTTGTTAAGTTCAACTAAATGGTATGGCGCGTTGTCCATGACCACCACACATTTTTCTTGAAATACAGATAGAGCAGCAATGTGTTGATTAACAACCCAGTTTTTAAAAAGGTCACTATTCATACTTTTGTTATAGTCAATGTCTGTATTCGAAGACTCTAGTAACAAGTCACATCCTTCTTCCAAAAATCATCCATTATCGTGTGAGCGTGTAAAATAGTAAATCGCTTTCCTTCGGATTTTACACGAGCTGGATTACTTTTCAGGTCAGAATCGTGTACCCACTGACGCACTAAACTACCATTTTGATAGATCCATGTTTCATCTAGGTACACGAATGTAACTCTCTCAGTAAGGTTGTTTAGTTGTTTATATTTCCGAATTTTACTAATTTTAACCTGTCGTTGTTCACATGAAATATCTATGTCGTCCATTTACTTTTTTAAATTTGTATCCCATTAATTTTATAAGTTTGTATCGTGTAGTGCGTCCCCCTTTAAAATCAAAATTCTGTTTAGCATCATAGCATCAGTCCAAAGTAAAATGTTCATTTTTAGAATGGTAGATTCAAATCTGTCGCTGTAAGTCTTTTTTAAAATAAACTTCTCAAATGTATCAGTTTTACTTCCTTTATCTGCGACTTTCTCATTATTTTTCAATCCTTAATAATTCTCCGTATTTTCCAAACACTAATCTAAAAACATTAAGCATTTAGAATGTTTGTCATATTAATTAGTTACACAAAGGTAGATATGAGATTTAAAAATATTTAACAAAATTTTGAATTAAATTATAGTTACAAAAATGTTTAATTTAGAAATGTGAAATCTGACAACGTTGTTTATAATTTATTATGATATCTGTATGTATTATGTTAATAATATAAATTTTATTTAAAAAGTGATACATATTTATAAAATCATTACAAAAACCTCTTTCAATTAATTTAATGCAAAATATATAACTTTATGTTAGCTGTCACAAACTAGGATTCATTTAAAATAAATAGCATAATGGTAGGCACTTACCTTAAAGATCTAAGCCAATTGATTTAAATACACACTTTCGCTACTGTTGCTTTATTTCTTAAACGTACCATAACATTTATTGATGTTGTTATGTATTTCTATACTGATTTTTTTGGCATTGCTTCTGAATATTTCTATCTTTAAAAATTTTAACTTTTGATAATATGAGCTGTCAATATTTCGACAGTAGGACAGGACGTTTTCAGTTTAGGTACCAACCCAACAAAATGAAGTGCCAATCCCAGAAATAAAATGCATAGTCTACTGAGATAGGAATAAAAAGTGAACGGATAATAACCCATAGAGATATAAGATATAGAGCACGTGAGCCATAGGAACGCACACAAGTGAAAGCCAGCACGGAATAGAAAGAGAGAGACTCGCCTGTTGCGCATGTGATTAGACAAAGATAAACCGACGCACTAGTTGTCCTCTATCTTTCTATTTCGTGCTGGTCGTATCGGCACCGACGCACTAGTTGTCCTCTCTCTTTCTATTTCGTGCTGGTCGTATCGGCTGGCTCCCGTGCTCTATATCTTATATCTCTATGTAATAACCCTGAGTTCCACAACAAAAGCTCTAAGCATATTATGTAAGTGTGCATTATTATTTTACGCGAGAAGTGTACGAGCGCGGAGAAATTGATCTGATTTATATTTCTACAAAAGATCAGTTAGCAGACTTGTTTACTAAGCCGCTGTCAAAATCCCTGTTTTTGAAATTGCGAGATGATTTGAACATAGTTGCCAGTTTTAAATAAGTGGGAGTGTTGAATAAAAAAAATTAAGATATTAGAAAACTGGCAAAGCCACAGTTAGTTTGACTAGATGTATTTAGAAAATCTGTCATTGAAATTTTGTCATTGTCATAGTATTGAAACACGTATGGGGGCTTTTTACACAATTTATTTACAAAATTGTTAAGATACACTGAACTCTGCTGGATAACGTCTAACTACTTGACAATACAATGAACTCTTCTGAACACTTGACTCGAACTGACGTTAACTGCCCATGCATCCCCTTATATACCACATTATTTAATCTAGTCAGTGTGTTTAGAAGTTTCTAGAATTTTCTAGAAACATTATTTAAAATGGTCAGTTGATTTTTTTACAAACTTCTAAAAATCAACTGTCAACAACAATCTTTTAAATTAAGGTCCCTTCCTTTACGGTTATCCCGTTACACTGCCCCCTGCTTAGATTCATTCCTCCTGGAATGTTATTTCCTACATCGGAATCCCGCACACTCCTTGAGCCAGCCAAACCATCTTCTTGGAGTTGCTGCGCATCTCCACTGTGGTTTCCCTGGTAAGGCGCCAAACGATCATGATGGACCACGACGGGTTTCCCTCTGGGAATTTTCACGATCCGATAAATGACATCGTTAATCTTCTTCTTGATGGTGTAAGGACCTTCCCAGTTCTTTTGTAATTTGGGACAAATACCTCGACGCCGTCGGGGGTTATAGAGCCAGACTAAATCTCCAACTTGGTAACTCTTTTCCATTGTCCGTGTGTCATAGTACCTCTTCATCCGATCACTAGATAATTGTAGTTTTCCACGCACCAGGTTGTGTATATTTTCCATTCGACTCTGAAGGTCGGCGACATATTGTTCACGTGCCATTTCTTCACCAGGTTTACAACCAAACACCAAGTCACATGGTAGCCTCATTTCTCTACCGAACAGGACCTTCGCAGGCGTTTGGCCAGTTGATTCGTTGATAGCCGATCGAATTGCCATTAGAAATAGTGGAATATGTCGATCCCAATCCCTCTGACAATCTGACACCACTTTTGACAGATAGTTGGTTATAGTCCGGTTCATTCGTTCCACCATTCCATCAGACTGAGGGTGCATCGCTGTGGTTCTCGTTTTGTGGATGCCTAATCTTTGGCAAACTTCTTGAAACAGCTTGCTCTCAAAATTTCTTCCTTGGTCTGAATGTAATTCTAATGGTACCCCAACCAATATATCTGCTAAAGTGGTAGCTTCCTGATTGGGAACTGCATATGCTTCAACCCATTTAGTGAAGTAGTCCATTACAACAAAGATGTACTTGTTTCCTAAATCGGTCTGTGGAAGTGGCCCCAATACATCTACTGCGATTCTTTCAAAAGGACTTCCAACCAGGTATTGCTGCATTTCCGCCTTCGGTTTTCGGTGCGGACCGTTACTGGCAGCACATGTAGTGCATTTACGACACCAATCTTTAACATCATTAGTGCAATTTACCCAGTAAAATCTATCTCGGATCTTTTGCAGCGTTTTCGTGATACCCAGATGTCCTCCAGAACTATCATTATGCATCTGTTTTAAAATTTCCGGTACAGCATTTCTTGGGACCACTATTTGTTTCCTTGTTTCTGTGCCCCCGGAATTTTCTACAAGTCTTTTAACGAGCCCTCCGTCCAAAATTAAAGAGTTCCATTGGGACCAGTATGCTTTTAAAGCAGGAGAGGATGAGGATATCTCTCTCCACAACGGACGACGGTCCATTCTCTTCCACTCCCTAATCTTTCTCAGAACGGGATCGTTTTCTTGTTGCTCCTCCAGTATAGAGCTCTCGTCTTCTGGCACAACCTTAACTAAGGCAAGTTTTTCCTCGTTCTGCTCCATACGGGTACAATGGTGGCAATCAGGTCGACATGGTCTTCTGGAAAGTGCATCAGCATTACGATGTCTGGTTCCAGGTCTGTGCTCGATTTCAACATCATATTCCTGCAGTTTTTCGAGCCATCTTGCTATCTGTCCTTCTGGGTTTCTAAAGCTAAGTAGCCACTTTAAACTAGCATGGTCTGTTCTGATCAGGAATTTTCTGCCATACAGATATTTATAAAAGTGTTCGACGGATTTTACAACTGCTAACAGTTCCCTCCGAGTTACACAGTAATTCTTTTCAGCTTTCGATAAAGTTTTGCTGAAGTAACCAACCACTCTTTCCTTACCGTCTTGTAGCTGTGACAAGACGGCTCCAATTCCCACATTGCTGGCGTCGGTGTCCAGAATAAGCTTACCATCAGGAAGTGGATAAGCAAGAACAGGTGCTGACGTAAGCTGTTTCTTCAATATTTCAAACGCATTTTGACATTCCTGATCCCAACAGAAGGACTTATCTTGTTCTGTCAAACGTGTCAAGGGTTTGGCGATGTCTCCAAAATTCTTGACATATCGTCGGTAATAGGAACAAAGACCCAAGAAACTCCGGAGCTGATGTTTGTCTATAGGGATTGGCCATTCCTGAACGGCTTGTATCTTAGCGGGGTCAACAGCAACGCCATCCTTGCTTACGTTATGTCCTAAATAGTTGACCTGTCTCTGGAACAAGTGGCATTTCTTAACATTCAATGTTAGATTAGCGTTCTGTAATTTTTTAAAAACTTCTTCCAGGTTAGATAAATGTTCCTTAAAGGTCTTACCCATTATGATGATGTCGTCTAGATAAACTAGACAAGTTTCCCATGACAAACCCCGCAGGATGTTCTCCATTGGTCGTTCAAACGTCGCAGGAGCATTACAGAGGCCAAATGGAAGGACTGTGAATTGCCATAACCCTGATCCACTGGTAAAGGCAGTCTTTTCTTTGTCTGCAGGATTCATTTTAACTTGCCAGTATCCACTTTTAAGGTCTAAGGTAGAAAACAGAGTAGAACCCGCCAAAGCGTCGAGGGCATCATCAATCCTTGGCAGAGGATAACTGTCCTTCTTAGTGACATCATTTAGCTTTCGATAGTCGACACAAAACCGCATTGATCCGTCTTTCTTTCTCACTAATACCACAGGAGAAGCCCACGGACTACTGAAAGGTTCGACTATGCCATTTTGGATCATTTCTCTAAGGGCTCTATCTGCTTCTTCCTTCTTAACTTGAGGCATCCTTCGGGGTACCTGTCGAATTGGACGTGCATCACCAGTGTCAATTCTATGTTGTACAACATCAGTTCTTCCCAGTTTACTTTTAGAACCAAATACAGGTTTATAACGGTAAAGTAGATCTCTTACCTGTTTCTTTTCTAATTTTGACAAAGAGGGGTCTAATTTTGTCATTAATTGTTCAATTTCGTTGGTCTCATCTGTTTCCGTAACATTTATCTTGTGAATTATGGCCATTACTGGTTCTAAACTTCCCATTTCCGTGTCCTTTCGGAGAAGAACTGGATGATCGTTCAAGTTGATAACTCGGATGGGTACCTCTTTGGCGGATCTAACAAGAGTCTTACCCACAAGGAGTCCTTTTCCCAATTCACGGTCATGGTTCTTCGGCTCTATCATGGCTGGGGCACCATCTGGCTCCAGTCCATCCAACCGCGCTGTGACGACACATTCGCAGCTTGCCGGAAGTTCGATATCATCGATTAGCTTAATCGAGGCATTGTCAACTTGTTTTCGGTGCAGGAATATTTCTTCATTACCAGTACGAAGGATACGTTGGCGAAGATCCAAATGAAAATCACAGTGGAGCATAACATCCAAGCCCAGAACAACATCTTCATCAACGTCAGCCACCAGCACTGAGTGAACAAGAGAGGTTGAACCAAACTGTAGCGTCACCTGTATCTCACCGTAGACTCTAGCAGAATCTCCGGTAGCGGTACGCAGTCTCCAACTGGTAGGCAACATCTTATTTCGCATAATGATGGTTGGTCGGACGATAGTTTTTGTAGCTCCAGTGTCTACCAGCATGCTAATATTCTTCCCATCAAGGAGGCCATCTACATATAAGCTGTCCACGTGATGTCGCATAGTTGCCAATTTAATGGTGTGAGGGGCTTCGGGAATGTTTGGGGTCGATTTCGCCCTCCAGGAGTCAACCCGTTCTAGTTTTCCTGCTGCTGGGGTACTTCAGCAGAAGATTTTTCTTTTTGGGGGCAAGTATTTCTTATATGGCCTAGTTCTCCGCAGTTCCAGCATCTCACTTGGCGCCTTCTTCTTGGAGATAACTTCATTAATCTCTCTACTACCGCTTCAACGTCGCTAACGGAATGAACGGCATGGTCGTAGTTACCGGTGATTTCCCTTAGTCGAGCAACTCCACGTGAGGCCTCCGTCGCCGCCTCAAACTCCAGGGCAATGGTCAAGGCGTCCACAAGAGTCTTCGGCCGCGCCAACCGTACAGCGCGCTGCAACTCGACGTCTCGAAGACCATCGGTGAAGGTTTGGACTGCTAGGCACTCCAGGAAATCCTCCGCTGCATTTGAATACGCAAGTCGTACCATTCTTGCTACATCCGCTTCAAATTCCTGGATAGTTTCGCCATTTTTCTGTTTTCGGCTCTTTAACTGCATTCGGTACACCGGTTGTAGATGAGTTTGACCATAACGCATCTCCGGACGATTCACCAATAACTCGAAGTTGTCAGCTTCATCCGGTGTCAATGATTGCAAGACGTCTAAAGCTTCGCCTCGCAAAGCTACGGTTAGGGACAATGCTTTCTCCTGGGATGACCATCCATTAGCTCTGGCCGCTGCGTCGAATTGTTTCAGGTAATTTGGCCAGGAAGTCTTCCCGTCGAAGGTCGGGGGTTTCATTGTCGTTCGTACCTGAGTAGTCTCCCCATTTCCTCGTCGGTCGACGTCTACGTGGCAGGTTTCCGTCCTTTCTGCATCTCCGTCGCCGTGGTGGATGGGCTGGTTTCGACGACAAGCTTCGTGTTCCCGTTGAAGCTTTCTTATTTCGGACTGGATTTGCTGGTTGATCTCTTCTCGCAAGTTGGCCACTTGCTGGTTTTGCTCGTCTCGCAAGTTAGACACTTGCTGATTTTGTTCGTCATGAAGAGTGTACACTTCGGAGCGCAAATGCGATATTTGCTGGGAAAAGGAACTGGATAACTCTTCTGGTAGGGTAGACATCCGTTGTGATAGCTGGGACATATCTTCGCGCTGGCTCTTCATCTGACTGGAAAGCTCCTCCTGCTGGCTCTTCATCTGACTGGATAGCTCCTCTTGTTGGTTCGTCATTCGTTGCGACAGCTGGGACATATCTTCGCGCTGGCTGCTTATCTGACTGGACAACTGGGAAAGTTGTTGAGTTTGTTCTTCTTGTTGGCTCGTCATTCGTCCTGATAGCTCCTCTTTCAGCTGGGACATATCTTCGCGCTGGCTCTTCATCTGACTGGAAAGCTCCTCTTGTTGGCTCGTCATTCTTTGTGATAGTTGGGAAAATTGTTGAGTTAGTTCAGAATTTGCTTTTTGAACTGGGTCTTCGAACTCCACAGCGTCAGGGTCCAAATTATTATTTACGTAGTACTCACGGAGCCTTCTCAACAATACGGATTTGCTTCCAGTAGTTTCCAACTCTAATTCTTCAAGCCCTCTTCTGAGCTCAGCCACCAATAGTTCATTTATCTTTTTTCCAGGCATTCTTGTATCTTCACCCCACACCTGACACCAATTTGAAACACGTATGGGGGCTTTTTACACAATTTATTTACAAAATTGTTAAGATACACTGAACTCTGCTGGATAACGTCTAACTACTTGACAATACAATGAACTCTTCTGAACACTTGACTCGAACTGACGTTAACTGCCCATGCATCCCCTTATATACCACATTATTTAATCTAGTCAGTGTGTTTAGAAGTTTCTAGAATTTTCTAGAAACATTATTTAAAATGGTCAGTTGATTTTTTTACAAACTTCTAAAAATCAACTGTCAACAACAATCTTTTAAATTAAGGTCCCTTCCTTTACGGTTATCCCGTTACAGTATTATTGTTTGTATTTTTCCTTAATCGTTTTTAAAAGTTGTGCGTGTTTTATTAGTCATTAAACACTTATTTAATTACTCTGGTTTTTGGTTTAACCCATAATCCCATCAATTATATATTTAATTTAATTTAAAATTCGCGACATTCAAATCTCAAATATCATAATAATGCATGATAACATCGGTAACTCCTGAATCCTTGCGCAGCTAGTGCTAAAAATTAGAACTATGATGTGGGTTGATTTATTGGATACCAGAAATATTATGAAAAAGCCTATACCTTGTACTCTAGTCAACATCTTCAAAAACGTGAAAAATTAAAATAAAGGTTCTAAAAATAAGAGCAATAGCTCATTGGATTCGAAATCACCTCTAGAAAAATATTTCTGAAGAAAAACTGTGCAGGCAAAAAATTGCAATTGTTATTAACAAAATAAGATAAAAAAAAAGATATTTATGTTTTTGTTAATAACTCGAAAAATATTAATATTTAAGCAATTTTGATAAAAACTCGTTAAAGAGGAGGAAATTTCCGAAAAAAATGTCTGTCCTCCCGGAACATCTTCATTATTTATAATTTTAATTTGACGTTGAAAATAGGTAGTCCACCGCGCACAACCCTTTTTTCGATATGATTAATACATTCTTGAAACTTTGTGTATAGTCCTATTGACGAGTCCAACAAAGGTTGAAATTATCTAAATTTAAAACTGCTGCTTTTTCGAGCTAGAAATAAACGAAATTTTTAAGCTGTCGGACAGCAAAAACGCAGCAATAAATTTGTCGGACAATGTGAGTATTTGATTTAATACTTAATTATAAACAAATTGTGTAAAAATGAATTATATATATATATATATATATATATATATATATATATATATATATATATAACAAAAACAAGGTGCCAAGATAACGCGTATTAATAATAAAACAAAGGGGGATAACGGGCATGTAACGCAACAAGGATCATAGGTTACAAGTAGGAATGGTAACCGCAGACATGCATGTTTCTGGCTCGTTAGCCGTCATCAGTGCGGCATAACCAAGTAGGGTATTGCACTTGGCTAGCAAAAGTGTTGGGTACTTGGGAGCAAAGGATGGTAGGGAAACATGTGGCTAACGAGCCAGAAACATGCATGTCTGCGGTTACCATTCCTACTTGTAACCTATGATCCTTGTTGCGTTACATGCCCGTTATCCCCCTTTGTTTTATATATATATATATATATATATATATATATATATATATATATATTATATATATTAAAAAACCTCGAAAATGCGAAATGTACGGTTACGTTTTTTAATATTAGTAACTAACAAATTTTTTCCTAATCTCTGTTGACATAAACAATGGGATAAAAGGTATAAATAATTGGCCTAAAAATTTGAAACTTCGTGGAGCCCTTTTCATAAATTGTAATTTGTTTTTTGATTAAGCTACAAAAAATAGGATAGGTTTTATAAGTTTCGTTATATTTTTATTATGGATATGGATAAAAGTGATTATAATAGTACCTCGCACGAAATACTGGATAACCGGCAAAAGTCACTCTAGACTTACCAGTAACTTCTAGAAAGAAATATAAAATGGCTTACGATAAGTTTATGGATTGGAAGAAAAATTGTAAAGTGAAATCTCTTCCAGAAAATGTTTTTTAGTTTATTTTGAACATTTCTCTAAAACTTTAAAGGCTTCTACAATGTGGTCCCAGTACTCGATGTTAAGAAGTACAATGAATTTAACAAATAACGTAGATGTTTCTAAATATGCGAATTTTCCATCTTTTTTAAAAAGAAATTCGGAACAGTATATCCCTAAAAAATCTAAAGTTTTTTCAGCAAAAGAGCTTCAAAAATGTTTATACGAGGCTCTGGATGAAATATACTTATTAGTAAAGGTAAGTTTCAGTTAAAATTACAAAACAATATCTTTATATTATATTATTAAATTTGACGGTGAGTACATAAACGTATTTTTAGTTGCTGTCGTAAAAAAGTATAGTGTGTTATTTTAATAACTTTAAAACACAATGGATTTAAGTGACAATGAATTCTGTACTCCTCCAAAAATTGTTGATTCTGCAAGAAGTATCGAATTAAACTTGCTTCCGAAAAAAAAAAGGTATAAAAAGGAAAACAGTCTATTCGTTAGTTGGTGTAAGTCGAAAAATCTACAAAAATACTAAGAAAATGTACTTTTTAAGTTATTTTGGAAATGAGTCAAAAAATTTTAAATCTTCAGACGCTCTGGTCGAAGTATTCAATGTTAAAGCAACCTTTGACACTTAAAAATAACGTTAATATTAAACAATTTCCAAAAGTAATTGCATTAAAAAAAAACAGTTAGTGGGATACAAAGCAAAAAAATCATTGACATTATCTAAAGATAATATAGAATAGTTTCTTCGAAATGCACCTGATCAAGAATATTTATTATACAAAGAAAGATTCTAGTATTTAAAATTTACCAACCTATTAAGTTTAATTCTTAAAAATTGGATTACAGGTTATCCTGATTATAGGTATTGCTGGAGCGTGTAGAAGAGACGAACTAGTAAAAATGAAAATTGATGATGTACAATACAAAGAGAATATCTTAATAGTGCACATTCCAGGTTCAAAAACATAATAAAGTCGTACCTACATTTACAATAGTTAACAATTTCTGCAAGAAACATATATATTTAAGACAACAGTGCCAAAACAATGATACAGAAAGGTGCACAAATCAACTGGTAGGAATTAACACCATTGGTAAAATCCCTAGCTACATTGCTAAATATTTACATTTTCCCAATCACGAATTATTCACTGGACATTGTTTTCGGCGTAGTTGTGCTACAATATTAGTAAACGGTGGTGGTGATTTCATTCAACTTAAAAAACAAGGGGGTGGAAAAGTTCTCTTGTTGCGAAAGGTTACATAGATGAATCTATTAACAATAAAATAGATACATTCAACAAAATATCTGGTCAATTGACGTTGGAAGTGGAAGAAAATATAAATGTTACATCAAATGCTTCTAGTACTGCCAATTTTTGTGTACCATCAATTTGTGGCATTAATATAAACAATTGTCAAAATTGCACATTTAATTTTCACCTTGCAAATAATAAAAAATATTGTTTATTTAACTATTTTATGTTCAACTAATATTTAATAAAGTCACATTAACTGCTTTCATTTTTCAGTAATTCTTTTTCTTTACCATTCTACTTAACGAAGGTTGGCACCACGGTTTTAATAGTTTACACTGTTTTTAATAGTATAGAAATATTTAAAGTTTTAATTATCTTTGCGTTTCCTTTAATTGTTCTACTTGGAATAGGGAATAATCTTGTCAACACTCTTGAAACTCTAAAATGTGTGTATAGGTATACTTATAAATATGTCATTGTCACGCGACTATCAAATTTTAAATAATTTTTTTATTTAAATATTTATTTAGCTGTGTTATTCACAAAACTTTATATTAACATTCGAATCAAAAAAAGTTCAAGATGGCGCCAACTGAGCTGGGCGCAACTAATCAGAGAGATTGCAAATATTGTAAAAATGTTGTACCTAATGGTGTTAAGTGCATAAATTGTGATTCTACCTACAAGGGCAGAAAGTTTAAGATTCCTGCACTGCGCGACATCATGCCCGAGGCGTTAAGTATTGTGAGGGATGTGATTGAAGGCCTGGAAGCAGGTGAGCATACAGCTATCAGTCTGTGTGACCTCTCTAAGGCCTTGCGTTTCGCATAATATCTTATTCAAAAAAACTTTTTTATTATGGTTTAAGCGGAACAGCATTGTCATTTATTAAGAGCTACCTCACAAACAGAATGCAGTCTGTGTTCTGTAACAAAAATTTTTCAGATTTTAAACCAGTTAAACATGGTGTTCCTCAGGGTTCCGTCTTAGGACCTCTATTATTCATTATATATATATATATATATATATAAATTTTTATTATAAAATAATAACCTATGCCCATTTTCAGTAAAATCGCTTTATTAACATCCTTACAATTTCTATGAAATCGGAAACTTGAGAATAAGTATCAAATAAGACAATAACAAAAAAAATGGCCCTTGGTAAGCCAGGCGCATCAGTAGATTTATATTAATTGAATATATTAAAAGTATACGTTTGAGAAAAAAATGTTTTAGATAAAAGTTGTAGGTCTCTTTAAGACAAACAACAAAGTCCTTTAACATTTTTATGTACAGAGTGAAGTAAAAAAGTTACGATTTTTTTCCATTTTGATTTGATGTCACGCCCAAACGGCCTTACCGATTTGGCCCATTAACGAACTCGACCGAGATTTTGGGACGATTGATTTTTGTACCAAATTTCATTTCGATCCGTTAAGAAATGCGACCGCTATCGTGTCCACAGATTTCGTTATATCGGAACTATACATACATATATATATATATATATATATATATATATATATATATATATATATATAAACTTTTGAACGGAAGGTGTTTTTGAGGTCAGAGGGGCCCAAAACGAAAAACTGTAGTGAAATTTTCCCGAAGTCGTTACCTGCGAACCAGCTGAATAGTAGATATAAATCTACTAAAATTGTGTGTGTCAGCTCCGACTGGAGTTTACTCCTTAAGTACGATTGTCAAAACAGACGCAAAAAAGCTTATTTAACTGGAATTAACTAAAATAATTATAACTAATTTTAATGATAATCTTATCGAATTATTGACTATAATTATTGATATCAAAAAATTATTCACAAAATAAATTATAATAACCTTAAGGAATTTATAGATATCAGAAAAAAATTAATTTTTGGTAAGGTTAGAAATTGTCTATTTTACGTGGATACGCTTGGTAATTCATATTGGATTAAATATCTAATTGTATGTTGTTCTCATATACAAGTATATAATCATATGAACTACATTAATGATTATTATCTTCTTCTATATATAAAAAAGGATGTGTTTTTATGTACGAAATCGATGAACTCAAAAACTACTCGACCGATTATTATGAAAATTGGTATATATATATGTATTTTTCCACGGAGAAGGTTTATATGATATGCTCATTGATGCCACTCGCCACCAGGTGGCGCTGCAAGGTAGCAACTTCTATCCCGTTCAACCGATTGCCTACACGACAAAAGTCCTTTTGAGTTGTGGACAGGTAGGAAACCAACTCTAAAGTATATTCACACTCTTGGTTGTAAAGATTTTCTTTTCCGACCTCCACAAGTCCGTGGTAGTAAGTTTGAACCCAGAGCAGTTGAAGGTCGTCTCGTAGGTATGATGAAGCGTCCTTTTGTATATAGAGTTTGGGTTCCGTCTCTTCGAAAAGTTGTTCAATCAACTCATGTTCGTTTTGTTGAAAGTAGTGAGGTGTTCGAAGTTAAGATTTCTGTTGAGTGGCCATTAGAGACTGTGAAAGATTCAGAAGTAGGGAGGGCTGATACTGAGAGTGTTGAGCCATCCACTTCTAATAAATTTAAAGGAAGAGGTCGTCCAAAAGGTTCAGGCGGAGATCCGTGTGCCATGAAGGATCTTGACTTGTCAAATGTGCCTGCTGGTGTATCAACTCGGAACAAATGTTCAGTTAGCAAATCTGAAATTTCGGCCAGTTTATTGATCGGGCTCTTTGTTTCTTTGCTGAACCAAAAACTCCTAATGAGGCTCATGAGTGTTCTGAAGTAAATGAATGGAAAGCTGCAATGGCTTCCGAACTTGATAGTTTGGACAAGAATAGAACTTGGGAATTAGTGGAAAGACCTCATGATAGAAGGGTTGTAAAGAACAAATGGATCTTTAAAATAAAGCGTGGTCCAACTGGTGATGCAGAAAAGTATAAAGCTCGACTTGTTGCAAAGGGCTTTAGTCAAATTCCTGGGGTTGATTTTGATGAAACCTTTAGTCCCGTAGCTCGTTTTGAAACTCTGAGAGCAGTTTTAGCTGTTACTTCGGTCAATCTGTACAAGTTAGTCAAATTTGACATAAAGACTTCTTTCTCGTATGGAGATCTGGAAGAAGAGATTTTCATGGAGCAGCCTGTTAGCTTTGAAGATGGGACTAATAGAGTGTGTTTGTTAAAAAAAAGCTTGTATGGTTTAAAACAAGCTCCCAGATGTTGGAATGCAAAGCTGGTTGGGAAGCTTTGTATGTTTGGTTTTAAACAAGCTGAGAGCGACCCTTGCTTGTTCTGCTTTAAGAAAGGTTCAGAGAAAATGTTTTTAGTGATATATGTTGATGATGGTCTATTAGTTTCATCATTAGATGATTTATCTAAGCGTTTTCTGGACTACTTGTTTTTCGTGTTTGAAGGTACAACTGGTTTGTGTGATTCGTACTTAGGAATGCAAATTGAGCAACGTTGTGATGGACTATTTTTGTACCAGGAAGGATATATCTTGAAATTATTGGAAAAATTCAAGATGGCTGATGCAAAATCGTGTTCTGTTCCTGGTTGTAAAACTGATTTAGCTGATTCTGTTTAGTTAAGCTCTGAAATGCCGTATCGTGAGTTGGTAGGGAGCTTAATGTATTTGAGTGTGTGTACTAGACCTGATGTAACGTATGCTGTAAGTGTGTTGTCAAGAGTGTTAGATAGACCAACAGTAGGGCACTGAAAGTTAGGCTTAAATGTCTTGAAGTATCTGAAGGGTACAAGTGGCTGTGGCCTGTTCTTTTCATGTTCTAGTTCTGTTGATTTAATTGGTTACGCTGATGCTAACTTCGCAGGTGATGAAGTTACTCGACGTTCTACTTCAGGATCTTTAATTTTGTTTTGTGAATGCTTGACTGCATGGTCCAGTAAATTGCAGCAATGTGTTTCCTTGTCGACAACGGAAGCAGAACTGATTGCTGCAAACGAGTGTGCCAAGACTCTTATCTGGATGGAACTTCTGGGAAGGGATTTGCTGGGAGAGTCACTGCAGCCTCGTCTCCTAATGGATAGCTCGAGTGCACTAAAGCTGACGCATAATCCAGAATACCACTCAAGAACTCGTCATGTTGATATTCGCATGAAGAAAGTGCGAGAGTTAGTCTTGGAAGGTAGTTTGGCAACTACTTATGTTTCTACAAAGGATCAACTAGCCGATTTCCTAACCAAATTTTTGTTTGCTAGTCGCTTGCGAGATCTGCTGACAAGAGTGGGCTTTACTTAAGCGACTGGTTCCTGCATTTTTGGTAATGTTCTGAAGTTTTTGGTTTTAAATTAATAAGGGAGGGTATTGTAAGTAGTAACCTTTTGTTTTATTAATTTGTTTTGTTTTCGTTGTTATTGTAAGGTATTATTAAATGACGCAGTTGTCAAAAAGTTATAAATAAAAACTGCATGTTGTAATTCAGTTACTGATTTTCTTTTGAGCAATAATCTCAACAATATTTATAACACAAAACAGCAATATAAGTAAATCGACACTGATAGAAATAAACAAGCTCAATATATATATATATATATATATATATATATATATATATATATAAGAAAAAAAGTGTGCCAAGTATGCGTACTTAAGACAAACAAAAGGGACAAATTAATGGGCATATAGAGTCACGAGTAGGAATGGTAACCGCAGACATGCATGTTTCTGGCTCGTTAGCCGTCATCAGTGCGGCATAACCAAGTAAGTTATTGCACTTGGCTAGCAAAAGTGTTGGGTACTTGGGAGCAAAGGATGGTAGGGAAACATGTGTCAAGAAACACAAAACAACGAAAGCTCACACAGTCCTATCGCCATTTGTGCCTTCGGCTAGCTGTGCCCACACTTCGGGGCTACGACCAGCGTCGCCACGTTGGCGAAACGGACTCATTGTGTTTGAGTCGTTCTAAGCCCAGAATGTAAGACATACTTGGCACCCTTTTTTGTCTTACATCCTTGGACACTTATTGTGGTAATGATGTTTAAGCAATAATATTTGCTTCTTTTAATTCCTCGATAATTGCAACAATTTCATTACCATTCGAAGTATTTCCTGCTTCTTTTGACGCTATTAAAAGCCGAAGCCTGTCAGCGAGTTCGTTTGGATCGTCCCAATATTGAAGGTCAATTTTATTATCGTTGTAAACCATTTGCATCCCAGTGTCCGAATGTTTTCGCGGAAACAAAGGTTTTATGATATCCATATATTTAAATTTAGGTGTTCCTTTAAGGTTTTCTCTAATGTTTCTATGAGGATTTATTAATTCTAGTATTGTTCTGTAATGTTTTAAATCCTCCGTATTGTAATTTTCAGGTTAATCTTTAAAAATGAATTTATATAGGCCCGGTGTACCTTTTATCTGTTTGCCTTCTGTAAGAATAAATCCATAATTTTTATCAAAGTCGATTTGTTTGCCACCCAGAAACCATTTAGAAGTATGAGCATCGTAAATAGGACCATAAACCTTATCTATATTATCTTTTTGCTTCCAATGATCTATAATATATGGATGAGCCATTGATGGGGGATACTGATCCAAGTATTTATTAATAGCATCTGCTGAAATGTTAACATCTTCAACAGCCTGTTCTTCTTCTTCTTCTTCTTCATCGAATACATCATCATTAGTGGTTCCGGCAACATCTTCGAGTTTTACAAACTTAGGTATTCTCAATTACTCTCTTAGTTTTGGCGATTCCTCTTTTTGTTTGGGTGGTTCCCCTTTTTGTTTAGGTGGTGGTTTTTTTTTTGTTTAGATGGTTCCTTTTTAGGCTCAGGCTCGTTGACTGGTTGAGGATGAGAAATTACTGTTTCGTTTAGAGAAGATTTTACAATTTTGTGTAGAGGTTCCGTGACTGGTTTAAACAATTTATTTAGTGTCTTATCCGTTTCAACTCTACCCAATTGTAACGCTTTATATTTTTTTCGCATCGATCGAGCAAGTTCGGCAAATTTTCTCGTACGAACGGCTACGTCAACTGGATTGTCTGACATGTTGTCGAATAATGGCCGCAATGTTACAATTTTATGTATTTATCGAAACCGATTCGATATCGACCGTTGTTTAAATCAAAGTCTTTCGCAATAACCATTGACCCATATTTTTCTTGCCAACATTTCGAACACAACTGTTTGAATTCTTCAAAACTCATATCCGGTGACACGTGTTCATCAAAGAAATGTTTCAAATTAATAGCATCTTGTTTAAAAAGTACAATTAGGTTACTGTTATCTCAACAAATTTGTTTACAGCATTTCGAGTAGGTCTACGAAAGAAATGCGCTATCTATATCCCGATGTCGGCCCATGCTGTAGTATTCTCGAATCTTTTGCTGGTTCTCACATATCACGTCATCAAAAATAAAAATTGAATTCGGCTTTGCTTCCTTTGGGCTAATAATTTCATCGTTTTCTTTAAACGGAAAATATCCCACACCTTTAACTTTCCATCTTCTTCCAACAATTTATACTTGGGCTGATACAATGACTTTGAATAAACGTAAACATTTTTAAATTTCGCGCCATGCGGATGAAACAGTAGCGACAACATAACGTTTGTTTTGCCACACCCACTGGGTCCACAGATTAGCGCCCGAAACGAATTTGGTAGCAATGGTCCATGTTTACTGTCAGCGATTTGATCGTTTCCTTCATCTAAATTTTTAATCGGTAGCGTCTGGTCTTGTTGAATGATCTTCATTGTTTAACATGTTTTTTAATGTTTCAATGTATAAGTAGAGTAGTAATTCTAAAATCATTTCATTTCTCATGTTGGTGTTTGAAGGTGAAAGTGTACTCAACAGTTTAATTAATAATCTGCCGTTTGAGTTACATTATCCCAGTTACAACTTTTTGGGTCCAGTCACCAAATTACATAAAAGACTTGCACGTGGAGATACGGGTGTTAACCTGCTGGACGATGCAGCCAGAGAACACGATATTGCATATTCTAAACATAAAGATTTAGCGGAAAGACATAAAGCAGACGAGATTCTCGAGAATAAAGCGTGGGAAAGAGTAAAGTCCAAGGACGCATCAATTGGTGAAAAGACTGCAGCTTGGTTAACTACCACCGCAATGAAAGCTAAATGTAAACTTGGCATGGGTGTAAGGAAACCTAAATCGTTTAAATGCAATATTATAAGTAAAATACAAAGGGATATAAAAAAAGCTGGTCCTTCGGCTACATTAAAACGAGCAGCCAGTATTTCTCTAAAAGCAGCCAGGGTAGCTGTTTAAAATGCTGGTGGAAAAAATCAGGTTAAAGTACCTAGAATTATTCCCATCGAACCAAAATCTGGAGGCTTTTTACCGTTAATTCCGTTATTTGCTGGACTAAGTGCACTCGGGGCGTTGTCTGGCGGAGCTGCTGGAATCGCTAAAACTGTGATTGATGCGAAGAATGCACAGAAAAAATTATAAGAAGAGCATTGACATAACAAAGCTATGGAATCTCTCGGTAAAGGACTATATTTACGAAAAAATGCCAGAGGAAGCTTTGGTCTTTTTCTAAAGCAGCAAAAAAACTAATTCGGCTACCCAATCGAGGACTCTATGATTATGAACTAAAACGATATGCTAAACGTCTAAGAATCCCAAATTTTAGAGGTGTTGTCACGGGTTTAAATTCACAATAGTTATAACTAATTGCTTACCTTATGAATTCTCCGTTATTAAGGATTAAATCGTGACAGGTTCAGGTTGATTTTAGTTCGGTTATAGTTAATCATCAACTTATAAATATGTTCTGCCATAAATTATTGTTAATATTGTCTTAAAGTATATTTATCAAATTCAAATATAGTGGTTGACAATTCTCTTTCTGTCGATAACTCGTGATATTGTGGTTCTACAGCCAGCTGTTACGTGGGATTGTTATTTGCGTAATAAGATTCAAAATAAACGAGGAAATTAAGTAATGTTGAGATTTTTGTTGTTATCTATATAAATAATAAGATTAGTCGTATCAAACGACCACTGTTTGTTCGTAAATTGGTAGCTGGACATCCTACGGTTATTGTCCCTATAGTAGTAGAGGCCACCTCCTATTTCGACGTGTGTCAAAATTTCGTGCATGTGATATGAAAGAACCAGGTCTTTTTCGTTCACTAGCCTTTGTCGTAAGAACGTGGCATTGAGAAGATTTTCGGGGTTTAAGTTGTAATCTCTATTCATCGGAGACAATTCATTTTGGATTTACAAAATTAAGCCTCAGTTTTCCTAACGAACAAGTGTTGGAGTGAGATTTTCAGTAGTTTTGTTGGATTCGTAAGGAAAAAGCGCTTTGGCGGATTTTAGGAAGTCTTCTGTGGTGAGTACACGTTATTTATTCATGTGGTTCTTCGATTCTTATGGTTCTTCCGTTCCCTATGAGTGTAGGTAGCCCATAGAGCAGACAGTAGGTTTACCAGCCAGGGGTGTCACGAGTTTTAAGAAATAAAACAACCCTATCTTAATAGGTGAGTTACTATGTTATATTTTTTTTATATAAAAGATTAATAACGCCATATAGACGCAATTTTAGTTTTAATATCTTGATTTTACATGTGTATTTCTTTGTGTATCGTATGTAGGTTTATTTATGTGAAACTAGACTCCTTTTGCTTATTCTTTTACTATTATAAATTAATTTTATGTTAAATTTTGATTTAATTTATTGTTATAATTTTGTCGTGACTAGCAAGTCAAATTTAAGTTTGTTGAGTACATTTAAATCATTAGTTTTGATCATTAATTGTAAATTCAGAGAAGTCAACTTCTAAATGTTGTATTATTCGTTTAAATTCATTTTTATTCTTTCATTGTAGTACAAATTTAAGTTAATGTGTTCAAATTGTATTAAAGTTATTAAATCAAATTAATTCAAGGAGTCATTAAAATCTGTTTAAGCTATTGTTAATACCGAATTACGATTTTAGGGTCCTAGTTACGGGTTTAAGTCCTAGTTATAGGCTGAAATCCTAGATACAGCGCTAGATACAGGCTTTAATTTTGGGTGCAGACCTGATACTTAGTTCGAGCTTAAGTTATTGTGGTTGGTGCAAGCCTATTGGTTTTGGAACAGGCTTGGTTTTTGGAACCGACCTAAGTATTAGAGACGCCGAGGATTAACAGATAAGCCTAATTAGATTTAAGTCGCAACCATAGTAGTTAAGAGAAAAAAAATCTATTTTTCTTGTCTTTTTTTAACTTCCCGCTAAAAAAAATTAAAAATTTTTTTAAAATCGGGAAGTTATTGGTTTCACCCCGTTTTTCGAAAATCAAGTTTTCATCGGATCTCAACGTTTTGAGGTCTAAGGAACCTCCCCTGACTATTTTTACGAGGGTGTCTGTATGTCTGTATGTACGTGTGTGGATGTATGTAAACCTCTTATAACTTTTAAACGGCTTGACCGATCGGAATGAAATAACAAGTGTTCCAAAGAGTTCTATCTAACTTAGATTCCCTGTTAGTTTGAACCGATTCGAACCGGTAGATTTCGAGAAATATCAAAAAAAACGAAAAAAGAAATTGGTAAAATGATGTTTTTTGGGCATATCTTTTTGACTATTACATCGATCAATTTCATAACCTAATCAGCTCTTAAGCTTAAAAAACTACGTCGAATGCCGTTTTGCAAATTAAAATCGGTTTATTCGTTCGTGAGATATCGTTGTCGAAAAATTTCAAAAAAAGTGTATTTTTTTTAATAACTTAGAGGTTTTTCGACTAATCGATTTTGCACTCCTAGTAGCATTTTTAGGTCTCAAAAAACTGCGCCGAATGCCATCTTAAACATCAAAATCGAATAACGCGTTAAAAAGTTATGGCCTTTTAAACATTTCAAAAAAAGTCAAAAACGTCAAAATACGTCACGTTACTATATAGCTTTGCGGTTAAAACTAGCGGGAAGTTGCAAGGATGGCCTTTAAGTTCAACCTCTTTTCGAATTTTTTTTATTGTATTGAGTGTGATCACACATATTGGTAAATTTATCTTTTAATATTATTCATATATTCTTTTTTTATATATAAATATCAATAGCGTTGTCAAGCACGAGGCTTGACAGTTGTGTAAATTCTTAATTTTTATTAAAGAAGGGTCTAGTTGATATTTTGTTTTATTTAGCTCACTTTATCGTTATTTTTTTTTATTGTGCAATTCAATTAGTTTTGTTTAATATTTTGAATTTATTTTTATTATCTCCAGTGGGTGAAGTAGTGCCTGGAACATCAGGGGTTTCCAATTTTAACCGTACAAATCGGTGGCGCACTCACTTTATTTTGGTACTTACCCTCTACGGCTGAGCTGGGCACAATTTGCCAGTAGAGAAACCACTACCGAACTCAGCTGGAGTTGAATTTCAATTAATTAATTTATTTATTTTTCAAAATTTGATTTTGTTTTTAATTTCATTAAAATACGTGGCAGTGTATTTATGCGAGACATTTATCCAAAACAGGTCCTGTTCAACGTGAATGCGCAATCCTAAATTTGGATGAAAGAAAAAATCATGGAACTCATTGGGTGGCGTATCGAAAGATTAACAATAACGTCGAATATTTCGATTCATTTGGCAAGTTGAAACCACCGAAAGAACTTGTACAGTATCTGGGACCTGCAACGAAAATTGTTTACAACCACGATCCTTACCAGACTTTTAATCAAATCAACTGTGTTCATCTTTGTTTAGAATTTATATACGATGGAGGCAGTTTTGGCGTACATTAATCGTGAAAAGAACTTGGTTGACTTTAGCGAACAAGAATTGGCTTGTTTTCCTATATGTTATTTGAAAAAGTACGCAAAACCTTGTGAATTATTACAAGTTTGGTGCAAGTTGCCGCTTGAATGTAAACTAGGTTTAGAAAAATGTAATGAACTTGTAAACAATTATTTAAATAAATGTTAAAGATATACAATTTTATTTCTTTGCTCAACCTCCAACAGTTATGTTGTTAACGCTAGAGAGTCGTGATTATCAATTTGATTGGACTCTTTCGGTTCCGTTGAGTTTAGATCCAAAGAAACAATACAAGTTGGCATTTCTGTTTTTCTTTTCGTACAACCGAATGTAGAAAATGGCAGTAATGCTTTTTACTATTACGAAAATAACAATAAAACTAAATTGCAGAAAATAACGTTAAATACTGGTTGCTATGAAATTTCCGATATTGAAGAGACGATTCAAAATTTAATAAATATACCACCAAATGCAAAGATTGAAGACGTTTTTTCATTAAAGCCCAACAATAATACACTCAAGTGTGAAATATTCAGTAGTCAACATGCAATAAATTTCGAGCGTGAAGACAGTATTGGCAGAATGTTGGGTTTCTCAAAGAGGATTCTGGAACCGAACGTAAGACATAGTTCTGATCTACCTGAGGAAATTGTTAAAGTACGAACGATTCGTTTCGAAACAAACATCACCACCGGAGCCTTCTACAACAACAGACCTATTCACACTATCCACGAGTTTGTTATATCCGTAGACCCTGGTTACGCTATCGACGAAATTCCGAAAAATATCACGTATTTGCCTGTGATTGATATACCTGAGATTACAAATATCACTATACTGGCATTGGATCAAAATTCAAGGCCTGTAAATTTTCAAGGCGAAAGAAGCATATTGGGTTTGGAGTTGAAAGAATGGGATTAATTTTCAACTATATAGCACCTTCATATTTTCAGAAGCCTGCAGTATTGAACAAGTCGTTAAAGTGTTTAGTAAGACAACGACGACGACTTACTAGAGAAAACGATTTATTTTTGAAAGCTCTTGGTTTCAAAGTTATTAACAATAATAATGAATCGTATACGAACAATTCAAGATCCAATGTTTAATCTCTATCGAGAACCGACTCAGGATGAATCGATTAGAAAATCCGAATACCGATCTTACACACCATTCATCAAATCGTTTAGCTGCAGCGTCATTGTAGAATTTAGTGAAAATCAGGTGGACTCATTCTTTGCAATGCATGATACGTTGTTGGCTATTAAAGGAAAATTGGATAAAACTGGCGATGGGGATGTTAGTTTGACACCAAACTTTGGAGCATTTCTATTCGACTCGTGCACGTACAGCGAAAGTGCAAGAGAGAAACAGTTCGAGATCCTGGAATTGTTAGCACTGTAAGAGCTTTAACATGTTACAATGAAGAAGATTCCCGTCACCTCGCCATTGCTGGTTGGAATTATCCCACAGCGCCCATTCTCAAGACTGCTGATAATTCATTTAGTTTACTGATGCTGCTTAAACACATCTTCAACATTTTCAATGATTACCCAATGGTAACTTGTGGACGACAAACGATTCGATCCGTTCAAGCTCGTTATGATCTCGATAGCGTTATTGTCACAGAGAAACCAGGTACCGGTAACGTAACTACTTCTACAACCGTACAGATTATGATTCATTCGATGGAACTGAAAGTTAAACATATTTATCCAAATGATTTCGTTAAAGAACAATTGATGCGATCAATTCAAAGCGATCGTCCAATCGTAATTCCGTTTAGAAAATGGGAACTACATGAGCTACCATCTTTGACCACAGGAGCAAAACAAGAAATTTGGGCTGTTAAAACGACTTCTGCAATAAAAAAACCTCGATATGTTATTGTATTTTTTTAAACTGATAGGCGAAATCTGAAAACTGCAGATCCTTCTTTATTTGATAACGTAAATCTACAAGGTATTAGATTCGCATTGAATGGTGAATATTTTCCCAATGAAAGGATGCAAATTAATTCTGAAAAAAACGACTTTGCGCTTGCTCATTACAACTACAGCGAATTTAATTCCAGTTACAACAGAGTATTAACGAAACGACCATTAATGGATTTTCTAGCATTTCGAAATCGTGCTTTGTTTGTTATCGATTGTTCTAAGCAAGAAGAATCAATAAAATCATCAACTGTTGAAGTACGACTAGAAATTGATGCCGACAAAGGATTTCCCAAAAATACTAAAGCATATTGTATCATAATTCACGATTGTTTATTGGAGCATTACCCCCAAACGGAAGTAGTTAAAAATTTGATATAAACTACCTATTTAGTATTTGCTCAGCTTTCAAAGAAGTTTCATCGTTGTCGTCATCATGAGAATTGCAGTAGTCGACATCCAAGGATTTATAATCGACTAAGTTTTTTATCCAAAAGAAATCGCTATTCAGATTGGTGGTATAAAATCAAATTTTTTATTTAAACCACCAAAACCATTTCTCGAGTTGACTGCTAAAGACAAGAAAACCACACGCGGTATTTAGAATTTTTTTTGCATGGAATACGATACGATTCTGGAGATGTAGATTATTCCGATGTCAATGCAATTTTGGAGAAACACCTACTTGGCAACGTTGATTTGATTTATGTTAGGGGAAATCAAAAAATTGACTTTTAAAAAGCAAAATGCGAAGAACTTGGACTCCATGTATTAATTTATGATGTTGCAAATTATGATGGTACACCTTGTGCAACAAAAAATTTTGAAGCTGTATATTCAGCCAACGGCAAATTTATGTGTGCATATAATAATATTCTTACTTTGTATAATTGGTTGTATTATACTGTATTACCTAAACAAAGCTATAAAAAATACGGTTTTTTATTGAAACACCTTTTAAAGGTTTACAAATATTTATTATTATTATTTAAAAAACATTTCATCGGTTCATTTTTCTTTTGGTTTCTTTCTCCAAAATTTTCATGATTAACAAGCAAACTCCTGCTAACGTTGCCCATGTTATCTGAACTAATTGACATATTTGCTTTTGCATTGGATCCCCCATAGTAATTTCTAGTTGCTGCATGAGGTTTTCAAGGTTAGATCGCCACTCGCCCACTCCTTCAGAGTTATCGTTAAAGATTAATTTTAGCTTGTAGTTAAGAGGCGATTCCACTAATTTTAATGCAAACACCTGCAATTTTCCATTATTTACTGACGCCTGACTCTTTATTTGCCGTGTTTTGCATTCTTGTTTTGTTCCGTTTACCTATATCTTAACACACACCAACGTTTTGCGGAACGTTAACATAAAGCATGTTATTTAATATTGCTGTTAAAACAACAAAATTTGCTTTTAGCAAGGCCATGGTTTTATTCGTCTTGTGGGCGTTGATGATTGTGACAATTATCATTCAAAAATTTGTCCCACAAACTTAAATTTTAAATTTTTTTTAATACTTCTTTTTGATCTTCGTACAAACAAATTTGTTTATTTAATTTTCTTATATTTTCACAAAACTCTTCAAGTTTTTGTCCGTATTCTCTCAAAGCCATTCTAAAACTAAATATTTTCCATGATATGTTTTATTCTTAATTGCAAAAGCAAAGTCTGTTATCACTCTAACACATCAGTCGATTACGTCACACATCGCGAACCAGTTAATGCACCAAGGTCACGCGCTTTTAATATTTAATTAAAAAATATTTTTTACTTTATTTCTACTATTGTTTGTCACATTTTATTAAACTCTACAATGGTATAGAGGTTAACGCATTTGTTTATCAAACCCGGGTTCGATTCTGTAAAGAATTTTTTTAATTTAATTGTATTTAACGCGAAAGTTGGGAGTACTGTAAAGTTGGTATGATAACAGTTGACAGCGAAAAAAAGATTTGAACACTTCACCTTACACTATACAGCAACCCCTTTACAATGATACGTCATACGTCGAAATCCGTTCGGCCGTTTACGAGATACAACGTTAATGTCCTTTTGGCATTATCAATACGGTCTTTTTGACGCTTCATCTTACCCTATACAGCAACGCCTTTACAATAATACATCATACGTCGAAATCCGTTAGGCCGTTTACGAGATACAACGTTAATGCCCTTTTGGCAATCGAAAACTATTGACAGTAGTTGACTGCTAGCGCCCCCTAAAGATTTAAAAATTCAAATTTGGCGCGCTTTAGCCAAGTTCCGAACCATTTAGCACAGATTTCAACCAACAGCGCCACCTGTGGCGACATCTAGCGGTGAAATTTGGAAGCTGTGGGCTCGTATGCCTATAGTTACACTACTGCCGCAGCTGAGTCCTGCAAGTCTGCGAGTCCAGTAAAAGCACTTTTGGGACGTATTACGTACAATATTTTTTTTTAAACCGGTCAGAATTTAGTAATTTTTTGGGCCAAAAAATCTCATTTTGTCGGACCGGGCCAGAAAATTATTTAAATTTAAAACAAATTTTCTATGTCCATATACCGGTTTTATAAAATCACAACTTTTACAACAAACATTTAAATTTGACCAGCTATAAATGAAAAAATACAAAATATTTCATTTTGTAGATTTTGATAATAACTATTTCTGCATATATTGAAGCATTTTTCGTTGTGCTCTGTGGCATTATGATATATCAATTTGTTGCAGCTATTTTGATAAGTAAAACAAAGACAACAATTTCCACTAAATGTTTGTAATATATATATATAAGCTTACAGATAATGGAAATCCATTTAAGATGTGTTCAATAGTTTCAGTGCAATGATTTAGCAGAAAAGCAGATACACTGATAGTAAAATACACCAAGTACAGAATAAAATAACACATACAAAATTAAAAAAAAAACATATAGGTAAACAACAAAAATTAAAGCTACAGATTTGGTTAAAACTATTGTTACGTTAATCTGTTCGTTGTGTATTTGCAGTCCACCTCCAATATAACATTGGATATATCAGATTCACTATCAAATCCAATTTCAGATTCATTGAAATCGGATTCATTCAATGCAATAATCAAAGTGAACAGTTACAAATGTAAGCAGTCCAGTCCGTCAAAATAATTTCTTCTGTATGTCTACAAAAATTTTTCAACATGTCTGGTGTACATTGTCCGACCGACCCGTTGAATTACCATTTTTGTCTAAGTACACAAATCTGATTATTTTATTGCGCTTTTTTAGTTCCATAAATTTCTGATTGAAAGCGATTTTGCTAATTTTGATATGTCTTTGTCACCCGTTCACTTTTTTAAATTTATATCCTGTTAATTTTATAAGTCTGTATAAATAAGTACGTTCATCCTTAAAATTCCAGTTTTGTTTTACGTCTAAATCTGTTGCAGCAAGTTTTTTTAAACGAAGTTATCAAATGCATCTGCTTTTTCTTACTGTCTTTAATCCGCCGCTTTTTTACCATTACCTAAATCTTTTTCTAAGAGTTTTCTTAAACAATTAACACATACCTTAAAAAAAACGAAATATTTAAAATATGATTTGAAGTGTTATGGACCAATGAATGAAACATCGATTCATCCATGTCCTATTAAATTAAATATAAATTTTTAAAAGGATCATAATCACTTTATAAATTAAAGAAAATATAGAGTGATGTGGATTTTTAGATTAATTTTTTTAAATAAATAATAAGCAATTTAAATGTATAAAAATGTAAAAGTGTTTTTTATGTAACAATTAACTTTATAAACAACTATTAATGGATTTAAAAAGGTTAAAGGGTCTTTGAAGTCACGCCTTACCTGGGAACAGCGGGCGGTCTATTAATCCGACCCTATTCTAGAGCCTCGAGCCACAATCCAGCATGTGGTTGCATGCATTCATAATTTAACAATCTATTGTTTAAATTTAAAAAATATATATGATTAATTTTTTAGAAATAAAAATAAATAAATAAATAAATAAATAAATAAATAAATAAATAAATAAATAAATAAATAAATAAATAAATAAATAAATAAATAAATAAATAAATAAATAAATAAATAAATAAATAAATAAATAAATAAATAAGTAAATAAATAAATACCAGAAACGTAAAGAATTTTTTTTTGTGGTAAGTAATATAAATACAGATTAATATAAATACAAATTAAAACTTAGACTGTATTTATTCGATGCCATTGAATTTCATGTGTAGTAGTGAAAACCTTTGTTACCTAATGGTATTGTTTTTTGATGTTGTTTTATTCATTATTACTTGAGTACCTAGTCTAGTCTCTGACAAGGAGCACTGAGGATGACATTTTGTCGAAAGCGCTCTGCCAATTAAATTTTAATAAAAATTTGTACCAATATATACCAAGTTCTTTGTATTTTGTATTCTACTGGTACACACAGCCATTCGACTAGTTTGTCTTTTATTACAACTTTATTTAATGTTTATCACAAATAAACTCCTTTAACCGGTTTTTTTATCACTATAACCATGGAGACTAGACAAGGAGCACGCACTCGACCGTGGGAATTGCCAAAATCTGTCCACGGTATCGATCGTACATATTAGGTTTACTTTTTTCACCACTTGCGGCGCTAGTTTTCCTTTTGTACCGGTATGAATATAGACAATTAAATAATCGTGAATTATTAAATTGGTTTTTATTATTTATATCTGAAAGATCCAACTATTTTTTTCATTGCGTAAATAAATTAATAATGAAATAATTAAAAAATATTTATTTTATTTCAAACTACGTCCTCATTGGTCGCCATTTTGGTACAAATGGAACACCAGCGCCCTCTTATTTTGGTAGCCCTATTTGCATACATGGAGTTCGTACTCCTTGTCTAGTGTCCATGACTATAACTGTCACTAATTACGATACAAAAATTTTTTACTATGACAGTTCGAAATTTCTAATCAGTCGCGTAGTAATTCGCAATACAGCCATCATTTACGTGGAACGGCCTGATTGCTATTTAATACACACTTAAAACTTAAATTCGTATCCTTATTATTAATAATAACATTAATAACACACTTTATAATCAATTTTTATAAGATTTATCACAAATGAAACCACCAAAACACCTCTTTTTTATGCTAAAATTAGGCTAATCAGACTGTCATTTCTTCTTAGACAACCTGTTACGAGAATTCCCGAGGATGACCGAACATTTTAAGAATGAATTTAAATTATAATTAAAAAACATTAAATCATAGATGAACGAATTATTCGAATAAATAAGTAACTAGATAATAACAATATTAATATTAATACTTACCCATTTCTATTTGATTTAATTTCCATTTCTTCTCCTACAACTGCCACGATAGATGCCGAGGATAACCGAACCGTTTAAATTATAAATCTAAATTATAATTAAGAGGGATTAAATTAGTTTTATATACGAAGATATAGAAAATAACCTAATTTTTATGATATTAAATGGATACAAATATTTAAAAATTAATAAAAAGTAATGAATTGTATTTAGTGACAAATTAATACCGTTTAACACGGTAAATTCAAATATACTTAAAACTTACATTGGGAGAAGCATAGAGAGAGAGAAGGAGAGAGAGAGAGAAATAATATTATTATGTTTCACTGCGCCTGCGTGTAACAACGATAAACAACGCGTTATGATAAACGCTTTTTTCAACGCGTTACGCTAAAATCACTTTACCCTCCCATAAGAAGTTATCACTTTAAAAAATAAAAATAAATAAATAACATTATTAAATTTCAGAAAAAAATTAACAAGAAAATAATTTAAAAATATTAAATAACAAAAAAACAATTTTAATTATTAAAGAATACATCCATTAAAAAAAGAAACAAAAACATTACGATAAAAATACACATTAAACAATCATGTCTAAACCAAAAATTCTCATTAATTAAAATTCAAAACACTTAAACCAGACAACAATTTAGATATTATATGAAATATCACCCATTTCATTTTTCCAAAAACATTAATAAAAGTCATTAAAATAAAAAATTTTCATAAACTTAAAAAAGTAATCAAACTTATCCATTAGTTTTCTCATATACTAGAAAATGTAATAAAGGTAAAAACAATCTAGGAATTTTAGATGAAATTAAAAATATCTCATAATTATTTAAATAATTTAAAAATTTTATCAAAACATTTAAAATATACGAAAAAGGAAAATAATAAAAATAACATTACAAAAAACTTTATAAAAAATATACCTAACATAACATTAACTTTTAGTTTCACCTATAAATATTCCACATGATTCACACGTGTGCCTAGCGATTTTTGTAAATCTCAAAAATAAGGGGAGCCAGCACATACAAAACAAAGTTAGCCCTAAAGACAAGAATATTGTGTTTTTCGTTGGTATAAATCGCACACGTGTTGGTCCACTGTTACGGCAACTGGGACAGGTAAGATATATAGCTTCATCTCCAACATTGTAACAGTGGAATTTCTTTTTCGTCGCTGTAGGTATAATTTTGAAGCAATGTTGTACATGTATCTGGAAATCAAAGAAACATCGATTAGTATCAATCAACAATAATGATTCATCCATTAGTTATAACAATACGTGATATATAGTGGTATAGATTGTAAGTAATTTATTGCTTTTGTGTGATTTCATAGGAAAGAAGAATATGCTCTGAAATGATAAATACCACACTAACAAGCTGATAACATATAGACTTCTAAAATCGTTTACCGAACATTTTTTATAAAAAAAGTTTGTTATAAAAATGTTAATAAGCTATAGGAATGGAAATAATTGTCCATTCTGATAAAATATTTTAGTTTTGTAACGAAGATTTATAAACTATGAACACATTAAAAACAACACATTCAAAAAATTGCCGGTTATTAGTAATAATAACATTCGTATAATTGACCAACAGGAGCTATGATTCCATTCGGCGTTAAAAAATGAGTAAAAATAGGAAGTGCAGGATATTACGGTTTTCTGCTAGCAATTCTTTTTATATGTATGAACTTGAAATTTTGACAGCAGGTAGAAAATAGCTTATAAATCAAAATGCCAATATGTGCTTTTCCTTTGTGGGTTGGTACCACCCCACACGGAGGTAAAAATATTTATCAAAAAAAAACAAGACTAGAATAGTAAATTTTAAGACAAAAATATTGTTTACAGTTTTTTCGAAAAGTCAAAACTTTTGGAGTTATTGGTAACTAAAAATTCAAAAATTAAACGACAAACAATCATGTTTTTAAACGATTTTTTGGAAAGAATTTAAAAAATTGATATTTTCTCGGGAAAACTGTACTAATATAAAATAAAGCTTATATAAAAAAAGAGAGATTCGTTTTTATATTTATCGCAAACCTAATATTAACCAAATTATGACTGTTTGAAAGTAGACATTTATACATCGAAAACAAAAATCCAAACATATGACGTTGAAAAACCGGAAAACCGTTTTTCATAGAAATCTTATGACAACTTTTTTAAAGATCTTGAAAAATCTGTTTAAACGACTAATTGTAAATATGATTTGCAGGAAAATTAAGGTAAGTTATAACTAAAATAAAGTCCATATCAAAATTATAAAAAAAAGATTGTTTTTTTATTCATTACTCCTTTAGTTTTGAAGCTAAAAAGTCCGTAAAAAAACCTTCTTGTAAATTGTTTTAAAAGCTACAAGATGACCTACACGAATTTTTTTCAAACCCTTCGTTTTAAAAACGGTTGCTCTGAAAGGGCTTGATGATGGTGCTAAACGCATGCGAATACAACTTACTAAGCATATCTCGTTTAACTTTTATACTATAAAAATTTAAAAAAATTAAAAAAATCTTTGTTAAAAAAAGCTATTTTTTGTATTCTAGAATTTTTTCTGGATCTTTTCTATTCTAGTTTTGAATTATTTTTAAAGCAAGGGGATTTTTGGAGAAATTTTGAAAATAACGTGTTTACTTTAAACTCAGATTTTTCAAAACTAAACCTTCTAAACAAATAGCCTCAACCCGGGTGGTTTTGCTGATGGTAAGTTTGTTACTTTTTGCGTCGCAAAAAATAAAAGCGTGCTTTATTTTATTTAAACTTACCTTTTTAAGCAAATAACTTTTACTAGTGGTCGTTTGAACGGATTTTTTAAGATCTTTGAAAAAGTTCCTATAAGTTTTCTATAGTCCGGGAACCCAGAGGGTTTTAAATATCAAGGGTTGATTTCCGAGAAATGGGTAGGAAATTTGATATTAACAAATAATTTGTTACTAATAATTTTTTATTTTTTTGCAAAACAAAAGATGTTACAGTAATCCTCGACTGATTTTAAGCAAAAAAGCTTCATATGTATTTTTTCATCAGACGCACTGTTTTCAAATTAAAAATTGTTAAACATTCGAAAAAAAGCATTTTTGACATTTTTCATATTTGCATAACTTTTTATATGATTTATATTTTTTAACTCTGCGATGACTATTTGACACTTAAGATCATAAAGTATGAAATGAAACCGGTTGCAATACGAAAATACAATCTTTTTGTTACTTTTTAAGGTTATAAACTACTTATATGCATTTAATCTCCTGTACCGTACGAAGCAGGGAGTATGAAGGGTATAGTAAATCCTTTTCTGAAACAATCACTAGAAATAATTTTCCTAATTTTACATCCCAATTAAAATCAACTGATCAAGTGAAGAAAAAAAATTATTAAACTACCTGTTAGTGACATCCAGAGATTTATATCATTAGCCAATGAGCGAAACTATTCATATCAATCATTGTTGCAATAATTATGACTTATCATATGATAATGCTTTATTTGATGAAAATTAGACTTTATGAGAGGATATGAGGAATTAAATCATATGACTATCCCTAAACGATACACAATATGAAGTGCAGGATGAATAATTTAATATTTTAATCATATTTAGAAAGCATAAAATTGTGATAGGAGCGGACGTGGCAAAAATGTATAGGGTTCTGGAAAGTCTTCAGTATCAAAAGTTTTTAAAAAGGTAAAATACCATCCTTATAAAGTACCTACGTCTTATCCATAAATTGGCTAAAGACGACTTTGACCGAAGAAGTGAATTCTGCGAGTATATGATAAACCAAAATGACAATTTCATTAATAACGTTTTATTTTCTGACGAGGCAATATTTTATTTGAACGGTCATGTTAACCGGCAAAACACCCGTTATTGGTTTAATGAAAATCCATACTGGATGCAAAAGTACCATACGCAAGGACCACAAAAAACCAACGTATGGGCTGGTATTGTCAGAAATTATTAGTCCATATCTTTTTTGATGAAAATTTAACAGGAGTATTAGGTATATCTGGATTTCCTACAAAATACATTAATTCCTGAACTTGTAACGTTTACAACGTTATTTTTTTGGCCTGGCCTATATACTATTTAATTTCTATAATATCTCGGCTATTTTGCAACGTTATTTTTTGGCCTGGCCTACGTACTATTTAATTTTTACAATTCCTCGTCTATGGAGTCGCCGCAGACTTGGTTTCAGTGATGAGAGGGGAATTTTTAGTTCGATCGTGAAAAGTGTCGCTATTTTTATTCTTGACATTTTGTGCTTCAAAAGTAATCAGTTCTTTCAATACCTTCTCCCTTCGGTGGCCGATTGCCAAATTTTGAAGGGTCCTAAGGAAGGACTGGAAGCCAGGAAACAATTTTTTGACTAAGAAGCTTTGGCCTAGCCGAAATTATTTTTTTTGCCGTATCCAGCCTGACCGCATTGAAGATTAGTTAATGAAAACATCTTGCCATCGGCATCAGTATCCAGAACCGAATTCTCCGTCGTCCTCACCCTGTTTCGAGAAAGATTCCAATGAAAAAGATAAGAAAACAAGTTATTCACTATTTAATCTACTAATATCTTGAAAATTTTCAATTCAATAATTCTTGAATAAACAATTTTAAAACTGATTTATTTTCTTTTATTTGTTTGTCTGTATTTTGGCGCCCTTTTATATTTGTCTGGGGGGAGTTAAAGAAAACCAGAAGGAAGGCACAACCCTGGAGCTAGCAAGGGTATTTTCACGTTACAAACTGGCGCCCAACTAAGTATTCTGGTTTTTTGAAACTTTTCCTAAACATTCACATTAAATTAATTTTATATTTTCCATCAATTTAAATACAGACATTCAAATATTTTATAAATATTTTACTAACATCTAATATTTTTTATCTTTACTTTATTTTGTTGGATCTTAGTATCGATAGATTCAAGGTAAACCACTATGGAATTGGTATATTTCAGTTTTATTAACTTAACTGGTTTTATTTATCGAAGAATATTATTATCTTTTCTTAAATTGTTTTACCTTACAATTATGTTACAGTTAGTAATTTTTCTATACCGATTGTCTCTTTCGATATTATCTTTACATTGAAAATATCTCTTTATCTTGAATTTATCTCGATTATTTCTGATTTACAGGCGGAATTTTCTAAATAATTAGGGCCCTTTTAGGCAGATTTTAAAGTGTTTGTATCGTGTTATCAATATGTCGTTTTTTGTTGCTATCTATGCTTTCTTGGTCGTTTTTTTTTATGACTTTATTTTGTGGTTGTCATAGTTACAGTCAAATTGTTTCGTGTATTCCTTCAATTTCTGTATTCTGGTTTTTCTTTTTTCTCTCTTCGTATTTCACTACTTTTGGTTAAGAATTTGGAAGATGGTTAATAGGAATTTTGTTATATCTTGAGTGTGGGTACCTTTAGTTGTTTGCCGTGGGCATTTTGGGTGTGGTCTGGTTGACCACATTATTACCGTGTAAGGTCTGTGAGACCTTAGTATCGTGTAGCAGTTAGGTTTAACTGCTCTTTTTGGCTCTATTGGTGTTGAGTATGGATGGAACACAATAGGAGTTTATTTGTGGGATTATGGTCTATTTTGCTTCTTTTTTTTTAACCTTTAAGGTTTACCTTTGTGAAGAAAATAGATTTTCCATGTGTTTTTGTACCTACTCGAGATTTTTGTTTTTTTCATATCATTCTTTTATTTTTTTTTCTGTACTGTTTTGTGATGTACCAAATACAGAAACACCTTATAATAGCTTGGACTGTTTCTTCACATACCGAGGACATCTTGATATATTTTGTGATTTTTTCGTATGTTTCGTTACCTTTGTAATATTTTTTTTTGTAGTAACTTTGCAGTAATTTTTTGAGATATCGTTTTATATTTTTTCTTTTCTCGATATTTTTAAATTCTCAAATTTTGGTATATTTATTTTTGCATTCCGTACACTGAAGTCACTACACTGAAGGCATTAGTTTTATTAACTTTTAATTTCTATTTCTTAGATTTTTTTAAATTCTTAAACTTTGTCAAAATTAATTTTCAACCTTTTTAAGTAAATTCGATTGTTATTTAATTTTTTTTTTCGAGTTTATAATTTATATAAGATTTGGTGAGTTCAGGTCAGTACTGTACCTTAGGGATAGCATTTATTTGCGAGTACAGGCTGTCGCTGTTCCTCTGTGCCGCACCATCAAATTAGTATAAACTTGTATTTTTGTATATTTAGTTTGCCTAGTTCCTTGTTCTAAATTTTCTCTTTCTCTTGTTTGATATTGCCTTCAGTATTTTTAACGTTTTGTAGTGTACATACCTGTCCCTTACTGATTTTGACGCTTTTCTTTTTATTAACTGTCCTATTTTTATTGTTCACATTATTACCGTTATTTGTTGTCATTTTTAATGAAAACTATTTCCTTTTTATCTTTTACATTGTCTCCAGTTTGCACAGCGTGTGCGATAAGACTTGTCAAGTTATTTTTGATTCGGATATTGATTGATTTTTCTTTTGAGTGTTAGTCACATTTTTGTTCAATCGATATTTGGTTTCAATTTTTTGTTCATTGAATATTTGTTTAGCTTTTAGCTTATTTTGTTCTCATTTGTTGAGTATTTTTTATTCAATGATTCTTGTTGACTTCAGTCTTATCTTTGTCTTCGTTGTTTTGGAAAGTTAATTTACTTAGGGAGACAGTTTTTGCCTTGAATTTTTTCAATTTTCGTTTTTTCTATATTCGCTTTGTGAACAATATTTCTCTTGTTTCTTTTTGACATCTCGTTTGTTGTTTTATTTGACGACATTTAATTAGGACAGTTAATGAATTTTTATTTTTTACCGATTATGGCAGTGCGACTAAAAAATTTTTTTTATCGAGAATTTTTTTTATTATTTGAGAATTACACAAATCCTTGTGGTTACCTTTAATTATTAAATGTTGTATATTTTTTTTACCTATTCACCAGTTTTTAATTATTTACTTTTTAATTGTTTTTGGATTTTAATAGTTTAACTTTTTAATTAAAAAAAAAAAGAATTTGCAATTCTTTTTTTTCCGTCAGGTTACCGTGGTGTAACGTTTACAACGTTATTTTTTTGGCCTGGCCTATATACTATTTAATTTCTATAATATCTCGGCTATTTTGCAACGTTATTTTTTGGCCTGGCCTACGTACTATTTAATTTTTACAATTCCTCGTCTATGGAGTCGCCGCAGACTTGGTTTCAGTGATGAGAGGGGAATTTTTAGTTCGATCGTGAAAAGTGTCGCTATTTTTATTCTTGACATTTTGTGCTTCAAAAGTAATCAGTTCTTTCAATACCTTCTCCCTTCGGTGGCCGATTGCCAAATTTTGAAGGGTCCTAAGGAAGGACTGGAAGCCAGGAAACAATTTTTTGACTAAGAAGCTTTGGCCTAGCCGAAATTATTTTTTTTGCCGTATCCAGCCTGACCGCATTGAAGATTAGTTAATGAAAACATCTTGCCATCGGCATCAGTATCCAGAACCGAATTCTCCGTCGTCCTCACCCTGTTTCGAGGAAGATTCCAATGAAAAAGATAAGAAAACAAGTTATTCACTATTTAATCTACTAATATCTTGAAAATTTTCAATTCAATAATTCTTGAATAAACAATTTTAAAACTGATTTATTCTCTTTTATTTGTTTGTCTGTATTTTGGCACCCTTTTATATTTGTCTGGGGGGAGTTAAAGAAAACCAGAAGAAAGCCACAACCCTGGAGCTAGCAAGGGTATTTTCACGTTACAAACTGATCCAGTTGTTTCCTGATATTCAAATACCCTCCAATTTAGACTGCAGAATCTGGTTTCAACCGGATGTTGCACTAACACATTTCGCAGTAACTGTCCGCGATTTTTTAAATAGAACTTTTCCAGCACGTTGGATAGGAAGAAGGGCACCAGTGGAATGGCCCGCTAGAGCACCTGATCTGAGCACATTAGACTTCTTTTTATATGTTTATTTAAATTGTAAAGTCTACACAAACAGACCTGGAAATATCCGTGAAGTAAAAGAACGATTTAGACAAGAAATACAGAACATAACACCCACTATGCTACAGAATTTTAGAGACGAATATAATGCCCGGTTTAGCCATTTTCTAACGATCAATGGTGGACAATTTAAACATTTATTGTAAATTTTCGTTTGTTTCTTTTTAGTAGTGTATCAGAACTTTCCATAAAAAAATTTCATTTTTTGTATTATTGCCCACCCTGTACCAATTTGAAGCAACGTGTTATACATTTTTGGAATCAGCTTAGCAAGGAAAATCCGGAAATTAAAAAAAAAAGGGAAGTTCTATTCAAAAAAATGGTGATGACGTCACCACACGAAGATGGTTCACCCTACCTATTAGATTATAATTTAAAAAAAATGTAAATTAAAATCATAAATCGATCTGTTTCGTTAATTTCTATTATTATTGTTTATTTAGCTAATAATAAATTTATGCGTTACTTTATGGACGCAAAGTATAATATTTAAATATTCTCTATAGCTTCTTTGTGGCATAATAACATATATTTACTTCTTTAGTTGGGAATCTTTTTCCACTAAAACAAACTAATAAAAATTATAAATCAATATTTTAAAAATGACCCTTGCTTATTAATCTTGATGAATATGTCAAATTTGTCACTACCAGACTACCGATCTGGTTGTCGAAAGCTTAGTCATTTTTAAAAAAGTTATTTTCATTTTTGTTAGGCATTTTCAGTTTTAAAAATGACCCTTGACAAATTTGACATATCCATCAAGATTAATAAGCAAGGGTCATTTTCAAAATATTGATTTACATTTTTTATTAGTTTGTTTTAGTGGCAAAAGATCCCCAACTAAAGAAGTTAATAGATGTTATGTATAATACTTACGCAAAATATCATTAAACGTTTGTTTTGAATAGAGTTATTATAGTCGGGATAAAATTTCCAAGTTGCAGTTTCATTAGTTAAGTTCAAACAAAAAAAAATTTTTTTTCAAGTAATTTCTGCAAATATCTTTGATCTTTTTAATACTTCTGATATTGCCAGTTTGTTTTTTTGTTTTCTGACTGGGTTATTTTCGGCTTCATCCACCATTAAAAAAAATATGGTCATCAAAAAATTTTAGTTATATCAATTGAGTAAATGTCAATTAAATCTTAACTGCCAATTATATTTCAAATAACGAATAGGTTGTTTTATGTCAAATCTCGATATATCCAATTTATAATTTATTTGATCAACAAATTCTAGTTATTTAATGAGGTTTAATTTGTTGGAAACATATTATTATATCAATATAAGATCAATTTGAAACAGATCAAACATCAAGCTATCTCTATTCCATTAAATATAGGAATTCGGATGTTAATAGTTCAATTTCCAAGTTCACGACTAGATTCCCACTACACCACAGCCTGATCTCCTAATGTTACCGTCGAGTTAACTTGCCTTTCAATTTGTTTTACTTAATAACTTTGTGGAAGTCATTATATTCGTCAAGGGTGTATTTGAAAGGTCATTATAATCAGCTAACAAATGTTAAGAGCAAACAACGAAATATTGGTATTGGTAGAAATAAAAAATTATTTCTTTCAAATGTTTTTCGTTTCTATTGATTATTATAATAAACTAACCAATAAATGACGAATTAATACAACTGTGACAATGAGAGATCGGAAAATTTGCAACAAATAAATATTAAAATATTACTACCTTTTATAAATAAATAAATAAATAAATAAATAAATAAATAAATAAATAAATAAATAAATAAATAAATAAATAAATAAATAAATAAATAAATAAATAAATAAATAAATAAATAAATAAATAAATAAATAAATAAATAAATAAATAAATAAATAAATAAATAAATAAATAAATAAATAAATAAATAAATAAATAAATAAATAAATAAATAAATAAATAAATAAATAAATAAATAAATAAATAAATAAATAAATCTTTTATTGTCCATGTTATTTCATTTTTACAATGAGATACTTTACAGAATTTTATCTAACCCAAGACGCAAGGTCTTGGCTCAATGCGATTTGTCAGCTTGATCCTCCGCCAGCCCAGTGCAACGCCAACACCTCAACTCGCAATTGCCCAACCTTCTTAAAAGAAAATATTCCAATTTGTATTTTAAAACTTAAAAACTAATTAACCAGCATGATCAAATCATTAGACTATCATGTGCAGTTATTAAATGTTAATTTTAAATTTCAACTGCTTAGCAGTTATTTTTATTGTACATGAAATGATCAAACTGTGCTCAATATACAGAACAAATTAGGTAACTTTAACTGGTTAGTTACGTGAGATCAACATGATGGCTGGCTATTAGTTTCTTCAATTTAATTTTAAAGGTAGGCACAGAAAGTATTTTAATATTATTAGGTATTTTATTATAGATGTTTGATATACAATAGGTAAATGATCTTTTATAATATTCTGTATTGTATTGTTATGGCATTTCTGTGCCTAAGATGTAAATTATGTACATCCGTTCTGAACCTTATCCTATTATACAGATATGGTGGCGTTTTAGATGTTATTATTCTATGATAGAAGCAAGCAGAGTTTAAGGCTCTGCGAGCAGTTATATTCATCCAGCCTGCCCACTCCAAAGTGTGCGAAATATGATCACGGTTTCTTATTCCATAAATAAACCTAAGACAGGCGTTCTGGACACGTTGAATTCTTAGTTTATCAATATTAATTAAACAATTATTATAAAGTTCATCACAGTAGTTAAAATTTGATAGAACTAGAGTGTCACATAGTTTTATTTTAGTTCTTTGATTTAATATGCGTCTATTATGGTACAAGAATTTGAGGGTTGAGAATGCCTTTTGTATAATTTTAGAAACATTACAACTAAATCGCAGATCTTTATCAATCTCAACGCCCAAAACTCTACAAGAGTTGGAAACAGGTACTTGCAAGCCATCAAGAACAATGTTGATACTTGTTTTAGCTACTTCACGCAACTGTTTAGGTCCGAATAAAATGACGTTAGTTTTTGATGCATTTAATTTAAGATTATGTTGTTTACAGTCTGAGTAAAGGGCAGTAAGGTCTAAATTAATTTTTCTACTACTGTCAAGCATTGATTCTCGACTGGATGATGCATACAGCTGTGTGTCATCCGCATACATGTATGATTTACAATACCTCAAGTTTCGCATTATAAATGTTGAATATATAATAAATAGAACTGGACCTAATATTGATCCTTGAGGTATCCCAGATGTCAGTTGGTATAATGAAGATGACACACCACTGCACACAACCGTCTGTGGGCGACTCGTTACATAAGAACGAAAGAACTGCTGTGCACTTTCTCCAAGGCCGATGTAATGTAAAATATAGATTAGTAATTCATGATTAATCGTGTCAAAGGCCTTGGAAAAATCTAAGAACACAAGTACTGTAAGTTCGCCACTATCTATTGATTTAAAAATATCATCGGTAATATTTAATAGGGCAGATGTACATCCATATCCAGATCGAAAGCCAGACTGGTTTGCTGGGAGTATATTGTATTCTTGCAAGTGGCACTGTAACTGCCTCAAAATTATTTTTTCACACACTTTAGAAAGAACAGGCAGAATACTGATAGGACGCAAATCAGAATATGAGCAAGGGTTTTTAATTTTAGGAATTGGATATATTGTTTGCTTCCATAAATTTGGAAAAGTGGATGTTTCGATAGCAAAGTTAATAATATGTCTTATATAATCTATCAGCAGAGGAAAACACAGACGAATCATTTTTAATGTAAAATTATCAGTGCTCATGGCATTAGAAGTAACTAAAAATATAACTTGTTCAACCTCATGGTTAGTTACAGGGGAAAAAGCAAATTGATTTGGAATATTTTGATAAGTCCTAGAATAATAATACTGCAACAACTCAAAATTTGGAGCATTATTTGTATAAATAGATTTAAAATGATCGTTTATAATTTCTACATTAGATATTGATTGGAGGAGGGCACCTATTTTATTTTTTGAACGAATTATGCCAAGTTTTTTAATCTTTTGCCATGACTGCTTTGTCGTCTCCTGCTGAAAAGTATTATCTAAATATACCGCTTGCTCTCTTTTTATTGCATAACTAGTATAGTTTCGTAGTTCCCGGTAATAGTTCCAGTGTGCTGCATTATCGGTTTTTTTACATCTACGGTATGCCTTATTTCTGAAACGCATCAAATACTTAATATTATCAGTTAACCAGTGTAAGTTATGTTTGTTAAATGTTAAAGTAACTAGTGGAGGATGTAAGTCGAATAAATAATTTAGATTGTCATTCAAAAAGTTTAATTTATCATTTATATTTACTAAATCGAAAATATGGTACCATGGTATGGGGCACAGATCAGCATACAATAATTCCTGATTGAAAAGACTAACATTTCTAAACGTTTTCGTGATAGAAAAATGATTATCATTAATTAAATTTAGTGAACAATAAATCAAAGAATAATCTGCCAGGTCGTGAACAGGTAAGACACCAGAGTCAACCACCGGTGCATCCACACATAGAAAAACAAGTTCTATAAGTGTACTAGAGTAAGGAGTTATTATTGTGGCGTCAGATATAATCTGTTTGAAATTAAAAGAGCTTACTGTATTATCTAAACTTTTATAATATGAACTTAAGAAATTGAAAGCGTTGCAGTTAAAATCGCCCAAACAAACTATCGCCTTAGCCAACGCAGAATAAGCAGACAGAGAGCTCTCGAAATGTTAAATGAATGCAGGAAAATTACCATTGGGTCTATAAATAACTTTAACAGTGATATTTTTTTAGCAATTATTATATTAAACCAAAGCTGCTCTATATTAGCATTTATTTCCTGAGTCAAAATCTGAAAATTTAATGAATGTTTAATATATGCTCCAACACCACCACCCGTAGTAGGGCGTGGAAGACTAAATAAAGTAAATCCAGGAATAGAGATAAGGTTCAGATCAAAACCATCAGAAAGCCATGTTTCAGTAAGTTCAAAGACGTCAAACTTTTCTTTAATTAATAAATTTTGTAAACTATCGAATTTGCCAGTGATTGATCTCATATTAGCGTGAGCAAATTTAACAACCATTTAGTAATAATACATTTTTTTTAAACTAATACATGTTAATTTAATTACCAAGAAACGAAAAAAAATTCTTTCCTTGTCTATATTAATTTAATAGAAATAAAATTAAATTTTTCAGAAAGTTTACAGCAAAACAAGAATAGGATGTTTATATTTTTATCTAATACAAAAATAGACAATGGGCGAGAGCGAGAGAAGAAGAAAAACAAGAACAGTAGGTAAGCAGCAGCGAGCAAAAAAAGCAACTGCAAAACATAGCTCGCAGCGACCAGCATCGATAAGCAATAATAATGTTAACCCACACATGTAAGGAATTGAGTAAAAAATTAAAAAATACGTATATGACTAAGAATGTCTACTAATTTGAAAATAAATGAATGAAACTAATTTTAAATCAAATGAATTAAACTAATTTTATACATATTAAATAAATGACATTTTCATATTAAACGAGAGAATTAAATTAAATAAATGAAATAAACAAATACATATAATTTATAAGATTTCTTTAAATTTAATTTTAAATCAAATGAATTAAAATAATTTGATATTAAATAAATGATATTTTTTAAATTAAATGAGTAAATTAATTAAATGAATAAAATAAACAAATACATAGAATCTAGCAATGGGTAGGTATATTTTTTTTACCAACTATAAACAACACTGTGATTCTAAAATGTATGCTTAAGTATAAAAAACATTATTATATTCTAAAAAAAGGATTCTATTAGGCAGATACACAATAGTAATAGTTACTTCGATCAATATTTTTTCAATCACAATACCAAAAAAATTAACAGTAGTGCAATCCAAACATAATTTATATAAATCTAAACAAAAAAAAAGCAACTTATATAACGGCGCAGGTGCCAAAGCAAACAAAACGCATGCAAAATTAATATTTACAATAAGCAGAAAAATTAATATTTAAAATAAGCAGAAGTATTATCTTATTTTTAAAAGCAAAAAAAACGAAGATGTTTACCTTTTACTCTTTTTTACCTGCTTTAGCACTTCGGGGAGGGTTCTGTCTCCTAATGTCTTCAGATGACGTCTGCGTTTGCATAGGCAGAGGGGGGCATGCAAACTGATATCCTCCAAAGTGTTCAATCGTACTGATTTTTTATTCTTGATCAGGAATATCTTACCATCCTTAGTATACACCTTTTCCATTCCAAAAACTTCCCTTGCCGTCTTGTACAACACAGCTCTTCTTTTTGTAAGCGATTCCGTAAAATAATAGCCCTTGTTCTTTAAAGACTTCTTATTGCTCCATATTTTATCTCTTACTAAATACGTTATAAGTTTGATAGTAGTAGGCCTTGGGCCCTTTTTTTGGCCTTTTTTAAAGCCCAGACGATGACAATTATCAAGCATACTAGCTTTAAATGTAAATTCAGGTATTTTCAAAACATTAAAAAGTTAACAACTTTCTCATTTACATCTTTAGTTGTCTCAACGACCACAGCATCCTTAGCATCGCCGATTTTATTTTGCTTCTCAGGAATACCATGAATTACCAGGCAAATTTTTTTGAGTATGCCTCTTGAGTATCGACTTTAAGTTCCTGATCCAATATTGAGTTCTTTAATTCAATAAAATTTTTTAGCATTGTAGCTCTAAATATGGCAAATTCCTCAGACAAACTTATAGTTTTACATTCAATAGTGCAATGGGAGCCAGGTTTTTGCACTTTTTCTTCAAATTTATTCATAGACTCATAAAAAGTCTTTTCAAAATTGTCCAATCTTAATTTAAACAGTCAACCATTTTACACAGAATCACTAAAGACGGTCCTGCCTATCAATGCACAAAAAACAGCACCTGATTTTACTGCTAAATACAACCTTACTTGCAGAAAATTGCAATTTATAGGAAACACAAGCCAAATTTGTCGTTAAAAACTTCGATTCTAATTAAAGGTGTCTATCACTATTTCACTCAAAGAATTTTTTCTGTGTTGACAACTACACACACTTCTACTCACACATACCGGTTTTGAATTTACTTTTATGTTTATTTCAATAAAATATGTACAATTACAATGATATTGATATTTTAATTATTAAAAACTGTGGCAACACGGTTTAAAATTGACACACCCGAAGGTATCGCTAGCGTGATTTCAAATTACAAATAAGAGAGCATCGCTTACCCGCATTAATCGACGGTCTACTGTCTACAGATCAAGTAGCCGTTTCTTTTACACACACCAGGAATTAAAATTCTTACTAATCCGTCCACAGCAGTTAAAATTTGTTGTCTATTTATACCCGGTAGATATTAACCGATCCGTGTATGACGCTCATACGCTCTATGGTAATACCAGACATTCTCCAATCACTTGCTCCCATGACACTAACGTCAAAGAGCACAATCTTAAGCCAATTATTTGAAAGGAGATACCCAAGAAGCCTAATAAGTGTATAGTGTCTGTTATATTAACACTAGATCTCCTACGAAGACATCATCAATCTTAACTATCACCAGAACTATGTCCTGGAAGCGTACAGCCAACAATCTCTACAAAAACGTGAACTCGATTGGACCACAAAGGTCCACGACTTCTCACGGTTCGCAGACGGCATCACGTTCATCGCGAGTAGACACAACCTTTGTGATTAGTTTTATTCATATTGAAACACTTATGGGGGCTTTTTACACAATTTATTTACAAAATTGTTAAGATACACTGAACTCTGCTGGATAACGTCTAACTACTTGACAATACAATGAACTCTTGTGAATACTTGAACTTGAACTGACGTTAACTGCCCATGCATCCCCTTATATACAACATTATTTAATCTAGTCAGTGTGTTTAGAAGTTTCTAGAATTATCTAGAAACATTATTTAAAATGGTCAGTTGATTTTTTTACAAACTTCTAAAAATCAACTGTCAACAACAATCTTTAAAATTAAGGTCCCTTTCTTTACGGTTATCCCGTTACAATATTATAATTTTTAAATAACTTATTTAATTTTGGTTGATTATGCTAATATAATAGTAAACAAATCAGCTAAAAAACTAACAGTAAACGTTGGTATTATTATATTTCTTTATTAAGTTAAACAATGATTTAAACTTTATAATATGTAAATATCTTATAACTTTTGAAATCACAAAAATACACTTATATCTATATACATATATATATATATATATAAAACTCAAAGGTGACTGACTGACTGACATATTAACTATGACTATTAACACACAGCCCAAACCGCTGGACGGCTAGGGCTGAAATTTGGCATGCAGGTAGATGTTATGACGTAGGCATCCTCTAAGAAAGGATTTTAACTAATTCCACCCTCAAGGGGATAAAATAGGGGATGAAAGTTTGTATGAAACTTTGTCAATTTTAAACCGATCAGGCTGAGATTTTGCATGCATATAGCTACTATAACATAGGCATCGTTTAAAAAGGGATTTTGACTAATTCCACCCCTAAGGGAATAAAATAGAGAATGCAAGTTGGTATGAAACTTTGTCAATTTTAAACCGATCGGGCTGAGATTTTGCATGCATATAGCTACTATGACGTAGACATCCTCTAATAAAGGAATTTGATTAATTTCACCCCTAAGGGGATAAAATAGGGGATGAAAATTGGTATAAAACTTTGTCAATTTTAAACCGATCGGGCTGAGATTTTGCATGCATACCTATAGCTACTATGACGTAGGTATCTCTAAGAAAGGATTTTAATAAATTCCACCCCTAAGGGGATAAAATAGGGGATAAAAAAATTAAGTATTAATTTTGATTTGTTTTAATATTTAATTTGGTCTAATTATTTTTTAAAAACAGAAACAAAATAGTTTTTATATACAAATTCTGTTAAAATGTTAAAACTTCCCTCTTTCACACAAAATATACAAAATATATCAGAATAAAATGGTCAAAATTGCACTTACTTGAAGTTTTAGTATAAAAATTGTAACCCTTTTTTTATCCGTAGATGGTAAAGGCTCGTCTTAAGGTTCACTAGTGCGAACGGCGCTCAGTTGGTTGGTGGAGAGCGAGCGTGGATTCGGACGAGCTTCGAAAAATTATCGAAAAAATAAAAAAGAATATATTTAATAAAGTAAGAAAAATTAAAAGGGACAAAAAAAATGAAAGAGAAAGGAAAATGGGCGCCACTTATTTTTTTATCCTAAGGATGTGGAAATATAAGAAACCAAGTTAAAAGATAAAAGATATATAAGATAAGATAAGGTAACCCGCCAAATTATTCTTTCTAGAATTGAAATTACACACTTTTATTTATAAAACAAATAAGATAATTATACTTACACTTTTCTTTACTTATCCTTATGATTATAATTCAATTTTGTAAGATAAGAAAATTTTGATAAATTAAAATTTAGTTGTTTAAATAAAATATATATTAGATAAACTGAAAATATTGATCAGAGTAACATGCTCTAACTAGGAAAAGAAAAATATCTATTTAAACAGTAAACAATATTTATTATTTGTTTAAATGATAGACAAGACAAACAAATCCCTATCCCTATCCCTATATATTATAAATGTGAATGTAAGTTTGTTTGTTACGCTTTCACGCGAAAACTACTCAACCGATCATCATGAAAATTTGTACACATATTCTTGGAGGTATTAGAATTAACATAGGATACTTTTTATTAAAAAAAAATGTGAGCCGTCACGGGACGCCTGGCAGATGTGAAACATTGACATTAACCCGTGCCTAAATCATAAGACATTGCCAATTTAAATAACATGGCATTTTTGCACTTTTTGTCGTTAATTTTTTTACTGAAACAAATGTAGCTAAAAATAATTAAATATTTATTTCTGGTAGGAAATTTGCAATAAATTTGTCATCAGAGTTAAATTCACGATTTTTTTTTGTAATTTTCACCATAATTTTTATTTATATCAAACTAAATACATATATATATATAGGTAATAAAATTAACAAATACAAAATTTGGATACAAAATAAAGTATATTATCGCTTATAAATAATAGTATCACAATGGTATCACAATATTTATTGTACGTTTTCTCAGATTGCTCACAGATGTCGATAGATTACAGAACGAAAATAAATTTAAAACGTGATTTCGTTTAGCTTTTTATTTAATTACCTTAAATTCAATAATCTTAAAAAAGGAAATTATTAAAACACAAATTTATATAGAAGTACGTTACTATATTAATATAATTGTAGTTACTTCACAATTTTAGTACAAACAAAAAGCGATAGTAAATAAAAAATAGGAAAATGATGAATTTAACTATGAATACAACTTTATCGTTGAATAACTTTTAAACGGTATTTAAATGGGAAATGTATTATGATTTCGGCACGGGTTAATGTGAATATTAAGGGCTGGTTTGGGTCTGATAATTTTTGTTAGGTCATAATCTAATAATTTGATGGGTGTTTGGAGAACAAAACCAAATTTGGGAAATAACGGACACCCTAATGTATATAGAGTAGGTAGGTAGGTACTCACTAATTTTTATTCAATATTTTTTCATCACTTTCTTTATTAACACTTTGTTTATTCATATTTAAAACAAACACTTTATACACAAATTTTACAGGGACCATTCACCAACAATCTATTTTGATTAACAAGCTGTCAATTTTACAGGTCAGAAAAATATGTAGGTATATTATGTTGCCTATACAAACAAACATTTTTATATATATATAGAATAGATAGTAGGCGGAATCGAGTTAGGTTTTTATGAAACAATTCATACCCTGTCCCGCCAAATTTTTGAATCGATGAGCTTCTTCCCCCTATTGTTGGCGCGCCACCGTCGGCGTCGCTCAGAACATGAGACCAATTTCATATAAGGTATCAGTACATCTCTTTATTATATATTATCGATGCGTTAGGTTTTTTACGTCATACGAATCATACGTCACCGTCGCCACGCGAGAAATCTGATTCACGTGCGGCTATAGATGTTTCACATCAAAAATCACAAAAACTAGCTTCTTCAACGCCATCTGGCGGTTCAGTAATTAAGTTCCAAGCCTGAGTATTCCACCGTGAGGTGGCGCAGTTAATATCTTATATATTTAAACTAGCAATTACGACTTAATAAAGTACTATGGCGCCACCGTAAGGTGGCGCAGTTAATATCACATATATTTAAACGAGCAATTCTTATTTAAGATAATTTTTTACCTGTTAAAAACCCCTAATGAATTCCCATTTTGGGACTAGAATAAAATGTGATTTTATGATCTGAAAAATTTCAAAACCGGGTAAACCGTGACTGATTAGTAAAAAATTATTTGCTTTAAAATTGTGGTCCTCAGTAACATTTCTTAGAAACCAGCAACAATTTTCCAAACATGCTTGATGATTAGATTAATTCAGATCATAGTTAGACATAATAAAGTTAAGCAGCTGCTTAGCCAATTTTTACTTCTGCTGAGTTTCACCGCAAACGAAATTCTGGATTCTCCTCTAAAATTGTTTCTTCTGCCTTGGTCTCTCGGAATTATAGAACTGTTTTTCAAATGTACCATTATCACGCAGTTTTTCAAACACACGAACTGAAGGAATGTGCTAATTGGGGAAAGCATCAATATACAGACGTAGCGTTTTCCTCGCTTTGCAGGATCAGACAAAATGCAAGTCAGTTAATTAAATATTATATACTAAACAGTTAAAGTAAACATTTGTAACAACTAAATATTAGCTACTAATTGTTTCTAGGAAAAACATAAGCTGATTTCGATAAGAAAAGCGTGTTTTTGTGAATTCAAACAAAGATAAATGAAAACGAAACCATTAATTTATTATTTACTAACACTTTTTGTATATTTTATTTCAAGACTTTTTTTAACAACCGCCATATATTATTTTTTGTAAATTAAAAAAAAAGACATATTGTTATAATGCCTAATTGTTCAGCAATAAATTCACCCGCAGTTTAGTGTAATATAACTTCTTTTTTTTTCAATAAAAAAAATATATAAAAATTTTCCAGCCCACATAAAACTTGAATACTGCTGTGTCGAACATTCTGTACATGACTGAGTTTCTCTTGTCGACCAGGTACTTACCAAAATCTTATTTTTTTTTGGATCCAAGTAGAAACAATACCTAGCTTTATTTGCGAATAGCCCAAGTTGTTGTGCCCACCTTAATTTTAGTTTACGATTTCTATGACGCAACCTGTTTAACTAATTTGTTATATGTTTAAAAAATTATACAGGGTGTCCCATAACTAATGGACAATATAAGAACTGTAGAAAGGGGTGATAAAAATAAGTCGTTTGATAAAAACATGCACTAGTAAAATGTTAATAGTAAGCGAGATATGGGGCGTTAAAGTTGACAAAATATTTTTGAAAATTCGTAATATTTAGAAAACAACTGAATGTATTGGTCTCAAAATTGGTACACTATGGTTTTTAATGGTAATAAGCATGATATTGCCTTAATTTTTAATAATACTTCTAGATGGCGCTGGTTACACAGTTAAAATTTGATAGATCAGCGGTATTTTTTTTACCCCCTGTATAATGTGCATTTTATTACAAAATAATAAAAACTGCATTATTTTGAAACAAAATAGGTATATTTGTTCAATTCCCATATTTTAAGTCGTTTTCAAGATATTGCTATTTTAATATTGCAGTGCATATCATTACACTGCAACTTAATTACTAGAATATTTTAAAGAGGGCTGTGACTATTAAAAGAACTGTCATTAATTTACTAGTTAAAAGCGAAAAGTTGTCATTGCTGTGTTTTTAACTTCTGAACTAAAAATACGGCTTTCATTAAAAATGCCTAGAGGCAATGAATTTACAAATAATGAACTAAGGGATATGATTTGTGTTTATGCACAAGTAAATTATAATGCATGTGCTGCAGTTAGACGATATGTGCAGTTATATCCAAACCGAATTGTACCCAGTCGTAAAAAATTTCAAAGATTGTACTCCAATTTAGGTGAAAGCGGCTCTTTTCGTAAGAAAAATTCTGGTGGTCGACCTAAAATAATTACAGCTGATATGGAAGATGAAATTTTAACAAGAATTATAGAAAATCCTGAATTGAGTACTCGGCGCTTGCAGGCAGCTACTGGTGTAAGTAAATCAAGTGTGTCAAGAATTTTACATACAGAAAAATTGTACCCATATCATTTCACGCCTGTACAAAATTTATTACCCAATGACTTACCAAGGAGACTACAATTTTGTCAATCAATGCTCGGTAAGATCAATCAAGATCCAATATTTTTAAAAAAGGTACTGTTTACGGACGAGGCTACATTCACACGCAGAGGAGTATTTAATTGGAGAAATAACCACTATTACGATTTTGCTAATCCTCATCAATACAAAAAAACTAATTTTTAGCATGAGTTTTCAATCAACATCTGGTGTGGAATCATTGGCGATAATTTCATTGGTCCATTTGAACTCCCTAACAGATTAAATGCGGTAAATTATTTAGAATTTTTGCAAAATGATTTAGGCATTTTATATTTTTTATTAACTTTATTAACTAAAATTAAAAAATTATATACAAATTATAATCTACAAAAATTACTACAAGGTTTGCGTCGATTCGCAAATAAAGCGATGCTGTCGGATCTTCGGGGTATGGTCCAATCGGATCTTTGTCTTTTTAGAGATCGCTGGCCATTACTGGTATGCGCTGGTATTACTCTTAGTATAGGATCCCGATAGAGAACGACCTTTACCGAGCTGGTTAATGGACCAAACATATTTTTTATGTAATTTAATAAATCAATAATTATATTGCATTATATTGCCCATCGAATTTCAGTCCAGAATATTTTAAATTAATTTTTAAATTTTTTTTGTGCGACTGAGAGGTCCCTACCAACCGTCCCATGCGATAGAAGAGGACAAAACATAACAGCGTTTGTATCGCGGCCTTTTAAAAAGAGAGAGTGCGCATGCTCTCTGCTCTTGAACACAAGAAGGATAGCGATAGACGCGTACATTCTGAGTATTATTTTGGAGTAGTTTCATATTAAAATAAGGGATTAGTTTTTAATTTTTTTTAATCAATTAAATATATATGTGTATATATTTTGTTACATTAAAGTATATATAAATATTTAGTTAATAAGAAGGTTATAGCAATACATATATAATTCTAATCTTGCAAATTTTATTTATTTTTTTCCTATTTAAAAATATTAACTGAAAAAAATTTAAGCAATTTGCTCTATATCAACCTATAGATATATACTGACAAATTAAAATCAATTGAAATTATTGAAAACAATTCAAATCTCAGCTGTTATGTTGTGTCGTCTTCTATCGCATGGGACAATTGGTAGGGACTTCTCAGTCGCACAATTTTTTTTTAAAAATTAATTAAAAATATCCTGGACTGAAATTCGATAGGCAACCCATATGCAATAAATTTTTCAATATATTAAATTACATAAAAAATACGTTTGGTCCATTAACCAGCTCGGTGAAGGTCGTTCTCTATCGGGATCTTAGATCTTTATCATCAGTATTGTTGCCATTATGGACAGTTGGTTTTTTGTCAGCTGACAGATTGATAATATCATCCATTTCTGAAACTTGTTTTGTTGAAATCTGTATATTATTATTTTGTTTATTATCAAGATTGTTGACCTTTTGTTCGGTATTGGATTTACTTTCCTTTGCGATCGGTAAGGTTAAGTCAGGTTTTTTACAAGTTGTAGGTGTTTTATTTGTAGATAAGTTCATAGTTGTTCTTATCGGTTTGCGGTTTTCATTGTCATTTATTTTATTTAACAAATCAAATTTATTCTTGAGAAATTTAATATTATTTTGTAGTTCTCTTATTATTTCATCTTTTTTTTGATAACGTATAAAAAATTGCAGTATCTACCTTTTTATCACAAGATATATTTTCCAAGGCATCGAAAAATGCGACATGGTCAAGGTCTTTTTCATTTTTGTCTTCAATATTACAACAAAACAAAACTTGAACATTCGTGTTTGCACCATTAGTTAAATTTGCACACCTACTTTGGTAATTATTTTTACATTTTATACATGTAACTATGCTTTTTGTCACAGTGCTGTTACATTTTGCACAGAGCAACTTGATCCCTTTACTGACCTCCGGCGCCATATTTAATAAATAATACGTTATAAATAGAGTAACACTTTAATTCTTACATAAGGTAAAATATATCAAAGTTGTTCTTGACAGAAAACTTACGTGAAATCCACCTTGCAAATATAAAGCTACAAGGTCTTTGTGAACAAGTAGTTTCGGAAAAATTTGGCGTCTTAAACCTACAATGATCCATTAGGCATATATAACGGTTACCAGACTCCTGATCACCAATGCTGCGCTGGTATGATGAAACCACGAAGTATAGATACCAGGAGTCTAAACGTAATGTTGAACGAATGGTCTCAATTTAGGGGAAAGAACTATTGCCGGTAGAGTGCTCCACTGTTCAGGAAGTACTCGTCTAAATCAACACCTTTCCATTTCTTTTTATTAATTTTATTACAACTTATTTTAAATAAATAAATTAAAATTATATATTTAACATTCGCGACATTCAAATGTCATAATAATAATAACAACCGGAATCCTTGCGCAACTAGTGCTTAAAATTAGAACTATGATCTGGGTTGATTATTGTATATACCAGAAATATTATGGAAAAGCCTAGGTATACCGTGTAGGCTTCTGGTATCTGCACTTCGTGGATAAAAGAAAACAACACAACAAACGCAATAATAGAGTTGCAATAGGTGCAAAGACTAGCTTGGGTAGGGATCACTTATGCAAGTAGAACGGCTCTGGAGTAAAAAGGGACAGATGGTGGTAAACGTCAACTTTTTATTAGTGACCGAATAAAAAATTGTTTTTTCAAGAGAGGCTTTTGACAGGATCTTCATTTTGGGGTTACGGCTTATAAACTCGCAGATATATCAGACAACATTAAATTTTAACTTGCGGTAATTTTTTGCAAAAATAAAATGGGCATCTCTATCAACTTGGCCACTCTCCATCCAAACTCAAGTTTAAAGATAAATTATTGAGGGAGTTTTTGAAGTTATACTTCTTTTGGCGCGATAGAGAAAAATGATAAGAGTAAATGTTTACGATGCGTGCGCACACCGACACTAGAATTGAATTTAACACCGTAAAGTTAGTCGCAACCGACAATTTGAATTGAATTTAACATCGTAAAGTTAGTCGCACACCGACACCTTAATTCTACATCGTAGCCCAATAAATTCGAATCATTTACGTAAGTTTTTTTAAAACTAAATATACACAAATCATGAATTATCAGTTCTATATGTACCTATAGATTTCGAAATTTATACTGAATTGTTATTAAATATGATATAAGTTGTGTATAGATATTATTTTTAATGTTTTTAAATACTTAAGTTGTTCGTAGCTAATTTGGATAAGCGTCCAATTACGCGAGAGAGAAGTTTTTTTTTGGTTCTACATGTGAAAACAGTAATTACTATTTTAACTAATTTAGAAAATTTTTAGAAGGTTTTTTAGACTGTACTGTGGACTATGCTGTAATCTATCTCGGTAAAGCGCTATTTGCCAAGGGACAGGTTGCACTTAGTAATAATTTAATAATAGTAATATGAATTGTTAAACTGACATTAAGGAGAAATTGAAAAAATGTCACATCCAGTGGGACTCGAACCCACCATCACTGCCTTATACGCAGGCATGCTTTAACCACTTAAGCTATTGGATGATCAAGTGGTTAGGAAGCGAAAGGTTATAATGAACTCAAATCCCATCAGATATGACATTTACTCACTTCCTCCTTAAGCACATGTTACATGACGTTAATGAGAGAAAAGATTTGTTAAATCGACAATTGAAACATCAAACTCTAAGTCACTTTATTTGTGCCCTGTCTTATATTTTTATTCGGTTAGGAGACCGGAACCATTGATTTTTAGTAAACTATTATTTTTGAGATAACTCTCAACGTATTTTTAAAATTTAGAAATTATACAAACAAGAAATTATTAAACTGACATTAAGGAGAAATTGAAAAAATGTCGCATCCAGTGGGACTCGAACCCACCATCACTGCCTTATACGCAGGCATGCTTTAACCACTTAAGCTATTGGATGATCAAGTGGTTAGGAAGCGAAACGTTATAATGAACTCAAATCCCATCAGAGTTATCTCAAAAATAATAGTTTACTAAAAATCAATGGTTCCGGTCTCCTAACCGAATAAAAATATAAGACAGGGCACAAATAAAGTGACTAAGAGTTTGATGTTTCAATTGTCGATTTGACAAATCTTCTCTCTCATTAACGTCATGTAACATATGCTTAAGGAGGAAGTGAGTGAATGTCATATCTGATGAGATTTGAGTTCATTATAACGTTTCGCTTCCTAACCACTTGATTAATAATTTCTTGTTTGTATAATTTCTAAATTTCAAAAATTTCAAAAATACGTTGAGAGTTATCTCAAAAATAATAGTTTACTAATAGTAATATGACTTATAAATCACAAAAAAAACTTTCTACTATAAAAAGTTCTTTTTATAAATTGTGATTATTTTCCATACGCCAAAGAAGTATCACTTCTAACGCGTGTACATAAGTAAGAACACTCTTTATTTTATGAATATTATTATTTGCTTATAAAGGCAATAACTAAGATGTATATAAACAAATAAATAAACAAATTAACTTTTTAAAACAAAAATGCTGTTGCCTAAGTATTTCTACCCCATGGCATAGAAACATTTGAGGCCAGATAGCCGACAGTTTCTCTTAATATTAGTTACTGTTTTTTAAGAAAAATATTTTGTATTTTTTAACCATAATTGGTGACTATAATATAGAATGATATATTGCAATTAAATTATTTGTTGATTATTAATTTTGTTTTTTATATCTTTTTTAATAAACAATAATTTACTCACCTTTATTTTATTTTGTTGCTTACAACTTATAAAATATTGCAGAACAAAATACAAATAATTTGTTATAGAAACAGTAACGATACACGGTACGTTATCAATTAATTATTCGTTGTTTGTTTAGTTAATTACAATTATTTTTGTGCACGAGTTTAATCGCGATATCCGTACTGTTATAAAAATTATTTTCAGTGCAGTAATTTTAATTTCCTACTGCCGAAAATGCGAACAACAATTTTATCCCAGACCAAGCCACCTACAGGATTTTATCGGTTAAGTCGTTAACGGAGAAATTAATCATATATTTAACCTTGTTTACAAATAAATCTATAATAAAATTTGATATTTTTTTAGCATTTAAAATTTATTATACTTATGGCAATGAGGAATAATGTTAATATTAAATATGGGAGTTTAACCATGACTTATCCTATTGGTGTGAACAATTTCGTTCAGATTTAATCTGAAAATTTAATTACACAAAGCCAAACCATAACAAGTAAGTTCTTTAAAGATAAACAAATAGGATCAGTGAAGTAAAAGTTATAAACTTAATATAAAAGCGTCGATTATTTATTAGAAGAAGAATAGCATACACATAAAATTTTTAGAAAATAACATGAAAAGGTGCTATTTTTCTTCTCTCTTCTAAATATTATATTATTATTATACGATCTCGCTGTAGTAATTTCCATTCTTTGTTTTTTTATAAATTATTAGCCGCTACTGACCAATCGGGGACTCATTTGTCTGATACTGCTAGAGTGAAATACTCGTATAGCCTATTTAACGATTTTTTCTGTCACTTTTCTGCACGCTAAAAACATATCCCTATGATCTTACTCCGACAAGGTAACGGCTTTATTTTAAATATTTGTTTAAAAATGGTTTTGCAAAATACAGCCCTTAAGTCCATGACTTTACAATAAATTCAAAGGATAACACCTTGCTACTGTAACTCGTTACCTGCTTAAATTGTAACAATTTAAACATCGGTATCAGTCGAATTAATTTGTAAGACAACAAAATTAATAATTCTATATATAAATTTTAAAATTATTTGCTTTTAAAGTGAGTTTCTCTCTCTGTTAATTAACGGCTGCAACTTATTCAATTTGCAAAATATTTTTTTTATAGTTTCAAATATTACTGTAGTTTTGTTATAGTGGGTAAATAGTTGGTTCACAGTGAGCCTCTATTATAAAAGTGATTTTAATAAGGGCAGTAAAAATAAATATCCTCTCGTAAACATCTATGGTTAAGGAATTATCTTAAAGAGATTATCTACCCAAACGTTCAGGGTCGGCTTGACTATTGTAGTAAGAAACGACCCTTGACAAATTTGACATATCCATCAAGATTAATAAGCAAGGGTCATTTTTAAAATATTGATTTATATTTTTTATTAGTTCTTTTAGTGGCAAAAGATCCCCAACTAAAGAAGTAAATAGATGTTATTATGCCACAAAGAAGCTACAGAGAATATTTAAATAGAATTTATTATTATTTAGAATTATTAGAATTAATACAAACATAACCTACGACATATCATTAAAGTCTTGTTTTTTTAGAACAGCAATCCTTTTTAAATAACATAATAGTAAATACACGAAATATATAATTTTTAGTCCGGCCCTTATCGATAATCTGTTACCTGGTTCTTTATTGTCCATCATAGTAGGGGGCACTTCCTTGCCATTAACAAATCAACCATTTATCTTGAAAAATATTGTAATACTTATGGGGACTTTAACACAATTTATTCACAAAATTGTAAAGATACACAGAACTCTGCTGGTTAACGTCTAAACTTATTGACAATACAAAGAACTATTATTTGAACTCCCCTTAACTGTCCATACATCCCCTTATATAAAACAAAACAACATTCTAGAATGAACGCGAAACATAAATAAAACTTAAATAGTACACGCTAGAAAGAGAGAGAAAATTCTAGAACAAATAACCAAAAATAATAGTCTTTTAAGTGAAGGTCCTTTTCTTACACTGCCCCCTCCTTAGATTTATTCCTCCTGGAATGTTATTTCCTAAATCGGAATCCCGCACATTCCTTAAACCAGCTAAACCATCTCCTTGGAGTTGCTGCCCACCTCCACTGTGGTTTCCCTGGTAATGCGCCAACCGATCATGATGGACCACGACGGGTTTTCCTCTAAGAATTTTCACGATCCGATAAATAACATCATTAATCTTTTTCATAATGGTGTATGGACCTTCCCAGTTCTTCTGTAATTTCGGGCAAATTCCTCGTCGCCGTCAGGGGTTATAGAGCCAGACTAAATCTCCAACTTGGTAACTCTTTTCCATTGTCCGCGTGTCATAGTACCTATTCATCCGATTACTAGAAAATTGGAGCTTCCCACGAACCATTTCTCCATTTGATTCTGAAGATCGGCGACATATTCTTTCCGGGCCACTTCACCAGGTTTACAACCAAACACCAAGTCACATGGTAGCCTCATTTCTCTACCGAACAGGACCTTTGCAGGAGTTTGGCCTGTTGATTCGTTAATGGCCGATCGAATGGCCATTAGAAATAGCGGAATATGTCGATCCCAATCCCTCTGACACTCTGACACCACTTTTGACAGGTACTTCGTTATGGTCCGATTCATTGGTTCCACCATTCCATCAGCCTGAGGGTGCATCGCTGTGGTTCTCGTTTTGTGGATGCCTAATCTTTGGCAAACTTCTTGAAACAGCTTGCTCTCAAAATTTCTCCCCTGGTCTGAATGTAATTCCAGTGGTACCCCAAATCGGCTTACGAATTCTCCAACTAATATATCTGCTAAAGTGGTGGCTTCCTGATTGGGAACTGTATAGGCTTCAACCCATTAAGTAAAGTAGTCCATTACAACAGAGATGTACTTGTTTCCTACATCGCTCTGTGGAAGTGGTCCCAATACATCTATTGCGATTCTTTCAAAAAGACAAGGTATTGCTGCATTTCCGCCTTCGGTTTTCGATGCGGACCATTACTGGCATTACATGTGGTGCATTTACGACACGAATCTTTAACATCGTTAGTGCAGTTTACCCAGTAAAATCTATCTCGGACCTTTTGCAGCGTTTTCGTAATACCCAGATGTCCTCCAGAACTGTCATTATGTATCTGTTTTAAAATGTCTGGTATAGCATTCCTTAGAACCACTATTTGTTTTCTTGTTTCAGTGCCCTCGGAATTTTCTATAAGTCTTTGAAGGAGCCCACTGTCCAAAATTAAAGAGTTCCATTGGGCCCAATATGCTTTTAAAGCAGGAGAGGATGAGGATATCTCTCTCCACAACGGACGACGGTCCATTCTCTTCCATTCCCGAATCTGATTTAGAACGGGATCGTTTTCTTGTTGCTCTTTTAGCATAGAGCTCTGGTCTTCTGGCACAACCTTAACTAATGCAAGTTTTTCCTCGTTCTGCTCCATGCGGGTACAATGGAGGCAATCAGGTCGACATGGCCTTCTGGAAAGTGCATTAGCATTACGATGTCTTGTTCCAAATCTGTGCTCAATTTCAATATCATATTCCTGCAGTTTTTCGAGCCATCTTGCTATCTGTCCTTCTGGGTTCCTAAAGCTAAGTAGCCACTTAAAACTGGCATGGTCTGTTCTAATTAAGAATTTTCTGCCATACAGATATTTATAAAAGTGCTCGACGGATTTTACAACTGCTAAGAGTTCCCGCCGAGTCACACAGTGGTTCTTTTCAGCTTTTGATAAAGTTTTGTTGAAGTATCCAACTACCATCTTTATATACATTCTTTACCATCTTGTAGCTGTGACAAGACGGCTCCAATTCCCACATTGCTGGCGTCGGTATCCAGAATAAGCTTACCGTCAGGAAGTAGGTAAGCAAGAATAGGGGCAGACGTCAGCTTTTTCTTTAATAGTTCAAAAGCATATTGACATTCCTCATCCCAACAGAAGGAGTTGTCTTGTTCTGTCAAACGAGTCAAGGGTTTGGCTATGTCTCCAAAATTCTTAACATATCGTCGGTAATAGGAACAAAGACCAAGAAACTTCGAAACTGATGTTTGTCGATAGGAATTGGCCATTCTTGAACGGCTTGAATCTTAGCGGGATCCACAGCAACGCCATCCTTGCTTACGTTATGTCCCAAATAGTTGACCTGTCTCTGGAACAAGTGGCATTTCTTAACATTCAATGTTAGATTAGCTTTTTGTAATCTTTTAAAAAATTCTTCCAGGTTGGTTAAGTGTTCTTTAAAGGATTTTCCCATTATGATGATGTCATCTAAATAAACCAGACAAGTTTCCCATGACAAACCGCGGAGGATGTTCTCCATTAGCCGTTCAAAAGTCGCAGGAGCATTACAGAGGCCAAACGGAAGGACCGTGAATTGCCATAACCCTGATCCACTGGTAAAGGCAGTCTTTTTTTGTCTGCAGGATTCATTTTAACCTGCCGGTATCCGCTTTTAAGGATAACTGTCTTTCTTAGTGACATCATTAAGCGTTTGATAGTTGACACAAAACCGCATTGATCCGTCTTTCTTTTTCACTAATACTACAGGAGAAGCCCACGGACTACTGGATGGTACGACTATGCCATTTTGAAGTATTTCTTTAAGAGCTGTATCTGCTTCTTCCTTCTTAACTTGAGGCAGCCGTCGGGGTACCTGTCTAATCGGACGTGCATCGCCAGTATCAGTTTTATGTTGGACAACATCAGTTCTTCCAAGTTTACTTTTAGAACCAAATACAGGTTTATAACGGTAAAGTAGATCTCTTACCTGTTTCTTTTCTAATTTTGACAAAGAAGGATCTAATTTTGTCGTTAATTGTTCGATTTCGTTGGTCTCATCTGTTTCCATAACGTTTACTTTGTGAATTATGGCCGTTACTGGTTCTAAACTTCCCATTTCCGTGTCCTTTCGGAGAAGAACTGGATGATCGTTTAAGTTGATAACTCGGATGGGTACCTTTTTGGCGGATCTAACAAGAATCTTTCCCACAAGGAGCCCTTTTCCCAATTCATGGACATGGTTCTTTGGCTCTATCATGGCTGGGACACCATCTGGCTCCAGTCGATCCAACCGCGCTGTTACGACACATTCGCAGATCGCCGGAAGTTCGATATCATTGATTAGCTTAATCAAAGCATCGTTAGCTTGTTCTCGATGCAGGAATATTTCCTCATTACCAGTACAAAGGATACGTCGGCAAAGATCCAAATGAAAAGCACAGTGGAGCATAACAGCCATGCCCAGAACAACATCTTCATCAACGTCAGCCACCAGCACCGAGTGAACAAGAGGGGTTGAATCAAACTGTAGCGTCGCCTGTATCTCACCGTAGACTCTAGCAAATTCTCCCGTAGCGGTACGCAGTCTCCAACTGGTAGGCAACATCTTCTTTCGCATAATGATGGATGGTCGTACAGCCCGCTGCAACTCGACATTTTGAAGACCATCGGTAAAGGCTTGGACCGCCACGCACTCGAGGAAATCTTCCGCTGCGTTTGGATACGCAAACCTTACTATTCTTGCCAATTCTGCCTTAAACTCCTGGATAGTCTCTCCATTTTTCTGCTTTCTGCTCTTTAACTGCATTCGGTATACCGGTTGTAGATGAGTTTGGCCATAACGCATCTCTAGACGATTCACCAATTATTCGAAGTTGTCAGCTTCATCCGCTGTCAATGAATGCAGGACGTCTAAAGCCTCGCCTCGCAGAGCTATGGTTAGGGACAATGCATTCTTCTGGGATGACCATCCATTTGTTCTGGCCGCTGCGTCGAATTGTTTTAGGTAATTTGGCCCAGAAGTCTTCCCGTCGAAGGTCGGGGGTTTCATCGTCGTTTGCACCTGGGTCGCCTCCCCGTTTCCTCGTCGTTCGACGTCTACGTGGCAGGTTTCCATCCTTCCTGCATCTCCGTCGCCGTGGTGGATGGTTAGGTTTTGTAGACAAGCTTCCAGTTCTCGTTTAAGCTTTTCTATCTCAGACTGCATTTGCTGTTTGATCTCGTCTCTGAAGTTGGCCACTTGGTGGTTGAAGTTGTCCACTTGCTGATTCAAGTTGACCACTTGCTGGTTTCGCTCGTCTCGCAAGTTGGCGACTTGTTGATTTTGTTCATCACGAAGAGTGCAGATTTCGGAGCGCAGATGCGATATTTGCTGCGAGAAGGATCTGGATAACTCTTCTGGTAGGGTAGACATCCGTTGTGATAGCTGGGACATCTCTTCGCGCTGGCTTCTTATCTGACTGGATAGCTCCTCTTGTTGGTTCGTCATTCGTTCTGATAGCTCCTCTTGGTGGTTCGTGATTTGATGCAATAGCTCCTCTTGCAGCCGGGAAAGTTGTTGCTATTGTTCTTCTTGCAGCCGGGAAAGTTGTTGAGTTTGTTCGTCTTGTTGGCTCGTCATTCGTTGCGACAGCTGGGAAAGTTGTTGCGATGGTTCAAAAATGGCTTTTTGAATCGGATCTTCAAACTCCACAGCGTCAGGGTCTAGATTATTATTTGGGTAGTATTCACGAAGCCTACTCAACAATACGGATTTGTTCCCAGTAGTCTCCAACTCCAATTCTTCGATTTTTTTTCTAAGCTCAGCCACCAATAGTTTATTTATCTTCTTTCCAGGCATTCTTGTATCTTCACCCCACACCTATCGTTCGAAATATGGATAAGCAATAAATTAATAAACAAATTTTACACTACGCATCTCTACTAATCCTTCTTGCAATAGTCGGTCTCAAGTTGTGCTTTTCCTAGATATGAAGGAACGAGTCCCGGATTGTCGTTTAGGTTGTGGATTTGGCAAGGATTTTGTCCTGCGCCTGTAGTGTCTGTTCTCCAGATGAGGAGGAATCGGCAAGAGGAGGTTTCTTTAGTTCTTTAATGTGTACCATTTCGATTTTTTTTTATATTTTTTTGTGTTTTATTAATTTCTGGTTTACTTTAATACGGTTTCTGTCAAGTAGTTCGATAATCCGATAAGGACCTAAGAAGCTTTTGTCCTTTTTGTTTCGTTTGGTAGGATTGGTTTTATAGACAGTTTGTCCTATATTGAATTCGGTATTGTCGTAGCATTGATCTTTTTGTTTTTCATTTACATTTTGGTATACGTGTTTCAGTTTTTCTTTATGATTACTTAAATAGTCCGTAGAAGTTGTGGGGTAAAAATATTTCGTTAGGGCTTCTTGAGTCTGTATGTCCAAATATTGGTTTAAAAGGGGAAAAATTAGTTGATCTATGGATAGAACTATTGTAAGCAATTATTGCGTAGTCCATTAAGTAAGTTTCGTTAGGGTGAGTTTCTTGGTGTTCAATGAGCGTTGAGTGGAGTCTTTCTACTTTAGAGTTTGATTCATGGTGTGCTGTAGTCGTAAAATGTTTTTAAATTTTGTGTAGTCCTAAAGGGTCCTTAATAATTTCATTATTAAATTTTTTTCCTTTATCAACGGTTATTAGTTGTAGAACGCCAAAATAAGTAAAAAATTTTAACAGGGCTTTACTAGTATGTACAGCTGTCTTACCACGTAACAGAATTGCTTGAGCTTATTTAGTAAAGGCGTCGATAATCGTCAAATAAATTTTATTGTCGTAAGAAAATAGGTCCATATGGATTATTTGAAAGGGTTTAGTAGCTGTCTCGGTTAACATGAGCGGAACTTATGGGTTTTTCCTTGAATATTTATTTTTTTGACAAGTTGAGCAAGCGTTAATATAGTTTGAGATTGACGTTTTCATATTTTTCCAATAATAATTTGTTTTTATTCGTTCGGAAGTTTCGGTAATACCTCGATGGTTGGTTTTACCTTCGTGCTAGTTTTTTAGCAAAAGTAGTTGTTCTTCTTTGTCCGCAACAGTGTTAATCAATTTAGTACATTTGATCATTTGTGGTATGTTTTTAAAAAAGTGTTGTAGACAAATTTGATTAAAATTCCTATAGAGGTTATCTTTATTAAAGTAAAAATAAAAAGTATTTTCTGAGTAGGTAAATTCTGTCATAAATTTGTTATTATTATTTTCGGGTATTTTTACTTTTATTATTTTTTTGTTTTCGTAAGTTTCATGTTTAACGTCAGTTTTATAATAAACATTTGGGTAGACCAAGATTTAATGTGTTTTGTTATTTATAATGTCATCCAAAATAGGTATGCCATTGTTAGTGGTCTCATTGGCTGTCGAATGTCGAATGTTGTGTCGACTCATTTAAAGAATCTTGATTGTCAGATAAAATATTCTCAAAGTTTGGTTTTTCGTTATTTTTATTTGGAATAATGCAAATGTCAGAGTAAACAGTAATTTTTTTGTTAGTAGGATTACTTGTTGAAGGTTGTGGATCTAAAGAAATATTTTCTGCAAGGTTTTTTAAATATTGTAACGAAACTACGCCACTGGGTGAATTTTAAGTCTATCCGGAACTCTCTAGAATGATCGAGAGATGGCTACGCGGGCGAATGTTCTGGTACCAAACAGAATAAAGGACCCTTCTCGGATCTCTTAAAATGATCGAGAGATAGCTCCGCGATATATATAAATCGTGACTTGAGTTGGGACAAGCAGTTTTCAGTATCGCGCGAATATTTATACTTGCGAATAGTGCAAATAAAAAAAAGTATAGATAAATAATTGTTAATTTTGTGTTTAGTAGTGTAATATTTTAGTGTAGTTGTTCGTTGGAAATAAATCGACTTAAAAATAAATCGAACCTGTGTTTTTATTTGATAAAAACGTTACAATTGGTGTCAGAAGTAGGATATTATAATTTAACTAGTGGACTTTTCGAGTGCAGTTTTTGTAATCTTGTGATAAAACTTTTTCTGGTTTCGGTATTGACTTTTAGACATTTTGGACGGTTCTTTTTCGAAGTGCTAATTAGGATAATTCGAAATGAAATTAACACAGTTACAGTTAACGGTTAAACAGTTAAAAGAACAACTAGACGAACGTGATAGAGACACCGCGGGCACCAAAGCCACCCTTGTGCAAAAACCCAAGAGGGATGTGACCCAGAAACTTTCGAATTTCCTTCCACCAAAGAATCAATCTTGGCGAAAATGGAGAAGGTTGAAGGGAAGATGGAGGAAAATGCTAGGAAGGTTAAAGAAAATATGGAGAAAAATGCTAAGAAGGTTGAAGGAAAGATGGAGGAAAATGCTAGGAAGGTTGAAGAAAAGCTGGAGGAAAATGCTAAGAAGGTTGAAGGAAAGCTAGAAGAAGTTGTTAAAACGGTTGACAATAAATTTGAACAATTCGAAGCAAAGTTTGAACAAGTCAAAGAAAAGTTTGAACGACTCGAAGAAAAGTTCGAATGCTTAGAAAACAAAATCAGACATTTAGAAAACATGGTCACCAACACTAACCTCGCCGAACAGGAGGTAAAAGTTATTGAAACTACAGAAAAGAAAGAATTAGTATACGAGGAATGTGGTGGCAGTATGAAATTCAAACTGCCGAATTTCGACGGTAAATCGTCCTGGTCCACGTATGTCAAACAGCTCGAGGCAATCGCGATGGCCAATCGATGGACAGAACAACAAAAAGCCATATGTAAGAGGAGATCATCCATTTCTCAAATGTGGTCGTATGGTAATACCAAAGAAAACACAAAGTCCGTACCACACAGTAATTTATTGTAAATTGAAATTTATTGACAACTAGTTTCGACCGTAACGGTCATCATCAGGTCTGTAAACATATGGAACGATAGAAAGGTAATAATCAATAAGGTTTAAACAACTTACCAAATATAAACACAAAAGTAATCAAAATTAATTATATAAAAACATTATTGGAATGAGACGAAAAGGTTCTTATGTAATCAACACAAAATGTCCATCGGTGGTAGATTAAAGTGTGTCGTGGGAAAGTAAAGAGGTAAAATAGACTAAATGAGCCAAAATTGGTACGAAAAATTCTATGTTAAGAACATTACTATAGTAGTAATGTAAAAAATAAAAACTTAACACAATAACAACAGTCAAAAAGGAAAATAAGGAGTCAACTGCAGCATCAAAGGTTAATAAAGGTGACTAAAGATTCCAAAAAATATTTGTTGTTAGTGGACTAACGTTAAATGAAGTAAGCCCAAAGAGGGACTTCGAAAGAAACTCATTAAGAGATTAAAAGAGAGATGTTTGGTATGTGAACCAAAGTGATTAACAGTAAATGAGTTCTTGTATAATGACCGTGGGTGAAAGGTACTTAGGCCTTTATATGGAAGTGGAAGTGGTTCAACAAAATGCGGAGAATAAGTCCACAGAGAAAAAGGGGATCTTAGATCACCAAATATGATGTAATGAGTGATAAAGCAAAATGATGAGGAGTGGAAAAGTGATTGGTCCACCAATACACATCGGCAAGTGAGGAGAGAGTCTATGAAAAGTTGGACAACTAATATGCCATAAGTTATAAAAAGGATCATCATTGTCGATGAAACGGCTCCAGATCAAATAAAGTCTATAACACCGCACTAACACACAAGAAAATATATAACAAATATGAGATGATCACGGATTTCGTAAAGTGAAACTTGTTAAGCACTGTATGATCACGAAGGAAGCTACGTGGCAAATGTAATGTAAAGGAAGGATACTGCGCTTGAGCGGAAACAAGAACCCGGAAAACATGATCAAATTATGACATAGAGTGAAGAAAACATAGAACCATGAAACATAATTAAAGTGATACATAAACATGAAATACCTTATAGTTAAAAGAATTAATTCAAATTGTGAAAACATTAATTATAAGTTACTTAACAAAGAGAGAAAATCAATAATAATATTAACATGAGTTACAAAGAATGTTTAAAAAATTTAAATGAGAGGTGACAAAGTAATTCAAAGTAATACAAAATATGTTCAATAAGACAAGCTGTTGATAGATGTTGTGAAATGTAACAAAGAGAATATTAATATTAAAAATTAATTAAATTAATTAAAAGAAAATTTCGTATGTTAAAGTTAGTAAATTAAGCGACGTTGGAACATGAAAGAAAGTTAATATAAATTTGTTTTAATACAATTTAAATTATAAACAATTAACATTTAAATTTAAAGAAATCGAAATTATAAAATAACTAATAAAAATTTAAGTAATTAAAATCTTTTATAAATTTATTTATTTTAAAAAAGGAAAAGAGGCAAGGGAAGACGAAGAAGAAACTGCTCATATAAATTCGAAAAAGAAGAAAACGGTAGCTCATAAATCAAAGAACTATCTTAGAAAAAAGAAGAAGAAGTCGAACATAATATATAATGTAAACAAAGGTAATTAATAAAGACAAAAAATTCTTGTAATAAGGAGAAAGAGGAAGTGAAAAGGAGGAAAAGAAGTTATGAAAATGAGAATCGAAAGGATGATCAGAAAGGTAAGTCAAAAAACAGATAATGTTCCGAAGAATTGAGTTTCTTTCGAAGTCCCTCTTTGGGCTTACTTCATTTAACGTTAGTCCACTAACAACAAATATTTTTTGGGATCTTTAGTCACCTTTATTAACCTTTGATGCTGCAGTTGACTCCTTATTTTCCTTTTTGACTGTTGTTATTGTGTTAAGTTTTTATTTTTTACATTACTACTATAGTAATGTTCTTAACATAGAATTTTTCGTACCAATTTTGGCTCATTTAGTCTATTTTACCTCTTGACTTTCCCACGACACACTTTAATCTACCACCGATGGACATTTTGTGTTGATTACATAAGAACTTTTTCGTCTCATTCCAATAATGTTTTTATATAATTAATTTTGATTACTTTTGTGTTTATATTTGGTAAGTTGTTTAAACCTTATTTATTATTACCTTTCTATCGTTCCATATTTTTACAGACCTGATGATGACCGTTACGGTCGAAACTAGTTGTCAATAAATTTCAATTTACAATAAATTACTGTGTGGTACGGACTTTGTGTTTTCTTTGGTAAAAAGCCATATCATTGACCGCTGCACTGCGAGGTGACGCCGCAGATATTTTGAGACCAATACCTAAAGATCAAGAGTACTGCTATCAGACGCTTTTCTCTAGATTGGAAAACCGCTACGGAGATAGCCACTTACAGCAAATTTATAAAACCCAATTGCGCACCCGAAATCAACGCGCAATCGAGAACTTGCAAGAATTTGAGGCGGACATCTCGCGTATGGTCCGGTTAGCATATCCTATGGCGCCCGATAGCTTTCTGGAAGAAATAGCAGTCGACACTTTTGTAAAAGCTTAGAAACTGGCTCGACCGAAACTACTAGATGAAGCTCTCGCTATAGCGCTAGAACATGAAACGGCAAGCCAAACTTCGCGGGGTCACCGTTTAAGAACGATTGGAGAAGAATTAGAGACTGAAAGCCTCGAAGAACTGGTAAGAAGAATCATTCGTAAAGACAAAACGGAGACGAGACGGGAATCAAGGTGCTGGAATTGCGGCGAGTTTGGTCACCTACGCCGCAATTGCAAGAAACAGCCGTCGGAAAACTAAAGCGGGTCGACATGAAGGGGCGAGCATCGACCCTGGAGAGTAAAGCCCCTGTAGTCACGGTCAACGTAACATCTTCTGGTGGAGTCCCCAGTTTGTACATCGACGGACTTGCGAATGAGAGGAACACTTCTATGTTAATAGACACGGGAGCGACAAAAACCATTACAAGACCAGAGTTGGTGGAAGAGCAATCTCTATTATCATCGACATCAGTAAGATTAAGAACGGCTACTGGCGAGATAATAAAGACCTATGGAGAAGCCAATATGCTTATAAAGCTAGGAAAGTCCAGTGTTAGACATCAAGTATTAGTAGCCGAGATAGCAGACCAATTCATCCACGGTATGGATCTTTTAAAAAAACTGGGGGCCATAGTAGATGTCAAAAATGGCTCTCTCAGGGTCGGCGAAGAAGAGCTCCCCTTCCATGACGAACAAGAAGATGTCGTCCGTTTAATAACTACTTGTGACATTACCATACCAGGCCGTAGAGAAAAAATCCTAATGACCAGTCTTGATGGGTATTGCAGGGACGGTAGCCTGAGAATAATTGAAGAAGCCAACAACAAAGACCTATTAATCGCTTAAGCTCTAATAAAAGTCAAAGACACTATTCCAGTGAGAGTAATGAATTTAAAAGAGAATCACATCAAAGTGAATAAAGGTACCGTGGTAGAACAGTGTGTTCCTGTATCAGCGTTATGCTCTGCGACCGTCACGAAGCCACCAGGAGCAAAGTTTCCTCAACAACTTATCGATACGGTCATTAGTAACTGCCCAAATTTAGACCCGAAACAAGAACAAGAGGTGAAAGCTATGCTTGTGGAATATCAAGATGTGCTTGCCCTGAATGACAAAGACAAAGGCAAGACAAGCATAGTTTCTCATAAAATAAATACCGGGGATGCTCATCCGATTCGACAACAACCGAGACGAATTCCTTGGGCCAAAAGAGAAGAGGCTGAGGGTATCATCACAGATATGAAGGAACAGGGGGTGATTGAACCATCAAACAGCCCATGGACTTCACCAGTGGTATTGGTAAGGAAGAAGGATGGTTCCACAAGATTTTGCATTGATTACCGTCAGCTAAACTCACTTACCAAAAAGGACATCTATTCCCTGCCCAGAATAGACTACACACTAGACACTCTTTCAGGTTCCCGATGGTTCTCTACGCTTGATTTGAAGAGTGGCTATTGGCAAGTAGAAATGGATCCAGCCGATCGAGAAAAGATATTCCATAGGGTCCATAGGGTCCGGCCTCTGGCAATTTACAGTCATGCCTTTTGGGTTATGTTATGCCCCTCCTACATTCGAGAGACTGATGGAGGCAGTCCTGAGAGGATTGACTTGGCAAACTTGCCTGGTTTATTTGGATGATGTCATCGTGATTGGGAGATCGTTCGAGGAACATTCGAGAAATTTGAGAGAGGTACTTCAGCGACTACGTCAAGCCAACTTAAAATTGAGTCTAAAAAAATGCCACCTGATCCGAAGAGAAGTCAAATATTTGGGTCATATGTGTCCAATGATGGTAAAACAGTGGACCCTGAGAAGATCGCCGCAATTAAGGAATGGCTGATACCAAAAGATAAGCATGAGGTAAGAAGTTTTCTCGGCTTGTGTACTTATTATCGGCGTTTCGTTAAATCATTCGCCCATATCGCCAAACCACTGACCAAACTGACGGAAGAAGGCAAGGAATTTTGCTGGGACGAAGATTGTCACAAGGCTTTTGAACATCTGCAAGAAGCTCTCAACAGCGCCCCGATTTTGAGTTATGCTAGGCGCGACGGAAAGTTTGTGCTGGATACGGATGCTAGTAATACTGCCATTGGAGCTGTGTTGTCACAAATCCAAGATGGACAGGAAAAAGTCATCGCTTACTTTAGTAAATTCTTGTCCAAGCCAGAACGGAATTATTGCGTGACCAGAAGAGAACTCCTAGGGGTGGTTAAGGTTTGCGAGCACTTTCATAAGTATCTCTATGGCAGAAAGTTTTTACTTAGAACCGACCACGCAGGTCTAAAATGGCTAATGCAATTCCGAAACCCTGAGGGTCAAGTGGCAAGATGGTTGAAGCGAATGCAGGAATATGACTGTGATATCGAGCATAGGGCAGGAAAAACCCATCTCAACGCTGATGTATTGTCAAGAAGACCGTGCAAAGAAAATTGCACTCATTGTTCGCGATTAGAGGAAAAACTCTGCCCTATACGACGAACCACTGTCGTTAACGAGAGCTGGCAACCCCAAGAGCTACGGAACTCTCAAGAAGATGATCCATGCTTGAGAATTGTGTTGGGTTGGAATCGTCACGGTGAAAGACCTCCTTGGCAAGAAGTAAGCACACAAATCCCAGAAGTTAAATAATATTGGAGCCAATGGGATAGCCTAGTGATGCGGAGCGAAGTACTGTATCGAAATTTCGAGAGTGAAGATGGTACCAAGTCCGAATTACAGATGGTGGTACCAAGCAGTAAAGTGCCGGAAGTTCTACGTTAAATGCACGATGGTACGTCAGGATGGCACTTCGGAATAACGAAGACCCTGCAGAAGGTTCGCGAGCGATTTTACTGGGTGAACTGCAAGGATGACGTGAGACGCTGGTGCCGGAAGTGCGAGTTGTGTGCTGCAAGTAATGGAACCGTTGGCAAGAAACGAGCTCCCATGAGGCAGTATAACGTGGAAAGTCCAATGAAAAGAGTGGCGATAGATGTCGCAGGACCATTTCCGGAAACGGACGATGAAAATAAGTACATCCTGGTAGCCATGGATTATTTCACGAAGTGGACGGAGGCTTACGCGATCCCTAACCAAGAGGCTGCCACCGTTGCGAAAGTGTTGGTCAAAGAGTTCTTTAGTCGGTTTGGTGTGCCTTTAGAAATTCATTCGGACCAAGGCAGGAACTTCGAGTCGGTCCTCTTTCAAGATGTATGCCGTTTGCTAGGTGCCCATAAAACCAGAACAACGCCTCTGCATCCTCAGTCAGATGGCATGGTCGAAAGGATGAATCGAACGATGGGAAAACATCTATCTAACGTGGTATTGGAGCACCGGAAAGATTGGGACCAATACCTACCCATGTTCCTGATGGCGTACCGATTAGCAGTTAATGAAACCACCGGCCAGGCACCTGCCTGTCTCATGCTTGGACGTGAATTACGCCTACCATGCGACCTTGAATTTGGCAGCAAACCTTCAGAAGAGGGCGTCGCTGGTGAAGGCTACGCAGACCAACTTAAGCTGAAAATGCATCAGATCCATGACATCGCCCGGAAGAACATTTAGATTGCTAGCGATCGCATGAAAAATCAATATAATGTCAGGTCAAATAACAGAATATTTGAAACAGGAGACCTTGTATGGCTTCACAACCCACAGCGACGCGAAGGTTTATGTCCCAAGCTGCAGAGACAATGGGAAGGCCCGTATGAGATTAAGAAAAGGATAAACGACGTAATTTATCGAACTCAAAAACTGCCTAGAGGAAAGCCGAAAGTGGTCCACATAAATTGACTTTCACCTTATGAAGGCTCTAATAATATCGAGGAAGCTAGGGCTGTTTCGCAGGAAGCAAGCATCGAAGAGAATCGGCCCGACTTTGACAGATTCCGCGGGCGAATGTTCTGGTACCAAACAGAATAAAGGACCCTTCTCGAAACTCTCTAGAATGATCGAGAGATGGCTCCGCGATATATATCAATCGTAACTTGAGTTGGGACAAGCAGTTTTTAGTATCGCGCGAATATTTAAACTTGCGAATAGTGCAAATAAAAAAAAGTATAGAAAAATAATTGTTAATTTTGTGTTTAGTAGTGTAATATTTTAGTGTAGTTGTTCGTTGGAAATAAATCGACTTAAAAATAAATCGAACCTGTGTTTTTATTTGATAAAAACGTTACAATATTCTAAAATGTTTTAGCCAACGTCTCCGGGGTTGTTTATTATAGATTCGTCTTCTAATGCGTTTATGGATATTCGAGACAAACAGTCAGCGTTCGCATTATTTTCCCCTTTTTATATAAAATATTGTAGTCATATTCGTTCAATTTTAGCCTCCATCTAACCAATTGGAAATTAGGTTCCTTAAGGCTAAATAACCAGGAAAATGGTTTGTGGTCCGTATATATATATATATATATATATATATATATATATATATAATAATGTTTTTTCCATTTTTATTTTATTTTTACGATTAATTTTTTGTATTTTTTATCATATTTTCTCGTTAGTTACCAGTTTTATTTATAGTACTTTGTAATTTATCGGTTAGGATATTATATATTAACTGCGCCACCTAACGGTGGCGTCATAGTTCTTAGGTAAGTAAGTTTTGCTCTTTTAATTTTAAATTTGCAATATCTTCGAAAATATTCATTTAAATCTTGTGCTGTAAAGGACCATATAGATCTATATTAAATCAACAATGTATTTAAGCTATTTAATTGGATAAGGATTAATGCTATATTGGTTAAAATCGCTTCGAAAATTAGCCATTATTTGTCGTAAAAAGTAAATGACAAAAAAATGTTATTGTGGGATATCCATAAGAGATAGACCATCGCGGAGTTTTCTGTAGACATTTTCAATGTGTACAAATAATTAGTTCAGCTTGGGTTTGCAATGTAAGCGGAAAAAAATTGATAATTAACGACATCACATTGGAAACCTCAAAAATAGCAGTATTTCTCCACTACTTAATGGATGTTATTATAGGTACATATAAACCTTACTCTTGAATCACTCTATCTATTAAAAAAACCCGCATCAAAATCCGTTGCGTAGTTTTAAAGATTTAAGCATAAAAAGGGAAATAGGGACAGAAAAAGTGACTTTGTTTTATACTATGTATTGATATATACAAATAATGGTACTAGTGACTGGTTCAATACAACGTGAAGTCAATTGTGGAGTTGCAGTCAACGTTATGGCCAAGGTAAGTAAAGAAAACTCTTTGATTTTAGTCTAGCTTTCGAGTTAATTTAATTCTTCTTCAGGACATCTGTAGTGAAGAACAATAATTTTTTTTAAATAAAAATATTGTTACAAATTATGATAACTTACTAATCGTGAGGTTACAAAGGAAGCGACGAATTCCGTTTAACAACATTACACTAATAAAACATTTTTAAAAATTAAGGTAGGTCCCTACATCACTTTTAAAATACATAAAAATATAAACATTTAAAACCATAAAACTAATTATTTCGATCTTTTTTGTGTGTAGGTTTGTCTGTAAATGATTGAGTTTTACTGTGTCTTCAGTTTCTTTGTATATAAATATTTTTTATGTATATGTGTTTTTTATATATGGTTTTTATTTTAACACAATAGGAGAGCAAAGCATTTTATTGATTTATCTATTTATGATTTTATTATTATATCAAGTAAAATTCTGTTGTCATGAAATGCGGGATTTTAAATTCAAAGAATTTTATGTTAAGTTTTATGAAATTTGTTGGTTCTTGTGTTTTTATTTATATTTAATTTATTTTAGTGTTATATTAGTCTTTATGTTTATATTTAAGTTTTAATTTATTAATTTATCTTTATATTTATATATTAAATTTTATTTATATTTATTTTTGAAAAGACAGAATGTAACAATAAATATTGCTCAGCCCTTCTATATAAGATTTTCTATTAATACATGTTTCCCTTCTGTCAATGTGTGTCATTTCTAAAAACAACCGTTTCTTAAGGTTCCTTTCCCTTTCTAAAATTCTTGTTTCGTCAAACTTAAAAATATGGCCATTTTTAATTGCATGTTCAGTTAGTGCGCATGCTTTATATTTATTATTTTTTATATAGTCCATTTCACGGATTTTGGCCGATGACAGAAATCATACTCGAAGTAAATTTAGAGTTACATATCTCTCAGATACAGGCAAGTTAGAAATTTAAATGAGGACGTTTGTTTTTTAATACAACACTTACGTAACTGCATCTTGTTTCACCGGTAGATAAAAAGTATTCAATACGGAAGTCTTGACTTAATTCAAATTCCTAGTAACAGTCATGTCCGTCTCGTTGTTGAAGGGTTGAATTTAATAATTATTAATGTCATATTTTTGTAGATGTCAACACTGATAGTTTCAGAAACTTACGACCTAATGTAGAAAAAAAAAACTGTCCGCCATTGGTAACTTGGATGACAGTTTAATCTTATTTCAGTGGTTTCTAATATCAAATCGGCCAAAAACGATGAAATGGACTATACCTATCACTTTTGTGCGAGATGTTTCTGCTGTGTACAGTTCGGCATGTTTCCCCAATATACACCCTTTCACAATCCGAGCAAGTGATTTCATATACAACATTTGAACTTTCTAAAGTACTAAGCGGATCTTTGGTTCTGGTGTATAATCTAGAAATGGTTTTAATATTTTTAGTGCCTATTTTACAGTTTTCATAATTTTTGAATAATTTTAAAAGTTTAGGAGTAAGTTTTGGGATGTAAGGTAAGGAACCAAAAATTGGCTGTAAAATTTCATTAGACAAGACACCTCTCTCAATGTCAAATGTTTGTTGTTGATTCAAATTATTGCTGTCATTTATTCTTGCAATGCACGTGGTACTAAAAATTACTGAAACTGAAGACACAGTAAAACTCAATCATTTACAGACAAACCTCCACACTAAAAAGATCGAAATAATTAGTTTTGTGGTTTTAAATGTATATATTTTTATGTATTTTAAAAGTGATGTACCTACCTACCTTAATTTTTAAAAATGTTTTATTAGTGTAATGTTGTTAAACGGAATTCGTCGCTTCCTTTGTAACCTCACGATTAGTAAGTTATCATAATTTGTAACAATATTTTTATTTTAAAAAAATTGTTCTTCATTACAGATTGATGTCCTCAAGAAGAATTAAATTAATTCGAAAGCTAGACTAAAATCAAAGAGTTTTCTTTACTTACCTTGGCCATAACGTTGACTGCAACTCCACAATTGACTTCACGTTATATATATATATCTATATATATATATATATATATACATATATATATATACATATATATATATATATATATATATATATATATATATATATATATATATATATATATATATATACAGGGTGTCCCAGAATTAACTACCGAAACTTCGTATACGTATTCCTTGATGACAAATAAGTAGGGTCTTTCCTATAAAAAAAATTTTTTTAGAGACTCCTGTCAGAGTTATAACCCTTTAACTCTTTAAATGGTAAAATGTGCGCTACTTGATCGCGATACACAATACTCAATTGACATGGTCCTATATTTTATTTTTTTACTTCAAACCGAAACGATTTCGCAAAAAACGACAAGGAACAAAAAAGTTTCTAAATAATCAAAACTTCCTAAAATAATTTTTTGTTATTGCAAATATTAATTGCTAAGAAAGTTACAAAAAAAATATTAAGGGGGGTTCCTTGATTTGCACCCTTAGAATGGGGTAGAGCAGGTGAAAAGTGGCAGGAGAAATGCGTCTTTATAAAAATGATGTTCACCCAAATTTTTAATTTTTTATCTTGGACCAATCAGAAGATATTAAATTAAAACAGTATTTTACCACCCCTCTTTAAAGGGTTATAACTCTGACAGGAGTCTCTAAAAAAATTTTTTTTATAGGAAAGACCCTACTTATTTGTCATCAAGGAATACGTATACGAAGTTTCCGTAGTTAATTCTGGGACACCCTGTATATATATATATAAAGAAGAGGGACAAATTATTGGGCATGTACGCAAAAAGGATATAGAGTCACGAGTAGGAATGGTAACCGCAGACATGCATGTTTCTGGCTCGTTAGCCGTCATCAGTGCGGCATAACCAAGTAAGGTATTGCACTTGGCTAGCAAAAGTGTTGGGTACTTGGGAGCAAAGGATGATAGGGAAACATGTGTCAAAAAACACAAAACAACGAAAGCTCACACAGGAGTCCTATCGCCATTTGTGCCTTCGGCCAGCTGTGCCCACACTTCGGGGCTACGACCAGCGTCGCCACGTTGGCGAAACGGACTTATTGTGTTTGAGTCGTTCTAAGCCCAGGATGTAAAATAAAAAAAAAAGGTGCCAAGTATGCGTACTTAAGACAAATATATATATATATATATATATATATATATATATATATATATATATATATATATATATATATATATATATATATATATATATATTATAATATACCTTGAAAATATTTATTTTAATATTGATGTAGATGTGGATAAGGTATATTTCAACTTAATTTCTTTTATTTAATGATTGTTATTTTAATATAAATTCTTAGCTATTCTCTCTCTTAAGGTGCGAGTTCAAAAAAAAATCTCCACTAATAAATAGATTCAACTTTAACTAATACTGAAAATTTCAAAAACAAATATAATAAAATTCAACAATCTTATACCAAATTACAATTTTGTACTACAATTTCGATTTGATCTTAACCTCACTTTTTCTTATTGTTTTGTGCGCAAAGACACATTACCTTCAAATTAAAACCTTGTTAAATTGAGGGTTATGAAAAATTCTGAATTTTGTAAACAATAAATCAAATTAAACTTATCAAAAGATGTGCAAACAACTTATATAAATAGTGAAACAGTGTACAAGTGATATCAAATGTTCATAATCTACAGAAGAATTAAACACAGAAACGTTCTTTATTTTTTAAAAAATTTGGAAATAGATACCGTGTTTTGAAGTTTGGTATTCTCTCTGGTCAGCTGAAAGCACAGGCTATCACTTCCTATTGGAATCCAACTATTTCCCAGGAACATCAATGATATACGGTCACTTTATAGATGTAGACGACTAAATTTGCTTTTCCTCCGGAAATAACTTGATCTTGCATCAAATGGTGAGTAAATTATTGCTTTCTTTCTTATCATAAACTAGTTTTACGTTAATTATATTACTCAGGAAGCATTCATACGACTAATCTGCTCCGCACTCCATAACTAACATTTATTTCCCCATTTATATGGACTTTAATTCTTACCAGTGGTTATCAGCAGTGGTCTTGTGGCTTTATTAACACTTTTTACTACTTTTAGACGTTCTTTTATAAGTATTTAAGTAAAAAATCGAAATTTTAATAGAGCAAATTTTATTACATGCTATCGCTTCAAAAGCCAAAAAACAAGAGAGAGATTCAGCGAATCAACAATTTAACAACTGAATCCCCAAACAATCTTCCACTATCCATTAACATGCGATATTCGCCTACTAAATTATTAATCAAATAAAATTACAAAAATCGTATACCTAATTCCTTATTTACATTTAAATATTATAGAAATTCTTTTTAACAATTTACTAAACTTTTAATGAGTTATTAATTTCATAAAATCTTTCTCCTACAAATTCTTTATCAAATCAAATTACTAAAAAAAAATCTAATACTCAACTAATTATTTACATTTAATACAATACTTATTCTTTTAAAATCTGCTGTACTTTAAATGAATTGTTAATTTTTATAATATCTTATCTACAATATAATCTAATATCTTTCTATTTTCAGAATTTTTCATTTGGAAATTATACTAATAATAAATCATAATATGTCTTGAGAACAAACATTGTCTATTCTAAAAGTAAGTACACCCCTTTTCTTTTATTTTCTTATATGAGTTCTAATATTTTATACTAAGATTTATGTAAAACTTTACATTGATGTCTTAACACTTGGTTCTTTTTTATTTCATTTTGTCTTAGTTTTTTTAAAATCGGTTTTGATTACCAAGGTATCATAAAATTTATACACTTTTTCAATAGCTATTCTCCTTATCTATTTGATACATGATTATTAGAATTTTATATATCCTACTAATATTATATAGGCGAAAGTTTGTTTGGATGGATGTATGGATGTTTGTTCCTCTTTCACGCAAAAACTACTAAACGGATTTTAATGAAACTTTACAGTAATGTAGCTTATAGCTCAAAATAACATATAGGCTATAATTTATAAAGATATTGTGTGAATTGTCCAAAATATAACGATAAATGTCATTTAAGTCTGAAAAAATTACTGTATTTCTTATGTTGACAATATTGTTACGTTATTACAGTGCGAATGTAACATCTCAATATTGTCAGACTGTTATATTTTTCAAATACGACCCAAAAATTATGTATGTTATAATTTTAATGTCATAATGTTAGTTCTTTTCACGCTAATATAAGCTACTCGAAATACTAATACTGCTTACACGAAGTCGCGGGCACCAGTTATTGATACATAAAGACCTTGCTTTTATTCGAATTACACGCAGACGAAGTCGCGGGCAAAAGCTAGTTATTGATAAATTATATTAATTTTGTTCTTTGAATTTTTTTTTATATGTACTTGTGTATTTTAATTTTTAATTTTATCTTATTTTTTCCTTTTTTAGGTATTGAGAAGAAGACGACGATTATAAATTATCCCAAATTAACTCATTTGCACTCTGCCTTGGAATGAGAATATAATTTCCTTTTCTCGATTTTTATAATTTTCTTTATATTTACTTAATTTGAAATAGCATAGTAACATATATCATCTCAATATATATATATATATATATATATATATATATATATATATATATATATATATATATATATATATATGAAAGAGAACTATTTGCTGACTAATTAAATACAGTGATATAATTTATTGGGTTCGCAGCAAAATAAAAGAACAAGTGTAGGTACTCTTTTAAATTCTTTACTCCGAGCTTTCGGCTGTGGTTACAGCCATCGTCAGGGAAGCTACAATACATTATAATTAAATATAATAATACTTAACATAATATAATTTACTTACAACTTTTTGAGGTTTTTGTTAAAAAGATGGTACATAAAAACATGGGAAATTAACAAATGTAAAAAAATGTACGTAGATATAACACATATACTTTAATATTATCAATTAACAATTTATTTTGAACGGAGGATATCATCCATATTTATTTTGAATTTAAGTTTGATATCAAAAATAAGAGATGTAAAATTAAAATTGACATTGACGCAATTGAAATACTTAAAAATTGATATACAGTATGTTATGCAAAAGTAAGTGCATAAGTTAAATTTTTGTAATTATTGTAATTAATATGTTAATACAATTGATTATAAGTTTAACGAAACTAGTAACATTGAGCTTGACCACATCTTATATTATTTTAATAGTTTTAATTACTACATCCAATTTACATTAGAAAAAGAAAACTCTCATGGTTCTGTTCCCTTTTTAGACACTTTAGTCATACGTAAGAACAACATACTTCTTGTTGATTGGTACAGAAAACCTCTAAGTTCAGGTAGATACTTAAATTATAATTCTTATCATAAGCATTCCATGAAAATCAATTTAGTTAAATGTATGAAAAACCGAGTAATAAAACTAAGTGACACTTCCTTTCACAATAAAAATTTAAAAATACTTTTTCAATTATTTACAGAAAATGGCTACCCTGCTTCTTTGTTAAAAAAGTTATTGTTTAATACTCCATCTTATAACAACACCGATAATTTTGCTAAAAATACACAGTCTAATGATGATGATAGTAATATAACTTCATACGTGTCTTTACCCTATATCAAAGATTTAACTCCAAGTCTAGCTAGAGTTTTCAAACCTATTCAAAATATTAAAATTGCGTTTAAGACCGCATTAACAGCAAATGCAGTATTTACTAGGCTTAAAGATAAAACACCGACACTTTCCTTGACAGATGTTGTTTATAGATTACCTTGTCTAGATTGTGACCAAATTTATGTTGGCCAAACTTCCAGACGTCTTAAAGATCGCCTAACATCGCATAAATCTGACTGTAGATTACATCCAGAAAGGAGTGCCTTAGGTTTACATGTTATAACAAAAGATCATCGTATCGATTATGACAATGTCAGTATTCTTTGTCGCGAAAGCAATATGACGAGAAGGCTATTTATTGAGATGGTGTTTGTTAATAAATTTTCTCAATCAATGAACCATAGATCCGATATTCGTCATTTAAATGAAATGTTTGCCTATTTGTTATCCATAGATAACCGTTTAAATTCTTAATTTAAAGTTATTCTTTTGAGACTTAAAGTTAATTTATAAATATTTATGCAATAATAATTAAATATAACATTGGCAAAATTTACTAATATAATTTTTAAAAAAATTTTTAATCTAAAATTTTATTGTATAAATTCTTTGCTTTTTTCTATCTTTGGTTGTTACTAGTTTCGTTAAACTTATAATCAATTGTATTAACATATTAATTACAATAATTACAAAAATTTAACTTATGCACTTACTTTTGCATAACATACTGTATATCAATTTTTAAGTATTTCAATTGCGTCAATGTCAATTTTAATTTTACATCTCTTATTTTTGATATCAAACTTAAATTCAAAATAAATTGTTAATTGATAATTTTAAAGTATATGTGTTATATCTACGTACATTTTTTTACATTTGTTAATTTCCCATGTTTTCATATATCATCTCTTTAACAAAAACCTCAAAAAGTTGTAAGTAAATTATATTATGTTAAGTATTATTATATTTAATTATAATGTATTGTAGCTTCCCTGACGATGGCTGTAACCACAGCCGAAAGCTCGGAGTAAAGAATTTAAAAGAATACACTTGTTCTTTTATTTTGCTGCGAAACCAATAAATTATATCACTATATATATATATATATATTGATATGGATTTTTCTTCTTGGAACGGATTCTTTCAGTGAAATGTTGGAACGTGTTCATGATTTTTAAATCGGTTGTCTTGATGAAGTATTTTTTTTGTTTGAATTTGTTTTGTTTAGTTCATATGTTATGTTGTGAAGATATTATTATTGATTGGATTGTCATTGAGTTAATTTTTGTAAAAGTCAGATAAAATAAAACTATTGTAAATAAAAGCATTTGAATTTAAATTAAAATAAAAACATAATAATAATAAATAATTTAAAGAATAAGAAAATACAAAGAAACCAAAACTTGAAAGATACAGAAAAGCAGAGAGTTGGAAATTTTAAGAGAGCAGAAAGGTGATAGATAAGTAGAAAGGCGGTAGCAAGAAGGAGTTGGAAAGTTGTAGGAAGAGGAAGGTATAAAGAATTAGTTGAGCAGCAGAAAGGTATTAAATAGATGGAAAGGCAGCAGTAAGAAGGAGTTGGAAAGTAGTTGGAAGAGGAAGATATAGAGTAAGAGTGGAACAACGGAAGAAGAAAGTTTTCGACAGAAGCGAAAGAATTTTTTTTATATTTATAATTTTTGTACTTTATTTTTAGGACAATCAATTTAAAAATTCTTGAATCCACGACCGAGAATTTTATTGAAAGTGGGTGTTCCAGAAGGAGGATCCATTTCAATTGGCGCCCAGAAACGTGTGGCTGCTTCGGCACTGAGGGTAAGAGATTTTTCTTAACTGTTAGGTGTCAAGCTTGCTTTATAAAAAAAAAACAAAGGTGTGTGATTCGGAGTGAAAGATTAAATAAATAATAAATAGTTGTATGAAATTAAGAGGGGGAAAGGTTATTACAGATAGAATGTTAGAGCAAGGGGATAATATTGATAATCAGGAGAGTCAGGAGGAGGCTCAGGATAGTCAGGGTATTCAGGGAAGTCAGGGTAATCAGGTTGGACAGGATAGACAGGATAATCAGGGTAATCAGGATAGTAAGATAGGGGATAGAAGGGATTCATCATGGGAACAAATGATGGAAATGTTAAAAAATATAAATAAAAATACTGAAGAAAATAAAGAAGACTTGAACAAAAAGATTGAAGCAATGAACAAAAATATTAAAGAAGAAATAAACAAGAATATAGATTCTATGAAAAAAGAAAATAAAGAAGACATGAACAAAAATACTGAAGCGATAAAACAAGATATTAACAAAAATAAAGAAGAAATAAACAATAATATGGATTCTATAAAAAAAGAAATGAAAGAAATGAACAAGAATATGGATGTAATAAAAAAAGACATAAATAAGAATATGGATTCTATAAAAGAAGAATTTAAAAATGAGATGAAGAAACAAATGGAAATAAACAAACAAAAATTGGAAGAAACAAAGAAAGAAATAAGAACTGAAATAATAGCGAGAATAACGGAAATAGAGGAGTTACAAGAAGTAAAAATTAAAACGGTTATTAACAAGGAATGTAAAGATAAAATAAAAGAATGTAAAGATGAAATCAAAGAAATCAATACTAATACAAATAGAAAATTTAATGATATAGAAAAGATTATAAAACAAGATACAGTAAAGAAAATAAGTGAGATGGAAGAAAAAGTAGAAGAAATAAAGGTAGTTCAAGAAAAAGAACGTGAAATGTTATTAGAAGAACTGGAAAAAAGGAATATAAATAAAAATCAAAATAACATGGGAATAATTAAAATTGAACATAAATTTAATGGGAATATTAATAAGACTCATCCGAAAATTTTCATAAGAATGGTGAAAAATAAATTAAAATGGTGTAGAGACCATGAAGAAATAAGAGAAAACCTGCGTGAGATGTTAGATGGGCAGGCATTGATATGTTTTGCCAGTAAAGATGAAATATTTGTGTTTGAAAAATTTAAGAAGATGTTTTTGAGTTATTTCTGGGGGAATTTTGTTCAATCTAAATTTAGGAAAAAGTTATATACAGGGAAATATCAAGAAAGGGGAAAACAATTTAAATTTATAAAAAGTTTGTATCGAGGGAACTATCAGGAAAGGGGAAAGAAATTTAAATTTATTAAAAGTTTGTATCAAGGGAAATATCAGGAAAGAGGCATAGTATTTAAATTTATCAGAAAGTTATATACAGGGAAGTATCAAGAACGGGGAAAGAAATTTAAATTTATAAAAAGTTTGTATCGAGGGAAATATCAGGAAAGGGGAAAGCAATTTAAATTTATTAAAAGTTTGTATCGTGGGAAATATCAGGAAAGGGGGAAGGTATTTAAATTTAGAAAGAAGTTATATATAGGGAAATATCAGGAAAGGGTTAAGGTTACAAAATTTATAAAAATTATATGTAGGAAAATATTAGGAAAGGGGAGGTCTATAAAATTTATATGTATAGGGAAATTCCAAAAGCGGGGGAACAAATCTAAAACTTTAAAAAAATTATATTTTGATAAAAGTTAAGAAGGGGGAATAAAAAAAAATAGAAATAAAAGAAGAAGTTAAAATTAGATATAGTGATGGGAATTGATATGCTAGAGGTAGTGTATTTTATAGTAAAATTAAAATATTCTAAATTAAAAGCTTGACAACTGATGGTGAAGAAAAATTTCCTACTGAAAGGAAATTTGATTTGGCAAGGTGAAGTGATTCACAAAGTCAAATCAAATTTGGGGGAAATTGATATGGATTTTTCTTCTTGGAACGGATTCTTTCAGTGAAATGTTGGAACGTGTTCATGATTTTTAAATCGGTTGTCTTGATGAAGTATTTTTTTTGTTTGAATTTGTTTTGTTTAGTTCATATGTTATGTTGTGAAGATATTATTATTGATTGGATTGTCATTGAGTTAATTTTTGTAAAAGTCAGATAAAATAAAACTATTGTAAATAAAAGCATTTGAATTTAAATTAAAATAAAAACATAATAATAATAAATAATTTAAAGAATAAGAAAATACAAAGAAACCAAAACTTGAAAGATACAGAAAAGCAGAGAGTTGGAAATTTTAAGAGAGCAGAAAGGTGATAGATAAGTAGAAAGGCGGTAGCAAGAAGGAGTTGGAAAGTTGTAGGAAGAGGAAGGTATAAAGAATTAGTTGAGCAGCAGAAAGGTATTAAATAGATGGAAAGGCAGCAGTAAGAAGGAGTTGGAAAGTAGTTGGAAGAGGAAGATATAGAGTAAGAGTGGAACAACGGAAGAAGAAAGTTTTCGACAGAAGCGAAAGAATTTTTTTTATATTTATAATTTTTGTACTTTATTTTAAGGACAATCAATTTAAAAATTCTTGAATCCACGACCGATAAATTTATTGAAAGAGGGTGTTCCGGAAGGAGGATCCCTTTCAATATATAACAAAATGTCAAAGACGATACATAACGTACCTATCTAGTGCCATACTGTCAAAAATAATAATTCCAGTTTTGAACTCATATCAGGGCAAAAACCAAACTACAGACACGTGTTTCGCTCTCATTTGAGCTCGTCAGTGTAGTATAGGCTATGTCTTTCAGTCACTAATGAAGAGACATCCCCGGTATAAATTGAACAATATCTATAGATTTCAAATTGCAAAACTGATTAACAGTCGCAAGTGGCTCCATATTCACTCCAAAAATGGTACTTCAGTAGTCGCTTTGCATCTTGTATATAACCTTAGGCAAAGTAAAATGATAAAACGTGCAGAGCGTTTTGTGACAGTCTGATATAACAAAATGTCAAAGATGATACATAACGTACCTATCTAGTGCCATACTGTCAAAAATAATAATTCCAGTTTTGAACTGGAATGGTGTCGGTTAGAATTTCTAACACTTTAAAAGACACCTGGGATGCTGCGATATAAATAGATATAAATATCATTCAACTCATATCAGGGCAAAAACCAAACTACAGACACGTGTTTCGCTCTCATTTGAGCTCGTCAGTGTAGTATAGGCTATGTCTCTTCAGTCACTAATGAAGAGACATCCCCGGTATAAATTGAACGATATCTATAGATTTCAAATTGCAAAACTGATTAACAGTCGATTAATGGTCGAAAATGTTTCATGCCCCCACAGTCGCAAGCGGTTCTTTCTTTATGGTCTAATAGTTGGTCTCTGAGGTGTTTAGGGTCCGTGATGCGTAAGCTATTGGTTTGTCGTTAGGTTCGTTACCTTGTGATAAAACGACACCTATAGCAAAGTTACTGGCATCTGTTGTCAAAATAGACGGTTTTGTAAAGTCGGGTTATTGTAATATAGGGTCATTAGTTAAAATTTCTTAACACGTTTGAAAACAGTTAATAAAATCTTGGTCATGAATTATACATGTCCCTTTTTTAGGTATTTAGTCATAGGTTTTGTGATTTTTGCAAAGTCAGGTATGAATCGCCTGTAATAACCTAGTAGTCCTAGGAAACTTTTAATTTCTGTTGGGGATTTAGGAATGGGAAACTTTTTTATGGCTTCTATTTTATCAGGGTTGGGTTTTACTCCGTCATCGTTAGGGGTAATGATGTGTCCGAGGTACATAACTGTCTTCTGTAACAATTCCGATTTGTCAAGTTGGACCTTTAAATTGTGTTCTCTAAGTCGATCAAATACTGTCTTTTAACGTTGTAGATGTTCCTGTAGAGATGAACCATATATGAGGATGTTGTCTAAATAGACTATTGATGTTTCGTCTGAATCCAAAATTAGTGGTATTATGGCAATTAGGGTTTCTATTACATTTTTGTTAACATTTATGGTTGCGTCTAATTGTTTAGGTAAATGTACTCCTATAATTCCGTCAAATCTGTTGCTGAATTTAAATAAATAGAATTTATAAAACTCTGATTAATTAAAAATTAAAAATAGTGGAATATAAGCAACTTTATCGTGATATAAAATATCATGTGCAGTTTAAATGTTAAAGTTTTCGTTTAAAATAAATTTTTGATAAAACTTGTAAGCCAAATCTGGGTTAATTAGAGATTTTGAACTTCCGGTGTCAATTAAAAACTTTGAATTAATTTCTGGAATTTGGATATATGGTAAATTTGCTGTTTGAGTTTCGTCTTGATACCCGTAACACGGTTCAGTGTACGTTTCGTCGTAATAAAAATTTTGGTTGTCAAATGGATTTTAAAATTCTGGATTTTGATTATTGTCATTAATTAGTTGGTTATACAATTCAGTTAAGATAAAGTTTGGTTTGGGTTGAATTTTTGAATTTCTTGTATTACCTAAAGAAGTATCTATTGGTTCAGCTTCAAAATTTTGGGAAGTGTTCGGACGGTTATTTTGAAAGTGGTTATTAAAATTTCTGGGTTGCATTGGATTATTATATTGATTTTGGAAAAAGGGGTCTCCAATTTGGGAAGTTATTACTACTGTTTGGGAAAACAGGTTTTGGTAGAGAAAAATGATAAAAGTTAGGTCTTGCTACTTGGTTGGGTTGAAATTGAGGAAGAATTTGTTGAGGAGGTTGAAAGGAATTGACATAGTTAAAATTGGGGGTAACAGTTGGATAACTTTGGTGATTGGGATTCTTAGAAGGGGTTATTCTAAAACTAGGTTTAAACGATGCATTTAAATTAAGGTTATTTGTTCTTTGAGTTGAGTATAAAAAGTTCTCTTCCTCTATAACTAAATTTATAGCTTTTTCTAGGCTATCAGGGGATCTTAATCTAACATTAGTTTGTAGTGGTAATTGGAGGCCTCTAATAAATGTTTTTAGTGCCAAATCATTATAATTTTTAAGTTAAATTGCCCTTTTACATTTAAAGTTTTTAGTTTTGAAATAATCAGACTTCTAGAATCCTGGCATCTCATACCAAAATTGTAGGAAGACTCATTTTAAGAGGTCTTAAATTGATAAGGACTTGGACCAAACAATCTATGTTGCGTTGATCTCCAAAACTTAAATTTAAGGCTTCTTTTACGTCAGCCCAAGTCTTAAGCTCTGTACGAACCCAATTAATATTTGGGCTCATCCTATATGAGCTTTCCAACTATGGCTTTTAACAGAAATGTATTTAAAGCAATATCAGTGTTACTTGCAAATACTGAAATAAGACTTTTACAATTTCGAACAAAAATTGTTACTGTATGCGGATTACCATCAAAAGCAGGAATTGAAACTAATAATATCTTAAGTAGCTGATAATTTACGGATGAATTATTTGAATATTCTTTGTTATTTTCTAAATCACTTAAATTGTTTTTCGAAATACTTGGCTTATTTTTTCTATTATCTAGATTTAACCTATTTTCTAACAAGTCGGCTTAATTTTCTAAATCGTGTTCACTCATATATTATACTACTATCTTCGGAAAAATGGGGTAAATGTGAAGGAAATAAAAATAAGCAAGCACTTACAATAAAAACGTTGTTTTTATCCTATACTACGTATCCTTAACTAGTTCCTATAGGATTGGACGATGTCTGTTCCTATCCCAGGTTGTGTAATTTGCTAGTTTCTTCTTTTTTACACTTGATGTCCAACTGGAACTGTCCTCGCGAATTCGATATTCACTCGAACCGATAAACAATTCACAACTCGATATTCTCTCGATTTACAGTTTTCCACCAACATTTTCGGATTTTGGCCAATCTTTAATACGAAAAGATAGCTCGTTCTATACGTGCAACTCCCGAAATATCCTACTGACTGCGCCAATTAACTTTTGAAACGGAAAAAACGAATTTTTAAAAACAATTTGAAATTACACAAGAGACTTTATTACTTCACAGTTAACAAAGATCTGAATTAATTTACAAGCTTACTATATTTTATAACATTGGATTAAAAGTATTGTCAGCGGTTTTGTATTATGTATAGGTTTCGTTTCATAACTTACAAATTAATTAATTTTACATTATGTGTACTTTATATATAGATATTTTAAAAGATTTTCAAATCGAAATTTATATTGAAATATCAGTAAAGAAGTGTCATCTAAGATTGAAAAAAAAAACAAGAATCTTTAAAACAATTACTTACAAAAATAATATTAACAATTAAATTATTTTGAGCTTTTTACCTCACTAAATTTATTTTTCTCATATTATATTCCTTTAGCCGACCCCTTGCCAAGCGTTATATGTCAGTAAGGCCAACAAATCAGGTAGTTCCTAATCCTACCTTTCAGTTGCAATTGCGCGCAGCGGTCAGGGTTCTCAACAGGGTGTCTAAGCCAATGGTGCAATTGCGCGCACGTCTTTAAAAAGGTATGCTGTGATTGCGCGCAAAGTCGTAAATTATAGTAAACGGAAGTTTTATTTACTTCTTATTCGTTTTGAACGGAACTTTTGCTAATTTTAAAAAATTAAGATAATAACAAGTGCATACTTCCTACATTGAAATAGTTGTGATAAAAAAAACTAAATAGTGTTTCTTTTATAATTAATATTTATTATATTAAATAATGTACATATAGTTGATTCAAATAGAAGTGTCATCAAGTAGGCTGGGTACGTGTGAGATCATCTTTAACTTTATTACTAGATTCAATGGAAACAGAACTTTAGTTAGGGAATTATATGTCATCGCGATGTGTCAAAATGTTTATAGTTATATTGAGCATATGTAGCAACATGGAGACTAGACAAGGAGTACGAACTCCATGTATGCAAATAGGGCTACTAAAATAAGAGGGCGCTGGTGTTCCATTTGTACCAAAACGGCGACCAATCAGGACGTAGTTTGAAATAAAATAAATAATTTTTAATTATTTCATTATTAATTTATTTACACAATGAAAAAAATAGTTAGATCTTTGAGATACAAATAATAAAAACCAATTTCTTAATTCACGATTATTTAATTGTCTATATTCATACCGGTACAAAAGGAAAACTAGCGACGCTAGTGGTGAAAACAGTAAACCTAATATGTAGGTACGATATCGTGGACAGATTTTGGCAATTCCCCCGGTCGAGTGCGTACTCCTTGTCTAGTCTCCATGTGTAGCAATCTGATCACAAGCTGGCTAATATTGCGATTCAAATTTCCCTAAACGTGGGTACTGCCACTACAAATTTGAATTTTCCAGAGACTACTTGATGACACTTCTATTTGAATCAACTATATGTAGACATTTAATTTGAACATGCCTTATAACATATAGTTTTAACAAATTCTATTCTGGATATTTCTTTATTTTTAAATTTCTCTATCAAATTTGTTACATATTTTAATGTTCTTTCATAATTAATATTTTTAATTTTTTTTTGTAAGTGTAAGCTATTTAATTGCACATAAGATCCTACTTGAACATTTTTTAATTCATTTAAAAATACAAAAATATTAGGATGCGGAGAATAAAATCTTTTGTTAAAATGCCTATGAAAAGATTCACAGGCGTTGGTAGTCCGTTCTCGACTTGGGCTATATGAAGCCCACATCTCTGGAGGAAATCTTGCAGATTCAGAAATGTAATTCTCCGTTAAATAATCGCAGAAGGACGTTATACGGGTATCGTTGGGAGCTTCAGCAATCAATTCTTCAACGAAGCATTCCGAAACATCAGTACTATCTAAATATATGAGGCCGAAAGACCAGCGTAACCATTTCCCCAACTCACTGTCCTTGTCGGAATACTCTCTTTTAAGTCCAATATTCTGTATTTTCCTCAGCCAAGCTTGGCTGATGTGGAATCTGCAGCCAGTTATCTTTAGCTGGGGCCAAACGTTTCGGCTTGCTTTGTGAATAGCTTCTTCGAAATCACACACAATTTCACTGGGATTTAATGTCAGATTCTTGCTGTCACAAGCAGATATTACAGTTCTGAACACTTGCTCATAAGCTTTTGTCTTTTTATTTTTTATAAGTGCAAAAACTAATGGCACATAATGTCCATTACGAACCGCGTGAATCGTGAATAACTGCGTAAAGAATTTTGTGCAGTAGTTGAAGGTCCCATCATAGAAAAACTTTGTTTCACTACACAAAAATTGTAAGTTTTTTTCACAACTGAATATTACTATTCCTAACTCCTTATTAAACGAAAGCAGGAAGTCTTCATTTATTGAAGTTTTAATTTCAATTGTAGCCAAAGCGTCGAAAACATCGTCCAAATTTTTGGGAAGTGGTGGAAGTAATTTTCTTCGAGATCGGTAAATGCTATCCCGAATGTTTGATAGGTCTTGAGTTGTTGCCGAAAGAACCGCATCTCCCATTTCCATGTTCATGATTTTGCTGGGCCGGATAGAAATCTCTTCGGTGGCTTTTCTTTTGGCGTTGTTTTGAACCAGAGGAAAAGTTAAGTTTTAAACCAAAAGGATAACACTCTTAAGTTTAAAATGTATAAAATTAAAAAAAAAATGAAATCAAAACATCTTACCTTGATTTTCAGATTTTCATTTCCATCGTGGTTGTGCTCGTTCAAACTTTCTAAGAGAATAGTTTCGTTGTGATCCACTCTAATAGATGCTTTACACAATTTGTTCGTACACCGATATTTTGTACACGTAGATTGCACCCTATCTTTACGAAACGTAAAATTATTAATCACAATTAATTTGCTGCCACGTTCGCTCAACATAAACTCCATTTTCGAAATACTATATATTTATTTGTGATTTCTGTATTTATGCTGTCTTCAACCAATAAGAATTTACAAAATGTCATTATGAAAATAGAAATTAGACTGAAATTATTCTAAGAATTTGTTTATCGACTCTAATCTTTGGGATTTATGAATTTTGGATTAAAGATACGTTTTCTAAAGATTTTTGTTTACCTGCGTTAATTGCCTTAATCCATCCGTTGCGCGCAATCACAGCAACCCTCTTAAAGGTAAATTTTAGTACCCCAGGAGGTATTTGACCGCTGCGCGCAATCACAATATACCCGGGCCTAGAATATGAAATCAAGAGATTAATTACCTACAACCCTTAATGATCTTTTAATGCAATTTTCGGTTGGGGAGGTACATGCTTTAACAAATTGAAAACAATAATTATTTCTAGTATAGAAATCAGTTTTCTTTCATTTATTCTTTGGTTAAGATCATTTCCAGTGTATTCAATGTTTAGTGAGAAAGGTTGTAAATTATTGTTTATTGATAAATTTAAATTTTCTAAAGCAAATACATTAAAGTGTGGTAAGATACGTTGGCAGGAGCAGGGGTGTTTGGACCTAGAACCAAATACTCAGAAAGCTTGGGTACGTACCCAAGCATCTTTCAAGCGGAAATTCGTGCCATTGAAAGATGTATAGAATTTAACATTGAAAGGAACTATCGTAGATAGAAGATTGTAATCATGTCAGATAGTCAAGCAGCCATCGAAGCTCTGAACTCAGATACAATCAATTCAAAGATGGTCTGGGAATGCCTAGGCAAATTAAATGAACTAGGACAGAATAACACTCTTACCCTCCTATGGGTTCCAGGACACGTAGGAATAGAAGGAAATGAAACAGCAGACAAGCTGGCAAAAAAAGGAGCTGAAACCCCATACCCGGGACCAAAACCATCCTGTGAGATCAGCAGTAGTACAATCTTAGAAAAACTAAAGAAAAAAATGGATAGCGAAAAATCCAAGTACTGGAATGATCTAGAAGGACTAAGACAATCAAAGACGCTCCTGGGAAACTATAACCAGAACAGATCTCACAGCTGTCTTAACCTGAGTAAGAAAAACCTCCGAATTATAACAGGAATACTAACCGGTCACTGTCGATTAAGAGGACATATGAAGAAACTAGGATTAGTAGATGAAAAAAGTACACTCTTTTTACTTTAGTGAGAGCTTTCGGAATGACTTTATTCCTTCTTCAGTAACAACTAAAATGCAATGAGAAAAGGGAACTATCTCATTGCATTTTAGTTGTCACTGAAGAAGGAATAAAGTCATTCCGAAAGCTCTCACTAAAGTAAAAAGAGTGTACTTTTTTCATCCTACTGGCTGCATCCTGTTACCTAACCTTTGTTATATATATATATATATATATATATATATATATATATATATATATATATATATATATATATATATATATATTGAAATGGATCCTCCTTCCGGAACACCCACTTTCAATGAAGTTATCGGTCGTGGATTCCAAAATTTTTAAATTGATTGTCCTAAAATACAAAAATTATAAATATAAAAAAAAAATTCTTTCGCTTCTGTCTAAATCTTTCTTCTTCCGTTGTTCCACTCTTTCTCTATACCTTCCTCTTCCTACTACTTTCAAACTCCTTCTTGCTGCTGCCTTTCTATCTATTTATCACCTTTCTGCTGCTTAGCTCTTACTCTATACCTTCCTCTTCCTACAATTTTCCAACTCTCTGCTTTTCTGTATCTTTCAAGTTCTGGTTTGTATTACTGTTTGCTCCTACTTTATTTTTATCTTTCTAATTATTCTTATACTTTTTTTATTCACCTTTTAAATAAAATTTCTTTCTATTAAATTTTTTTTTAAATGACTTTTCAAAATTACAACTCTTGACAATCTATCATCATAATAATAATAATCCCCATCCATCAAACAATCTCTAAACTAAACAAAAACAAATACAATATAAAAAAAATACTTAATCAAGACAACCGATTTAAAAATCCCGGACCACGTTCCAACAACCCATTGAAGGAACCTGTCCCAAGAAGAAAAATCCATATCAATTTCCCCCAAATTTGATTTGACTTGGTGAATTACTTCACCTTGCCAAATCAAATTTCCTTTCAGTAAGAAATTTTTCTTCACCATCAGTTGTCAAGCTTTAACTTTAAATATTTCAATTTTAACTTTCATACAAAAATAAATCATTAACATTAAACATTCCACGAATTTCTTCGCTTCCAATAAATTTTACTATATAACTATTTCCCTAATTCTCATTAACAATTTCATATGGTCCCTCAAAAGGAAATTGTAATTTAGCACAAATATTATTTTTTTTATTTGTTACTTTTAACGCTTTAACTATTACTAAATCCTCATTTTTAAATGTTGTTTTATTTTTCCTTCTCTTTTCCATTCTTTTTACATATTTTTGAGCATTCTTATTTTCCCTTATCCTAACTTCTTCTAATACCTTTTCATATTCAATTCCCCTTTCCCTTATCCATTTCCTTTGTGGATTCTCTCCTTTTAAAATATATACTGGACATTTATTCATTGTAGTATTTGGCACTTCATTCAAATAACATTCTACCTCATTTAATTTTTCTCCCCATTTCCTATTATTTTGATTTACTAAAATTCTTAAAAACTTATTTACTTCTTTAATATACCTTACAGCAGGATATATATATATATATATATATATATATACGAAAGGGGGAAAATTAATGGGCATGTACGCAAAAAGGATCATAGGGTCACGAATAGGGAATGGTAACCGCAGACATGCATGTTTCTGGCTCGTTAGCCGTCATCAGTGCGGCATAACCAAGTAAGGTATTGCACTTGGCCAGCAAAAGTGTTGAGTACTTGGGAGCAAAGGATGGTAGGGAAACATGTATTAAAAAACCAAAAAACACAAACAACGAAACTCACACAAGAGTCCTATCGCCATTTGTGGCTTCGGCCAGCTGTGCCCACATTTCGGGGCTACGAACAGCGTCGCCGCGTTGGCGAAACGGACTCATTGTGTTTGAGCCGTTCCAAGCCCAGGATGTAAAACAAAAAAGGGTGCCAAGTATGCGTACCTATAACAAACGAAAGGGGGAAAATTAATGGGCATGTACGCAAAAAGGATCATAGGGTCACGAATAGGGAATGGTAACCGCAGACATGCATGTTTCTGGCTCGTTAGCCGTCATCAGTGCGGCATAACCAAGTAAGGTATTGCACTTGGCCAGCAAAAGTGTTGAGTACCATCCTTTGCTCCCAAGTACTCAACACTTTTGCTGGCCAAGTGCAATACCTTACTTGGTTATGCCGCACTGATGACGGCTAACGAGCCAGAAACATGCATGTCTGCGGTTACCATTCCCTATTCGTGACCCTATGATCCTTTTTGCGTACATGCCCATTAATTTTCCCCCTTTCGTTTGTTATAGGTACGCATACTTGGCACCCTTTTTTGTTTTACATCCTGGGCTTGGAACGGCTCAAACACAATGAGTCCGTTTCGCCAACGCGGCGACGCTGTTCGTAGCCCCGAAATGTGGGCACAGCTGGCCGAAGCCACAAATGGCGATAGGACTCTTGTGTGAGTTTCGTTGTTTGTGTTTTTTGGTTTTTTAATACATGTTTCCCTACCATCCTTTGCTCCCAAGTACTCAACACTTTTGCTGGCCAAGTGCAATACCTTACTTGGTTATGCCGCACTGATGACGGCTAACGAGCCAGAAACATGCATGTCTGCGGTTACCATTCCCTATTCGTGACCCTATGATCCTTTTTGCGTACATGCCCATTAATTTTCCCCCTTTCGTTTGTTATAGGTACGCATACTTGGCACCCTTTTTTGTTATATATATATATATATATATATATATATATATATATATATATAAACAAAGTGCCAAGAAAATGCGTATTAATATAAACAAAAGGGGACAATTATTGGGCATGTACGCAAAAAGGATCAATAAGGCTACGAGTAGGAATGGTAACCGCAGACATGCATGTTTCTGGCTCATTAGCCGTCATCAGTGCGGCATAACCAAGTAGGGTATTGCACTTGGCTAGCAGAAGTGTTGGGTACTTGGGAGCAAAGGATGTTGGGGAAACATGTGTAAAGAAACATAAAAACACAAAAACAACGAAAGCTCACACAGGAGTCCTATCGCCATTTTGTGCTTTCGGCCAGCTGTGCCAATGGGTTTTCGGCTAGCAACCAGCGTCGCAACGTTGGCGAAACGGACTCATTGTGTTTGAGTCGTTCTAAGTACCCAACACTTTTGCTAGCCAAGTGCAATACCCTACTTGGTTATGCCGCACTGATGACGGCTAATGAGCCAGAAACATGCATGTCTGCGGTTACCATTCCTACTCGTAGCCTTATTGATCCTTTTTGCGTACATGCCCAATAATTGTCTCCTTTTGTTTATATTAATACGCATTTTCTTGGCACTTTGTTTATTTCATATCCTGGGCTTAGAACGACTCAAACACAATGAGTCCGTTTCGCCAACGTTGCGACGCTGGTTGCTAGCCGAAAACCCATTGGCACAGCTGGCCGAAAGCACAAAATGGCGATAGGACTCCTGTGTGAGCTTTCGTTGTTTTTGTGTTTTTATGTTTCTTTACACATGTTTCCCCAACATCCTTTGCTCCCAAGTACCCAACACTTTTGCTAGCCAAGTGCAATACCCTACTTGGTTATGCCGCACTGATGACGGCTAATGAGCCAGAAACATGCATGTCTGCGGTTACCATTCCTACTCGTAGCCTTATTGATCCTTTTTGCGTACATGCCCAATAATTGTCCCCTTTTGTATATATATATATATATATATATATATATATATATATATATATATATATATATATATATATATATATATATATATATATATATATATATAGACAGTAGTATTTGCTGGTTCACTATTTAGGATATGAATAAGTGGGTTAGCAGCAATGAAACGATAGATTAAGAATACCCTTTTATCATACCAAGTTTTCGGCTACGATTGCAGCCATCTTCAGGGATCTAAAAATGTGTTATTAAGTACAACTTACAAAGAAAAAATGTATTAATTGTTTACCAATAGTCGAGATTGTATCTTTATATGTTCAAAAGCAATAACTATGGTGGTGAGTATTGCTCAAATGCCAAACTTTTATGGTCAAATTTGTTATAATTATTATTATCTAGGTACATAGACCAACAATTCACAATGGAATTAAGTATCATCCAAAAGCCAAATTCTATGGTAAACTTGTTATAGATCTTCTTATCTAGTATAGGTACACAGACCAAGATTTCACAACGAATTTAAGTAGTATTATAACTACAATGTAACAAAGTCCAAAAAACGGAAAGTTTTCACAAAAGTTATGTAGGTATGGTACCTTCACAATATTTAGGCAAATAATATCAACAAATTTTCCTTAATACAGAGAATATAAGTATTTCTTGATCACAGTTCTTATTATCAAGCACTATTACAATATTACGTGGCAAAATCTTAATTTTAAACACGTGTAGATATTATTCATAGGTTAACAAAATTAGTAATGTCAAATAACATGACAGCGACCTTGATAAGCAACGACTTCCGGTGTTGGTAATTTCGCCACCAAGTATCATTAAGGCGTTAGTACTACAGGTAAATTCGCCTCCAATCTTTAATGGCATGCTAAGCCTACCAGTAATTTCGCCACTGCACTTCTGAGAATTATTATCCTTTCACCTGATTTAATTGTTAATGGCATACCTACCTATTTTGCTTATTCTGGTATTTTCCTTGATAGACTATTCAAATCAATCGCACTGCACATAAAATAAACATATCTATTGCTAGATACTTTGTTATTGTCTCATGTTAACATAATGTGACATAAAAAGGGAAATGAAAGCAAGAGTATGTAGGTAGTATAGTTTTATTGAAAAAATACAAAAATACAAAATGAATACGAAATCATAAGACAACAGATTCCAAAATAAAACAGCATTTATTACTTAGGATTACAATGGAACGATACACATTTCAAAAAATGCATTCTACTTATTTTCTTATTGCTATATCGCCTTAACATACTGTTTATAAATTTTTGTCTATCTCTAACTGCTTTGTTATGTACTTTTGTTGGCAAATGTATGCTTTGTATTTTTACATATGTGTCTATTTGAAACTCTTTAATTTTTTGCAAAAACACAAATAAATTTGGATGTGATTTATACATTGACTCATTAAAATTGTGGTGAAACGATTCGCATGCATTTGTGGTACGTGTAATGCATGCAGAATTTTCAGCCCAAATTGCTGGTGGAAAAAACGAATCCTCGGAGAGGTAAGTATCAACCAAATAGTCCGCGTATTCTTCTACTCTGCTATCTTTTGGCATAGTTTTAAACAAGTCCATAGCAAAACAGTCGCCTACTTCGGAAGGGTCCAAATACATTAGTGCAAACGTTGTACGGACCCACTGACCAATGGCACTAGATTTATCTTCGTATTCTTTTGTTAATTCACACCTCTGAATTTTTCGGTACCATGCTTGGGCAAGATGAAACCGACAACCTATGATGCGAATGTTCGGCTAACTCTCTTCAACCGCTTTATGGATGCCTTTTTCAAAATCCACTACTATTTCAGATATGTTTAAAGTAACCTTACACTCACTATGAATTAAATCAAATAGTTTTTTATAGGTCTCTGCTTGCTTATCTGGTAATAAGCAAAATAAAAGTGGTATATAATGTCCATTCTTAAAGCCGTGGATTGTAAAAAAATGACAAAAGTGTCGTGTACAATAATCAAAAGTGCCGTCAAGATAAATGCGTGTCACAGAGCTAAGAATGCCAATATTTGTTTCACATGAAAAAACAACAATATTTTCACGATCATTGTTTAAGAACAGAAATGATTCGCCTTTGTCTGTTTTTATGTTCAATTCACTTAAAACGCGGTGCGCTTCACTGACACTTCTTGGAGCAGACGGAAGAAATTTCCGGCGAGCATTGTACATACTTTTCCTTATATATTCGACGTCTGTCTTGGTAATCGTTGGCGGCAGGTTCTCCTTTAGCGTCCTTCTTATAATTTTCGCGGGTTTTTCGGACAAATCTTCGGTTGCCCTTCTTTTACAAGAAGTACTGATGATTTGTCGGTTCAAAACAGCTAAATTTGCAGGATGACAGTGTTGAATGCTCGATTTTGTAATGACGACGTCTGAAGGGTTCTGAAGTTCTCCAAGTGTATGAACTGTACACTTGCACTTCCTGTCGACACATTTCCACAAACTTTCATTTGTCGATTTTAGTGTTTTGTGAAAACTAAACTTATAGTTGTCAACGACTAACATTGATCTGCCACGTATACTTTTAATGATTTTAATATCCATACTGGAGTCTAGAAACATTTACATTTCACTTAAATATCGTTTACCTACCAGCTTAATTGAATTAACACTTAAAATCATCGTATCGTAAGTGAAAATATATTTAACTTAAATATCGTCTATCTACCGCTTAAGTGAATTATCACTTGATATTATCGTTTTGTAAGTGAAAACATATTTCACTTAAATACCGTTTACCTACCGTTCAAGTGGATTAACACTTGAAATTATCGTTTCGTAAGTGAAAACATATTTCACTTAAATATTGTTTATCTACCGTTCAAGTGAATTATCACTTGAAATTATCGTATCGTAAGTGAAAATATATTTCACCTAAATATCGTTTATCTACCGCTCAAGTAAATTATCACTTGATACTATCGTTTCGTAAGTGAAAACATATTTCACTTAAATATCGTTTATTTACCGCTCAAGTGAATTATCACTTGATATTATCTTTTCGTAAGTGAAAACATATTTCACTTAAATATCGTTTATCTACTGTTCAAGTGAATTAACACTTGAAGTTATCGTTTCGTAAGTAAAAACGTATTTTACTTAAATATTGTTTATCTACCGTTCAAGTGAATTAACACTTGAAATTATCGTATCGTAAGTGAAAATACATTTCACTTTTCTACCGTTTATTTATCGTACAAGTGTTTTATCACTTGTAACTTTTACCGTACCGTTCAGTAAGATTTATTACTGTTTATATGTTATAATTAAATAACATCTTTTAGTTACCGTAGTCATCTCTTAATATATGGACTATCCATAAACTGCGTTTTATCTTTGGTGTAGATATAGAACGATTATCTTACTTTAATGAAGGATTTGTATTAAAAAGAGTTTTCGTTCTTGCATACATTTTAATACCGTTTATTCCTATCGTTGACTTAAATAGTGTCAATAACCTCGATCCGTATTGTGACTGTATTTGGGATCACTATACACTTATTTGAATAACATAATTTAATCTTAACTATTTCTTTTATGGAATTTTATTTTGACCTTATAATTTGTCACGAGAGATAAGCCTAGGAAAGCCGTAGGGAATCTTTCCGGTAGTGGTCTGTTGATTATAAGGAAGATAGATTAATATTCTTTTTTTTTTCTCTATTACTTTCTCTACTTATTTGTTCTGGTTAAGATTCCAGATTGTTAGGATAATTCGTTTTAAAGATTTGTCGGATTTCTGTCAATGTCATAGTTTGACCTATTGTCTTTTAAGATCTGTTAATTATGCTTTCGATGTAAATCATACCCCGTGTATATACCGTTTATCACTTTTTCCTTACCGAGGTTTCGTAGATATCTCTAATATCGACTAACGTTTCTATGATGTTATTTTTAACAACTTTTAGTTAAGTTCTTCCGGTTGGCCGGTACCGTTTATAGAAATCTGGTCAAGATATTTTCGCTGATCCTTAGATCCGATATTTTATACCTACCTTGCGTTTCTTCAAATCCCTGTGTAGTTTCACTTTTATCTAAACGTACTAATTAATAGTGCAAATATTATATCGATTTCAGTAACCCACTCTGATACCAGGTTTACTTAGGTAAACACTATTCACGTAAGACTGCCTTTTTGTGTCTCGGTTCTCTATCTTTCTCGGCTTTGGTTTTTAAAAACAATACTGTTTTTCCAACCATAGCTTAGTTTTTTTTTAAAAACTATTTTTCACCCAGTTTTTTCTCTTCGGAGGGGGCTGTGTAGCGTTTTAAAAACCCCATTAACTAAAATTATTTTTTTATAATTTGTCTGAACCTAGGCCGACCCTGTAAGCTTAACATATTCGGTAGAACGTTCCAGAACTAAAAAATTTAACGAACTTCCAAAAGCAAAGTATCGATTTTTTAACTAACCAATTAAATTTCGTGTTTATGATTACGCTATGCGAAGCGGGGACGCTACAGCTTTTCTCTAGTACGAACGGCTTTTTTAATTCTGGGTGGAGTGCTCTCGCTGATAAGACCTTCGCGAGACCCTTAGTTTCAGTTTCGCGGTTTTTTCTTATTTTAAAAAATTACAAGCAAATAAGTGTTTCTAGTACCTATTATCGTTTATTCTACCTGAAGGTTTATCTGAAGATTTCCCGACAGTGCTATCTTTAAGATTACTTCATATATCGTGTAATAATGGCGGCAAATTAGCCGGTATTACAGTAATTCTTCGATCACTAGCTATGAAGAGTAAGTTTATGGTTTTTTCTCTAAATACCTACAAATCTAGACAAGAATGGGTCTAGATTATATCTTACTGTTTCGATCATTTACCAAGCGAATGAAGCCATAGGCTATTACAACTATCTTAGAAACATTTAGGAGCTAACGTAAGTTTTTACAACTTTTTATATACCTCTATCGAGTATAAGAGTACCATTTATTTCTCTGGAAAGTTTTATAGTAATTGTATTCACCGCACCAGCAATTAAAAAGTGTAGTGCACAGTGCTGTAATGAGAGTATCGGGGATGTGAATTTTTTCTGAGTATTGCTTACCTGTATTTTTTATTACCTATATTTTTTGTATCTTTTATCTGTAAACTTTTGTTACTTGAATTTTTTATTTTTATCTCGTACCTATTTAATTAGGATCCATACCTTCGTGTGTGAGTACTCTTTTAACTCGAGTTAAAACCAAAGCAAAAGGTGATTTATTTTTTTATATATATCGATTTATCTAACTTTCACCCCTCTCTCACTTTTCGCTTATCAGAGTACACAAAAATAACAAAAGAATTTACATAGCTGTTATTTTATGTGTGGTTATTGTTATGTTTTTAAATTAAACACAAATGTGTTTATTAATATGATTTACTGTTTATGACACTGAAATTTTTTTATTCCATTTTATTTATTGTACATCTTATTTATTACCACACCGAATAATAAATACTGTTATGGTTAAGTGGAGATTTTTCTTTTCCTAGCTAGAGCCTGTTACTCTGATCAATATTTTCAGTTTCTCTAATCTATATTTTATTAAAGTACTAGATTTTGTTTTTTGAATATATCTTTATCTTATAAATTTGACTTATAGCCATAAGGATAAGTAAAAGGAAAGTGTAAGTATAATTTTTCTTTTTGTTTCTTAAATAAAAGTGTGTAATTTAAATTTTAGCAAGAACAATCTGCCGGTTTATCTAATTTTACCATATCTTATCTTATATCTCTTATATCTTTCTTATTTTATCTGGGTTTCTTATATTTCCCCATCCCCAGGATAAAAAACATAAGTGGCGCCCATTTTCCTTTCTCTTTCATTTCTTTCTTTTTCCTTTTTTATTTCTTTTAATTTATAATATTCTATTAAAAATATATTCCTTTTTATCTTTTTAATAATTTATCATCTAGCTCGAAGGAATCCACGCTCGCTCTCCTCCAACCCCCTTGAGTGCCGTTCGCATAAGTTAACCTCTCAAATCGAGCATTTAACACCTTTAGAAAATGGAGTTTACAAATTTTGTTTACAGTAAATTATTATCAAAACTTGAACATAGATAAATATGTTTCTTGATGCTTTTTGGGTAATAAACAAAATACTAGTGGAACATAGTGACCATTTTTTGGGTCATGTAATGTGAATAACTGATAAAAAAATTTGGGTGCATAATTAAAAGTTCTATATCTACATAAATTTTTTCGCAAGAACAAAGAAATTTGACATTTGTTAAACAAGAAAAAATGATAATGTTGCTTGCTGAGTCGTTTGCTAGTATGAAATTTTCATTTTCAGGCGTCAAGATTTCTAAGTCATTCACTAATTTGTATGTCTCATCTATGTTTTTAGGCAAAGTAAGAATAATCCCCCGACGATGATGATATATACACTTACGTATGTTATACAGATCTTGTGTATTTAAAGTTTCCAAACACATAGGATCTAATTGTCTAAGAATTATTTTAGATGGTTTTTCGCTTAAATCGTTTACTGCCTTTCTTTTTAGGCTATTTGATATTGCTTAACGTTGCAATGTTTCATTAGCAGGAGGATTGTGTGAGATATGCTTTTCTGAAACAACAAAAAATTATTTAGTGACAATGAATTTATCATTTTTATTTATAAATCATGTAGGTAAGCAATATCCAAAGTTTGGCACTGTACATAATTGTGAAAAAAATCTCTTTACTTACCAATAATTACAGAAATAGCTTCATCTGTAAAGATTTTGAACGTAAAATTTTTACTTACACACCTCCACTAAACTTCATATTATTCAGTTTACATTTTTATAACAAGAACTCTTTATTAACTAATTTTAACATTTTTTTTTAACAAACCTTGCTTGGGTAACCGCCTTAACAATTTCATCTGGTATAATTTCATTTTCCATTAATTCACAATCAAATGCATCATTTTAAATATCCATTTTATAATAAATTTCACGCTTTCAACTAAACGTCAAAATATGTCAAGTTATTATATAGTATTAAATATATACAAAACTCGTTTACCATAGAATTGACCGCTATCTTAGACTAACTATTTTATTGTAAATGCGTCCGGTTAAAGCTTTTACCGGACTCATTTTTATTTTCTGGCCTTGTCCGACAAAATGAGATTTTCTGACCTAAAAATAAACCGGAAAATATTAATTTCTGGCCGGTTTTAAAAAAACTATATTTAAATAATTTATAAAAAAGTAAGGTATAAGTACTCGTCTATAATTAAAATTATTTCATGCGCCCGTTTTAAATTACTAAGTATACAAAATTTATATTACACAATTAAGATATTGCAGTTCAGGTATAAGATAAGTATAAAAAAATTTCAATCCAAGTATTAAACAAATATAAAAGAAGTAACATTAATATTTTTCGCAAAAGTGCTTGTTGAAAAATCCACAGTTTTGAGACGCATGAGACCTGCAAGTTTTTTCCTGAATTTGAGATAAGGGGCGTTGGAAATCCATTATATTTAATGTATTGGATTGTGGAAATCAATTGTAGATGGCGCCACTACATCATATGTTTTGCCAAATGAGACTAAGTTTGCATGAAAAGCGCGTGCGACGGGGGAGAAAATGGCCCCAAAGGACCCCGAAATACGGTTTTTCGTGATTATCTCCAAAAATATAACAGTTAGAGCTTTTTGTTTAGATAAAAATTAAAGATCAGTTAATCTTCTATAAAAAAGGTACCCATGATTTTTTTCTAAAATTCTACCATTTTCGAGAGCCCAAGCGCACTCAGAATAATGAACTTTTGTGTTCAATGCCGGAGAGCACAGTCCGTGCATATTACTGCATATACACATGAGCGGGCCGACAAATTATTAAATAACTTTTTTAAAAATGCAGATTTTCTTATGATTCAAAGTTTATGTGAAAGAGGAAATATGCCGCTATCATTCTCTGTGAATTGAGTTATTGTGTGACCCTTTGGCCACTCCGAATCACAGGCCAAACATTTTGTTTCCACGCAATTTTGAGGTCGACAGGAATTTGTTCCTATTTTTTTGATTGCATTAAATTTCTCCACAATTTTCTAGATTATGGGTCCTTAAAAGGTAGTTTGTCATCTCTAAAATTTGTGTAATCCCAATTTTTTGCTGCTTTTTCAAGAAAATTGGAAAACACGGGGTCAAGGAAAAAACGCACTTTTTCTGGTGGCTTTGTTCTCCTTACTTTTTATTTAAAACATTTTAACACCTTGACAAGTGTAAAGATGGAACTTTCAGCTTTCTGTCAATGTATATAAAGTTATACACTTAATACGTGGAGATAAACGCAACTTACGGGAAAGGTACACGCTACAATTTTTTTTTTGTTTCTCTCGTGGTTCGTTGCGTGTACGCTGTAGGCGGCGCTCGTGTCCTGTGCTACAGTCAACCCAGCCACACTTGGAGATATAAACTTGTTGGTATTTTTCCATTATTTTTTGGTCCTTTTTCCAGAAACAATGCTATTAATTACATTTTTTGGCCTAGAACGGAAAAACATGTTTTAATAAAAATAAAACAAACTAAAATGTTGACATTTATTTTAAACTTGACATTTATGACGCGCATTATTTATTATTCGATTAAAGAAAAGACACATCTTGATTTTATTATTGCCATAAAAACCATAATGTATCCCACGAGACCGTATTTTAGGACGGGCCAACTGTCATTGCGTCCGTGTAGGGTGATGATCATACACTGACAAAAATTAGATACGAGACCTTTAAGCGATTTACCAGAGATAGAAACAGAAATCCAACTGCGATCAAACAAGCAACCTTGCCCCTACATCTGAAGCTGCAAGGCGACACGTGTAGGTGCGATATAATGATGCCTCTCCAAACCGTGAAAGACCCAGCCGATTCGGGAACTCTTTAAGATGATATTTTGTTAATGAAAGAAAGAATGTAAAGAAACATGTTCATGCCAGGAAGCAGGTTTACCATGTTCATCTATTTGTGGTTCATGTGAGTCACGCCAGTGTTAAAATATAAAGACAGTCAAGACCCGTTATGCGAAGAGGTAGAACTAGAGGAAACTCTGCACCGAAGAAGTTCTTGGCGAGGGTGACGTTGATGACCAAGAATTATTATTTGACAGTGACTGGTGATAAACAGATTTATGTCATAATTTACTTTTGTATATTTTTTTTATATTAAATTAAACTTGAAGAAAATTTAAAACTCTTTATAACGAAAACGTCAGGATGATTGCAAAAAAATTATGGGTAAATATTCTTCACTCTTCACTAATGAAGTACGATATTTTGCCACATGTGCAAAGCTGATTGTCGTTAGTTTTCGGCCAACTGGTGAGATCCATTTTGCTGTGATTAATCTTATAGCCTGTTTTCCTAATTATAGCTTGATGCCTTATCTGTGAGGAAAACAAGACGCCCAGAAACATAAGTATCGTCCAAAAGTATATCGTTTACGGGGTTTCTGTATTTTTGGCACCGACAGTTTTGGCAATAAATATAATGTGGTGGCGCCATCTACAATTGATTTAAAAAATTTTAAACACTAAATATAATGGATTTCCATTAAATTCAGGAAAAAAACTTGCATGTCTCATGAGTCTCAAAACTGCGAATATTTTAACACGCTCTTATGCGAAAAATATTAATGTTGCGAAAAAAATCATTGGGGCCATTTTTGTAAGAAATTAACTGATTTTTAATTTTTACCCAAACAAATAATCTCTAACTGTCATATTTTTCGAGATATTGACGATAAACCGACTTTAGGGGTCTTTTTGGGCCGTTTTCTCCCCAGCCGCACGTTATTTTCATGCAAACTCAGTCTCTATTTCAATGAGCGGCGGGCAAACTTTCGACACAAATTGTGTTTGTACCTGGGGTAATCGAAGGGTCAAATTTTATTATAGGAAATTTCGACACCACGCCCTAAAGCAGGTAGGTAGGTAATTAATTGGGTTTTCCCAATATTTATTGCCACTTCTGTTCTTGTGACTAAATTACACGAAAATTATTCAGTTGCAATTTATTTATTGTTTGACGTTGACTAGTGCACGTATACATATTTTAAACATGAGTTTGATAAAAAGTTGCCATGGTCGAGATTTATTAGTGGTGGAGCATCATTCGTTCTCAAAACAGAAAGTGTTAAAAAGCGGCGAGATATTTTGGCGCTGCATTCAAAGAAACACTAAGTGTTCCACAAAAGTGTTTACAATAGGCTGTGATGACCTCACCATCACAAGACGTGATTTGGTACATAATCATGAAGCGGATCCGAAAAAGCTTAAAGTAAAGATGGTTACCAATGCATGTAAAAGAAAAGCCGAAGAGGATATATAAGAAAAGCCTGCCAAAATTACAAGAACTGCTGTTACTGAGTGTGATGCCAATTTGCTGACGGTTCCTGACATAGCTAGCATAAGAAAAAACATTTATTATCCATTCACTTCTTATTCCAATCTCAGTAGACTATGCATTTTATTTCTTGGATTGGCACTTCATTTTGTTGGGTTGGTACCAGGGTGTTGGTACCCAAACTGAAAACGTCCTGTCCTACTGTCGAAATATTGACAGCTCATATTATCAAAGGTTAAAATTTTTAAATATAGAAATATTCAATAAGTAATGCCAAAAAAATCAGTATAGAACTACATAACAACATCATTAAATGTTATGGTATGTTTAAGAAATAAAGCAACAGCAGCGAAAGTGGCTCAGATCTTTAAGGTAAGTGCCTACCATTTTGCTATTTCTTTTAAATGAATCCTAGTTTGTGACAGCTAACATAAAGTTATATATTTTGCATTAGATTAATTGAAAGAGGTTTTTGTAATGATTTTATAAATATGTATCACTTTTTAAATAAAATTTATATTATTAACATAATACATAACCGTTTTTGACAGATATCATAATAAGTTATAAACAACGTTGTCAGATTTCACATTTCTAAATTAAACATTTTGTAACTATAATTTAATTTAAAATTTTGTTAAATATTTTTAAATCTCATATCTACCTTTGTGTAACTGAGGTATATTTTTTGAAACTAATTAATATGACAAACATTCTAAATGCTTAATTTTTTTAGATTAGTGTTTGAAAATACGGAGAATTATTAAGGATTGAAAAATAATGAGAAAGTCGCAGATAAAGGAAGTAAAACTGATACATTTGAGAAGTTTATTTTAAAAAAGACTTACAGCGACAGATTTGGATCTACCATTCTAAAAATGAACATTTTACTTTGGACTGATGCTATGATGCTAAACAGAATTTTGATTTTAAAGGGGGACGCACTACACTATACAAACTTATAAAATTAATGGGATACAAATTTAAAAAAGTAAATGGACGACATATTTTATGTGAACAACGACACGTTAAAATTAGTAAAATCACTTTCATTCGGAAATATAAACAACTAAACAATCTTACTGAGAGAGTTACATTCCTGTACCTAGATGAAACATGGATCTATCAAAATGGTAGCTCAGTGAGTCAGTGGGTACACGATTCTGACCTGAAAAGTAATCCAGCTCGTGTTAAATCCGAAAGAAAGCGATTTACTATTTTACACGCTCACACGACACTGGATAATTTTTGGAAGGATGTGACTTGTTACTAGAGTCTTCGAATACAGACTTTGACTATCACAAAAGTATGAATAGTGACCTTTTTAAAAACTGGGTTGTTAATCAACACATTCCTGCTCTATCTGTATTTCAAGAAAAATGTGTGGTGGTCATGGACAACGCGCCATACCATTCAGTTCAACTTAACAAACCACCCTATTTTAGCGAAAAAAGCGATGTTGCAGGAATGGTTGATTAACAATAACATTATGTTTGCCACAAAAATGACAAAGAAACAACTGTACTCAATAATCTTACCTTATAAAACTGACGAAAAGATATATGTAGTGGATGAAATTTTAAAACAACGAGGACATGAAGTACTTCGACTACCACCATACCATTGTCATTACAATCCAATAGAACTAGCATGGGGGTTTACTAAGACATATTATAACAAACATATAACATCTACTTATCTTGACCAGGATAGAGTTAAAAAAACGTGGACAGAAGCATTGACTAAATGTACACCAGACATGTGGCGAAATTTTTGTAGATATACAGACGAACTTATTTTGGCAGATTGGACTACTTACATGGGAAACTGCTCAGATGACAATATTAATCCTTTAATTATTTCATTGCAGGAATCAGATTCTAACGATTCCGATTTTGGATTTGATAGTGACTCTGATTCTTCCAGTGAAATAATGGAAGAGGATTGATCATACAAATACACCGACAACATTTACACGTTACATGTAAATCTGCATCTGTATTTGTTTTTATTTGCTTTTATGTAATTTATTAAAATATTTTTTCATTGTATCGGTTTGAAAAATTTCTGAAGAATTTCTTTTATAAAGAACATTATTTAAACATCTGCATATATAAGTCAACTGCGACTCCACTTGAGGCGGACCAGGAAAATAAAATTTGTACTGGAGTAGTTTTCTTAATTAACCCATTGGATGTGAAATTTTATTACCCTACAGCCACTATTACAATAATCTACGATGCCATTTGGATGTAAAATAGTAGACTTTAAAAAAGATGGATATAAAATTTGAGTACTGTGTTTTTATGTCAAACTCAAAAATGATTAAATTATTTTTTTACCACTTCTTGAATAATTTAAAAGTTTTATTATACATTTGTTAAAATGATTTTTTTTACTTTTGCTTGATTAATTTCAAAGTTGTATTAAACGTTTTTAGTTAATATATGTATATGTGCTACATTTTGAATTGTACTTATTTACTTGTAATAAAATGTAAATATAAAAGTATATTTTTTGTTATAGACCAATAAAATAATAATTGACTATAAACAGGGATCTGTTCTGTGTAAAGGAATGTGTTATTTTGTGTATCAGTCAAAATTCATGTGAATTCAAATAGACCATTCTTGGATATTAATACTACTTGCAGCGAAAACTGACATACCTACTTTAGTATTCAATTTAATATTAAATATATTGACTTACTTCCTGCAAGTTCTAAATTTGGTTTGCAAATTTAATTACTTAAGATATTTGTACTGAATACACATATTTTTATTGAAGACGTGACAACATCGTACTTACAATTAACAAGACCACAGAACAGTAAACTCAGACGTGTATTATACAGGGCGAAATTCATGTTACTAACAGAGCCTACTGAGATTGGAATAAAAAGTGAACGGATTATACAACTGTCGTCGTAAACTGTTACCAGGTCCGTTACCAAGAAGCATATCAGAAGTTCATAACGCGGTTAGTAATTATTCTCCTAAAACCTGTCGCAATGAAAATTTTTTGTTTTTAAATCATCCTGAATGTAATGTAATTGTATTTTCATGCGAGACAAATATTCGTTTGTTGTGTAAATTACAAACTTTGTATATGGATGGTACATTTTCATACAGTACCAAATTTTTTCTCCAATTATTTACAATACATGGCTTGGAAAATGGACATTATGTACCTTTAGCACACTGTTTGTTAAAGGACAAATTGTCAATAACATACAAACATTTATTTTCTTTATTAAAGTCAAAGATTTTTGAAACATTTCAATTATCATTAGAGCCAACTGAAATATTTTTGGACTTTGAAAAAGCAATTCACTGTGCTTTATTGTATATGTGGCCCAATGTAAAAATTAGTGGATGCCGTTTTCACTTACATCAGAACTGGTTTAAAAAAATTCAATCTTTGTGTTTGGTACAAGAATATAAGGATACAAATTCAGAAATTGGAAAATGGTTAAGACATACGTTTGGTTTAACTTATTTAAATCCAGTAGATATTGAAGATTGCTTTGTTTATGATCTTATGTCATATAAACCTAAAAACGCAACACTTGATTTATATGCAGACTATTTACTGGAAAATTACGTAATCGATAGCGCTCTATTTCCACCACACATATGGTCTAATCAGAATCCGTCTATTGCGAGGACCACGAATGCCTGTGAATCCTTTCATTCAAGATTTAATTCTTCTTTTTATTTAACGCATCCTTCTATTTTTATTTTTATTGAAAAGTTAAAAGAATTTCCAGTCGAGACTTATGTCAAAATAAATTGTTTAAAAATACCAGCAAAAGTCAAAGATAATACCGTTAAGGCTAAATTGGTATTTATGGAGAAAATGGTGGATAAACTACGATCCCAACAAATATGTAGGTTAGATTTTATAAAAGCTATATCTAACCATTCTTATACTAGCAAATAAATTATATAACAAGTATATTAACGATAAAATGTACAAAATTATATTTAGATATTATTAATTTTAAAAATATAAAATGTACATTATTTTTATTAAAATAAATAAATAAATTATGATATTTTATTTATTTCGCAGCTATATTTATTTGGTGTCGAATATACCTGTCAGATAAAAACGGAACTTGGGGCTGGTGTCGAAAATTGCCATTAAATTTTAGTCGCTACCCGCTTAGTGTCGAAATTTCCTCCGCCCTCAATGAGGTACCAAATGTCTCATTCACCAAAAAAATAAAAATGGAAACTAGTTTTTGTAAGCTTGTACCTTTTTTTCATTTATTTACTGGACTAAAACTTTTTCCTGGGATTTCTCCTAAGATGTAACAGTCGAACACTATTGAACAGTATTCTTGGTTTTAGGTAATATTCGCAAAACTTTTCTTCTTGTCGCATGAATATTTGGTCTTATTTGATCAATATCTTCTGAATTTGTTCGCCGCAAAATTATTTGATTGCAATTCTTGAATTATTAATTTTGATGGTTTCTTAGCTTAATCACAAATAGCTTTTTTTTTACACTATTACTTACTGCATTTCTTGCAAGTTTCTTTTCAAAACCATAACTGTGTTTTCCTTTGACCTCTACTAGTACTATAGCTGTACATTTAGCGCTAACAACATATTCATTGATTTTTTCTACAACTACTAGTAATAGATTTCACAATCTTAAAGTTATTCAACACAATTAACTCATTTCCTATTTAACTAAACATTACATTGACTTAAGTAAGAAAAAATTAACTACTTTTTCCTGCTTAATCTTACCCTATTATCACTTTTGGAAACTCTTTAGGAATTAAATATTTAAATTCTTAATACTTAATACGAGTAAACGTAATTGGCCCTGACAGAGTTTGGACTTTTTACTAATACCCTTAAGTTTTAAAAATCAGGTAAAATTGTCATTTGTGGTAGAATTCAGGTGCGCCCAATACAATACTCATTACTGAATATTATTATTAATATTATTAACATAAAACACTAAACTTAATATGTTAATTTACAAGACAAAGTAATAAAATAATCTGTCAGACACAATGTAATACGTTACCATAATACAAAAATATTAGCTCAGACTGTTTTTTGTATATCTATCTCTTTTTATTGTACTGACTGTTTAAACGGTATTCAAACGACTTATAGTTAAGGCGAATAACATGTGGTAAATATGTCATCTTTGGTTTTACCGACCAATATACCTTATATGTATTTCTGTCTCTCTCTTACTCACACTATTACATATGTAATGATTTTTCCCATTTAATCCCACACAAATTTCCTCCGCCGAGTGCACGAATAGAATTATAACTTCAATACATTTAAATGTAAACAAAGTGTTCAAGCTTGAATTTATATTAAAACACCAAACTAAGTTTTTGAAAATGTTTCCGATTTGAATCTAAAGAAAAAACAATTTTTTACCAGAATCCAGCAACAACTTTCTGCAACATTTCTTTTGATTTATTGATTCCTGCATACTTTGCTGTAATTTGATGTCTAAGCATTTTCCAAATTTATGAATTTGCGATAAACAAATTTTTTATGGATAATTTCACGAAAATATTACATTTGTTTACCTACCTAGCAATCCTAGTGTTTTTAGGGTTCCGTAGCCAAATGGCAAAAAACGAAGTCCTTATTGATTCGTCATGTCTGTCTGTCTGTCTGTCTATCCGTCCGTATGTCTTTTTTTAACTTTAAGAACTATACTGTTTAAAATTGGTAAATTAGATATATTCTGTAACCCGCATTAAGATTTTACATAAAATATAAAAAATTTGGGGGTTCCCCATAATTAAAACTGATAATATTTTTTTTTATTAAACAGATATGTGTTGGGTATTTATGGATAGGTCTTTAAAAATACTGTTTAGGTTTCTTATGTCATTTTTTTGTTAACTGAACAGTCTGGGCGACAGATACTTTCCAAATGGTAACATATTGAAACACTTATGGGGACTTTTACACAATTTATTTACAAAATTGTTAAGATTCACTGAACTCTGCTGGATAACGTCCAAACTGCTTGACAATACAATGAACTCTTGTGAATATTTGAACTTGAACTGACGTTAACTGCCCATAAATTTCCTTATATACAACTTTATTTAATCTAGTCAGTGTGTTTAGATCTTTCAAGAATTTTCTAGAAACATTATTTAATCTAGTCAGTGTGTTTAGAAGTTTCTAGAATTTTCTAGAAACATTATTTAATCTAGTCAGTGTTTTTAGACGTTTCTAAAAATCAACTGTCAATAACAATCTTTCAAATTAAGGTCCCTTCCTTAACGGTTATCCCGTTACACTGCCCCCTCCTTAGATTCATTCCTCCTGGAATGGTATTTCCTAAATCGGAATCCCGCACACTCCTTGAGCCAGCCAAACCATCTTCTTGGAGTTGCTGCGCATCTCCACTGTGGTTTCCTTGGTAAGGCGCCAAACGATCATGATGGACCACGACGGGTTTCTTTCTGGGAATTTTAACGATCCGATAAATGACATCGTTAATCTTCTTCTTGATGGTGTATGGACCTTCCCAGTTCTTCTGTAATTTAGGACAAATACCTCGACGCCGTCGGGGGTTAGAGAGCCAGACTAAATCTCCAACTTGGTAACTCTTTTCCATTGTCCGCGTGTCATAGTACCTCTTCATCCGATCACTAGATAATTGAAGTTTTCCACGCACCAGGTTGTGTATATTCTCCATTCGATTCTGAAGATCGGCGACATATTGTTCACGGGCCATTTCTTCACCAGGTTTACAACCAAACACCAAGCCACATGGTAGCCTCATTTCTCTACCGAACAGGACCTTCGCAGGCGTTTGGCCAGTTGATTCGTTGATAGCCGATCGAATTGCCATTAGAAATAGTGGAATATGTCGATCCCAATCCCTCTGACAATCTGACACCACTTTTGACAGATAGTTGGTTATAGTCCGGTTCATTCGTTCCACCATTCCATCAGACTAAGGGTGCATCGCTGTGGTTCTCGTTTTGTGGATGCCTAATCTTTGGCAAACTTCTTGAAACAGCTTGCTCTCAAAATTTCTTCCTTGGTCTGAATGTAATTCTAGTGGTACCCCAAATCGGCTTACGAATTCTTCAACTAATATATCTGCTAAAGTGGTGGCTTCCTGATTGGAAACTCCATAGGCTTCAACCCATTTAGTGAAGTAGTCCATTACAACAAAGATGTATTTGTTTTCTTCATCGGTCTGTGGAAGTGGCACCAATACATCTACTGCGATTCTTTCAAAAGAACTTAAAGCCAGGTATTGCTGCATTTCCGCCTTCGGTTTTCGGTGCGGACCGTTACTGGCAGCACATGTAGTGCATTTACGACACCAATCTTTAACATCATTAGTGCAATTTACCCAGTAAAATCTATCTCGGATCTTTTGCAGCGTTTTCGTGATACCCAGATGTCCTCCAGAACTATCATTATGCATCTGTTTTAAAATTTCTGGTACAGCATTTCTTGGAACCACTAATTGTTTCCTTGTTTCTGTGCCCTCGGAATTTTCTACGAGTCTTTTAACGAGCCCTCCGTCCAAAATTAAAGAGTTCCATTGGGACCAGTATGCTTTTAAAGCAGGAGAGGATGAGGTTATCTCTCTCCACAACGGACGACGGTCCATTCTTTTCCACTCCCGAATCTTTCTCAGAACGGGATCGTTTTCTTGTTGCTCCTCCAGCATGGAGCTCTCGTTTTCTGGCACAACCTTAACTAAGGCAAGTTTTTTCTCGTTCTGCTCCATACGGGTACAATGGGGGCAATCAGGTCGACATGGTCTTCTGGAAAGTGCATCAGCATTACGATGTCTTATTCCAGGTCTGTGCTCGATTTCAACATCATATTCCTGCAGTTTTTCGAGCCATCTTGCTATCTGTCCTTCTGGGTTCCTAAAGCTAAGTAACCACTTTAAACTAGAATGGTCTGTTCTGATCAGGAATTTTCTGCCATACAGATATTTATAAAAGTGTTCGACGGATTTTACAACTGCTAACAGTTCCCTCCGAGTTACACAGTAGTTCTTTTCAGCTTTCGATAAAGTTTTGCTGAAGTAACCAACCACTCTTTCCTTACCATCTTGTAGCTGTGACAAGACGGCTCCAATTCGCACATTGCTGGCGTCGGTTGTCCAGAATAAGCTTACCATCAGGAAGTGGATAAGCAAGAACAGGTGCTGACGTAAGCTGTTTCTTCAATATTTTAAACGCCTCTTGACATTCCTGATCCCAACAAAAGGACTTATCTTGTTTCGTCAAACGTGTCAAGGGTTTGGCGATGTCTCCAAAATTCTTGACATATTGTAGGTAATAGGAACAAAGACCCAAGAAACTCCGGAGCTGATGTTTGTCGATAGGGATTGGCCATTCCTGAACGGCTTGTATCTTAGCGGGGTCAACAGCAACGCCATCCTTGCTTACGTTATATCCTAAATAGTTCACCTGTCTCTGGAACAAGTGGCATTTCTTAACATTCAATGTTAGATTAGCATTCTGTAATCTTTTAAAAACTTCTTCCAGGTTAGATAAATGTTCCTTAAAGGTCTTACCCATTATGATGATGTCGTCTAGATAAACCAGACAAGTTTCCCATGACAAACCCTGCAGGATGTTCTCTATTAGCCGTTCAAACGTCGCAGGAGCATTACAGAGGCCAAACAGAAGGACCGTGAATTGCCACAACCCCAATCCACTGGTAAAGGCAGTCTTTTCTTTGTCTGCAGAATTCATTTTAACTTGCCAGTATCCGCTTTTAAGGTCCAAGGTAGAAAACAGAGTAGAACCCGCCAAAGCGTCGAGGGCATCATCATTCCTTGGCAGAGGATAACTGTTCTTCTTAGTGACATCATTTAGCTTTCGATAGTCGACACAAAACCGCATTGAGCCGTCTTTCTTTCTCACTAATACCACAGGAGAAGCCCACGGACTACTGGATGCCATTTCGAATCAATTCTTCAAGGGCTCTGTCTGCTTCTTCCTTCTTAACTTGAGGTATCCTTCGGGGTACCTGTCGAATCGGACGTGCATCACTAGTGTCAATTCTATGATGTACAACATCAGTTCTTCCCAGTTTACTTTTAGAACCAAATACAGGTTTATAACGGTAAAGTAGATCTCTTACCTGTTTCTTTTCTAATTTTGACAAAGAGGGATCTAATTTTGTCATTAATTGTTCAATTCCGTTGGTCTCATCTGTTTCCGTAACGTTTACCTTGTGAATTATGGCCGTTACTGGTTCTAAACTTCCCATTTCCGTGTCCTTTCGGAGAAGAACTGGATGATCGTTCAAGTTGATAACTCGGATGGGTACCTCTTTGGCGGATCTAACAAGAGTCTTACCCACAAGGAGTCCTTTTCCCAATTCATGGTCATGGTTCTTCGGCTCTATTATGGCTGGGGCACCATCTGGCTCCAGTCCATCCAACCGCGCTGTGACGACACATTCGCAGCTCGCCGGAAGTTCGATATCTTCGATTAGCTTAATCGAGGCATTGTCAACTTGTTTTCGGTGCAGGAATATTTCTTCATTACCAATACGAAGGATACGTCGGCGAAGATCCAAATGAAAACCACAGTGGAGCATAACATCCATGCCCAGAACAACATCTTCATCAACGTCAGCCACCAGCACCGAGTGAACAAGAGAGGTTAAACCAAACTGTAGCGTCACCTGTATCTAACCGTAGACTCTAGCAGAATCTCGGGTAGCGGTACGCAGTCTCCAACTGGTAGGCCACATCTTCTTTCCCATAATGATGGATGGTCGAACGATAGTTTTTGTAGCTCCAGTGTCTACCAGCATGCTAAAGTTCTTCCCATCAATGAGGCCATCCACATATAAGCTGTCCTCGTGATGTCGCAGAGTTGCCAATTTAATGGTGTGAGGGGCTTCGGGAATGTTTGGGGTCGATTTCGCCCTCCAGGAGTGGACCCGTTCTAGTTTTCCTGCTTTTGGGGTACTTCAGCAGAAGATTTTTCTTTTTGGGGGCAAGTATTTCTTATATGGCCTAGTTCTCCGCAGTTCCAGCATCTCACTGGGCGCCTTTTTTTTGAAGATAAAGTCATTAACCTCTCCACTACCGCTTCGACGTCGCTAGCGGAATGAACGGCATGGTCGTAGTTACCGGTGACTTCCCTTAGTCGAGCAACTCCACGTGAGGCCTCCGTCGCCGCCTTAAACTCCAGGGCAATGGTCAAGGCGTCCACAAGAGACTTTGGCCACGCCAACCGTACAGCCCGCTGCAACTCGACGTCTCGAAGACCATCGGTAAAGGTTTGGACTGCCAGGCACTCCAGGAAATCCTCCGCTGCATTTGAATACGCAAGTTGTACCATTCTTGCTACTTTCGCCTCAAATTCCTGGATAGTCTCTCCATTTTTTTGCTTTCGGCTCTTTAACTGCATTCGGTACACCGGTTGTAGATGAGTTTGACCATAACGCATCTCTAGACGATTGACCAATAACTCGAAGTTGTCAGCATCGTCCAGTGTCAATGATTGCAAGACGTCTAAAGCCTTGCCTCGCAGAGCTACGAGTAGAGACAATGCCTTCTCCTGGGATGCCCATCCATTCGCTCTGGCCGCTGCGTCGAATTGTTTCAGGTAATTTGGCCAGGAAGTCTTCCCGTCGAAGGTCGGGGGTTTCATTGTAGTTCGTACTTGAGTCGCCTCCCCGTTTCCTCTTCGGTCGATGTCTACGTGACAGGTCTCTATCCTTTCTGCATCTCCGTCGCCGTGGTGGATGGGCTGGTTTCGACGACAAGCTTCCTGTTCTTGTTGAAGCTTCCTTATTTCGGACTGCATTTGCTGGCTGATCTCTTCTCACAAGTGGCTCAAGTTGGCCACTTGCTGGTTTTGCTCGTCTCGCAAGTTGGCGACTTGTTGATTTTGGTCGTCACGAAGAGTGTTTATTTCGGAGCGCAAATGCGCTATTTGCTGGGAGAAGAAACTGGATAACTCTTCTGGTAGGGTAGACATCCGTTGTGATAGCTGGGACATATCTTCGCGCTGGCTTTTCATTTGACTGGAAAGCTCCTCCTGCTGGCTCTTCATCTGACTGGATAGCTCCTCTTGTTGGTTAGTCATTCGTTGTGACAGCTGGGATATATCTTCGCGCTGGCTCTTTATCTGACTGGAAAGCTCCTCTTGCTGGTTCGTCATTCGTTGCGACAGCTGGGACATATCTTCGCGCTGGCTGTTTATCTGACTGGACAACTGGGTCAGTTGTTGTAATTGTTCTTCTTGCAGCCGGGAAAGTTGTTGTGATTGTTCTTTTTGCAGCCGGGAAAGTTGTTGAGTTTGTTCTTCATGCAGCCGGGAAAGTTGTTGGGTTAGTTCGGAATTTGCTTTTTGAACTGGGTCTTCGAACTCTAGAGCGTCAGGGTCCAAATTATTATTTACGTAGTATTCACGGAGTCTTCTCAACAATACGGATTTGCTCCCAGTAGTTTCCAACTCTAATTCTTCGAGCTCTCTTCTGAGCTCAGTCACCAATAGTTCATTTATCTTTTTTCCACGCATTCTTGTATCTTCACCTCACACCTGACACCAATTCGAAACACTTATGGGGACTTTTACACAATTTATTTACAAAATTGTCAAGATACACTGAACTCTGCTGGATAACGTCTAAACTGCTTGTTGCTTGACAATACAATGAACTCTTGTAAATATTTGAACTTGAACTGACGTTAACTGCCCATACATCCCCTTATATACAACTTTATTTAATCTAGTCAGTGTGTTTAGATCTTTCTAGAATTTTCTAGAAACATTATTTAATCTAGTCAGTGTGTTTAGAAGTTTCTAGAATTTTCTAGAAACATTATTTAATCTAGTCAGTGTTTTTAGACGTTTCTAAAAATCAACTGTAAATAACAATCTTTCAAATTAAGGTCCCTTCCTTTACGGTTATCCCGTTACAATATGTATCTTCCTGTAACTTCTGAAATAATAAAACTAAAAAAATATATGATGTAGATTACCATGTAACCTTCCACAATAAATTGGTTTATCTGAGATCTAGAAAGTTATAACGAACTACAACAACTTTTATATTGTTACTTGCTGCTACGGAACCCTTTATGGGCGAGTCCGACTTGTACTTGACCGTTTTTTTTTCTTCTTACTATTCTGTCATCAAAAAGTTTTCTTAGGTATTGCATTTTTTTTGAAGTCGTATGTGCTGTTGAAAAACAAAACAATAAAAAATGTTAAACCAATTCTCATCAATGACTTAATTTAAGAATGGGCCACAGCAGCACAAAGTGTGTCTTTACTATGCCATCTCCTTATATTCTATCAAATAAAATATGTAGAATGATAAAAACAAGTTTTACCTAAAAAATACTTGCATTTTGAATAGCTTTACTGGTTTCGAACCATTGACGAAATGTCTATAGTCTTGGATTAGCGACTGGAAGAATTAATAAACATGAAACAAATTTGTTTGTTGTACCACCGATGTTATCTTAATCAATAAAAGGTAGAACGGCTTTAATAATTTTAGTTATTTAAGTTAAAAGGGGCCGTCCACTTTCAATTTTTTGTACTATATTACTAGTCTCTTTAAATAGTTATGGAGAATTTATTAAAACATTGTAAAAACCATTTTTATACTAGACTAAAAAGGGAAATCTTTGGTAGCGATCGCGGTAAGTTTTCTACACCAATCAACTCTCCAGATTTCCGATTTTAGTTTACTGTAATATTCTAAAGCAATTTTAAAAGCCACACAGCTCTTTCTCATACTGCGCTGCCTCATACAAAATCCCTATCGGCTCGGAATCAAATATATCATCAACGGAGGATAGTGGCTCCTTGGATTTAGATATCTTATCGCTAAAGTTCTATTTTTTCTTTCTTTACAAATACTGTAATTTAAAAAGTATCTGTAATTGTGTAAGTTATTGCCATTTTCCATGCATGCGCAGAGAAAATACTTAGTATATTATGAGTATGTAAAATATTTGTAGTTAAACACCATTTCAGAATGTCATATATTCTTTATATAGTCTTTTCAGCAAATATGATTTTAGTGTCTTACGACATAGAACAGAGACTTAATCGCAAACGGCAGATGATTATGCAATTTTTTTGCGTTGTACAAAATCGAATTTTTGACCAATTCGGAGGTTGGGATAGGAAAACGAAAATTATGATCCGCATTTCTAATTGAATAACCATAGAGGGCCAGTAGTGAAGCAAAGACAGCACGAGCCCATTTTTTGAACATAACCTCACTTTTTTTTGAGCTGGCTGTTTGCCCTAAATGTCAAAGGCCATTCTTCTTTTTTGAGTGGCCTCTGACAGTTGGCACAAACAGCCAATTCTTCTTTTTCGAGTGGCATTTGACATTTACTTTTTCGAATGGCCTTTGACTTTTAGCGCAAGCAGCCAACTCTTCTTTTCGTTATATTTTTGAATTTTTTCGCGCTTCGCTGTCATCGTACCAACTTTTCATGCAACCAACATTACACAGTGCTACCAACTTTTCCGTTATAACAATTTAATTAAAAAAATTCCAACCAAGCAGAATTGAACCCGGGTCCCCCCGTATGATAAACAAATACGTTAGCCACTACACCATCGCAGAATTTAATAAAATGTGACAAACAATAGTAGAAAAAAAATAATAAACAAGTCTTATCGCAAAAGAATTTAATGTGTGACGTATCATTGTAAAGGGGTTGCTGTATAGGGTAAGATGAAGCGTCAAAAAGACCGTATTGATGCTGCCAAAAGGGCATTATAGCTATATCTCGTAAACGGCCGAACGGATTTCGGCGTATGACGTATCATTGTAAAGGGGTTGATGTATAGGGTAAGATTAAGCGTCAAAAAGACCGTATTTATGAGGCCAAAAGGGCATTATAGCTATATCTCTTAAACGACCCAACGGATTTCAACGTATGACGTATCATTGTAAAGAGGTTGATGTATAGGGTAAGATTAAGCGTCAAAAAGACCGTATTTATGAGGCCAAAAGGGCATTATAGCTATATCTCGTAAACGGCCGAACGGATTTCGGCGTATGACGTATCATTGTAAAGGGGTTGATGTATAGGGTAAGATGAAGTGTTCAAATCTTCTAAAATATTAAAAGCGCGTGACCTTGGTGCATTAGCAGGTTCGCGATGTGTGACGTAATCGACTGATGTGTTAGAGTGATAACAGACTTTGATTTCGCAATTAAGAATAAAACATATCATGGAAAATATTTAGTTTTAGAATGACTTCGAGAGAATACAGTCAAAAACTTGAAGAGTTTTGTGAAAATATAAGAAAATTAAATAAACAAATTTCTGTCTACGAAGACCAAAAAGAAGTGTTAAAAAAGATTGAAAATTTAAGTTTGTGGGACAAAGTTTTTGAAAAATATTTACCAACATCATCAACGCCCACAAGACGAATAAAACCATGCCCTTGCTAAAAGCAAATTTTGTTCTTTTAACAGCAATATTAAATAACATGCTTTATGTTAACGTTCCACAAAACGTTGCACATATTGGTGTGTGTTTAGACACAAACCGAACAAAACAAGAGTGCAATACATGGAAAATGATGAGTCTGTTAACAGTCAATGATGGAAAATTGCCGGTGTTTGCATTGAATTTAACAGAATCACCTCTCAACTATAAGCTAAAATTAATTTTTAAAGATAACTCTGAAGGAGTGGGCGAGTGGCGATCAAATCTTCAAATCCCAATGCAACAACTAGAAATTACTATGGAGGATCCAATGCAAAAGAAAATGTGCCAAATCGTACAAATAGAATGGGCAACGTTAGTAGGAGTTTACTTATTAATTACCAAAATTATATCAAAAGAGGTAAAAAGAAGAATGAAGCGATGAAATGTATTTTTAAATAATAACAATAAATATTTGTAAACTTGTAAAAGGTGTTTTAATAAAAAACCTTAATTTTTGTTTTATAGCTTTATTTAGGTAATACAGTATAATACAACCAATTATACAAAGAAAGAATATTATTATATGCACACATAAATTTACCGTTGGCGTGGTGAGGACATCCTGAATATACAGCTTCAAAATTTTTCGTTGCACCGGGTGTCCCATCATAATTTACAACATCATAAATTAATAGATGGAGTCCAAGTTCTTTACATTTTGCTTTTAAAAAGTCAATTTTTTGATTTCCTCTAACATAAATCAAATCAACGTTGCCAAGTAGGTGTTTCTCCAAAATTGCATTGACATCGGAATAATCTACATCTCCAGAATCGTATCGTATTCCATGCAAAAAAAATTCTAAATACCGCGTGTGGTTTTCTTGTCTTTAGCAGTCAACTCGAGAAATGGTTTTGGTGGTTTAAATAAAAAATTTGATTTTATACCACCAATCTGAATAGCGATTTCTTTTGGATAAAAAACTTAATCGATTATAAATCCTTGGATGTCGACTACTGCAATTCTCATGATGACGACAACGATGAAACTTCTTTGAAAGCTGAGCAAATACTAAATAGGTAGTTTATATCAAATTTTTAACTACTTCCGTTTGGGGGTAATGCTCCAATAAACAATCGTGAATTATGATACAATATGCTTTAGTATTTTTGGGAAATCCTTTGTCGGCATCAATTTCTAGTCGTACTTTAACAGTTGATGATTTCATTGATTCTTCTTGCTTAGAACAATCGATAACAAACAAAGCACGATTTCGGAATGCTAGAAAATCCATTAATGGTCGTTTCATTGATACTCTGTTGTAACTGGAATTGAATTCGCTGTAGTTGTAATGAGCTAGCGCAAAATCGCCTTTGTCAAAATCAAGTTGCATCCTTTCATTGGGAAAATATTCACCATTCAATGCAAGTCTGAGACCTTGTAGATTTACATGATCAAATAAAGAAGGATCTGCAATTTTCAGATTTCTCCTATTAGTTTGGAAAAATACAATAACATATCGAGGTTTCTCTATTGCAGACGTTGTTTTAACAGCCCAAATTTCTTGTGTTGCTCCTGCGGTCAAAGATGGTAGCTCATGTAGTTCCCATTTTCTAAACGGAATTACGATTGGACGATCGCTTTGAATTGATCGCATCAATTGTTCTTTAACAAAATCATTTGGATAAATATGTTTAACTTTCAGTTCCATCGAATGAATCATAATCTGTACGGTTGTAACAGTAGCTACGCCAGCGGCATCTCGTTTCTCTGTTACAATAACGATATCGAGATCATTACGAGCTCGAACGAATCGAATCGTTTGTCGTCCACAAGTTACCATTGGGTAATCATTAAAAATGTTGAAGATGTGTTTAAGTGGCATCAGTAAACTAAATGATTTATCATCAGGATTGAGAATGGGACTTACAGGATAATTCCAACCAGCAATGGCGAGGTGACGAGAATCTTCTTCATTGTAACATGTTAAAGCTCTTACAGTGCTAACAATTCCAGGATCTCGAACTGTTTCTATCTCTCTTGCACTTTCGGTATACGTACACGAGTCGAATAGAAATGCTCCAAAGTTTGGTGTCAAACTAACATCGCCATTACCAGTTACATCCAATTTTCCTTTAATAGCCAACAACGTATCATGCATTGCAAAGAATGAGTCCACCTGATTTACACTAAATTCTACAATGTCGCTGCAGCTAAACGATTTGATGAATGGTGTGTAAGATCGGTATTCGGATTTTCTAATCGATTCATCCTGAGTCGGTTCTCGATAGAGATCAAACATTGGATCTTGAATTGTTCGTATACGATTCATTATTATTGTTAATAACTTTGAAACCAAGAGCTTTCAAAAATAAAACGTTGTCTCTAGTAAGTTGTCGTCGTCGCTGTTGTCCTACTTAACACTTTAACGACTTGTTCAATACTGCAGGCTTCTGAAAATATGAAGGTGCTATATAGTTGAAAATTAATCCCATTCTTTCAACTCCAAACCCAATATGCTTCTTTCACCTTGAAAATTTACAGGCCTTGAATTTTGATCCAATGCCAGTATAGTAATATTTGTAATCTCAGGTATATCAATCACCGGCAAATACGTGATATTTTTCGGAATTTCGTCAATAGCGTAACCAGGGTCTACGGATATACCAAACTCGTGGATAGTGTGAGTAGGTCTGTTGTTGTAGAAGGCTCCGGTGGTAATGTTTGTTTCGAAACGAATCGTTCGTACTTTAACAATTTCCACAGGTAGATCGGAACTATGTCTTACGTTCGGTTTCAGAATTCTCTTTGAGAAACCCAACATTCTGCCTATACTGTCTTCATGCTCGAAATTTATTGCATGTTGACTACACTTGAGTGTATTATTGTTGGGCTTTAATAAAAAACGTCTTCAATCTTTGCATTTGGTGGTATATGTAGTAAATTTCTAATCGTCTCTTCAATATCGGAAATTTCATAGCAACCAGTATTTAAGGTTATTTTCTGCAATTTAGTTTTATCGTTATTTTCGTAATAGTAAAAAGCATTACTGCCAATCTCTACATTCGGTATACTGTTGTACGAAAAGAAAAACAGAAATGCCAACTTGTATTGTTTCCTCGGATCTAAACTTAACGGAACCGGAGGAGTCCAATCAAATTGATAATCACGACTCTCTAGCGTCAACAACATAACTGTTGGAGGTTAAACAAAGAAATAAAATTGTATATCTTTAACATTTATTTAAATAATTTTTTACAAGTTCATTACATTTTTCTAAACCTAGTTTACATATATTGCAATTTCCTTGTGATTGCGCAGGTCCGTCAACATGGGTGGTCCATTCAGGACGATTATGATGTACAAAGCAGGGCAGGCAGGTTCGCAATTCAAAATCCAATCTATATTCAAGCGGCAACTTACACCAAACTTGTAATAATTCACAAGGTTTTGCGTACCTTTTCAAATAACATATAGGAAAACTAACCAATTCCTCTTCAGTAAAGTAAATCAGTTTCTTTTCATGATTAATGTACGCCAAAACAGCCTTCATCATATAAAAATTCTAAACAAAGATGGTCGCAATTGATTTGATTAAAAGTCTGGTAAGGATCGTGGTTGTAAACAATTTTCGTTGCAGGTCCCAGATACTGCACAAGTTCTTTCGGCGGTTTCAACTTGCCAAATGAATCGAAATATTCGACGTTATTGTTAATCTTCCGATACGCCACCCAATGAGTTCCATGATTTTTGCTTTCATCCAAATTTAGGATTGCGCATTCGCGTTGAACAGGACCGGTTTTAGGCAATGTGTCTCGCATAAATACACCTCTAAAATTTGGGATTCTTAGACGTTTAGCATATCGTTTTAGTTCATAATCATACAATCCTCGATTGGGTAGCTGAATTAGTTTTTTTGCTTTTTTAGAAAGATACCGAAACCTCCTCTGGCATTTTTTCGTAAATATAGTCCTTTACCGAGAGATTCCATAGCTTTGTTATGTCGATGTTCTTCTTCCAATTTTTTCTGTGCATTTTTCGCATCAATTACAGTTTTAGCGATTCCAGCAGCTCCACCAGACAACGCCCCGAGTGCACTTAGTCCAGCAAATAACGGAATTAACGGTAAAAAGCCTCCAGATTTTGGTTCGATGGGAATAATTCTAGGTACTTTAACCTGATTTTTCCCACCAGCATTTTGAACAGCTACCCTGGCTGCTTTAAGAGCAATACTGACTGCTCGTTTTAATGTAGCCGAAGGACCAGCTTTTTTTATATATCTCTTTGTATTTTACTTATAATATTGCGTTTAAACGATTTGGGTTTGCTAACACCCATGCCAAGTTTACGTTTAGCTTTCATTGCGGTGGTCGTTAGCCAAGCTGCAGCTTTTTGACCAACTGAAGCGTCCTTGGACTTTACTATTTCCCACGCTTTATTCTCCAGAATCTCGTCTGCTTTATGTCTTTCCGCTAAATCTTTATGTTTAGAATATGCAATGTCGTGTTCTCTGGCTGCGTCGTCAAGCAGGTTAACCCCCGTATCTCCACGTGCAAGTCTTTTATGTAATTTGGTGCCTGGTCCCAAAAAGTTGTAACTAGGATAATGTAACTCAAACGGCAGATTATTGATAAGGCTGTTGAGCACACCTTTACCTTCAAACACCAACATGAGAAATGAAATGATTTAAGAATTACTACTCTACTTATACATTGAAACATTAAAAAACATGTTAAACAATGAAGATCATTCAACAAGACCAGACGCTTCCGATTGAAAATTTAGATGAAGGAAACGATCGAATCGCTGGCAGTAAACATGGACCATTGCTACCAAATTCGTTTCGGGCGCTAATCTGTGGACCCAGTGGGTGTGGCAAAACAAACGTTATGTTATCGTTACTGTTTCATCCACATGGCGCGAAATTTAAAAATGTTTACGTTTACTCAAAGTCATTGTATCAGCCCAAGTATAAATTGTTGGAAGAAGTGCTATCGAAAGTTAAAGGAGTGGGATATTTTCCGTTTAAAGAAAACGATGAAGTTATTAGCCCAAATGATGCAAAGCCAAATTCAATTTTTATTTTTGATGACGTCATATGTGAGAACCAGCAAAAGATTCGAGAATACTACAGCATGGGTCGACATCGGGATATAGATAGCGCATTTCTTTCACAAACCTACTCGAAATGCTGTAAACAAATTTGTAGAGATAACAGTAACCTAATTGTACTTTTTAAACAAGATGCTATCAATTTAAAACATGTCTTTGATGAACACGTGTCACCGGATATGAGTTTTGAAGAATTCAAACAGTTGTGTTCGAAATGTTGGCAAGAAAAGTATGGGACAATGGTTATTGCGAAAGACTTTGATTTAAACAACGGTCGATATCGAATCGGTTTCGATAAATACATAACATTGTAACATTACAGTCATTATTCGACAACATGTCAGACAATCCAGTTGACGTAGCCGTTCGTAAGAGAAAAATTGCCGAACTTGCTCGATCGATTCGAAAAAAATATAAAGCGTTACAATTGGGTAGAGTTGAAACGGATGAGACACTAAATAAATTGTTTAAACCTATCACGGAACCTCTACACAAAATTGTAAAATCTTCTCTAAACGAAACAGTGATCTCTCATCCTCAAGCAGCCAACGAGCCAGAGTCTAAAAAATAACCATCTAAACAAAAAGAAGAATCACCTAAACAAAAAGAGGAATCACCTAAACAAAAAGAGGAACCAAGCATACCTGAGTTTATAAAACTCGAAAATGTTGCCGAAACTACTAGTGATAATGATGATGAAGTATTCTATGAAGACGAAGAACAGGCTGTTAAAGATCTAGACATTTCAGAAGATGTTATTAAGGAATACTTAGATCAGTATCCCCCAATGTCTCATCCATATATTCTAGAATATTGGACACAAAAAGATAATAGAGATACGGTTTATGGTCCTACTTACGATGGTGATACTTCTAAATGGTTTCTGGGTGGCAAACAAATCGACTTTGATAAAAAGCATGGATTTATTATTACACAAGGCAAACAGATAAGAGGTACACCGGGTCTATATGAATTAATTTTTAATGATGAACCTAAAAATTTCAATGATGATGATTTAAAGCGTTATGGAACAATACTAGAATTAACAAATCCTCATAAAAACATTAAAGGATACCTTAAAGGAACAAACCGATTTAAAAACACACATATCATAAAACCTCTGGCTACCTCTCACTTACGAAAACATTCGAGCACTGTGGGCTCTGGGATGCAAATGGTTTACAACGATAATAAAATTGACCTTCAATATTGGGATGATCCAAACGAACTTGTTGACAGGCTTCGGCTTTTAATAGCATCAAAAGAAGCAGGAAATACTTCGAATAATAATGAAATTGTTGCAATTATTGAGGAATTAAAAGAAGCACGCATTATTGCTTAAACATCATTACCACAATGAGTGTCGACAAATTCGGACGTACCAAAAAAATCGTTGGAGATAAAAAATTGTTTATACCGAAACCGGCATTAGCACATACTTCAAGTGGAGATGTTGATTTTGAAAATTTAAAACTTAGAAACGTGCAAGATCCGGACTCAGACAGCGATGCTGTTAATAAAAAATACTTGGATGCAGCATTAGATAGGTTGCAAGTTGCATTTAAAGATAATGTGCAAAAGTTGACTGAAAACGTAAATGCTATGAAACTTACATTCAATAATGAGTTGATGTCCATAAACAGTTTTATATCAAGAGATCCTCTGTTAGCCAGCAAACATATGGCTAACAAAAAGTATGTTGATGAATCAATTGCCACTGCAAAACAATATCTACGAGGAGATATTAAAAATTCGCTTAAAAGTTTAGAATCACAAATAGCAACGATTAATGCAAACTCTGCACAGTTAGCTGTAAATCAAACAAATGCAGTAGAAAACGTAAAAGATAAAATCGAGAAAGCGATAATAAAATTATATAATCAAGATATTCCAGATATACGTCAAGATTTGTTGGATGAGATTCTTAAAAGAACTGACTCTGTAACGAAAAATGTTAATGTACTCTCTGGAAAAATTTTGGCTATTGAAAAAAACATTGCTGATTTGCTTAATACAATAACTATAAATCAAAATACTCTGCGAAATGTTGTAAATATTATTAAAGCATTGGAGAATCGGTTAGTACAAAATCCCTAAACATTAGATTTAGTCACAGTCATGTTTTCAAAGGAAAAGGTTCAAGTCGTTAATGAGCTGCATAAACCGGCTCGAAAAAATTATGCTCGACGACGAACAATTATCAAAGGTTTGGACGATTTATGGCAAATTGATTTGGCTGAAATGAGTTCTTACGCAACTCAAAATCGATCGTTTAAAATGATTCTAGTGGTAATTGACTGCTTCTCGAAATTTCTCTGGACTCGACCGTTAAAATCAAAAACTGGCGAAGAAATCACGAAAGCTTTTGCCGATATTATAGGAAAACGCAAACCGAAAAATCTTCAATCTGATCAGGGCAAAGTGTTTTACAACACAAAATTTCAAAATCTAATGCAGAAACATGGCATAAATCATTATAGTACATTTACAAAGATGAAAGCAAGTATGGCGGAAAGAGTTATTAGAACACTGAAAACGAAATTGTATAAGCATTTTAGCTTAAACGGTACGTACAGGTGGATAGATGTGTTGCCGAAAATTACAAAAGAGTACAACGAAAGCAAACATAGAACGATTGGTCAAAAGCCGTCTCAGGTAAACAAGTCCAATGAAAAAGAGATTCTACAGCAACATTATAATCATTTGAAAATAGCAGGCCCGCGAAAATATAAAATTGGAGATGTGGTGCGCATAAGCAAGGCAAAGCATCTATTCGATAAAGGCTATACACCTAATTGGACTACAGAGCTTTTTAAAATTACCAAAGTGAACATAACTAATCCCGTAACATACATGTTGGAAGATTTACATGGATCACCAATTAAAGGAGCATTTTACGAGGAAGAGTTACAAAAGTCAAAAAATCCTGATGTTTACCTTGTTGAAAAAGTGCTGAGGAAAAAAGGCAATAAAATCTACGTTAAATGGCTGGGGTTTGATAGTTCGCATAATAGCTGGATCGAAAAATCTAATATTTTATAAACTCTGTTGTTTCTTACTTTGAACATTTTTTACATGTATTCTTATGACAAACAGGATACGTTTTCATAGCTTCCGGGGGCCTTTTTTGATTCATAACATCTATTGTTTAAACCGTTCAGTCTACGGTCCGACTAAAACTGTCCTTAGAAGCCGATGCAATTATTTTTACTTAGTTTTAACACAAGTTTTATCAAGTATTAAAAGATGATGACACAAGACAGTGGTTATTGTAGTGAAGAATTGCCGTCATATTCTGAGAGTAGTAGTAGTAGTGAAGATTCTATCTATATGGAAGAAGTAAACAGAATTTTAAATTTTTACGAAGACAAAGTAAAACGTGAAAATTATTTGCTGCTACAATCATCTTTCACAATTGAGGGGTATGTTATAACAGTTGGCTTATCTCCTGCAAGAACATTTTCTCCAGCTATTATTTTATCAGAATACTGCAAGCCAAGTAAATTGTCGTTTGGGAAAATGGAATGGCTTGATCTTATAGAATTTTTGAGCAAAAGCACATTTTTTATTGAACCACTACCAACCTACGCAGATGAGTATGATCCAGTAACATTTTCCTGTGGAGATTTTTGTACAATACGACAGTTGGTGTACAATGATACCAAGTTCATAGAAGTTGAAAAACATGGCGTAAGATATCATCTAACGGAAAAGGATGCAGATGAACTTGTTAGAGTACACCATTGTATAATAGCTTATCAGATTGTAATTCTAGAAAATATTAACTTTGATATTTATTATAATAATGTTATAGATATTGTAAAAAGAAATTTTAGTGATAACTGCTTTCAAGCATTAGATGTATTTTGTGAAATATGTACTGATCCTTTATTATGTAACCCTTTGCGTCAGTATATTTACTTTTATAAACAAAATGTAATAAGAGATTTAGAAAATATACAATAAACTTTTATAAAAAAATAATGACTTTTATTTCAAAATCGATAATTATAGCATCAAAAAATGTTATTTTATCGAGACAAAATTTATGTACGTCACAGTTCTAAAATTTGAAACATCCAAACGTCAAAATAGCGTTAAAATTTGTCACAATAACGTATTAAAAAATTGGTTAAAAGAAATTTACGATTTACATGTATTTCTTATGGAAAAATGTCGTTTCAAAGTGGCAAAAAGTGACACTTTTCATCGTTTTTTTCGTTCCTAAATTCATAAACGTTAAACTATCGAATAATAGATGTCTAAACGATGAATTTGAACGTTTTTTTGATCGTTTCAACAGAACATATTTAAAAGAAAATAATACACCATAGATTCAGATTAAAAATTTTTATTGTAAACATAAAAAGTTTAAGATATACCCACAATAAAAAATAGAAAACTAAAATAGTTATTTATGATATGAGTGTTAAAAGTGAGGTTTTATTTTGTGAGTGAAAACGTTTGTGAAATGAGCGGAGCGAATTGAACAATTTCACGAACAAAATAAAATCACTTTTAACACAAATACCATACAATGTTTTTTGTACAACTTCCCTATTTTGATAATGAAACGAGCGAATTTGCAATAACAATAAACCAAACCGTGTTAAAAGTAAACTAAACCGTGTTAAAAGTAAACTTGTTTACATGGCAACGTGTTAAAAGTATTTTTAACACGCTGTTATGTAAACAATCGTTTTTAACATTGTTTGCTATCATTAAAAGTGCCACTTTTAATGACAGTTGTACAAAAACTAATTAATTTACAACTGTTATTTAATTTTAGATATACAATAAACAATAGAAAACTAACCTTATTAATTTACAATACACATTCAAATTTTTTTTTTTTATTTTTTTTTTTATTTTTTAATTATGAATAACATTATTTGAGCATTATATCTCGATGACCCCATGCTAAAGTGTTAAATGATTTATTACATAAAAAGCGTTTATCGTCGTGTGGACTTAGACCGATTTTGGTTTGTTCGATTGTATATACATTATGATTATATGCACGGAACGTGCATTGGTTCACTGTTTTCAGTTTACTATCTCTCAGACATAAAATGTAGTCATCAAAAGTAATTTTTTTAGCAACGACATTCTTTTTCACCCCTTTTGACTTTTTAATACATTTATCATCCTCTGTTAAATATGAGTACATTTTTGAACGCAACCCCACAAATTCAGTTAAAAGTTTGCCGTTGCATTCATCTTTCATTAATCCTATGACTTTTTTATTCAAGAGTGAAATACCGTACGCATTATTTGGTTCATAGTCTGAGGTGTCAAATTTATCTGGATAGGCTTTAATTAGTTCGGTATAAACATCATTGCATTGCAGTTCTAGAAGAAAAGCGTCGGTATCGGTGTATAAGAGTTTACAGTTGTCTACACCCATCGTAGGCAGTAGAAAACTGTAATAAAAGTCGTACATACAAGTCTTTGACAAATCAAGAATCGACATGCCAATGTACAATGGTTTATTAAATACCAGTTCGGTTTTATGAAGCTCTATCGCTACAAGGTTTTCGTCAAAGATTTTGCTCGAACTAAACCTAGGACTGCTTATCAAGTTCTTTGCTCCATATCGACCCTCTCAAGATCTAACGAGTTTAACAATGCGGTGTTTCCTTATATTCTCCATCGTCTTGCCAAATACAGCGTTATTCATTAGTTTATATAAATTCTTTTCAAAATCATTTTTGGCAGCTGTTCGAAGAGTTGTGTTTAGGTCGATGTAAGACTTTAACCATGGGCTTTGCTTAAATTTCAACACTCTGTGAATCTTTTTCACGTTCAATCCATGTTTTATAGCCTGCTTTAAATTTCTATAATGTATTACGTATTTTTCTTTGTCATATAAAGTGGTCATTAGTTTTTGTATTTTTGATCCTTGGGGTTTTCGATGTTCTGGGCAAAACGGTAAATCGTTGTGTAGATCATGTAAATGCTGAGGGTATTCTATATCCACTTCGATGATATATCCCTCATCAGCATCGTCTGTGATTTGGGTCACATCGATGTTTGTGTCAACCCACTTAAAATCCCCATATGGTAGAGGTTGACTCATAGCCCAACCATATAAATTGTTGACATCCAAGTACATTAAATATTTTTCAGATTCTGTTCGATTAAAATTTTTCATGTATCTGTTGTTTGCTTTAGCATATCTATTGCTGCATTGACTGACTCCTCCTCTTATACCTTTCTCTATAAACATGATTTGGTCTATATCTTTGAGTATTTCCAATTTAGATTTGGTATATTTTAACATAGCATCCCACGTATAACCGGGGAGCGTATAATACCAAGCAGGATCGAGACCATACGTTTTTCGGCATTTTTCACGAAAACATTCAAACACAGATGCTAAAAGCAAGATATCAGTTTTCATATACAGCATGCTATATTCCTTTAAGTTTTTAATTTTAAATGATTGCCAAACCTTTTTTGCATGCATGTATAAATCGTCAGTAATATTTTCATCTGTCAGTGTGCTATAAAATTTATCTTTGGATGGCAGTTCCGTATCGTCTAATTTTTCAATTGAATCAATGTATTCATAAGGAAACACCCCTTTTCTACTTAATAGTTCAAATTGTTCAGATGTTAAATTGGGAAACTGTGAACGTAGATAATGTAGATCTGATGGTTCTAGTAAAGCAGACAGTTTATCTAAGGAGGAATCTAAAAATCGTAGCGAGTCTATAAATCTAAACTTTACTTTGCTCTCGTCATTACTTAATGTACACGAAATGTATTTTTCTTTGTTTATAGGAAGCAAGCTTATATTACCTTTTTTGGATAAATCTCTAATTAAAAAATGTAAGTCATATTCCGAAAGGTTATGAAAGACTACGGGTACAACAAACTTTTTTTTATAGTTTAAATTGCAGCTTTGGTGTGAAAACCCTCGAAAATTCCCCGTAAAGTGATCGTGGTCTAAAACGATGGTGTCCTTCTCTTTGAAGGGGTGTTCGCATATATGACATGTTGTTGCATTAAGTAAACTAGGTTTGACAATCATTGGTTCGATATGTTTAATTTTCTCTTCAATTAATTTAGCCATCCTTGTCATTTCAGCAGCGAACCAATCCATGGAGTCTTCTCCACAATATTCATTGTAAAATGATAGCGAACTATCATAGGAGCAATTTAGATAATATCCTGCACTATACGCCTCGTGTTTCTGAAACTTTCGTGTATGTTTCCCCAAGTTCTTATTATAAGGACGTAGCACTGATTCAAAGTCTGCATAAATGACAAAAGGTGTAGTCTGCTTGTATACGTGGTTTTTAAACTCTACATGATCAAATGGTGGGTACGATATTTTGCAATTGTTCATATCTTTGCAGTAATCTTCATGTTTACTTCATTTTTCCTGACTACTAAAGTAATTTAAACATCGATCGCAAATATATTTTTTCCCATCATGTTTACTACCTTGACTTGATATTAAGCGAGATAAATCTTTGATTAAACAATAGTGATATTTGATATCTTCATTTTCCATATCCATTGATGGAGCTTCATAATCGTTTAATTTTGGAAAGTATTTATCTTGAATAAGCAATAAATTTACATGTTTATTTAATTTTTCTTTTGTTAAGCGTGCAGGATAAATTGTGTAAAATGATTTATCTTTCGCGGTATTTAATTCTAAAGCGTACACATTAATTGAAATATTATTTAATGTTTCAAATTTTGAAATAGTATTTAGGGGCATTGGCATGTCCAAACCTTGTGTTTTTAAAACTGCTGCATAGTGAGGATACGACGATACACGATCTACTTTTTTATTAACTGGATACAATGATGCTGTTACCGACCAGTAAAAACATGCTTCATCTAAATTTTTAATATTAATGCATGCTTGCTTTTTTAGTATAGGATCAGGTAACTTAATGTATGATGAAGCACCGTTACCTATCTCATATTTATTAATGTTTATTTCCAATGAAATAATTTTGTCTAAAGCCCATCCAGAATCTTTAAGTTGAAATTCCGATAATTTACTCATTACTTTATCAACAATATTTTCGTTGAACCACAATGCAAGATCCGTACCTGCATCTATTACCGCGTTTTTAGTGTTGAAATATTTAAACTCTAAAATGTCTTCGATTTCCCTAGATTTCTTAATAAATTCCCCGCAAAATGTTGCATTTACTTTGATCATGTTAAATTTTTTTAAACTGTTACCTATTCTACCCTTAATCAACTTGAACGCATCAGCAAAAAAACTATTTAGGCCTTTATGTTTTAAATTAACAATAACAGCAGTCCTAATTCTTGAATGAAAAATAGATTCTAGATCGACCCATTTTACCCCTGATTTTTCAGTTAGCCCCGATCCCTGCTTAGACAAATTAAAAATTTTTTCTTTTATTGATTTTAAATGTCCTAAATTTGTTTGTAAATTTCTAAGTGTCCTAATATCTAAATTTCCCCTACGAATATCTTTATGAAAACTGATAACATGCCGTTTAATTTGTTTGATTAATTTATTTGCTTCCCTATGCGAAAAACTGGAGATTAACGCTTTGTATGCTTTATAAATATCTACAACAATGTTATTCATAATTACGAAATAAAATAAAAAAACTTACAAAAAATTATTCCTTAACTATTTCGAATGTATCGGTAGGATTAGCTTGACCAATTTGTTTTTTTCCTTTATATTTGATAAAATAATGCCCGCCAGACAATTCTGCCAAGTGAGGCTTCAGTGTTCCAATGGTTCTCTTAGGTAAAAAGCAGAGCCCGTTTTCTAGCTCAACCAAAATTGTTTCTCCAAATTTGCTCTGGACCAGTTTAGCGTTCAATAATTTTTCCGGAACATCCACTGGAAGTTCTCCTAATTTGATAATAATCTTCTCGTTATTTTTTTCTGCAAGACATAACGAATTAATTTTAGTTAAATCCATCTAAAAATAAAAAATTAAATCAACTTAAAAATAAAATTAAATCAACTCAAAATAAAATTACCTAAACAAAATAATAAAATTAAATCATTACAAAAAATTAAATTAACTCAAAATAAACATAACTAAAGAAAAATAAAAAATTAAATCAACTTAAAAATAAAATAATAATTCTTACCTTGTTGAAAAAGTGCTGAGGAAAAACGATATCGAAGAAGAAGAAGAAGTTATATTCCTAAACTATTTCAAATGTATCGGAGTGATTAGCTTTCCCCAATTTTGCTTTTTCCTTTTATATCTTGATTTTAATAAGTTCCGGCAGACACTTCTTCTGACAAGTGGACTTCAGTGTTAAAATAGTTCTCTTTTGAATTTATTCCAGTTAAATCCAACTACGAATAAAATTAAATTAAAATGAAATTTTGAAATAAAATAAAAATTCTTACCCTTCTGGGTATGTAACAAAAACTTTTGCACTTGAAACTGAACTCAGAACTGGATCTATGGAGTATCAAAACAATAATGAGCAAGTTAAATCTAGGACCTTCTTTAAATATACATGGCTTAGCCGAAACACATAGACGTCGATAAAAATTAAAACCTAATTGTTGCTTTACAATATATTCTATATGTTGTTTATTTAATATTATATTTACCAATCACATGTGACGCTAATGTCTATGTATACCATAACTCAACCAAATAAACGTCATAGCTTTTTGTTTTTGCGGCATCCTATTTTCATCGACACAAACCACAGCTTCCTGATAAAAACCGAATTTTTGTTTCTGATAACTGTATGTTATTCCTTTTTATTAATAAAATAAGTATTTTTTATTTAAAAAAATTTTAATTGAAAACATTATATTGATGTAAAAAATATACATTTCATCGTTACCTTCAAAATTTTTTAGTTTTATGATAGTTTGGCTTCTAAGAATGTATATTATTTAAGTTTTATTAAAGTTTAATATATTTTTTGTTAGCTATAATGCCCTTTTGGCCTCATAAATACGGTCTTTTTGACGCTTGATCTTACCCTATACATCAACCCCTTTAAAATGATGCGTCATACGTTGAAATCCGTTGGGCCGTTTACGAGATATAGCTATAATGCCCTTTTGGCCTCATAAATACGGTCTTTTTGACGCTTAATCTTACCCTATACATCAACCTCTTTACAATGATACGTCATACGTTGAAATCCGTTGGGTCGTTTACGAGATATAGCTATAATGCCCTTTTGGCCTCATAAATACGGTCTTTTTGACGCTTAATCTTACCCTATACATCAACCCCTTTACAATGATACGTCATACGCCGAAATCCGTTCGGCCGTTTACGAGATATAGCTATAATGCCCTTTTGGCAGCATCAATACGGTCTTTTTGACGCTTCATCTTACCCTATACAGCAACCCCTTTACAATGATACGTCACACATTAAATTCTTTTGCGATAAGACTTGTTTATTATTTTTTTTCTACTATTGTTTGTCACATTTTATTAAATTCTGCGATGGTGTAGTGGCTAACGTATTTGTTTATCATACGGGGGGACCCGGGTTCAATTCTGCTTGGTTGGATTTTTTTTAATTAAATTGTTATAACGCAAAAGTTGGTAGCACTGTGTAATGTTGGTTGCATGAAAAGTTGGTACGATGACAGCGAAGCGCGAAAAAATTCAAAAATATAACGAAAAGAAGAGTTGGCTGCTTGCGCTAAAAGTCAAAGGCCATTCGAAAAAGTAAATGTCAAAGGCCACTCGAAAAAGAAGAATTGGCTGTTTGTGCCAACTGTCAGAGGCCACTTGAAAAAGAAGAATGGCCTTTGACATTTAGGGCAAACAGCCAGCTCAAAAAAAAGTGAGGTTATGTTCAAAAAATGGGCTCGTGCTGTCTTTGCTTCACTACTAGGGCCTTTCCGAAACAGTTATTTGTCTCTTGCGGATTAAGCAAATCGATTCATAAATAAACAAAGAAGGAAGTGTTAATATTTTTATGTTTTTTGAAGATATCTTGGCAGTAGGCTCGGCTGTGTAATCTAGAACATATCGAATAGCTCTTTTTAAAGTCCGAATATACGATCGAATTGAGTCCGAGTGCAGGTGCCCCAGAAAGGAAGAGCATATCGCAAATGTGATTCAAACAGGGCAAAGTATTCTAGCTATTGACGTGCTGAGCTCCCCAGAGACCGATCGCAATGCAAAACATGCCTAACTCAGTTTTTTTTGATAGGGTATCAATGTGCGTTTGCCACTTCAGTGAATTGTCCACAATAAGACCTATGAACTTTACAGACTCGACGACATCGACAATATTGTTATCAAGCACAAAAGGTTGTAACGTACTTGCATAGAAGGTTCGAATCGCACCATGATTTGATTGTCAGCAAATCATTAGACATAGTTCTATACAGAGTTGACACATCCGGGCTGCTCCAAGTAAAACTAGTATCATCAGCAAAAAGGCGGATTTTTCGCTAATGTACATACAAGCAATGTCGTTGATAAACAACAGAAATAGAATGGGGCCTAAAACAGATTCCTGAGGCACCCCAGAATCTATTTGTTTGCATGAAGAGGTGGATGGATCAATTCTGACCAGCTGATTTATATTGTTCAGGTAAGACTTGAGCCATTGCAAAGAAGTGCAATGGATTCCATAGTGCCGCAACTTGTTGATCAGGATATTATTATTAACACAGTCAAATGCTTTAGAGAAATCGCAGAAAATTGAAGCGGTAGGATGCTGCTCATTTAAGTTAGAATATATATTGTGGAAGACAGAGAACATGTCATCATTTATGCAACGGCCACTAAGGAATCCAAACTGTTTACTTGTCAATATGTCATATTTACAAAGAAATGATAAAAGTCTTTTTTTGACCAGTCTCTCAATAATCTTGGATAACGTAGGAAGAAGAGCGATCGAACAATAGTTGGATGCTTGGTCCCTATCTCCTCCCTTGTACAAAGGTATTATTATTGCCGTCTTAAGGCAGTTAAGGAAGGTTGCAAGTTGGAATGTTTTGTTTATTAAGGCAGTGAGAGTGTACAGTGTATATTCAGGAGGGTTAAAGAACATTTTTGTGGTAAGACCATCATACCCAGATGATGAATTATTTTTTGTCGTCGATTGTATTGCATGTTTTCTCCACGCGTGTAAGGAAGAAACTGTGTGATTCAACCTTGTACTAGAAAGGTACAAGAGTGAGTCGCGAGAGGGGGCTATGGTATTCACTAAGTTCTTTGCCACATTTACAAAATAATCGTTCAGACTGTCCGGAAAAGCAGAGGTTGAAATGGCAGAATGGGTTTTACTCCTCAGATCATTGACAATAGACCACGTATCCTTGGTAACATTATTGGAGTTTGTCACTTTATTTTTATAATATACGTCCTTGGTGCCTTTTATAGTTTTTTTATAAATTTTCCTATAATTTTTTACGTAATTATGAAAGAGGGGGATTGGTCATGAATTTTTTAAGGTGAGATATCCTCAAGCCTTTAGTAGACTAGAATTGTTATTTTATTATTAAACTAGTTGTACTCGCAACGTCGTTCGCGTGGCGTGTGATTGTTGTATAAAAATTTCTTACCCCACCCCATTTAAGGAATGGGCGAGACATTTTTATACACCAGATGTTAAGTTGAAAGTAGACAAATTAATCTGTGAAAACCGCATTCGAATCGGATCAGTAGTTTTCATGTGATGCGCGCACAATCGGACAGACATACAAAAGAATCTAACCACATTTTTGGATTCTATTTCGATGTACCCGCGACGTCGTTCGCGTGGCGTGTTGATTTTTGTAGAAAAATTTCTTTTCTCGCCCTGTTAAAGGGGTGGAGGGAGAAAGTTTTATACACCAGACTTTAAGTTGAAAGAAGACAAATACGTCTTTGAAAACCGCATTCGAATAGGATCAGTAGTTTTCATGTGATGCGCGCACAAACATATACATTTCTACACTTTTATTATATGTATAGATATGTACATTTCTGTTGTCATGAGAAAATATTGAAGATTTTAAATTTTAATGTGTTAATGTCTTGTGAAAGTTGTTGGATTTATAATTTTATTTATGTTTATTTTTGAAAAGACAGAATGTAACATAAATACTGCTCAGCCCTTCTATATCAGATTTTCTGTTAATACATGTTTCCCTTCTGTCAATGTGTGTCATTTCCAAATATAACCGTTTCTTTAGGTTCCTTTTCCTTTCAAAAATCTTGGTTTCGTCAAACTTGAAATTATGGTGATATTTAATTGCATGTTAAAATACAAATAATAAATACATTAAAAACAATTTTTAAAGACTGATGGATTTCTAATCCTAATTACAGAAAGGCAGATCCCAGTTTATTATATAACATTCTGTTAAAATATTCTTTGCTCAGGCGCTTTTTAAATCATTTCTTTTTTAATGATCAATAATAACATAACCCAGATCCTGTTGTTCTACCTATTTTAAAGTTTTTCTCATTACCCTTTATAAACAATCTGACTCCCAAGTTAATAAAGATCTTACGCGTGGTTTCCAATTTTAACTTTACAACTATTTTATGGGCTAGTTATAGTTAAAACAGGTACAAAAACCACCAAGTTTATCTAGCCAAAAGAAAGAGTTACCTAATTCGTTGGATGACTTGTCACAATTTACGTTTTGATAGCAATAGTAACAAATTGCAACTCTGGGAAAGTATAAAACCTTTATTGGAACAGATTAATGTAAAATATGAAATGGACGAGATACTCAGAAGTATTAAGATTACCACCATATAATTGTCAATACAATCCAATCGTATAAGCATGGGCAGATTGTAAAATGTTTTATAACAAACACATTTCTGTTCAGTTATCATCAAAAGATAGAGTAATGTCATTATGGAAAGCACCAATTAACCAGTGCTCAGAAGATAAGTGGAAAAACTTCATAAGTCATACCGAAGAAGAAATTAAAATCGATCGGCAGAAAAAATGTGGATGATTAATCTGAATCTGAAAATGAAGAAGATATTTGTGTTTAAAAAATATTTGTGGATATTTTTCTCAATACCTGTCGAGATAAAACACATACTTTTAATCTATCGTCATTGTCTTCCACGCATGAAACTAAAGACAAAACAGCTACCGCATGTTATTAAGTTGCAATTTCCGACTTACTTCGTATGCTTTAAATGATGACGCACGGGTAAAGAACCGCGGACTCAACTGTAAGTAATAACATGCTGGTTTAATATGCTCTTGTAAAGTGAATTTGTAAAAATAACAGTCATTTGTCATCAAATGTTTTAATAAATACTTATTTCTAATATTTTGCTTGATTTAGCTAAATTTATAGTTTGTAGAACCTTTAAATTATTTTAATCTAGTATTTACACAGTGCTGCAAATCCAAATAACATAATGTTTAGTTTAAATTGCGTAATTGAAATAATTACCTTTTTAATTTGATTTTTTGTGTAAGACTATCCAGAATTTTAAAGAACGAACTGAATATTTGCCTAGTAATCCTTTTGTTTAAAGAGGTTTCAAGATAAACACAATAACAGTAGATTTTAATTTCATGATTCTTTAATTAGTACTGATATAAAAGATCTTGGTTTTTAGATGGATAAATACATTGTTACAGTATTTTAGATCACCGAATTTTAAATTATGATTACTCGCATAAAATTACGGGTTAAATTGATTCATAAAACTGATTAAGTATAAATATGCATAAATTGAAGGGATCTTAGATATTACTTTTAAGTGTAATATTTACTTTAAGCGATAACATAAGAAATAACCTCAATATAAAAAACTTTTGACACATCGCGATGACATATAATTCCCTAACTAAAGTTAGTAATCTATACTTATAATAAATCTGTAGAGAGGTCAATTCTGTACATGAAATATATTTCCAAAATATCTATCAGGGGGTGATTAGGGTTTGATATTGATGCCAAAAATGCAATCAGTAAAATTTTTGTCTGTCTGTCTGTCTGTATAACCGCTATAGAAACAAAAACTACTCGACGGATTTTAACGAAACTTAGTACAATTATTTTTCATACTCCTGTGCTGGTTATAGTATACTTTTCATTACGCTACAGTCAATAGGAGCAGAGCAGTGAAGGGAAATGTTGGGAAAACGGGAGAAGTTACTCCATTTTTTAAGCTTCCGTCGCGTGTGCAATCTTAATGGTTAAAGCTATACAAAAATCATTTTATATTTATAATTTGGAGGTCAACTGTGAACGGATTTTACCAAATTTCACCCAAAAGGGGAGTTGCGGGGGAGTGAAAAATAAAAAAATAATAATAAAATTTAAAATCTATAAGTTCTACAGGTTTAAAGCTTTGCAAAATAGTTATGTTTATAATTTGGACGTCAACTGTCAACGGATTTTACAAAATTTCACCCACAGAGGGGTTGCAGGGGCGTGAAAAAACAAAAAAATCTATGAGTCCTACAGGTTTGACATTTTGCAAAATAGTTGTTTTTATAATTTTGAGGTCAATTGTGAACGGATTTTACGAAATTTCACCCACAAGGGGGCATAATCTATACATGTAATAAATCTGTAGAAATAAAAATTCTGTACTTTAAAGATATTTAAAAAATAATTAGCGGAGGGTGTTACTACCCATATACCCAAAAATGTGGTTAAATTTTTTTGGTCCGTCTGTCTGTATGTTTGTGCCCGCATTACATTAAAACTACTAATCCGATTCGAATGCGGTTTTCACAGATGTATTTGTCTTCTGTCAACTTAACATCTGGTATATAAAAATTTCTCCCCCACCCCTTTAACGAATTCGGGGGTGAAATTTTTATATAACAATCAACACGCCACGCGAACTTCGTCGCGGGTACAGCTAGTCTAGTAATAAAGTTAAAGATGATCTCACACCTACCCAGCCCACTTAATAGCACTTTTATCTGAATTGACTTATATTCGGGAGTATAAGAGGTTTGTGGACCTATATCAAACTATAATAGTCTATTTAAAGATACCGATTTCCGGAAAGGCCCGTTCTGGCGTGACCGATCTGGCGCGATCAATTTGGCGCGGCCGTACTGGCGCAGGTCCGTTGGGGCGCAGACCGCTTCGGGCGCAAGGCCTATTTGGCGCAGGTACGTTCTGGCGCGAGGACTGTATGGCGCAACTAATTGAAAACATAAGTTATATGCAAGGCACATAAATTTCTTTTATTTTTGGAAAGTGTTAATTTAATAAAGTTAAAAATACTAAAACGTCAACAAACAAAACCGTTTAAAAATCGGAACGTTTAATACATTTTAAAAACCTGATCTGATACATTTAAGTTAGAAAAAAATGCATATGAAGAAGTTAAAATGCCAACAGAAATAATTATTGCCAAAATTGAAAATGGCATAAGTGAAATAAGTAAACTAGATTATAGAAATTTAATAAGATAATTTTTTTACAATATCACAAGTCAAACTTAAAAAAATAAACTAATAATAATGATTTAGGCATCCATATTATAATTATAAGATAATCCTTTTAAATATTCTCTCACCCCTATTTTATTGAAATTCTCTACAATATTCTTAATTCTTTTATCACATTCAACGTATTTTCTAAGTTTTTCAGGGGGTGCGTATCCCACTATTAATTGTTTAATATACATGTCTCTTGAGACCTGCACCTTCTTCAGTAGATCAAAATCTGGTTCGTTCTGGTATCTACCCAAAAGATTTAGTTCAGCAAGATGTTTTTTAAAATTCTTGACCAAGTGAAAAAAACAGCCTTGCATTTGAACGTCTTGAAATTTTTTTTGGAGAGCAGCCAATTCAAAATCACAAAAAACTCGCTGTGGATTTAAGCGTACTTCTAGTTCAAGCAACATATCCAAGAGACGTCTGTATGTTCCACTTTGTTTATTTGGCAGTAAGGCATATATTATTGGATGAACCCCACCTAATTTTTCTGCTAGAATGACGTACACTTGGTAGAATAGTGGAGGAGTAGAACGAAAGGTTCCATCCATGAACCACTGTTTAGATTCACGTAAAATCTGGAAAAATAGTAACACATAACAATACATTATGTCATAGATACAAAAATAATTGATACAAAATTCTCATGACCTATACTTTTATACTACTATTGAATGCAGGAAAAACGGTCCCGCGGAAAAAAGCACCGGGAAAAAATAGCCCCGCGGTAAAAAATAAAATCAAAACTTAAAGTGTACTGCTTCTTAATGTGATGTACAAAATAAATAATTAAACCATCAAAATCTTTATAAAAAGGTTCCCTAATAATCAGGGTTGTTAAGTATTTAAATACAAGTAAATACAAGTAGGTAGCTAGTATTTAAATACATTCTAAGTATTTAAATACGAATTTAAATACTCTCCCCATGGTAGTATTTTAAATGTATTTAAAACACAATTTTCAGACTGTATTTAAATATATTATAAATACATTGTATAATAAACCAAAAATATTATTAAAATAAAAATGACAAATTTGGTTTTTCCAGATCATTTTGAGAGAGAAATAATCCCTCTTATGATTCCGAGTAATTGCACACCTTATTGTAATAGTGGGTATTTACCTTAACTATTCTAACATTGTGCACAGAAATATACCAGATTCGGAACTTCCCACTTATAGGTAAAGAGATTAAGTAAGGGTTAATTTGTTGAATCCAGTTGGTCATTTAAAAGCAATTTAGAATGTTTATATTTATTCATCTCCAGAGATTCTAAGAGGTTCAGTTTATGTCATTTCGTTTGTATATGTGAAACATCAGGTTTATCATTTAAAATATGTTTTTCTTCTATTAAATGTTTGGCATAGTTTGAATTATCACGATTATTATTATTTAACCAATAATGATATATAAACTCTCGAAACATGTTTTAATAAAATACAATTTTTGAAAATTTTTGACTAAAATATATAACTAATTTATTGGCTAATGTGCGAAATATAAATAAAAATATTAATGTGCGCCATAAAGTCCTCGCGTCAGAAGGTACCTGCGCCAGATAGGCCTTGCGCCCGAAGCGGTCTGCGCCCCAACGGACCTGCGCCAGTACGGCCGCGCCAAATCGGTCGCGCCAGAACGTCCTAGACCGTCAAATTTTCAATTCCTAACTTTTAAATAAATAACACAAAAATACAATTACGTTCTTGAGAAAAAAATAACTAGTAGAAATTCAGGACAAAATCATACAAAATATTTTCGAAGAAAATTACGAGGTTGGAATATCTAAAATAAATATAGTCTCAAGAAAAACAGTAATCAGAAATCAAACTCAAAATTGCTCAAAATATTACCACAATGCTGAGTGCAGAAGAAATAACTATAATCTTGGATTAGTACCATAAAGGAAAAATCAATTTACACAAAGTAATTAAAAAAACAATTTGGCGTATAAAAAAATATATAGATAGTTGTTCAAATTTAACAAAAGATGAAGAACAATTTATCAAACCTTGCGAAATTTTCCAGAAGGTTAATATTTATCGAAAAAATCTTACAAACAATTTACTCATAACTCCCAAAAAAACATTTGAACTTGACAAACTTACAAAATTTACGCAAACTTACCCTCTAGAAAATAAAAGAGCTCTTACGATTGTGAAAATATTCCTTCTCTTATTCCGTATTATCCCCACTATCTTTTAAATCAAAATTTTGTTAGTAACTACTACCACCAACCACACAAGCCTAAATTTATTATCTCTTACTTATACTAATTGTTGGTTTTACGAAAATTCGTAAAATGGTATTTTTTCTTGGATGAGCTTGATAAAAATTATCTAAGAGTGGACTGTATATATTTATTGTATTAACAGCCAAATTTATATACAAAGAAAACACAATTTGGTTAATAAAAATTACACATTACTAATTTAAATAAAAACACGTGTGTCTATCATCCCTAATGAGTGGGTACTGTCTCTTACCGGCTCGGTTCTTGTCAGGCGCATTGCATCACGTGATTGATCAATAGCATCTTATAAAGAAATAAAACAAATAAAAACACAAATTACAAAAATAGTTAAAATGCTTCAACATAAACCGTTGGCCTTAAAAGTATCCTACTTTCAAATAATACAACAACAACAAAATGAAAATAGAGTATTAATGTTAGGTTTATTAATTATCATTCGCGGGAATAATATAACTTGGTTCGAAAACTTAGTTTTTAAAAAATTTTATTTTAATAATATTACAAAAATAAGAGACCGAAAGCTTTGAACAATAATATCAGACTGAATAATGAAACGAAATAAATGTAAAAAGAAAGCTATTGTCACGCCTTGCTGACTAGGATTAGATTCCAGGAAAAATAGTCTTGGTCAGCATGTTGCATTATATAATTCCTCCCTCCTTAGAAAGATCCATAAGGGGTGTGGATCGATTGGTTAATCATCATCTTCGATTGGGCTCCGCTGATCATTGATGGTTGATGGATTTTGCTTTATGAATTTGGATCTAATATATCTGACGAAAAATATAATTAATAGAATGATCACAAGTCTATATAATGGTGTAGTCCATATGGGTGTATCAGAATTTGGTAAACCTTTTAAACTGATTTCATTAATTAATTCCTGTTCTTTTTGAAGTTGATGAATTTTGTCAAGTGGAATTTCTTGTATGTTAAGATATTTTGGTTTTTGGTAATCCAGTTTATTTACTTTAATTTCAGGTAGAAATAGTGGCTGACCAGGGATGATGTCATCATGGTTAAAATATTTGCCCTTGGAAGTTTGGAAGTTGCAACCTGTTGGCACCTCCAGGAAATAAGTCCCTTTAAGAACTGCTAAATCGGATTTAAAACAAGTCAGCTTAATTTTTGTTTCCTCTGGGAAAATTCCAATATAATGGGCTGGATTTATAATTTCTATAATTTCGTTTTCGATTTTTACAGGGAAGATTTCACAAGAAGGTACTTCTTTGGACCCTAATTTTAGTATCTGCTGAATACAGTCTTCGGTCTCAATTGTCTCTAGTTGTTTTGTCCGGGAACAGAAATATATTGGATGTATTTTCTTGCATTCTTCGTAACCATACTCATAGTGATTATTTTGTATTGCCAAGAAGGGTTTAGGTGGGATCATAATGGAATTATTTTTTGTAGGGATGGAATATAAGTGGTAGTATGAATATAATTCAGGGTAAGTTATAGGAAAGTGAACAACAAAAACGATTCTATTTTTAGAATAATAAGATTCTACACTAAGAATATCATAATATATATTTGTGTAAGTCAACGAGATTAGTTCCAAAAGCTAGATTATCTATTGAATAATGTTTTAGTAGTATTTTAGTAATAAATTCTAGATCTTCGATTTTTAAAATACTGTAATAAAGAGTCTTTAACCTTGCAAACATAATAGAATTTTCAACGTTATCTAGAATATTTGTTAAAATTTTAAGAACTGCCAATATTTGGTCCAAAGCATTTTTTGCCATAAAAAATCCTGAGAAATCTGAAACGAACTTTTCTAGTTCTGAACTAAGTTCATTAACCTTTTTAGCAATTTCTTTTTCATTTTGCTTTATTAGCGAAATACTACTATTGTAATCGTCTATTATTTTCCTAGTTAATGAAATCTGTTTATTTAATGTGACCGCTATATCTTTTTGATTAGTATTTAAAGTAAGAATCGCTTCATCGTATCTTTTACCGTCTTCGGCATCTAAATTTCCAGATATACTTTTAAAAATAGTACCTAGACCATCTATGATTCCACGTTTAAATCTTTTATTATAGTGTAAAAAGTTTAATTTATCTTTACATTGTTTAATTTGAAAATCAGCTGAGTTTATTGAATTTTTAAGTTCATCTGCGTACAATGGATTTTTTGTTTTGATTGTTTGATTTATATATTAAAATTGGTAAATAATTTTTATGAGTTCATCTTTTATAGGGTTTAGGTCGAAATAATGGATGAAAGAATGATAGGTGGATTGTAATTTTGCATAACCCAATTTATAGGGCAATACACCTGGATTGGATTCCAAATTGGTGATTTTAATTTCCTGTGTTTGGCTGGCTGCTGCCAGGGTTAGAAGAAATCTGCAATGGGACAACGTTTTGATTAGCTAAGGGTCTTTTTAAATTATTTTTGTGATAAGTTGAAGTTATGATTTTATTTCTATTTGAAACTGATGGTGTCTTATTTCTGTGGGTTTTAACTTTAATATTGTTATTCTTTTTAACTGTACGTACTACGAATCTAGGCTTAGCTTTGTTGCGAGCTTTTGATTTATAATAAATTCTAGTGCCTGGATCATAGTTTAATGGTTCGTGGCGAGTTTTATTTATTTTATTTGTTATTTTCCTTTTCCGTTGCCATTTTTTAGTTAAGAAACTTATACATTTCTGTTGTTAATTCTTTATGTTTGTTGATATAATCGGAATAAAATTTTTGATTAAGGTCTGTACTGAAAGGACTGTTAATGTCTAAATGACCCGAGATTACTTCAATGAGACGTTGTTTAGTTACAGAGTAAATCGAACTATTATCACCAAGAATAGCGTACGGCATTTGATCTAAAATATTGCAATTCTTTTGAGTTTCCTGTAAAATTCTTATATGTTCAAATAAGGTTGAATGAAACCTTTCGATTATGCTGTTTGAATTGGGATTAAAAGCTGTTGTGTAATGAAGTTCGATTTTATGTAATTTTTCAAAATCTTCGATGACATGATTTTTCAATTCTGTACCTCTGTCTAATACTAGCATTTTTGGAGAACCGTGATGGGTAAGAAAATTAATAAACGCTTTTGCGATATGAATTGCAGTTAACCCTGTTAATGGGTATGCTTGTGCATACTTTAAAAATCTATCTATGATTGTTAAGAATTTTTGACCTTTTATTGAAAATACATCGGCATGAACGATTTCGAATGGCTTATTTGGTGTAGGGGTTAATTCAAATTTCTGTTTTGGTGGATTTCTGTCATACTTCATTGTTTGACATAATTCACAGTTATTTATGTATTTAGTAACAGTACTTCTAATATTTGGCCAATAGAAACGTTTTTTAATTTCCGTTTTTGTTTCCAATATGCCCCTATGGTTTGTTTTGCCTGTATGACATAATTTTACCGATTCTACTTGTTGATCATGTGTTACCACATCTTCTAATATTTTTTTTACAAATTATTGCTCTAAAAGCTGAATTTTTAAATGTGTTCTGTAATGTGGTACACAATCGAAGTATTAACTCTTGTTTGTCTAAATTGATAGCAAATAATTTCTTTGTCGAAGTAAACTCTTTAAATTTATTTATTATTTCTTCGTTAAAGTTTTCTTCCGAAATTTGTATAATAGTTCTGGTTTTATTTTCGAATAATCGCATGACCTTTGGTAATGCTGGGGAATGATACACAACTTTTAAAAATATTTAATTTTGAAAATTGTTAATCGCTGATTCCGAAATAGGAATTTCTAAAATTGGGTCTTCAATGTTAGTGTGAATAGTTTCATTGTCGTCATGAGTTTGGGCATTTTGACAGATGTCGTTGATTATATTATCTAATTCATTTGAATTAGGTACCTCGTCTACGCTAGCAATTATTGAATCTAAATCAATATCAACGATTTGATTTTGATTATTATTAGAATTACTCTGGTTATTTGAAGGATTTGTTTTATTTAAACATACATCATTGGTGTTAAGTTCGTTAATCTTTATTCGAGAAAGCGCATCTGCATTTTTATTTAAACATCCCTTTTTATAGAGTATCGTATAGTCGTACTCTTCCAGTTTAAGTCTCCAACGAGTAAGGCAAGAATTTGGTTCTTTTATCGAAAAGAGCCAATGTAATGGTTTATGATCGCAATAAATTAATATTTTTCTTCCATAGATGTAATGACGAAAATATTTTATAGCATATACAATAGCGAGGAGTTCCCTTTCTATTGTACTATAATTTTGCTCACTTTGATTAAGTGTTCTAGAGGCATAAGCGATTGGTCTGTCTTTGCCTACAGGTCCTTGTGAAAGTACGCCGCTGATTGCAAAAGCGCTAGCGTCTGTTGTCAAAATAAAAGTCTGTGAAAACTCTGGATATATCAAAATTGGATCATTAGATAATAATTTGCCACGGACTTTAAGTAAAAATAAAATAAAAATCAAATTTTGAAAAATTAAACTTATGGTTTAAATTGAAATCTCCAACTCCAGTTAAGATGGGTAAGTGGTTTCTCTACTGGCAAATTTGTGCCCAGCTCAGCCGTAGAGGGTATGTACAAAAGTGTGAGTCGCGCCACCGATTTTAACGGTTCAAATCGGAAACCCCTGATGTTCCAGGCACTGACCTATCTTACTGAAGATAAATAATGAATTTAAAAATCTTAATTGAAAAAAAAAGAAAAGAATTGAGTGAATAACAAATTTGGTGAGTGGGTGATGATCTGAGTAAGACAAAAAGTTAGATCTATCAATTATATTAACGAAATAAACCCAACAGTATAATTTACAAGATATATAAATATATAATCAAACAAGAAAGTTAATAATAATAAATATCAGCAAATAATGCCAAGAACTTGGCAGTTTTAATATTGAGTGATCACCCAGCGCAATAATAAAGATTCAAAATAATAATCCTATGAAACAAACAATATTTAAAAAAAAAAAGGTTAGGCCAACTCTTTACAATGCCTTAACTTAAAATTAGATTTGTGGCTTATCTGTTTATCCGCAGATCTGTAGTGAGGCTTTCGTTAATAGCCTGCTGCTCTGTGGATGGTGAGGCTCGGTGTTGACTCCTCAGTAGTGAGCTGATCTGCCAGGACCAAATATAATTTCAGCCAGGACCAAAAATAATTTCAGCCAGAACCAAAAACAATTTTACTCGCTAGGTCCAAAAATATTTCAGCCAGGACCAAGAACAATTTTACTCGCCAGGTCCAAAAATATTTCAGCCAGGACCAAAAACCCTAGTCGAAAAAGCGAATTAGCCAAAAATTCCAAAGTTAAATTATTTACGAAAGAAATGTTAAATTTACAAATGTTGACTCTACTTATTACAAAAAAAAAATTAAAAGATTAAATTACACACTAAATTATTTAAGAAGGAAAATATATTAAAGTTACAAGTACCGACTCTGCTTAATAAAAAGAAGGAAAAAAAACAATTTTAAAGATTAAATTACTGATAACACAATCTAAAGGTATACCAAACATAATAATAAACCATAACAGAATTATTGATGAAATTAATATGTAAATGAATCAATTAAATCAGATGCACGTGTGTCATTATACAATTTACAATTTAGAAATCCAATTTACAAAAAAAAATATAATATAAAATGAAGGAACACAATGAAATATATTTAAATTCAAAATTTATAGATTAAATTATAGTTAAAACAGGTTAAGCATATCACAAAAAAAATTCATTGCACCTGATTTCAAAATTATTTACAACAGTTTATATAAAAATTAATAATAACCATTAAAACTTAAAATTAGTAATTTAGTCGGGTTTATTTATGACTGATAAATTTAATTACACAAATTGAATTTAATCATAAAAGAAAACGATAGATCTAGTATTAACAAAATACCAAAATTTAACGTAATATTTAGGTATGTACGTGTAGCTATTATATGGATGATAATTTACGATTTTATTGAATAAACACAGGTAAACACTTACCCTTTTATATTAAGATTTGGGGTTAAGCAGTTAATCTGCGATGTTATTTCGCTAACAACCTATAGCAAATTTCGATTCTTAATCGGATGTCCACGCTTCTTCGTAACGAACTCCTTAGCAATCACACTATAAACGAATGACGGTGTCAAGAAAAGGCATTATATAATTATGCATGAGGTATAACTTACCGAAGAAAGCACCATTTAATTATATCCCAAAAATATATAGTTATCTATACGCCTACTCAAAAATACCACAAAGGAATAACCAAAAATGAGGCTTAGATAAAATATATTGAAGTGAAGTTCAAAAACCCATACGGATGGCTTGAATATTGCCAAAAGAACTTTTAACTTCACAAAATGGCGTCACTTAATTCGATAGTAATACCGATGAGTTCGTACAATTGTTGAAATGCAAAAGGTGCGCTAAAATCACGATATCTCTCGCATACCTTACCGCGATGACACTTGTGAGTATAGAAGGGGAAATAGTGTGTTCCGTTGTGCAAAAACGGCTTGTTTGATATTAATTTTATTTACGAAATGATGTTAAAATTAAATCGAATTCATTAAACTAAATGTATTAATAATAATAATAATAATAATGTTTATTCACTTAGTAATTTACATAAATATAAATAATCATAATTACATAAATATAAATAATAATCATAAGTAATAATAATCATAAATAAAGAATAAAGATTTGAAGCAAATAAACAGAAGAAGCCCATAAGAAACCGTAAGGTTGTGCATGGGCCCGACCGTGTTTGTTACATTCACGAGAAAAAAAATTTAATGTACATATTCTATATATTATTGCCGTTCATTTTCTACTTTCTTTTATTAATACTGACACAATACAAAATATGAATTATTAAAATATTTTGTTTTTAATTACCTAAGGTTAAGATCTTGAGAAAAAATAAAATATCTTAAAATGTAATAAATTAAAAACTATGTAAATACCACACAATTTTCGCAATTTAAATTTTTTAATACTTGATAATAGTCCTGAAATACCGATCCATTCTATATATGTACTATGTATGTACTACTAAAATTTTACCAAGTCTATTATTAAATGAAGGACATAAAAAGAAATAAAATTAAAAATGTTTAGAATAAGTAACGAATTTGTGAAATACTTTATTTATAGTTAGACTTGGAACCTTTTCTAGTCCTAAGAGCCAGAATGGGTTCCTTATGTTTTTGGATTTCCTTCGTATGGGTCGGAGTACTTTGTTGTTCCAACTTTGACTTGATTGCTACCGGTTGCTCATTTTCTTGTTGAATCATCTTCGAAGTTTTTGGTTCTTGGGAGGAAGGGTCTAAGAGGGTAACACTCTCAACTATCTGTTCGTTCTGTTCAATTTCTGCATCAAATAATTTTTTATCACTTAACAATGGAGTACCAGGGTCACTGTATGTGTCGTTAATAATTTCTTCTTCCTTATTATCCAGATTTGCCAAGTCTTTTGGTGTATATCGTTTATTGTTACCAAATAAATTTCCTCTCTTGATATAACAGTTAGATCCGTTATTTCTTGCTAAAAATAAGTGTTTTCTAAGCAAGTTATTTTCTTCTCTTTGGGCTCTGGTTTGATCGTGAGCAATGCGAATGGTAGAACCTTTAAGATTTTTTATATTTTTAAAAAGAAGTTGCTTTTTCAACTGAGAGATAAATTCTATTTTAACTGGAGCAGACTTATTTTTCCCCAAGCTGTAGATATCATTTAAATCAGTTTCACAAATTTCAATTTTTAATTCTTTATTAATTGAGTCAAGTATTTTTTTTTGTGTCCACTGACTCATCCGATCTTGGAAAACCAAAAACCACGACATTATTTTTTCTATTTACTCGCTCAATATGTTCGATCTTTTCTTGCAACCTCTGATTCTCGTCTTCAACACTTTGCAATTTGCGTGTAAGTTCTGCGACTTTTAAGGAAATTCTCTGTTTTATTTCATTGTTACCTTTTATAATCAATTCTTCCAACATTTTAATTTCTAAAGTATTACTCATTCTCGTGTATTTGCAACAAAATTAAACTAGGTCACTGCATGTGTAAACGAATGACCTACAATAAACACGTAGTACTACACACTACAAGTCAAAACAAAACAAACATATGCGTTAGTCGCTGACCGTGCACAAACAAAATACAAAAACAAAATTTAACAGACAAAAAAACACGACTAGACACTACGGCTGACAACAACTAACTAACTATTATTAATATCAAAAGGAATCGATGCACTTGTTTACTTAATTTAAAATTTTAGCTATTAGCTTAAACAGTAAAAACCCGATATGTTTTCGACCTAACAATCAAATTCTCTACTCTCCCCACGGGTCAAGTCAATAAGATTCCTACCACACGGACCAGAACCCGTTTAGAGGCTAACAATCGAGCTGAAACATTAACTTAACTTTTAAATATATTGACGCCGATTTCTGCACGTGACAACATCCCCCTCCCTTAGAAAGGAGAAAAGCTTACTCGTAAGATTTTCGACGATGACTTACAGATTCGTGTGATCACTAAGAGTAATTCGGAAGTAAGCACACGCTAGAAATTACCATACATACCTTCATATAAGACTCAACAAAAGTAAAAGAAACATAAAATTAAAAGGAAGGTCGCAGAACCGAAAGTACCTTCACAGATTTCGAGCTAAGCTCGGGAACAAAAGCACCCAGTGCAATAAAGTTGCACCAAACTAAAACAACTTCGGTTATCCGCTTTAGAGGACCATGAGCGATGCACCCCGAGGCGAGCAGAGGCAATGCACTCTTCCAGGGGCGACCTCGCGAAAAGATGTTCAATCGCGTCGTGGTTACACACCCCTGGACCTCACACCTTACAGAGTACAAAGTCCACTCACCCGGTTAACAACGCTCACAAGCCTCCTCCACTTCTAAACCTCCGTCGGTATATCACGAAATAAAAAAGGGACAAGTTAAAGGGTATCAAAGATTCTGGTACTGCCGAGACTTCCACGGGAGGCCCTGCAAGGTCATCTGACTCTGACAGCAGTAGTGAACCCCTGCATAGTGACAGTTTTCCCTCGGGTCCCTGCCGGTGAGCAATCCACCTCCCACTGACGGAGCGTAAGCAATGCAGTTCCACTGAAGGCGACACCCCGTGCAGCCCCGGCACCCACCAGAGCCTAAGGCCATAAACAAAGAAATCGCGGAGGGACATTTTGGGCCGAAGCCCGGGACCTGAAGGGACCCAGTGTGATAAAGCCCACACCAGACTAAAACGGATCAGAAGGATCTGGTGACAATTTGGAAGTGTACCTGAAGGGTACATCCTAAATACAAATAAAAGCAAGAATGAACTAAACCCAACACCTAACGTTGAACAATACTCCAAAAAAAAAACCAAAAGGCATCTGGCTCCAGTCAACCTCGGGACAACCAGTACAACTAGCAATTAAGGACCAAAGAGAAGAAAGAGAAAGGAGTAAATATATTTACCTGATATTGAAAGAGATGGAGATGGAAGAAAAAAAAAAGTTGGGATTAGATACAGAGAGAGAGAAAAAACAGAAAAGAGAAATAAAGGTATTAGTAGCGAAGAAAACGAATAACGGAAGAGGATTCAGTAAACGGAAGATAAGACAAGATAAGGTAAGAAAAGTTACGACAAAACTGAATCCTAAAGTGTTAAAGTCAACGATGGTCATGTTGAAAAAAAAAAAAAATAATGAGTTGGATCCAAGTACGAAAAATAAGATATGACAATAATATGATTTTTTACTAATCCGACTCAGAGAATTCCTCTACAAATCCCACAACTAGGTTTTTCCCACTGGACACTTAATAACCCAAACTAAAAGCCAAAACGCAAAAGGATTCAATGGTCCAGTCGGAAAATATAGGTTAGGGTCTCAAAAATCCACAATTAAGTGACATAGATACACTAATATTGAAACCAAAACCATGAGGTTACTACTAAAGTCGGTGATAACTGATACGGAAGCAGGTAAATGAGATAACTAAACATAAGGTAAATATAAGATAACGTAAAAGTTATTCATTACAACGCAAGACGAAATAAACCACGAAACTTGGATCCAGAAGTGTTAAAGTTAGGGGACTTTTACCCACTCCGCCTGGAATATCCTCGGGTGGTGAAATTCTTAGGCCTCCAGCCACAAGGCACACAACGATGGGATTGTCGAAAAGATTGGATTCAAGACGATAGGTAAGATGGAATAACAATAAAACAACCCAAGGTATAACAAAACTTAAACCCAAAAAGTAGTTAGGTTGGGGGACTTTTACCCACCCCGCCTGGAATATCCTCGGGTGGTGAAATTCTTAGGCCTCCAGCCACAAGGCACGCAAAAGAGAGAAAAGAAAAAGAAAGTGAACAAAATCAAACTAAATGAAATAGGAAATTAACTGAAAATAATAATAAAAGTAAAGATGAGGGAAAATAATTCAGCGAAAAGGAGATAGAAAAAAAAAATCCTAAATATATTGTTATTTAAGGTTCCAAGTTTGGATCACAAAATGGTTTGAGGTCTTGGACATGCCAGACGCCTTTTTGATTACCCTGTTCGTCCTGTAGTTCATAAGACCAAGAGCCACACTTTCTTTTTATGATATAGGGACCTACATAAGTGGGAGCTAATTTTGCGCTGTAATACTTTAGCGCGTCCAAAAGAACTTTATTCCGACGCCACACCTGATCTCCGCATTTAAAAGATACCGGTCGCCTACGTAAGTTATAGCGATTAGCGTTATGAGTTCTCGTTGCCGCAATACGTTGTTTTACTTGTTGGTACAACTTAACAAATCCATCCTGACGACTTTTAACGTAAGTATCCAGAGTAGGTGTTGCGATCGATGTCTTCGCTCGATGATCTGTCCCATAGAGTTTATGTTCTTTCCCGAAAATGAGGTAGTAAGGACTGTACTTTGTAGTTTCGCTAGGTGATGTCCTTATAGCACAGCCAATTTCGTTTAGATGTTCATCCCAGGTCCTATGATTGTCTTGGTTAACATATGTTCGCAGCATGGTCTTAATTATCCTATTATGGCGTTCGGTGGGATTAGCTCGTGGGTTATAGGAGGCGGTAAAGAATATCTTGGTGTTGTATCTCTCGCATAATTTGCGAAACTCATTCGATTTCATCTGCACCCCATTGTCACACGTCACAGTCATTGGTGTTCCGTACAGCAAGAAGAAATCTTCCATCGTTTCGACTAGTGACTTCGCAGTAGCCTTCCGACAGGGATACAAGAAGACGGACTTGCTGAAATAGTCTGAAACTACTAAAATGTATTGGTAGCCGCGTTTTGAACGTGGTAGCGGTCCGATGTAGTCTAAACTAATAGCTTGAAAAGGTTCCGTAATCTCCGGTCGATCTCCCATCAATCCCGCTGGTGGTTTTTGCTCCACTTTGTTCTGAGCACAGCATTTACATGTCTTCACATACTTAGTCACGTCTGCTCTCATTTTGGGCCAGTAATAACCTTGACGGACTTTCCCAAGGGTCTTGAATACTCCCATATGTCCTGAAGCAGGAATATCGTAACAACGTTTTAGGATGGATAAACGCTCGTCTTTTGGTACCACCGTCTTCCAGTTGTCCATGGAAGGAGAGAAGTTCGGGATGGTCGGTTTCATCAATTTGAGAAGTACGTTGTCATGCACCCTCCATAATGGATATTTTCTAGGATTATCTTGAACCTTCCTTAGCATCGAGATATACCATTTATCCGTCGTAGTCGAGAAGATTGTGCAGCTGGTATTAGGTGAATTTACCGAATCAATGAGTTCTGGCACAGCTCGAGAAAGGAAGTCGGGGACTATGTGGTCTTTACCCTTCCGGTGTATTAGTTTATAATCGAACTGCTGGAGTCGTAACTGCCAACGTGCAAGCCTGCCCTGAGGGTCTTTTAGTCGATGTAGCCACAAGAGTGACGCGTGATCCGTGATTACTGTAAAGTGAACGTGATCTCCAAGTAGTGTCGCAATTTTTCGACGGCCCAAATAACAGCCAGGCACTCCTCCTCCGTTACTGAAAGCTTCATTTCCTGCTTCGACAAGGATCTGGATAGGTAGCAGATCACCTTCTCTCCCTCTTCGAATTGCTGAGACAGAACAGCACCAAGACCATAGTTGGAAGCGTCGGTATGAAGATAGAAGGTTTTCTCGAAATCAGGAGCTGTCAAAATAGGAGCTGTAACTAGACACTCTTTCAGGGTGTTGAACGAATTCTGACAATCGCGTGTCCAATGCCAACTGGCATTCTTCTTTGTTAATTTTAATATAGGGGCCAAAAGAGAGGAAAAATGGGGTACAAAGCGCCTATACCACGAAGCGGTCCTACAAACCGACGGACTTCGTTGACATTCCGCGGCGGGGGTATATTCACGATTGCCTCTACTTTCTCCGGATCTGGACGTAACCCTTTATCATCCACGACGTAACCCAAATACTTTAGTTGTGGTTTGCAGAAATTGCACTTTTCCTTCGAGACTACTAATCCTGCTCTTCTTAGACGGTCGAATACTTCTTCCAGTAGTTTGAGATGATCATCAAAAGAGTTAGATATGATGATGATGTCATCCAGATATACCATAACGTTCGGTTCTAGTTCTGGGCCTAAGATGGTATCCACAATTCTTTGCCAGGTGGCAGGGGCGTTCGATAGCCCAAATGGCATTCGACGGAACTGGAACAAACCTCTCCCAGGTACTGTAAAAGCTGTATATTACCGGGATGCCTCACTTAGTGGTACTTGCCAGAACGCTGATTTTATGTCTATTGAGCTAATATAACGCTTGTCTCTCAATCTATCAAGAATGGTTGAAATGTAAGGAATAGGATAGGCGTCCTTACGAGTAGCAGCATTTACTTGTCGATAATCGACGCAAAACCGAAAGGTGTCATCTTTTTTGCGAACCAAGCATACTGGGCTGGACCATGGGCTATTAGATCTTTCGATAACTCCTAGACTTAGCATCTCGGTTATTTCGTCATCTATGATCTTTTGTTTATATGGGGAAACCGGATAGTTGCGCTGTTTGATCGGTCGGGTTCCGGGCTCTAGGATGATTTCATGTTCAGCTACTTTACAGCAACCGAGACCAGTACCCATCGCAGATATCTTCCGTTCGACGATTTTCTCCAAGTTTTTCTTCTCCTCGGGAGTAAGATGGTCTATCCCTTGGACTAGAGCTACATCCACATTGATTGGAGATTCCGAGAATCGCCAGACATCCTGCTTAAGATCGGGGATGATTTCCATCGCTCGCCAGAAGTCTATTCCCAAGATGAGGTTGTGGGAAAGTTGAGGTAGTACTAAGATGTCGATCATGCGAGTCTTATCCATCAGTGTGACAGGTGTTTGTATATAACCGATGCTAGCACATGATTCACCATTAGCTACGGTGCAGATAGTGGATTGTTTCACAAGTTTTAAACCTAATCGCAAAAGTGTTTCGTAACCTGGTAGTCCGACGATAGTACGACTAGCACCCGAATCGAGTAATCCTAAAATAGGGTAGCCAGATATATTTATGCTTAAATAAGGTCGTTGGTCACCTTGAGCGTGCGCGATTACATAGTCGAGTAATGTTTTGTGGGCTATATCTGGTGAATTGGTCGTTGGAGTAGTATGGGGAAGAAGGTCACGACCTAACGGTTCTCCCTCGATCCGTTTCCCGAACCAGAACACTTGGGACAAGCTCTAATAGTTACGTTCTGTGTTCCGCAGCGATAACAATGGATTTTCCGCGGATTTGGGCAATTCCGATTTGTATGACCCGTTTGTTGACAATTCCAACAAACTACGTTTCTAGCTGGTGGCCTAGCGCCAGGGGAATCGATTTGGTTAATTTCCTCCATCGTGGAAGTCGGCTCCGATGATCTGGGAGTAGTGCCTACGAAAGCAAAATCAGGCTCAACAAACTGGTTTTTTCTCCTGGATGGTGGAACGTAAGGGTCCACTCGATGTTTCTTAGTCTCGAGCTTCAGGCATTTGGTCTCCAACTCCTCAAGAGTTGTCACCACAGGAAGTTGGGTAGTATAGAACGGTGACAGGTTTCGTGAAATAATATCCAGCTGGACTTCTTCCGTCAGTCCTCCATGACGTCGGAACAACATCTGCATGCAGGTTAGGTAGTCGATTATACTTTCTGAAGTATCCTGCGTTCTATCAAGCATCTCGCGGAATAACCGAGTTCGATAGTCTGGTGGCTCGAAATGGCATCGAAACAGGTCTGATAGGCTGGTCCAATTGACGAACCTATGAGAGTTGGCTCGATACCAATGCAGAGCTTTGCCTGAAAACAGGTCGATGGCACTGTCGAACAGTTGTCGTTCTGAAATGTTGCGAGCCCTTCGCAGTTCCTGAACTCATTCGAGAAAGTTATGAATGGATGTTTTCCCTTCTCCGTCAAATTTGAGGTTCCACTTATCGATGATATGAGGTTTCGTTCTTGGCGGTGAATACGATGCCATCGTTGGTAGCCTTGAGTGTGAAGCGGTGGGTGTGGAAGTGACGTTATCCCCCGGTTCTTGCAGGATGTGGCTCAATTCCGGATTTTGTTTGCTCACCGATTCCAATGTATCCAGGGCTCCTAGTGCTTCCATGATCCACTTCGTTCTCTCCTTCCGTTCGTCCTCGTCCAATCCAGTCTCCGGTATCTGATTTAACCGTTGGTAGATGTGCACCAATTTGGAAAGTGTGGAGTGATACTTCGTTTGGGAATCCTCGCTTCCAGCGGTCGGCATTGCCTTTTTTGCCTGTTCCAGGGAGGTTTGAATTTGCTTAATTTCATCTTCGAATGCAAAGGAATACGGAGGAGCGGTGAATGTTCCCGTTTTTTCCATCTTTAAGATGGGTCGCAAGGTAGCACGTAACTGATCCACTGTTTGTGTTGATTCGGCAGTTATTCCACGCACCGCGAGTTCATACATTAACATGTCCTTCTTTAGATAACAAATATCCATTTTATAATCCATGGTTTATTAAAATTACGATAAAAATTTAACGGTAACAACGATAATTTAAAACGATTAATATGATAATTTTCCCCGCTGTATGGGATGATGGACTTCAAATAACAATAACAGAAGAAAAATACAAAGAAAGAACAAATTCACGAATAGTTGCACGACAGATGATGCGCTCTTCAACGAAAGCGTAACGATACAGTTGTTTAAGATCGCTAGGTGTTAGCGGAATTTCAATAAATGCGAAATATGTTTTAGCATAAAAAAAATAGTAATAATAAAAATATTTGCTGTAAATACCCAAAAGTTATCAAGTTACTCAGTCTTACTCAGCTCACCAATTAAAAAGAACTTTAAAACAAGATAAAAGTGATAATTTCGCACAATAGAAAAAAAATTACGCCCCAATTTAAAAAAAAATGGGCCCAATTTAAAAAAATATGCCCCACGTTGGGCGCCAAAAATTTGCCACGTACTTTTAGTAAAAATAAAATAAAAATCAAATTTTGAAAAATTAAACTTATGGTTTAAATTGAAATCTCCAACTCCAGTTAAGATGGGTAAGTGGTTTCTCTACTGGCAAATTTGTGCCCAGCTCAGCCGTAGAGGGTATGTACAAAAGTGTGAGTCGCGCCACCGATTTTAACGGTTCAAATCGGAAACCCCTGATGTTCCAGGCACTGACCTATATTACTGAAGATAAATAATGAATTTAAGAATCTTAATTAAAAAAAAAGAAAAGAATTGAGTGAATAACAAATTTGGTGAGTGGCTGATGATCTGAGTAAGACAAAAAGTTAGATCTATCAATTATATTAACGAAATAAACCCAACAGTATAATTTACAAGATATATAAATATATAATCAAACAAGAAAGTTAATAATAATAAATATCAGCAAATAATGCCAAGAACTTGGCAGTTTTAATATTAAGTGATCACCCAGCGCAATAATAAAGATTCAAAATAATAATCCTATGAAATAAACAATATTTAAAAAAAAAGGTTAGGCCAACTCTTTACAATGCCTTAACTTAAAATTAGATTTGTGGATTATCTGTTTATCCGCAGACCTGTAGTGAGGCTTTCGTTAATAGCCTGCGGCTCTGTGGATGGTGAGGCTCGGTGTTGACTCCTCAGTAGTGAGCTGATCTCACAATTTATCTGCCAGGACCAAATATAATTTCAGCCAGGACCAAAAATAATTTCAGCCAGAACCAAAAAACAATTTTACTCGCCAGGTCCAAAAATATTTCAGCCAGGACCAAAAACCCCTTTTATATTAAGATTTGGGGTTAAGCAGTTAATCTGCGATGTTATTTCGCTAACAACCTATAGCAAATTTCGATTCTTAATCGGATGTCCACGCTTCTTCGTAACGAACTCCTTAGCAATCACACTATAAACGAATGACGGTGTCAAGAAAAGGCATTATATAATTATGCATGAGGTATAACTTACCGAAGAAAGCACCATTTAATTATATCCCAAAAATATGGAGTTATCTATACGCCTACTCAAAAATACCACATAGGAATAACCAAAAATGAGGCTTAGATAAAATATATTGAAGTGAAGTTCAAAAACCCATACGGATGGCTTGAATATTGCCAAAATAACTTTCAACTTCACAAAATGGCGTCACTTAATTCGATAGTAATACCGATGTGTTCCTACAATTGTTGAAATGCAAAAGGTGCGCTAAAATCACGATATCTCCCGCATACCTTACCGCGATGACACTTGGGAGTATAGAAGGGGAAATAGTGTGTTCCGTTGTGCAAAAACGGCTTGTTTGATATTAATTTGATTTACGAAATGATGTTAAAATTAAATCGAATTCATTAAACTAAATGTATTATTAATATCAAAAGGAATCGATGCACTTGTTTACTTAATTTAAAATTTTAGCTATTAGCTTAAACAGTAAAAACCCGATATGTTTTCGACCTAACAATCAAATTCTCTACTCTCCCCACGGGTCAAGTCAATAAGATTCCTACCACACGGACCAGAACCCGTTTAGAGGCTAACAATCGAGCTGAAACATTAACTTAACTTTTAAATATATTGACGCCAATTTCTGCACGTGACAAATTCCTTACAAGTTTCAAAACATTTTATATATTCATGGTTTAAATCGATTTTTGCTCCCTTTTTTAAACACGACGTTAAGGGTTTTGTAATTTTTGCAGAATCCGGGATACATTTTCTGTAATAACCTAGGAGACCTAGGAAGGCTTTGATTTCTTTAGTTGTTTTGGGAATTGGATAATTTTTTATAGCCTTAATTTTATCCGGGTTTGGTTTTATTCCCTCTGGAGTAATTATATGCCCTAAGTATGCGGTTTTCTTTTGAAGAAATTCGCATTTATCCAACTGGACTTTAAAATTTGTATCGCGAAGGCGTTGAAATACCTTCTTTAGATTAACCATATGCTCTTGCAGTGACGTAGAGTAAATTATAATATCATCTAAATAAACGAGGCATATTTTGCCTATTAAATCTCTTAAAATGTCTTCGATTACCCTCTGCATAGTAGAAGGAGCATTTTTTAAACCGAAGGGCATCCGTAAGTATTCATACTTACCACCTTTGACGGTAAAAGCTGTTTTTTGGATATCATCAGGGTGCATCTCAATCTGATGAAACCCTGACGCTAAATCAAGGGTTGAGAAGTAATTACACTTCCCTAACTTGTCTAGTATATCGGATATATTGGGAATAGGATATCGATCATCGATAGTCTTATCATTGACCTGTCGATAATCGACAACAATTCTCCATTTCTTTTTTCCTGATGCATCGGCCTTTTTGGGCACGACCCAAATTGGGGATGACCAAGGCGAATAACTTGGTCTAATTATATTTTGTTGAAGCATTTTTCGGATTTGGGAATTTACCTCTTCCCTATGAATATATGGGTAGCGATAACTTTTTGAATAGACAGGTATTTCATCCTTAGTGAGGATTTTATGCTTGATTCTATTAGTAAATATTAAAGCATTTTCTTCCCTATGGAATATATCGGAATATTTACTACATAGATTTAAAATTTCCCTTTTTTTCTTCATCATTTAAATGATCTGTTCTAATTAAATCAATAATATCTTTGTTTTCAAAATTATCTAACCTGGGTTTAACACTCATATTATATAATTCAAAATCATTTTTTATAGCAATACATTGAATGGGATATAATATCGTAAAATTTGTATCGTCTTCCGAAGTATTATGAACTTCGACTAATGCCCAGCCGTTAATAGCCGTAGTTAAAGTTTCAGGTATTATACAATTTTCAATAATTTGCTGTGGTATTAAAATTTCTCCAAATTTGATCGTTACAGGAATTTTTACTTTTGAAACCGTTTTTCCAAACAAAAGTCTCGGATGTATTTCTTTTGGTGAGGCATTAAAATGGAATATTGGTAAAACTGCATTACGAGAAATTAATTTTAAATTAGGAATATCTATACACATGCTTAAGCTTTGTAATAAATCTACTCCAATTAATCCATCAAATATGCAATGAAATTTATAAACATAAAATTTAATACTGGAATTTTCATTAAACTCTGAAAAAGCTGGTATAGTTACTGAGAAATTATGATTAGATGAACCGAAGGATGTTGACACCGTGAAATGATCTTCAACCTTGTAATCGGAGAAATACTTATCAACACATTTCGGTGATAAAAAAGATTTAGTTGCACCTGAATCTATTAGAAGTTTTAAAGGCGGTGAATTTATTTTTATATAAGGCAATTGCCGTTGATCGTGAGAATTATGATATTCTATCATGTTTCCGAATTTTGAAGGCTGTCCACCTGAAAATTTTCAGAATTTTGATTTATATTCGAATCGTAAAATTCATTTTCGAAATCAGTTTCTTGAGAATTATTAAATTGATTTTCATTATTTTGCATTTCGCATTGTTCTACATTATGCAATTCTTCAGAAACCCAATTACGATTTTGTGCGTATTGATTGCGTGTGTTATTAAAAGATTGTCTAGAAGTGGTGCTCATGGGTTCCGGTTTAGGAAGTTGATTTTGATTAAAATTTGGGTTTGGTTTCCAAACATTAGTACGGGGACCAAAAACTTCTTGGTTAGTGAAAAATCTTTGATTGTTAACTGGTCTCGATTGAATATTTATGGGCCCGGTAGGAAAGGTATTATTTTGCTGTTTACTAGTACCAGGTTGAGAATAAGATTGACGATTATTATTAAAATTGCCAAAATTCTGTTGATAATTAGAACGATTTGAATTATTAAAATGGGGCTGTTGATGTCTGTTAGAATTATAATTGTGTTTTGGGTTATTATTATTTCTATGATTATGAGAATTAGCTTTTGGTTGCTGTTGGACATTATTTAAATGAAATTGTTGCATATATTTAATGTTATCTTCTTTTCTGATAAAATTAATAGCATCTTACAAGGTTTTGGGTTCTTTAGTACGAACCATAATACCATATGGATTACGCAATCCTGCTAAAAATACTTGTAAAGCTTGATTGCTATAATTTTTTGTTTAAATTTACGAAGATTAACATCTCTTTCATGTAATGCCAAATAATTAGACATAGAGTTCAACAATTTCCTGACTCTACCATGAAAGTCGTTAGGGGATTCGTTGGAACCTTGTCTTAAATTATTTAAATCTAAAGATAAACAGTTTTCATCTCTAGGATCACTAAAATTGCGAATAAGCTCTTGTTTTATTTCCTTAATAGTAGTACATCCACTAATATTAATTACCTACTTCGCGAGCTGGTCCTGTCAATTTACTAATGACAGTTCTAAAAATTATAACATTTTGATAATTTCGCGGATTTGTTGAATCAATAAAATGATTTACTATACTTTCTACGCTTTCTAAGAAAAATTGAAGGTTATTCTCGTTACCATCAAATTCTGGAATGGTTTTGGCATGAACTTTTGAAAAAATTGGAAGAGACATTTTAGTGTAGTTTCTTTCTAAAAGACTATCACTAATATTTATTGAATTAAAAACTTTTTATTACTGAATCTAACTCTATATCGTTCTCGCTGTCACAGATAGAATCGGAACAAATAGAGGAGTCTGACATATACAAAAATAAATCAACTTACAGTACGGTTTTCATCTGCATTGAAGTTCAACTGCAATAATTCGGTATCGGTCTGGAATAACTGGTACCACTATGGTCCAAGAAATTGTCAATAACACTCGATAAAGTTCGAAAACTCAAAAATTAATTCGAAATGTTCGAAATGTCACTTCACTATAGAAATAGTTAAAGTTGTCCTCGATCGATACTTCGTGACTATCCTACTGACTGCGCCAATAATATAACTCGGTTCGATAATTAGTTTGTAAAAAAATTTATTTTAATAATATTACAAAAATAAGAGACCGAAAGCTTTGAACAATAATATCAGACTGAATAATGTAACGAAATAAATGTAAAAAGAAAGCTATTGTCACGCCTTGCTGACTAGGATTAGATTCCAGGAAAAATAGTCTTGGTCAGCATGTTGCATTATATAATTCGGGTAAAGGGCACACCTTTTGAATGGACCTTTTAAAAATCGCATTAGACTTTCTTACACTAACTACCCACACTAAACCATCGGCACCAGTATGTACACCACAAACTCGACCAAGACGCTTTTCTGCCTTTAATCGGCGCACACTAGTTGGCTCCCGTGGTCAGAAAACCTTTTTAATCGTATACTAGTTGGCTCCGATGACCGTATACTAATTGGCTCCGGTGGTTAAGAGGATTAGGTACCTATCTACTTTTTTCTAAGAATACCAAAACTCAAAATAAACAATCGTTCTAATAATATAATATAAATTTATTTTCATATACTTACATATAATTATTACATTTCAAATGTTTGGATGGAATTTATATGACATTAATTTTACAAATTCAAATTTGCTTATTTCATTATTTTTTAAGGATAATATTTTTTCTCCACAAATTATTGAAAAAAAAAAACGACCCTGCGGTATACCTTATCCGTTGTCTGGCACATTTTAATGTAGGTATCAATTTGAATATTTTTCAAATTTCCAAAAATCGGTATATATTTGGATGGTGACTATAAAACAGTGAATTAAATTTAGCGTGGAAGTTTTCGCAAACGTTTATGGTACGCTCCAGTGATGGACACTTTTTGGCTCACGTATGAAGGCCAAATACATATTTAAGATATTTTCCAACATCTGTGTCTTCTTAAAATGATAACCCTAGCTTCTGTATTTTCCTCCACCTACAGGCAAACAAACAATTATTCTTTTAAATAAATAACATTTTATTTGTAATAAAAAAATGGATTTTAAAAACGTAACTCAAATATATTTATTATTTATGTATGTTTAAAATTATTTAAAAAAAAACACAACAAACTTACCACGGTACTTTACCTTAATTCCCAGAATCGGCAACGGGAGCCAACTAACCCAAGACCCTTTTAAAAATAGGGATTAAAATCTGACCGCCGGAGCCAACTAGCATGCACCCCCTTTAATAGCACCAAAGTATCTAATTTGATGTTGGGAGATGGAAGATGCCATGCAGCACGCTTCTGGAGACTGGCTAAATATTCAGCAGACCATCTGGACTATAAATCTTGATACATTTTGGTTAATAACTGGTAATTCGTGAGACGATTAACCCTTTCGGTAGACAAATCTTGCTCGGGTAGAGCTGTTAAGGGACAGCCAATTCAAAAATGGCCAGGAGTGAGAGGGTAAAAATTATTGAGATCACCTGATAGTTCGGATAAAGGACGGGAATTTAAGCAAATACTCTTCAAAAGTTAAATTTTGATTGCCAATAATACGAGTTGAATGATATATTGCGGATTTTACCGCGGACTCCCGAATACCTCCGTGATGAGGAAATAATGCTGGTATAAATTTCCACGATATACTATTTTCGTTTCAAAATTTTGAAAAAATGGTATCCGATTTTTACGAAATCTTGCATTTCTTGAATATAATTATTTCCACCTACATAATTATGGTCATTGTCCGAATATATTCGTTTACATAAACTACGGCGTGAAATGAATCGTTTTAAACAATTTAAAAATGTTAGTAGGTAGTCATATCCCCAACTACTTCTACATGCACTGCTTTAGTGCTAAAACAAATGAATACGCTTTAATAATTTTCCGATTCCGTAGTTTACCGTCTTTGATACTAAACGGTCCTACAAAATAAGTGCCACAGATAAGAAAAGGACCTTGAGGAGTGATTCTATCAACAGTTAAATCATTCTTTTGTTGTTGTAAAGGTTTAGGTTTGCAACTAAAACACGTAAAACATTTTGATATTACATTTTTAACTTCCCGTTTACCATTCACTGGCCACAACCGTTATCGTATAGCCGCCAATGTGGCTTGAGTACCAGCATGTAAATGCCTAATGTGCTCCTGATTTATAATTAATTTTGTCAACTTATGCTCAGATGGTAAGATGATTGGAAATTTCATATCGTTGTTAAGATTTGCATGACGTAATCTCCCACCTACACGAATCAATCCATCCTCACTTAGGATTTGATTTTACTTGTTCGGGGTATACCGAGACCATCACTTAATGATTTATAATCTAAGCAAAACGAAAAACGTTGTACTATTTTCGTTAACGTAACAAAACTAAAATGAATTTTGTCTACTGATAATTCTAAATTAAAATTTTTAGCTTAAGTTTGCCACGTACCTACTTTTAATAAAAAGAAAATAAAATCAAATTTTGGAAAATTATTCAAATGGTTTGAATTGAAATCTCCAACTCCAGCTAAGATGGGTAAGTGGTTTCTCTACTGGCAAATTTGTGCCCAGCTCAGCCGTAGAGGGTATGTACTAAAAATGTGAGTCGCGCCACCGATTTTAACGGTTCAAATCGGAAACCCCTGATGTTCCAGGCACTGACCTATCTTACTGGATATAAATAATGAATTTAAGAATCTTAATTTAAAAAAATATTGATTGAATAGCAAATATGGTGAGTGGGTGATTGGCTGAGTAAGACAACAAAATTAGATCTATCTATATATTTTACAAGAATATAAACCAAACGGTTCAATTTAACAATCTCTGAAAAATAAGCGATAAACAAAAATAAACAAATATGATACCGCTAATTACTGGCGTATAAAATAAAAGAGTGATCACCCAGGGGAAAAAAGAAATTACTAAATAGTTAGTACCTAAAAATGCAAACTATAAAATGTTACATCCGCTTAAACAAAATTACAAATTGAATAGGATGACCGTTACAATGTCTTGAACTTAAAATTTAATTTTGGCTTATCTGTTTGTAGAACTTCTCTGACGCAGAGGATCTTGTAGAGAGGCTAACTGTACTAGCCACACTGCTCCGATGGTAGTGAGGTGCAGCGTTGGTCTTCGATAGTGCACAGATCTTTCGACACTACCAACTATATGTGCCAGGGCCAACAGAAAGTTCAGCCAGGACCAAAAAAATGTTCGCCAGGTCCAAAAAAATTAGCCCAGTCCAAAAACAAATGTTCGCTAGGTCCAAAAAATTAGCCAGTCCAAAAAATTACTCGCCAGGTCCAAAAACCCTAGTCGAAAAAGCGCATTAGCCAAAAAATTCCAACATTAAATTATTTAAGAAAAGAATTGTCGAATTTACAAATGTTGACTCTACTTAATACAAAAATTTAAAAGATTAAATCCCAACACTAAATTATTTAAGAAAGAAATATTAAATTTACAAGTACCGACTTTGCTTAATAAAAGGAGAAAAGAAAGAAAAAAAAACAATTTAAAGATTAAATTACTGATAAAACAATTTAAAGGTGAACAAGACATAATAATAATCAATAACAGAATTATTAAAGAAATTAATAAGCAAATGAATCAATTATACCAGATGCACGTGAGTCATTATACAATTTACAATTTAGAAATCCAATTACCACAAAAAAAACCTATATAAAATAAGGCAACACAATGCGATATATTTAAATTTAAAATTTATAGAATAAATTATAGTTAAAACAGGTTAAGCGTATAACAAAAAAACTCATTGCACCTGGTTTCAAAACTATTTACAATAGTTTATATAAAAATTAATAATAACCATTAAAACTTAAAATGAGTAATACAGTTGAAATTATCAGACGTAAATAAACCTTACGTCTGATAATTTCAGTTAAACAAAATAATATAAATCACAAAAACCCGATAGATCTGATATTTACAAAAGACATAAAATTTAACACAATTTGAGGTAGGTATATAGATGATAAAAAGAATAATAAATCGAGGAGTTTAACGAATATAACACATGTGAAACACTTACCCTTTATGTAATTAGGGGTTAAAGCAGTCAGTCTGACGATGTTTATTCCCAACACCCTGTATCGTACTCCGTAATCCGATTTCGGCAGTCCACGAATCCACGTATGGAAATTTTAGCGAATCAAACTATAATCGAATGTTGGTATCAAGTAAAGTATTAAATAAATTGATCAGTTAAGAACTTACCACGTGAATTAACCAAATACAAATCCCACGAAATGGAAAAAAAATCTGAGCCTCACAAAAAGAAAATAACACCAACGGAATATTCACCAAATGAGGCTTAGATTATTGATTGTGTTAGCATTCCAAATCCAATTAAAGCAATCACGATGTGATAAGAATCAAATGCGCACACTTTATGGCGTTTTAACGAGTAAATTTCACTAACAATTATCAGTTGTTGATTCGTAGACGGACAGATTGTAAAAGAGAGAATTTTATGCGTATCAAGACCGACAAATTGACTACCGAACTTCCGGGATGGGGATGAAGTACGTTTTGTTGCCAACTGGTTTTATTATTACAATCACTAATTGAATATTAAATTTTTAAACATAAACATGCCAAAATTAATTTAAACGTAATAAATTATATGTATTAATTATTAGATAAGTCACGAAGACATACTATTTGCTAAATTAGTTATTATATTAGCTGATTAACACATAAAATAAGGTCACGGAAATTTCTTCAGACGTCAACTAGAGGTCGCTCGCGGAATCTATAGTAATTAAATGTGTTTCGATTATCAATACAAATTTAAGTTTCCCTTTTGGTAAATAATCAAATTGGCACGTGACAAGTTTTTGGACGTAAATTAGCAATATATCTGTGAATACATCCCATAATACGCTGTAATTTGGTTGAAGAAAAATTATTAGAAAACATTTGAGACTCAAGTTGATTGGCTGGCTTGTGAGATAATAAGCGAACATTCGCTGCTGGACTTAGTCTCAGGAAGTTCTTCATATGAGATTTTGCGCGTTGATTGATGATATATATGAGTGTGATACAAGAACTCAGGACCATTTCACCAGATGCTTTAAACGGCTAAATCTTTGAGCATAACACTCCCTGAAATTAAATCAGCAGGATTCTCGGATGACGATACATGTTTCCAATTTGTCATCTTGTTTCCATCTTGAATTTTACTAATTCTGTTAGCAACAAACGTTTTAAATTACAAGGTTTCATTGAAATCCACGCTAAAACGATTGTGGAGTCACACCAATAGTGTTGCAAAATATTATTTGGTCCAAGTGATTTACTTTCCGCATTAATTTAACTAGTTATTCAGCTCCCAGCATCTCCAAGTGAGGAAGAGAAATAGTTTTTAATAGAGCGACGCGAGATTTGGCACAAAAGAGTCTAACGATAGCCTGATCATTTTGATCTATACTCTTACCCACGACTCATAAGTAAATTGCCTATTTTTTAACCTATATCTCTGTTTGTAAGTGTCAAATTATTGAGGAGTTGTGTTATAGTTTTATTTACTGCACTAGTGGAGTAAGTAGATAGAAACCTGTATTATTATGTTGGTTGTCTACTGTCTACTGTATACAGTTTTCACTAAATTAAACTAACATTTGACATTTCTCAGACAGAACTGTCTGCGAAATCGAATATTTTTGACAACTTATGCCAAAATTTTAATTTTATGTTTGTTATTTTTAGTTTTATACAAAACCATTTGGTAAGTCGTGGGTAAAGCATAGTACTTTACTCGACGAACAAATTGCATATTTAGCTCGTTTCTTTAGCCCACTCGCTCGCAAGCTCGCTCATAGGCCAAACACACTCGCTGTAATATGCAATTTACTCCACTCGTAAAGTAATATACTATTAACATATGAACATGCTCCATAGGCTGCCTGAAAAGCATCACAAAAACCGTGTAACTCTAAATGAATGTATTTGTTGGTTACGCATCTAGGACTCTTAATTTTTTTAAAGCTCACCTATATACTTAGACCAAGATGTGTAAATGCTTAATGGTAAGGATTCGCCCCAATCAATTTTTAGTTGCCTTTATAATAATAGGCCCAACTAAGCCTAGTGGGTCAAAGATTTTTGATACTGTTGATAAAACACTTCTTTTAGTGTGCGCTTGGTTTAAATTTGGTAACTTTATTACGTATTCCAATTTATCAGATTCTGATCGCCAAAAAATTCCTAACGTTTTACAACTGTCGTGATTAGTAAGAAAATGCCCAATATTTTCTGAATCCTTGTTGGTAAATTTTTTCAAAACAGCATTCTTGTTGCAATTACATTTTTTTAAATTGAATCCATACTTTTCTAAAATTTTGGAAATATTTTGTGCAATGGAAATAACTTCCCTTTCACAAGAACCATCAGTGATAAAATCATCTACATAAAAATCGTGAGAAATAATAGTACTTAATTGTGGTAATGATTTTTCAATGTTAACAGCAATTTGTTTCAGACAACGTGTCGCCAAAAATAAAGCCAATCCAGTTCCGTAAGTTACAATGTTAAATTTAAAATGATGAATTTTATCGTGAGCATTTTCGCGCCAAACTATACGCTGCAAATCTTGTTGAAAGTCATTTACTTTGATCATGCGGTACATTTTTTCTATATCCGCAGTTATTACCACCTCATGCATTCGAAATCTTAGTAAAAATGAAATTAAATCATATTGAATGCAGCGGCCTATCTTTAAAACATCATTAAGAGCATAACCGGAAGTAGGTTTGGCAGTACAGTCAAACACTACCTTTAATTTAGTCGTATCGCTGGATTCGTTTAGCACGCCATGATGTGGTAAATAGTATATACTTTGTTATCTTCGGTATTGACAATTTCAGATGGCTCGATTTTTTCCATATGACCAAGTGTTTGGTATTCTTTCATGAATAATACATATTTTTGTTTAATTTTACCTACTATTTCTTGCAAACCTTTTTTCCACAGAAACTAACCGTTGTTTAGCTATAGACAATGAGTATAGGTATTCAAAGTTGTGACGAGTTGGAAGAGTCACAATAAATCTTCCAGAAGAATCACGTGAAACGGATTGTACAAAATGCTCTTCACATTTACGTTCTTCTAGCGAATATTGCTTTTCTACAACCGCTTCCTCGATAGTCCAAAATTTTTGCATACTATAATCTAAACTATTCTGACTGACTACGTAAAAAGAAATAAGTTTTTTATCGTTTGGAACTTGTAATGGTCCAGAAACCACCCAACCAAGTAATAATTTCTGTAAAATGGGTAACCCATTTCCTAACTCGATCTGTCCAGCGGATAATAAATCAAAAAATATTGAAGCACTCAATAGGATATTAATTTTTGAAGTAACATTGAATTGTGGATCAGCTAAAGTAATGTTATCTGGTATATATAATAAAGTAGAATTGAATGTTTTTAAAGGTAAAGCACTAGTTTTTTATGAAGAATTAAGAGCTTGATATCAGCAGTAAAATTATTATATAATGACTTGATAGAAGAAAACGTTTGAGATTTAATTGGACTTTCCATTTGACTTATTCCGTGATGAATTATGTCCAATAAACAACGAGCCCTGTGATATACCTACTCCAAATTTGTCTCGAATAGGTATAACAGCAGCCGATAAAATAATTTGCGAGTTTTTATTACAATGTAAATTGATTGGTGAGGATTGCTCCTCTTCAGATGATGAAGATTTAATTTGATTTTGTGTAAACGATGACGAAAAATTACCAGATACTAAATGTAATATTGTGTTGCGCCTCCCGTGACATTTTTTACACCCTGATGATCTGCATTCCTTAACAAAATGAGTATTGCAAAGGCAGTTAATACAAAGTTTAACCTTTTAACTTCGTCCTTACGATTATTAATTGGTAATTCCTGAAATTTATTACTCGCATATGTATATATAATGTTGACCCTTACAAAAACCGCAAGCTGGTATATTTTGTGTGCTATCTAAATACGAATTAAACCTATTTTTCTGTTCGAAATTAACTTTAGTTTCCCTTTCGAAACGCTTTTCTTTAAACCGTGCATCTTTTTCACCGTCATTTCTTGCTTCTAAACCTTTAGAACGTTCATTTAAAAATTGCAAAGTTTTTAATATCTGGCTTACCTTCGAACTTAACAATGCGAGCTTGATTCCATAATTCACGAGTTTTGTTATCTAATTTTCTAGATATCAAAAAAATTAAAACAGTATCTTCTTTCTTAACGGGTTTATTTAATGACTTTAATGTTTTAACATGTCTATTTATTTCATCAATCAGTTTTCGAATCAAAATAGAACTTTCCGATTGAATGACTGACAAATCAATCAGATCCTTTAAATGATTTTAAATCATACTAGGTTTGTCATCATATCGATCTGTTAACAATTTCCATGCGGCATCAAAATCATCAATACCTTCGATAATATTTTCTGCATCACCCTTGATGCATTGTTGCAATCTATAAAATTTTTGAGATTAATCAAACTTTGAATCGTTTACGACTAATGATTCGAATATATTTTTGAACTTAAACCACTTGTTATATTTCCCGTTAAATTCCGGTAAGGTAATTTTTGCAACTGTAACTGTGATTGGGATGTACCTATTGATGTTTCATTTACATGAATACTATACTAACACTGCTATTACTAGGTGACTTTGATCTTACAGAAGCTTCTCCAGTATGTTCCAAAATTAATGATCTAATTTTACCAATGTATTGAACATATTTGTCTTTAAAAACTTCGCGAGTATCTGACTCTAATTCATTTGGATCTTCAATTTCAATATTATCCTGTACCTCATTAAACTCGTCACAAGACACAAAGTAATTGAATTTTTTCACAACAAGTATGTAACTCGTGCACTTTTTTAATTGAAAATTTTTCTATAAATGTAGAAAACCTAGTTAATTATGCTTTTAATGCTGTCCTGCGCGTTTTTAAAGAATTTAAGTCTGCCATTTTTAAATTTGTTTTTAGTTTTTACTGAGAAAACGATAACCGATAATGATGCTAACAAATATATAACGTGGCAACGTGATTAACCAAATTGTTTATGTGAATGAGTGAATAATTAAAAATCTGGAGACACTGCTTCATCTAATGAGAACACTTCTAAACATATGCTCAAAACCGATAAGAAATTAGGAAAGAATAAGGAATAACTCACCCTAATTTTCTTCCTTTTCTAACTTGCGAATATCCAATACTGCTGCGCGCCGTTGGTCTTGACTGCAACGATTGATTGAAGGTCAATCCGGCTTTATATGGACCAATAATGTTGGTTTTACGAAAATTCGTAAAATGGTATTTTCTCTCGGATGAGGTTGATAAATTATCTTAAGAGTGGACTGTATATATTTACTGTATTTACAGCCACATTTATATACAAAAAAATAACAATTTGGTTAATTTAAATGTAAAAATTATACAATACTAATTTAAATAAAAACACCTGTGTCTATCATCCCTTATGAGTGGGTACTGACGGTACTGTCTCTTCCCGGCTCGGTTCTTGTCAGGCGCATTACACCACGGGATTGATCAGTAGCGTCTCATAAAGAAATAAAACAAATAAAAACACAAATTACAAAAATAGTTAACATGCTTCAACACTAATGAAATATTAACTTATGTTGTAGCACATTATTAGCAATAAATCAATTTTAACTACCTATAGACAATTTAGAACAAATATTAAAGACAAAACTACTTTAATGGCAAATAAAGATGTAGTCTACATGATTCCTTGCAGTAATTATAATAAAAGTTATATTAGACAAACTAAAAGATTACTATATAAAATCGTGTAACAGCTCACAAAACTGATTGTAGATTATATTTATAAAGTTTCGGCTTAGCTAATGAAGTTATTGAAACAGGTCATGTAATGAATTTTAATATAACAAAATCTTTAATTTCTGTAAAAAATTTAACAAAATGGACTTTATTTATCAAAATATTAATAGCAGGAAAAAAATCATATATTGACCATCTGAGTGATTTTTATTCTCATTTATTTCAACTTGATTTAAACCCTTCCCAGATGTGTAAAATATCTTTCGAGTTTATTTTTGAGTAAATACTAAAGTCTAATAATAATTAGTTTTCTATCCTATTACTACTAATATCATAGTTACATGATTATTTTTTAATATAAGTGACAAATATCTTGACACTAAAGTCAATTTTGAATTTAATAATTTGCACTTTAATATATAGGTACTCTTGTTATTGTCCTTGTTAACTTATGTAAACATCAAACGTTGCAACTTCACAGAGATTTAAGTATAAATTTGTGAGAGAATTCTACTTACCTTCTCTCTTTAATTAAATATTGTAGCTCCCTGACGACGAAATATAAGTATATTTCCAGAGATGGAATTAAAACTAAAATGTTTGAACATAATAAGTTTTAATATCAATCAGATTAAATCAATAAGTCAAAAAATAATAGTTTGGATCAAGGTTATTATTCAATGGCATCATAGGCCAGGCAATCTGGCCTCTGCCTAAAGCATTTCGTAAAATAAATCCTAGATTCCCGAAAATCCATAAATCTGTTTGGGAATCAGTACTGAGTGTGGCCGTATGTCCGTAAATGGCTACTTCACCCGGCTTCATTGTTTAAACAATGCAAATATGTAGTAAAATCAGTTTTTTTGCTCTAACTCGTTTGCATATTGCCGCAGCAAAATAATATTGCAGTCATTTTTAACTGCTAAAATTTCAGGTGGAATGAGATGTCGCGCATCAAAATCGAATAAGTAGGTACTTAGTTATTAATAAAAAACCGTTAAAAATCAATAATTTATTTAATAACTTTTTGTACTGCAATAAACAATTACTGACACTGAAACCTATCTCAAATGATGCATTCTGATATAAATATGCATGATTTTTTCTTATTTGAAATTTTTGTTATTTAGTTAATTATTTAGATTTATACGTTAATTGTACGCAAAAAGGGCTTTGTTTTTAAATGCAATAAAAAGTTTCAGAAACGTGCTACAATGATCTTTATATTTACTGACTAAAGGAAATAAATAATGTAACCTCTTGTTATGAATGGACTAAAACTTTTATTCGCAAAAAAGTAAACTTCGTTAATGTTATTCTCAACAGAAAACTATCCGTGCCTAGCAAACATAACCTCTAAAGCTACAGGGGCTATGTGGACCTTTTTTTCGAGGCCGATTGCTGTTACACCTACCCGGAACCGTCCTTAAATGACATGCATCAGGCAGGTGCCGACTCGAGTAAAAAAAATGTTTTATACACACCCTTGCAGGTAGTGTGGGATTCCCAGACCCCTACGAGTCTGGGCTACCCACTTAAAACCACTCATCTTGTTTGTCTTCTTTGTTAGATGTCTTCGTCTCTCTTCTGTCTTAGTCTTTCGTCTTGTTTTTTTTTTTGGCATTTTTTTTATAGTCTGTTTACGGAGTCTCATGTTGTTTTTGATCTTATTGTTTTGTCCACTAGGTTGTCTTTGTTTATGGGGTCTATCGTTGCTTGGGTCTCTGCCCTGTCCCCTTGCCATCTCTGGCATTCGAATATTGAATGTTTAACTGTGTCCGTTTCACCGCAATAGATACAGTAGACATCCCTAGCTTTCCCTACCCTGTTTGTGTAGTATTTGAATGATCCATGTCCTGTTCGAATTTGTGTTATAAAGTAGTTTGTCCCCCTTATGTCTACATTTTGCCCAAATGTTTTCATCCACTCGCCTTTTGGGGGCCGAAACTACGCCTATGTAGGATTACTCCTAGATATTTTAAGATTTTAATTGGGGAGACCTCGACTCCTCCTATTTTAAATTTATTTCCGCTGGTGTCTCTTTTGCCGTTTAGTATTATGATTTGCGTTTTTTCTGGGGCTAGTTCCAGGGAGTTTTTTACCATCCATTTTTTCGCTATTTCTATGGTTTTATTAATCCTGTACTCTAGTACCATCCGGAAGGGTGCTATCACAATTATTGCCAGGTCATGGGCTAAGCTCACTGTGCTCACTCCTACCCCGTAGTCCAAGTTCAGTATCTTGTCGTAAAATATGTTCCAAGTAGGGGGCCTATGACTGAACCCTGAGGAATTCCCGTGCTCATTGAGAGATCTTTTTTTATTTATTTTTTAGTCTGATCGATATATTTGTGAAATAGTCGGATATTTATAAGGTATTGGGAGATTTTAAATCCCGCTGCGGCGTCGGTAACTTTGTCCCGTACAGTTTATCAGGCATAGGAGCCTGTATAATTGTTTTTCTTTAATTGGTTTGCCCGTTTTATGTATGAGAATTAGGCAGGCTATCTTCCATTCCGATGGCATTTTTTTGGATCTTCATTGAAAAGTCCGACCATCAATCCCGAGTCACAGTTATGTAGTTCCTTAATAGCTTTCAGTGGTACAGAGTCGTTGGCCGGGGGCTTTTCCCATCTTCATTTTGGATATTGATTCCCTTAGCTCTTCCGCACTGAAGAGCGCGGGTGCAGCGTGTTTAGGTTTAGGTAGATTTACTGTTCTTTTCGGAAATAGCGATCTTGTTATTTCCGTTTCTCTTTCATCAGTCATGCTGAACGGGAGACCTTGCGAGTTTACCATTTTGATCCTAATTTTGTAGCCTTGGCCCCATAGGTAATTTTCGAGATCGGCGCATAACTGCTTTCAGTGACTTCTCTTGGAGTATTCGATACTCTTTCTTAGTTCTCTTTTCTTTTCCTTATAGGCTACCTTGCTCTGTTGCACGCAGATCTTTTCCCAGCAATTTCCTCACTTCACCAGTATGGCGCCGTGTTCTGGAGTGGTCCCACTATCTTAGAATTGTCGTCGCAAGTTTTGATTGTTTTTGTAAAAGTACGGGAGTCTTTCTTATCACCAACACCTCTGACGCCTTCATATGTCCCCTTGAACCTCAAACTCAAATTCAATTTTTTTATTAGTATACAATACATCTTGTTTACAATTTAAATTTAAATCACTACCTAAAACTCATTTATGTAAAGTACTAATAATAGTTACCAACACAATGGATTTTAAAAATCTGTGTGTGTTGGTTATCTACCTATTCTAGTTAATTTCGTATATTTAAAGTTACATCTTATCTTATAAATAATATTTGTACTTTTTTTTAATTTAACATGTAAATATTGTTAACATTATCAAAGTTACTTTCCAATATCCACTGACCTATTTTGTGTTTAACAACCTTAAATAGTTTATTCCTAATGAAATCAGGTAATACATTGTAAACTGTAGGACCAATATAACTTATATGCCTCTTAGTTGCAGAATTTCTGGATAATGTCAATGTTAAATTTTGGTTTTCAGCAATACGAGTATTTTGATTATGCCTTATTTTTTGTCTGTAATACTGAGTACTAAGCATAAAGCGTATTACAGCCTTTATGTATAACTGTTCTAATGTCATCAGTTGACTCTCCTGAAAGAGTAGATCTGTGGAAAATCTTTTATTCTTAAACATCATGTATTTTTTAACTATAAAGAAGTTAGAAGTTGTTATTTTACTTGCACTGCCCCATATTATTATTCCATAATTTATAATTGATTCAACCAAGGAATAATATACTATTTTTAACATTTTAAGGGTCAAAACATTTCTAAGCTTATAAAATTTATAAATAAGTTTTCTAATCTTTTTTGTAACATAATCGACATGTGTTTTCCAGTTAAGATTTTCATCTAAAAAGATACCTAAATATTTTAAAGACTTAACCCTCTCAATTTTGTCAGAACAGGCACACTGCATTACATCTAAACAACTAGGGCTGTGAATCCTAAGAGTCTGCACACTAGGAAGAGTTCTTGGAGTTAACCCAAATGTGATGAACTTTGTCTTTTCGATGTTAAGTGACAACAGGCTGTGATCTAACCAACATTTGACTTTTGCAATAGCCGCTTCTGCATTCCTTACAACAGCCTCCCAGGATTTACCCTGAACTATTAATGCAGTATCGTCAGCAAAACAAAATATTTTACTTTCATTGTTGCTAAGAATAGACAAAATGTCAATTATGTAGATACCTACTGAATAAGAGTGGACCCAGCACTGTCCCCTGTGGAACACCACAAACCACCACTAGAGACTCACTTACAGTATCTCCAATCTTAACGCGTTGTGTTCTATCTTTTAAGTAGCTTTCTATTAATTTATATGCGATACCTCTAATACCTATGTTATAGAGTCTCTGCAGTAGTATGTGATGTGCCACAGTATCGAATGCTTTCTCTAAATCCAGGAAAATTCCCAAAACTCTTTTTCCTCCATCATCTAAGCCCCTAAGGATCAACTCTGTTACTGCACTTAATGCATTCTCTGTACTGGAATTCTTTTTAAATGCATACTGATTCCTGTAAAGTAAGTTTTTATTATCAAGAAAAGACTGTAGCTTGACTTTTATGCATTTTTCAATTAATTTACTGATCGTACTTATTAAAGCGATTGGTCTATAATTGGAAAGTACTTCCCTATTACCACTTTTAAAGACTGGGGCTATAATTGCTTTTTTTTAAACTTTTGGAAAAACTCCCGTATCAAAAATACAATTAATAACATGCAGCAAAGGTAAAATCAAGTGATTATGATTCTGTTTTAAGGCTTCTGAAGTTATTCGATCCTCACCGCTCGTTACGTTATTTCTTAGCGAATTGATTTTGCCGATTAGGTCATTTGCGGTTACTGGTGTAAAATAGCAAGACTCTACATTTGACTTGGTGGCTACATGAACATTTATATCAGGAGGTTTTATTTTTTCTGCTAACTCAGGAGCTATGTTTTTTAAAAAATTGTTAAATTCAGTGGATATTAAGTAAGGATCTCGGATGGTCTCATTTTTTTTATTTAGTATTGCCTTAAGGTTATCTTTATTTGAAATATCATTGGTCACTTCTTTTATTATGTCCCATATTTTCTTGGGATTGTTAATGTTATTATGTAATTTAACTTTATAGAAATCATATTTTGTTTTTTTTTATTAGTTTGGACAAAAGGTTTTGATAACATTTATATTTATTTAAAATTTCAGTATTGTTAGGATTCTGAGAACATTGTTTTTTTATAAGATTTCTTTCCCTTATTGATTTTAAGAGACCATAAGTGATCCAAGGCTTCAATTTATATTTCTTATTGCTAACTTTAGGTAACCTGTTTAGTGAACTTTTCAATAGCACTGCTTAAACAGACAACAAAATTTTCAGTATAAGTTTCAGCATCATTCTCATTCATATGATATTGATATAAGATTAGATAGCTTAGCATAATCAATTTTCTTTTGTGTTTGGTTTTTTTGTGGTAATTTAGTCTCATTATTTAGCATTAGGTTTAGGAGGATGAGATAGTGATCCGTAAGGTCAAATTTTAGAATTATAGGATCTATTGTATTAAAACATTTGTCCTTACACTTAATAAAAAAATGATCAATACGGGATCAAGTCGCTGGAGTGTTTTGGACCAGGACCCGTGTCCATATTTTCCACCTTCAGTGTGTCGTCCTTATTTTCCTGTGTGTCATTCTTGTCGTCTTGGATCATGAAGGAATTTTTACTTTCTAGGAATTGTTGTGGCTCTTACTCGCTTTTTGTTCTCTTCCTCGCATGTCTTCGGTTTTTATTGAGTACCTCTTTACAGATTGGGCATTTCCTAGCAACGGCTTTATGACTTTTCACTTGGCATAGCGGGCATGCCTCTTTATTTTGGCACTCTGTCGCCGGGTGACCTTCTTCTCCACCTTTCCTGCATTTTTTGACCAGTCTGGGCCTTTGCAGTTTTTGGTGGTATGGTCGTACGCCCAGCACTTGCCGCACTTGTCTATCTTGTGCCTGTATTCCACTGAGCACTTCGCGAGAGCCACCCTATTAACTTCTTCCGCGATTTTTTTAGCTGCCTCCTTGTCTAAGGTGATCGTGGTTGCCGTCATTTTGTTTTTCATAGGCCGTGTTTAAGAACTTAAATTTGTAAATAGATATTTTAACATTTTTTCACATTTCAGGTTTTAGTTAAGTGTCACATTAGATAAGTAATTTGTTATGGTGTTTGTCTAAAATTTTATTTTCATAATTTGAGTGTGACGGGCTGTAGAGACCCTTAGGTCTTGAGCGATTTATGACACCCATCATTTATTCATCGTTCTCAGCCACTATTATCTAATATCGATAAATTTAAACAATGCATTAGAAGGCGAGGCCGCGCGCGCAATTCAATCATTAGGCATCTCCGATGCAAAATATGAGAATGCTTAGAAAAAGATTTAAGATCGGTATGAAAATTCGGATGAGTTAGTTGAGTACCACACGCAGGCGTTTTGCGAATTGAATCCCATGAGCAAAGGTTCAAACATTGATTTTCGGCGTGTAATTGATGACGCAAATAATCATCTAGCAGCATTAAAAACTCTTGGGCAGGCTACAGAGTCATTCGATTCATTACGAATATACATATTAGCAAAAAAATTAGATTACAAGTCTAAACGTGCATGGGATAGGGTAGCTTTGTCAATAAAAGGAAAGCGTACATTAAACGATTTTATGTTGCACTTAGAGAGCCAGTGTAAATACTTGCATAGAAGTATGTTGGGTAAGCAGACCCCCGAATAACGCAGGTAGCAAAGGATAGGCCTCTTACAATAGTAATAATAACCACAATAAATAAATTTCAAAAAAAAACAATCAATCCGTTGCGGGACATGCTGCAACCACAACAACCTGTCCATAATGCAACGATAATCATCCTCTTTATTTCTGTGGTGAATTTAAAGCATTAGATATACCGGCGAGATTTAAAAAGGCGAAGGAGTTAAAAGTTGTCCTTCGGGTCCATGCAAAAGGTGTAATTGATATCATAACACATTGTTACATTTGAATAAAAAGAAAAATAGTCAAAGTCGAGAAGGCCAAACACCTTGTGATCAGATCCCTTCGCAACCAACAGCACTGACCGCTCAATCGTTAGTAGTGTTGCCCAAATTCAGTCTTGGTCTTGCAGTCTTGGTCTTGTTCTTGCGTTTTTGCAAGACCAAGACCAAGAACAAGACCGCGTATTTTTAGCAAGACCAAGACCAAGACTGACCGTGCAAGACTTTAGCAAGAACAAGACATAGCCTGCAAGACTCTTGCGTCTTGCAGCTAGGACTTAGCGCTATTTCACGGAGTAGTTAGGTGTAACAGTTCGGTGTATAGGTACATGGTGTAAAACCAGCTCAGTTGTTTGAAGATCACCAGCTGTTTTCATGTTGCTGAAGGGACTCGAGTAACTTGTACCTACTTGTCTGATCGATACGAAATTTTTAAATATTAAATTATTATGAGAACCTTAACCAGATGATGATTAAATTATTATATGAGAAGCTTAGCTACCAAAAAGTAAGTAAATGGTGGATAGAGCTTGATCTGGAGTTTGAAGGTCACCAGCAGCTTGCATGCGTGCTACGGTCTCTCTAGTCAGACCGCAAATGACAATTAAAATAAAAAATAACAAAATAATTTTGCAAACGCACGGCGCGTGAATCCCCGCGCTGTAAATAAAAATAGAAAATCATTTTTTCGCCGACTTTTTTCGGCAACTTCAAAGGCGCGCGGACGGGGCGCGTGGACCCGCGCGCCGCCAGTGAAGGCGCGAGAGGGGGCTGGAGGTCTGCTGGGAGCGGCGCGCGGCGCGGGATAGGACACGCCGTGTAGCCCCGCGGGTACACGCGCCGGCGGCTTCTTTTGAAATCATATACAGGGCCACAGGGCGTAGGTATACTCATGCAAAATAATTTCGAATTTTAAGAGTACCTACAGGTGTTCCAAAGAATAAATAAGTTTTAGAGTGCTTAGAATGAAAATGAATACATTATAATGATCACGCAAGTAGTATTATGATTACGATAAAATGGTAAGGATAGGTAGTAGATGTCATAATAATTTATTCTAGTAAGTATATACATATTATAATATTGATTATATGGTTTTAAACTAATTACTTAGGTACTATTATTGTACATTCAGTCATTATAATTCTTAAGTTTTTACAAGAAAAAATAGCAAAAAAGTGTTCAAATATCACCCGTTTGATAAATATTGTAGCCACTTTTAAATATACCTGAAACATGTAAAACAATTCTACAATACTAATAAAATAATATAAAAAGCGTAGATACTTACCTACCTACTAATAAAACAAAAAGCCTAAGATATTATTATTAAGAAACAGTTACTTCCATGAAAAACGACATATAGGTCAGTTGATTTTTCAAATTTCTTATCAAATCTTCAGTAATTTATTAATCTGCTTGATCTTTACTATGGCTATGTTAATTCAAGCTCACAATGTTCCAATTCTAATACGTTTTTCTAAGATTTAAAATAAACTTTAATAAATAGTAATAGACTAATAGGTAATTGCTAGACTTGCAAGACTCTTGCTGCAAGACCAAGACCAAGACCAAGACTGGGAGCGCAAGACCAAGACCAAGACCAAGACCAGGTGTATTGGCGCAAGACCAAGACCAAGCCTGGCTAAGTCTCGTCTTGTTCTTGCATTTGGGCAACACTAATCGTTAGAGGACTCAAGTGATAATGTACTGCTGGGTATAGCTATTGTTCAGATAGCGGCCCGCGAAGGAAAATTACATGAATGCCGAGCGCTTCTGGATTCGGGTTCTCAGGTAAATTTTATTACACAGGAATTAAGTAATCGATTGAAACTTAATTCATTACAATCTGAGACAACGGTTTCGGGAATTGATCAGGCGTCCATAGAGTTGAAATATCGGACGTAAGTCAAATTACAATCAAAAACGTCAGAACTTGAATTTGTAAATAGATATTTTAATATTTTTTCACATTTCAGGTTTTAGTTAAGTGTCACATTAGATAGGTAATATCTTATGGTCTTTGTCTAAGATTTTATTTTTATAATTCGAGTAAGACGGGCTGTAGAGACCTGTAGGTCTTGAGCGATTTATGACATCCATCATTCATTCATCGTTTATTTACCACATGTTATTTTTTTGTTTTTTCTTGTAATAAATTCTCTTAAACTTAAGAATAGTTTTTAGGTAGAAACAGATCTTGGGCGTTCGGAGTCATTTTGTTTAGTAATCACTTAACAGACATTGACGAACGAACATCTCTCGTCTATTTTTAAAGCATTGTAAAACTATTATAATCAATTACTAATTTTTCAATAAATCAGTATATCAGAAGTGTGCATTACAATTTAATACAGCGAATTATCCTTTGATAAGACGCTTATTTTGTAGTTTTCCTTCCATTAACCTAGTTTCTCAGTCAGTACTGTCTTCACGTCTTTGGCCATGGTGCCCTCCTTCATACCTCTGATGATAATTGCCTCTTGAGCGGCGTTACCTAGGTTTGTCGTTTTTATGTTTGTCGATTCCTATTTGAGCACTTTTGTTCCGGTCCATGGTCAGTAGTAGCTTTCCATCTTTGGTACTCCCAATAGTGCGTATGGAGTCTTTGGCTTCGCTTGACCTCACCGCCTCTTTCACGGTACTTAGTATATCTTTAAACTCTTTCTTCTCCTAACTGATGACCATGCTGCTGGTTTTTTTGCCATCAAACGGCTGGTGTTACCCGCCTTTTCGCTTCTTGTTGTGAAGATGTTTCGATGGTTTTCTTTTTCTTAAATATGACTTCCGTTATCTTTTTAAAGGTCTCTAGTAAGAGAAAGTTTACGTGATGTATTGTCACCTCTTAATCCCCCACGGTTTCTTTTCTAAGCAATTAGGGTTTCTCCCATAGGTCTGGTTTTGTTATGTTATGTCCTCAAAACCCGATTTTCAACTCACACTTAAGGTTAAAATTTTAGAAGAATTAGGTTAGGTTAGGTTTTTAAAATAAATAAATAAATAAATAAATAAATAAATAAATAAATAAATAAATAAATAAATAAATAAATAAATAAATAAATAAATAAATAAATAAATAAATAAATAAATAAGGCCTTTATTGGAAATAATAGAAAAAAGAATTTACATTTTATATTCAAGAATACAAAAAGTCGTTCTACAAAGGCGAAGTCTAGCAAGAAACTTAACCTCTTAAAAGTCCTTAAAAACAATCCTTTACTTTTTCAAGCTCAAGATTGCATTAAAAAACGACTTTATGCAGTCAGAATTTTTATTGCCAGCTTCTTTGAAGGCTCGCAGGCTTGCAATTTGCCTACTCGTCCAGTAAAAGACCACTTTCAGGACTTGTTACGTAAACTACTATTATCATATATTAACAAATGATTTTAGTCAAAATATTTTTTTAACGTTTTTACATTTAGAAATGACATAAAACATGGTTACCATAAATCTGTATTTACCTTCTTATTATTTGTTATCTATATAAAAAAAATTATTCATAAAAAAATATTTTACAATGTTGCTAGATTATATAATAAAAAACGGGAATTAAAAATATTTTAAGGCTAAATTATTTACTTTAATTAATAAAGTCGTAATAATCCTTCTGATAATTAAAATGTAATTTTATGGAACAAAAAAAATTAATGTTTTACTCATTGACTTATGTCCCATTACATTTTAATTTTCTTTTACACATTTTTTTAAAATATGTCGTGTTTTTTAGGTTAGTGACAATCTTAAAAGTAGATTTAGGCGGATAAAAGAAAAAAGAATAAAGATAGATTTAATAACTTTACTAAAAAAAAAACTTGCAGCGACAGACTTGGACGTTTAATTCTAAAAACGAATATTTTACTTAAGATAAACTGTTGTCTGATGCAAAACAAAACTTGGTTTTTAAGGGTGAACATACTACTTTATACAGACTTAAAAAATCAATGGGATATAAATTTAAAAAAGTGAATTGGTGGCAAATTTTAAATAAGCAATGACATGTTATAATTAGAAAAATCGCATTGTTTTAGAAATTTATGGTACTAAAAAAGCGCAATAAAGTAATCAGATTCCTGTACTTAGACAAAACGTGGATATCCACAACGCGTCGATCGGTACAGCAATCTGATTTAAAAATTTAACTCGCAAGAACGAATAGTGACATTTTAAAAAATTGGATTGCTATTGAACTCATTTCTGCTTTATTCAATTTTTAAGAAAAATGTGTAATGGTCATAAACAATTTTCTATATCTTTCTCCCTCCTGTTCAGCAAAAAAAGAGATATTGCAGGAATGGTTAAGCAGCCATAACATTGAATTTGACAAAAAAATGTTAAACAAACAGTTATAGGTACACAATACTTCAACCATGCAAAAGTAACGATAAAACATATATAGTAGATGAAATTTTAAAAAATTTCGACTACCCATATGCCACTGAAATAATGGAGGTGGATTAAAAATACATAACGAACAGATTAACGTGACAATGGTTTTAACCAATTCTGTAACTTTAATTTTTGTTGTCTATATGTTTTTTTGTTTGTTTCATTTTCTTGTTTTATTTGTTTATTCTTTCTATAAGTGTATCTGTATTTCTGCTGAATTATCGCACTGAAGCTATTAAACATATTTTAAATGGATTTCCATTATTTGAAGCATATAGATATATATAACAAAGCATGTTATTATCTAAAAACTTTTGCCTTAGTATTTCTTATCAAAATAGATAAAACAAATTGATATGTCAGAACTCTGCACCTCCTGGGAAGGAACAGGAAGAATGCTTCAGTATAAAGCTGCAGTAATAGTTATCCCCGAATCTACAAATTTAATTATTATTATATTGCAAATACATTTATATTTTTTCTTCGGATTCAAGATAAGTTATAACAGCAGATAAACTTAACAATTTATTGGTAAACACCACTAAATAACAATTTCTTAAACTAAATTACACAACTCTAATACAAACACAACTACTAAATAACGTCTTTAAAATATCTCGTACAACAATCGCTCTTTATCGCGAGCTATTACAAATACAATTCCTTATTTATCGCCAACTAATACAATCGCCACTATTATTTATCGCCGAGTATTACATTATAACTACTGTCTGTCTCTCCATCCAACGCGGTCCTTTATATATATATATATATATATATATATATATATATATATATTATAACATATAAGAGTGTGTATGAATAATAATTTCTTTTGATTATATCAATTACTATGTTATAAAATATTCCTTACCATGAATTAATTTTGAATTTAAATATAAATATTAAATAGGTAAGAATTAACTTAATTTAATTATTTTCCAATATTATTATTTAGTTATGCTACCGGCTATTCCCTTACATCAGGGCCAGAGTTCCAAATATTCAAAAATATAGATTCAAAATCAGTTAATATAAAAATTTTCAATAAAATGACTGTAAAACCACACTATCCTAGACCAATGATGTTTTCTAGACATGAATTGTATATAAATTTCTAACCTTACTAATTCAAAATGTGACAAACTTCAAGAAACCGTTGTTAAACCCAAATATGCATCAAATATATGAAATGAAATATTCTGATTTGTGTTAATAAACAATTCAAATTAAACTTATCAAATAGTGAATAATTATTTAGTCAAACACGTAAAACAGTGAAATACAAATGTTCATCAAAGTTATAAAAAAATCAAACACAGAAAACTCTTTATTGTAACGAGTGAAAAGTGGTAACCATTTGAATGAAACTTCGCTCCTCTTCTGGAAAACCAGGATTCAGGATTCACTATTCTGGACAATCTACTTTCTTCCCCAGAACAGCAAAGATTTCAGGACACTCCTCTGGTAAGTGTAATTATGACTTTCTTTCTTGTTAACTATTAGTTTATTTTTCATTAACTTAATTAAAATGCAGTCATACCATATACTGCTCAACCCACAATTTAAGTATCTATTTCTTCATAAAATAATGTAATTTTCTCTTACCAATTGCTTTCTCTGGTTACCTTGTGATAATATTAATACTTTAAACTGATTTAAAACTTTCTTTTATCAATATTTTCAAAAAAAAACTCAAAATTTCTACGGAGCAATTTTTTAATACAACTTACATATCAAGAACCAGAAAACAAGAGAGATTCTATCAAATCAACAAAAAAACAACTGAAAAATTCAACAAACCTAAATCTATACATCCTTACCACCTAATCGCCTACTAATTCCTTATTTAAATAAAATTACTAACAAAATCTAAGTCTTGATTCATTATTACAATTTAAAGCAATGATTATTCTTTTTATTCTTATAAAATTTACTAGCACTACAAACTAATAATTTTCTCTTTTTCAGAATATTTCATTTGGCATTTGAACTATTAACAAATTAGAATATGGTTGATAAATTTGTATATTTTAAAAGTAAGTAAAAGTTTTAATATTTATTTTAACTATTTGTGATATTTTTATAATTTAATTTTCTTATTTAATTATACCCTTAATTCATTTAAAAATTAATGTTTAATTACTAACGTATTGGCAATTTTATAAGCTTTTAATTATTTACTTTTCCCATTTATCAATTTCATAATTATTGAAACTTTATATAATGTAGATTAAACAATTTTGAATCTTTAAATAAAATCTTTGAAATGAATTTGTATTTTTTTCTTTCTTATTCTATTTTCTTTTTCCTTTTTTAGGAATTATGAAGAAGATGATGATAATTAATCCCACTGTTACTGCATTTGTGCTCTGACCCGAAATAAGAAAATTTTCCTTTCTCTATTTTCCATAAGATTTTCATTTTACATTCTTATTTAATATAGCATAGTAACTCATATCATCTCAATATATATATAATTCTTCTCGAAACATCTACAAAGATCCCACAGTAACAGTTTTTTTAGAACGTCGTTCATTTCTAACATCAAAGGTTCTCGGCATCCAATCGAACATTTTCAGGTTCCAAGAAATATCCGTCTGTCTCGTTTACATCCTGGGCGGCAGGTACAGGCCTGGTTCGTAACAATACGTTCAATATATCTAAAAATATATTTTTGAATTTAGGATTTCCATCTTTGTTTTAATGGTTGTTACTTTATTTATTGTCACAAACACTATTATTTTACTAAGGATGTGACAACATTGCATTTACAACTGAAAATAGGATTTAATGTACAGGACAAAATTCTTTACCATAACAAGGCCTGCTTTAATATTTTTAAACTGGGAATGATGTAAATAGTTAGTTCTATGAATAAACAGTGGTGCAAATGAAATTATCGATACAACATTGTAATATCGTTGGATATCTAGGTTGCGTAGACATATGAAGCAGTGTTTTAATTTCTAGGTTATATATTAAATTCGAAAAAAAAATCAAAACCAAATAAATTAAAAATACAGTCAAATAGGTAAAATCAAAAAAAGTAATCACAAAAATAAAAAAATAAACTAAAAGGTAAAAAATGGATAACATATATTATTTAAAAATAAACCAATTGAAAACCACTCAAAAAGAACATGTAAAAAAATGTAAAAAACTAAAAACAAAAATATAATAAAATTAAAAAACAAAATTGTATACAAAATGGCAAAAATTAAAATAAAACACAGATATGACGAAATTAAAACAGAAAAATAAAATAAAAACAAAACAAAAAAATAAAAGAAAAATTAAAAACGAACGTGAAATTAAAATATCGTCTTAAAAAAACAATAAAAACTGGCCAAAAATTACTTTGAAAATCTCATAACAATAAAAAACAAATAATTAAAACTATCAAAAAGTAAGGAAATCGAGAAAGTAAAGCAGTAAAAAAAAAGTTAAGAAAAAACCGATAATACAGAAAAATAAAACAATCGCATAATTAAAAAAAAAATTAAAAATTGAAGAAACCGGAATTAAAAAAAAATAATATAAAGCTGGGTAAAAATGAATTAAAGACTAAATAAACAAAATAATAAAATAAAAAAAAACAAAAGCAAACCATAAAAAAAGATGGAGAGGAATGTAAAAAACCAATATTTAAAAAAAAATGATGTAATGAGGTAGGTACAAAGTTTTTTGGGTCATATTGAATCATTAACTGTCAATATTTTTTTAAATTGTTTTGTAACATTTTGTAATACTTTTTTTTTTTTTTTGTTTTATTTTACACCAAAACACATTGTGTGGACACAGTGGACTATGACATTAAAATTATAAAATAGATACCTTGAAATTTAATAACCTAAAATTAAGAGGTTTACACAAAATGTCCAAAATTTTAATACGATTCTAGGGTGTTAATAGGCCGTATCCAATTCGACTCTGCCGGATTCTAGTACTTTACCAGAAAATATAATTTATTACAAATATTTCCTCTAAAAATTGTTTAATTTAAAATAATCCAGTTTTTAATGCTTGTTATTACCTATATGATAAAAAAGATTGTTTTTGTGATATCATCACCCGGACTAAAAGGGACGAAAAGCAGAAGCAGAATCCGACGCTATTTGGGACGCTGCACAGAGACATCAGTTACGTCGCGGCGTCTCAAAACTGTGCGTCGCATGTCGCTGATATCCGTCGTTAATACGCGAACACAACAGGTTATTTTCGCCAATAAAACTTCTACCGAGTTCCGATTTTCGGAAACATATGGTGTTTACTGATTTGAAAACTTTTTGTTATTTTGCCCGAAATTTCTTCCAAACGGATTAAACTAATATTGTAAGTTTTTTTAAACTATTTCATTATGTTTACACTTATATTAATTGAGATTTGATACAAATTATTCAGAAATTTACAATTTATATTTAATATATCTTACAAATATACTAAATCTCATCAAAAACTGATTTTAAAAAAATCTGAAAACAGTGTTTGTATTCGGATTTATATATTTTTATTCGGACAGTGCAAAAATACCTATTTAAATTGGTTACCAATAATTAAAACAAATAAATAAATAAATTTAAAAAATTAAAAGTATGAGTTGAAAATCTTTATATAGAGAATTGCAAAACGATCGCATTTATTTAGTCGGACCAAAAATTTAAAAGTAAAATCGTTTTGTATAAACAAATATAGCGAAAAAATTGTTTATATTGTGTATGTCGATAGAATTTTAATGCACCACTTTTTCAGCAAGTTTTTAAAAATTTAAGAAAACTTAATTGTGAGACATTGTAAGTTCTTGGTCATATTAAATATTTCCAAATTAAAATTTTTAATTAATAAACTTTCTTTTCAATTTCTTTACTAGACTTTAATAAATATGTTGTTAATGTATTGAATAAGAATTGTAAATTGAAATAAAAAAAAATCCAAATTTTGGTCTTAACGAAAACGGAATGGTGCAAATATTTAAGATTTGTTGTAAATCTGGAGCAACTGACACGAAAAAAATGTAAAATCATAAGTAGGTGTAATTAGTAGTGATTTTTTGACAAAAGGTCCTAGGATAATTAGTAATTACAATATATTCCTGCACATTTTTTAGTAAACAAACTTTATTTATTGAAATACACAGTTTAAAGGATCTCATTTATGCAAATTGTTCACTACACGAAAGGTTAAAGTTAATTATTTTTTGTCTTCGACGGGATAAACATTTAGAATTTTGCACGGTGTTGGTAATATGGGTCCCGGCAGGTAAAATGTTTAATATGAAAATTTAAATCCTGTTACCTATAGGTAACTAGGGTCCCGACACTTCTTGACTACCTGTAATGACAGCCGTCGGTTGGTCGTCACGTAGCGGACAATTTTATCAGCGGGGTTCCTTAATACAATTAAAAAGACTTCTGATAAATACAATATGTAAAATATAAATTTCATTTATCCTAACTATTTACGGTTTTATTAAATCTCTGTTTGGGAAAAACCCGAAAGACATCATTAAGAGATTTACCTACCTAACATTTACCAAAATGTAAATTGTAACTAAATTATTTTATTCAGTTGACATTTTCGTTCTGTGAGTCTCTGTCTTATTTTTAATCAATTTAATGGCTCTTCAATATAACTATTTTTACCATTGATCTTAAGGGTATTCTGAGTGCAAAAGGAAAACATTTACTGGTGGTTGATAATTTTAAGTACAGTTTTCAAAAATGTTTAAAAAGTGGAGAAAGACGGTGGATATGTACAAATAAGATGTGCAAATCATACATCTTAAGTATGGGTGAAGTAAATACCTAATGTACCTGTAACAAAAATATTAAAGAACATTGCCATAACGCTTATATAGGAAAACTCAATCGTCACATTCTGAGCTCTTCTTGCAAACGCAAGGCTGTTGAAGATCTATCAGAAAAGCCGTCAAAAATTATACGACGTAAACATTAACACAATCTGTCTTCAACGATTACTACCCAGGATGTGGCATATGTAAGAAAAAATATGCATAACACACGCCGAAAGTTGCAGCCAGCATTGCCAAAAAACATCAAAGAAATGTTCGACATTTTGGAAAAACAAAATATTACAACAAATATAGGTGAACCATTTTTATTAGTTATTGAGAAAACAGATCAAATTGTGGTATTTTCGTGTAAAGCTAATATTGAATTTCTGGGAAAAGTTAACAGAATATATTTGGACGGAACATTTAGTATTGTCCACAATTTTTCTGTCAACTGTTTACAATACACGGCTATTATAATGGACTTTATATACCTTTAGTTTTTTCACTACTGCCAAATAAATTCAGTGTAACCTATCAAAAATTATTTGATATAGTAATAGACATTTGTAAGAATAGTATATTCTGTAACAAGGTTAGAATGAAAATTCGATACGAGAGGAACCACGAGTAATAGAATTTTCATTCTAACCGTGTAACAGACTGTATTTTCTCCACGACCATGTAATAATTCTGTTTATTTAAATTGAAATATGTAGCAAAACAATTAGAACGTCGCACTGACAAACTGAATGACAGTTTTAAAATTCACAGGGCAATCTATGTTTTTTGTTAAGCAATTACAGAATGTTATTCCGTCACTAGTTATAGAATGGAAATACATGCAAAACACATAAGAAGCAAGTGTTTCAGAATGAATATTCTATCTCAAGAGTGAGAATGAATACTTTCTATTATTAAAAATGAAGTCGGAATTATTACATTCATTAACGGTCGTGGAGAAAAATTGTACTAGATTAGAGATTACTGAAGTAGTTATTGATTTTGAAAAAGGCATTTAAGGGCCGTTCAGAAATTTTAGCCAGAGGCACAAATAGTTGGTTGTCGATTTCATCTTAAACAGTCTTGGTATAAAAAAATTCAGCAATATGGTTTGATACCTATGTATAAAAATGAAGCGTCCGAAATTGGTATATGGTTAAGAATAACGTTTGCTCTAACATTTTTAAATCCTGAAGAAGTAAGCGATTGTTTTGTTTTTGATTTGATTTTAATAGCACCAGAAAATGAAAATGTTCAAAAGTATTCAGATTATTTGATAGATAATTATGTTTCTGAAGATTCTGTATTTCCTCCTTTACTTTGGGCTCAAAATACGGCTGAACTAACACGAACTACGAATGCCTGTGAATCTTTTCACAAACATTTTAACGATTTTTTTTTTTATAAATCCCATCCTAATATATTTATTTTTTTAGAAAAACTTAAAGAATTTCAAATGGATACTTATGTAAAATTACATTACATTTAAGGTCTAAAATACATAATTGTAGAGTGAAAAATCGTCAAAAGTTTATCACAAAAATGATTGAATCATATCGAAAACAAGAAATAAACCGTTTACATGTTATTAAATGTATATCCTTTCACTGTGGCCCCAAAGAATAAAATGAATAAAAATTGTTACATTTAATTTAGTTTGGAAAAATAATTGAGAATTGCTTGAACCATATTTCATATAGCTTTTAGAAATATAGTTATTAGTTTGCAAGTTATTAAAATAAATGTATCTTTAAAATATAACAAAATATGCAAATATATATAAGTATATTGAGATGATATAAGTTACTATGCTATATCAAATAAGTAGATACATATAAAGAAAATTAATAGAAATAGGGAAAAGGAAAATATTCTCATTCCAATGCAGTAAATTTGGTATAATTTATAATCGTCTTCTTCACAATACCTAAAAAAGAAAAATAAAACAAAATAAGAAATTAAAATATACAAGTACCTACATCTAAGAGATATTTATTTCAAAGATTCAAAATAATTTAATCTAGAATATATAAAATTTTAATGATCATGTATTAAATAGATAATAAGAGTAAATATTGAAAAAGTTTATAAATTTTACGATACATTGGTAATTAAAACCGATTTTAAATAAATTAAGATAAAATGAAATAAAAAAATAAATTTTAAAACATAAATGTAAAACTTTACATAAAATTTATTATAAAATATTAGAAATCATAGAAGAAATATAAAAAAAATTTACTTACGTTCAAAATATACAATGTTTGTTATCAAGCCATATTGTGATTTGTTATTAGTTTAATTTCCAAATGAAAAGTTCTGAAAATAGAAAGATATTAGATTATATTATAGATAAGATGTTATAAAATTAACAATTCATTAAAAGTTTAGCAAATTTTAAAAGAATCACTATTGTATTAAATGTAAATAAGGAATTAAGTATTAGATTTTTAGTAATTTGATTTGACAAATAATTAGTAGGCGAATATAGAATAATAATGTAGTGTAAGTTTGTTTAGAGATTCAGTTGTTAAATTGTTGATTTCTGAATCGTTCTCTTGTTTACTACCTTTGGAAGGGTGAAGATGTAATAAATTTTACTCCGTTAAAATTTCGATTTTTTTTTTAAATACTTATAAAAGAAAGCATAAAAGTAGTCAAAAGTGTTAACAAAACCGCAAGACAACTCCTGATAGTATCCGGTAAGACGTAAAGTTTATATTTATGGAGAAATGAATGTTAAAAATGGTATGCTAAGCAGTTCATTTATATAAATGCTTCCTGAGTTAATTTAACGAAAGTAAAACTAGTTTCTAATAAGAAAGAAAGCATTAGTTTACTTACCATTTGATGCAAGAGCTGATTATTTCCTGATTAGAAGCAATTTTATTCATCTAAATCTCTAAAGTGCCCGTATATCATTGATGTCCTGGGAAATGGTGGATTCCATTTAAGAAGGATATCCTGTGCCTTAGCTTTTCCAAGAGAATACAAAATCACCAGAACACGGTATCAATTTACAATTTTTTTAAAATAAAGAACTTTCCTGTGTTTGATTTTTATGTATTTGATGAACATTTAATTTCATTTATACACTGTTTCACTGTTTAAATAAGTTATTTTTCATTCTTAGATAAGTTTAATTTGATTTATTAGTTACAAAATTCAGAACTTTTCATAATACTTGATTTAACTATATTTGGTTTTCTGAAAGTAATGTGTCAATGCGCACAAAACAATAAGAAAAAGTAAGGTTAAGGTCAAAATAGAATCATCGTTCAGAGAAAACATAATTTGGTATATGATTGTTGAATTTCATAATCGTTTTGTTGAAATTTTCAATTTTAGTTGAACTTGAATCTATTTATTATTTGAAATTTTTTGAACTCTGACCCTAAGAAAGAGAATAGCTAGGAGCATATGTTAAAATAATAATCATTAAAATAAAAGAAATTAATTTGAATCTTACTTTTTTCACATCTATATTAAAATTTAAAAAATTTTCAAGGTAAGAAGTACTTTATAACATGGTAACTTATAGAATACTTTAATAATAATAGAAAGAGTTATCATATGTTATAATATATATATATCGTATCGGCACAGTTCGCCAGATTTTTCAGGTACGATTTTGATGCGGCAACGTTGCCCGGCGAAGGTGGTACCGAGTTACATAGTAGAGTTGCGCAAGCAATGTAATATTCAAGAGAAGGAGTATGCTGAATGCACCCTTCTTGATGCACCCCCTTTATGAATATAGGAATGCAGGTTTGGAATTAAAAAAATTGAAATGTTTTAAGATTTGAATTAATACTTACTTTGTCTAAATGTTTTGTTTTGTTTATATCATATTGAAGAAATTTTTTTTCTTCTTATATTTAAAGTTTAATTGTAAAATTAATAAAAATTAAAAAATTCTAAAATTTTAAAGTTGGTATAATATAAAAATAACAAATTGAAGAGAGTATAGTTATTTTTGTAAATATTAAAATATAAAACATACTTATACACTTATTGCAATGTATACTCGGTGGAAAACTTAAAATAAAAATGCGAAAAAAATTAAAAAGATTCTATTAAAACCATGTTAAAATATTTACAACTATTATTTACATTTATACATTATGAAATTTTTTGCAAATATGTTAAAGATCGTAAACATTTATTAACATCGCCGTTTTCATACAATTTTCTTAATATTGTTTTAATTCTTTGGTCAATATTTATATACACACTCTTCCTCCTTTTATTAAGAGACAAGCCAGATTCCACTCGCAGAACCTCTGAATCTTGAAATTCAGACTCTTTTCGAAGTAATGTAATTAAATCGTATATATTTGGATTATTCCTTATGCGTAGCTGCAGTCTGTTGTTCCATCCTTCCACTGCGTTGTTGGTGCGATGTCTTAAATTATGGCAATTCCATAACTCTCTTGGCAAGGTACTGTTTTCGAGCCATTGCTTTATGAAGTAATCCTGGAACTGCGAAACTTTTTCGTTGGCTGGAGCTTCCTGCATAATTTCGAGCCATCCGTCGTCAATTAAATTGATTGGTAAATGGGCCAACGCAGAACACATTTTAATGTGTGTTTGAATTTCTAAATTCTCCTTGTAGAGAGTAGCTAGGCCTAGGTTCTGAACTTTTCTCCACAAGCACAGGCTGAAATGGAAATGGCATCCTTTTATTGTGGCATCCACGAAGTTTTGTTTTAGTGCTTCGATAACTGGAACTTCGAAGTCTAACATAAAATTAGTCGGCTTCCAATCAGGTATTACTTCTTTTAGTTTTTTAAACAAAACATTATATAAACTGTAAAAGGCTTTCGCGGCCATTGTCTAATGTATCAATGGTTTTTGGGCTGTTAGGCGGGCGTCGATTGTCATGTTGACTTGACGTTTCGCCAACACAAGCGGTTGGCATCTTCAGAAGTTGCTTTCTGGTTGACAGTCTGCGAACTGAGCTCAGAGAGAGAATACAAACCACCAGAAGAAATTTAGCAGAGGTCGATACAAAACTACTAGGAATCTTTTATAAGCTAAGCAACAGACTTCACCGAACAGACTGGGATAAAATTGATGCAATATCATACAGAAGCATGGAAAATGAACTGCAAAGAAACACCGACCGCCAAAAAGACAAATTTGAAAGATTAACGAGAAACATTGGACAAAAGCAAACGCTGGACACTCAGAGAAAAGTGATTAATGTCTCCAGATAAGGTCTCCGTACTTGCTAAGGGCGGCAATTTTGCCATAACGCCAAAAGATGTGCCGAAGGAAGACATTATTGCAAATCTAGAATCCGCACTAAGATGTCTGCAGGACAAAACAGCTCAGGAATTACGCACCGAATCAGCAAGAATTTTACAAAAGGCCAAACCACCCAAAAGTAACCTAAAGCCTAGGGAGTTAAGAGCAATTCAAGATCTAAACAAGGATGAAAGTATACTGGTGTTACCAGCGGACAAGGCCCCGCCCACTTCCTTCCCGACGTATAAATACGGGCTCCGTTCACGCAGAGCTCAGTAGTTCGCAGACTGTCAACCAGAAAGCAACTTCTGAAGATGCCAACCGCTCGTGTTGGCGAAACGTCAAGTCAACATGACAATCGACGCCGGCCTAACAGCCCAAAAACCATTGATACAAAACATATGTTGTAAACTTTTTGTTCGGCAATAACGCAAAGATTACTGGAACTATTAATGTTTCACTGTCTGTGCTCCCAATGTCTGTATGTATGGTACTCTCTACAATTGTGCGAATTGTTTACTTGCACACTTAAATGTGCCGTCCAACAACATCTCTTGTTTGTTTTTTAATAAATTTCTGCTTTTGGTACTAGCAAAAACAAACATTGTTTCGTTGTCTACTTCTTCAGCAAACAGCAAAAATTTTGCGTCCTGTTCTTTCAGAAGTATTTCTGAGGATGTCACAGGTTTTTTTGGAGTACCTCTTCTTTTTGCTTTGATTCGGTTGATTTGGGTTTTGAAAGAATTAAAATTTGGAAGGTTTTCCAGGTCTTCAGATTTGTAGAGCGGCAAAATTTCTTCTTCATATAATTTAAAAGCTGGCAAGTCCTCCTCTCTGGCACGTTTTCTTGAGCTACAAACAGCAGTTGAAATGGTTTCATTACAAAGTACACGTTTACAACTATGATCCTGTTTCTCCAAAACTTCCAATTCACCAATCCCTTATTAAAACATATAAAAATTATCAATAAATAATATATGTAAATAAGTGTTATACAATAAAATTTTCTGAGAAATTAAAAATAATTTTTTTTCTCTTGTGAACTCAATCTGGGGACATACGGTATATTATCCTTTTATCTTAAATATAATTATAATAATAATAAATATAAATTATAAATATGAAATACATAACTAATAAATATAATGCAACTTACATTAAGTCGAGTTTTCACCAAGCCTTTACAATTTTCGCTTTTTCTTTTAGCACACCCCCACAGCGTTGCCTCTTCCCTTCATTTCTGATATGAAAGAAATGACTTTTAAAGATCAATGCTTTTCCTTCGATGTTTCAACGATTTTTAACGTTTCCATTTTCCAACAACGGTCCGAAAGAACTTTTCAAAATTTAGCCGAATAACTTTTCAAAATTTAGCGTACTTCATCCTCACGATAAAAAGCGGTAAATAAACACGAATTACATTTTTCGTCAGGTTTTATACCCTAAACCAATTTACTAATAGGTCTTAAGAACTCTTTAATAAGATATTTGCAAAATCTTACGCTAGCCGTTTCCGGATTATTTTATCGTTTTAATCCCTTTCTTACAAAAGACAGTCTAGACATACCTAATTTTTTCGAATTTCTCTATAGCCTATGCTAGTTTCTTCATGTTTTTTAAATAAAAACATTTTTCTAATTTATCTTTACTAAAAATGGATTTCTCATTTAAAACCAATGCAATTACAAAATACCTCAATAAAACACATAAATTTAAGCAAAAAAATTCGAAAAGAGGTTGACCTTAAAGGCCATCCTTGCAACTTCCCGCTAGTTTTAACCGCAAAGCTATAGTAACGTGGCGTATTTTGACGTTTTTGACTTTTTTTGAAATGTTTAAAAAGCCATAACTTTTTAACGCGTTATTCGATTTTGATGTTCAAGATGGCATTCGACGCAGTTTTTTGAGACCTACAAACGTTACTAGGAGTGCAAAATCGATTAGTCAAAAAATCTCTAAGTTATTGAAACAAAAACTTTTTTTGAAATTTTTCGACAACGATATATCACGAACGAATCAACCGATTCTAATTTACAAAACGGCATTCGACGTGGTTTTTTAAGCTTGAGAGCTGATTAGGTTATGAAATTGATCGATGTAATGGCCAAAAAGATATGCCCAAAAAACTTCATTTTTACCAATTGTTTTTTCTTGGTTATTTTGAAATTTCTCAAAATCTACTGGCTCGAACCGGTTCAAACTTACAGGGAATCTAAGTTAGATGGAACACTTTAGAACGCTATTTCATTCCGATCGGTCAAGCCGTTCAAAAGTTATAAGAGGTTTACACACAAACACACACACACACACACACACACACACACACACACACACACACACACACACACACACACACACACACACACACACACACACACACACACACACACACACACACACACTTTCGAAAAGCGGGGTAAAACCAATAACTTCCCTGTTTAAAAAAAATAATAATTTTTTTAGCGGGAAGTTAAAAATAATTCTTAATTTCATTTATTTTATTAAATCAAATTATCTATGGATAATCATTTTATGTATTTTGATTAAATCAAATTGTCTGTGGATAATCTGGGATAATCTGCATGATTTAATCAAAAAAATGAAACTTAGAAACTTTTTTGCTAACATTTTTGTGTGTGTTTGTATCTTTCTTAGCTTCTATTATTGTTTTCTTGAAATTCTTGATAATTTTCTTAAATATTATTGTTTTTATTTCAAATTTAGGGGTTTTGAGACTAGCAAAAACTTTAACAAAGAATAACGTTTTTACGTAAAGTTACAAACAAATTTTTTTTTCCTATATTTCAGTCCAATCGGGGACACCCTGTATAAATGTTTATTATATAGTAATATCTATCATTTAGAAATATTAATTAATAGTTTTGTGTTTAATTTATAGTTTATAATATTATCAAAAATATTATTATAAAAAGAGTAACGTCATAGGTACCACCCCTTCTCACTTTTTCTACGCAGCCTCGCTTCACCCTTATGTGCGACGTTGCCGTACTTATCAGGAGTTCTCCCTCTATGTACTTCTTCGTCACACAAAATCTGGCGAAGTGTGCCGGATTCATATATATTTAGTTATAACTTTTAGGAATTCAGTTTGCAATTTATTTGGGTTAACAAAAAATATTTATTTCAAAACATTAATAAAATTCTTCAATAAATATTATTTGATGTTTTAATTTGTTTACCTAAGGGTTCGCTGGGACCGATTTTACCTATACGTTATCAGCAGGACACAAATGATGGGACCGTTTTTAGCCCATATTTTTGAACATAGGTATATTTGCCCCGGACCTATTTTACCTGTACCCATTTTGCAAAAACTATTGGAAAACTCACACGCAAGTAGGTTGTTCTAAACCGGTTATTACCTGTAATATTAAAAAAAATACCTGTTTTCCGGTTTTTTAGTAATAAGTTTTTAAATGTTTGACCGATTTTAATTAAAACAGTATTAAAATTGGCGTTTTTTAATTTCCCACAAAACATCTGTTAAACAACTTTCCGTAAAATAGATAGTCTTTTAAATAATTAAAAACAAATCCTTTTTTTTTCACAAAATATTGACTTTTTTTTAATTATAAGATAAATTACATTCTTAAAAACAGTTTCTGTAAATAATTTAAACTGATTTATTTTTTAAAACTAAAAAGAATTTCATTGCTATTTCTTTTTACCCGAATGCAATTGAAATGTTATATTTTTCGTGCGTATCTTATATGTATAAATATTGTAACGTTTATTTATTTTCACAGTTTATTATTTAATTTATTTATACAACTAATACACTTAATTTATGTTATAACACAATTTATTTACAATATACTAATTTATATGAACACTGAATACTGATTTATATAAACACTTATTTACTTAGATTCAACTCAAAACTTAACTGACTATATTTCGAATGTAAAGTCTATTTATATGCGCATCGAGTGATCGAGAAACACCTAGATCACTTCGCGTAAGGGCAGAGATCTTTCCAGTCGTATGTGTAAGTCCGGAATCTTCGATAATGGTTCAATAGAACATTCCACGGCGTCGCCCGCTGGTCGGATTCGCCCATATGGCCAGCCAGGACAGAGCCGGAGTCGCATTACAATATGTATGTATGTTTGTATGTACCTATATTTGGTAAGACAGATCTTTACCTGTGCGTCATCATTTAAAGCTTAAGAAATAAGTCGAAAAATAATTATTCAACGTCACAATTCGTAGTTTGACTACTACTCCGAGCTACGGATGTATTATATTATCTGTGTCAGTTTCTGAAATAATGTTTATTTTTGCTTTTAATGAAATGAAAAAAATAAAATTAATATAAAATATTTGGAATATGTTAAATAAATTTATTTTTAATCCATCATATAATTTAGCAAAACTAGCCTAAGATTACATAATAAAAGTCTTCGTACAGTTACACAAAAACATTTAAATTTTAAACTTACCATTTATCTTAATTACAGCTCTTAGTCAATTTGCTATGCAGTATCTATTCTTCCATAATTTTAGATGTTGAGAGCTTCTTTGCTTGAATCATCATATTTCCGTATGCAGCGCTTTAATTCATTTCATTAGGATTAATATCTGGAAATTTTGGAGGTGTGTGCAACTGTTGACGGATATTATGGATCATCCATAGACGAACATACCAAATGTCCATTAATATGTTAATCCATAATTCTATCAATTACGTATAATTTTCCCCCTCCATTCGCTGACATGCACCTCCATAGGAGCAAATTTCCTCCACTACGTTTCACAGTAGGACAAAGAATTTTAATTTGCTGTGTTTTGTTTCCTCCATACTTTTGTCTGCCTTCTGAACAAAAGATATAAATGCTGGTTTAGATATTAAATATAACATATTGCCAGAACTCTAAAACCTTAGATACATATTCTAGGGCAAATTATAATCGGCACTTTCGATTTTTTCTTCCTTGCTGTTCCTCTATCAAATTTAGCCTTATACAAACAATTACACTTTTTGCAGATTTATAACTTTTCAAAAATTCTTCAGTAATTTCTCTGGCGCACTTCATTTTAAAATGTTTGCTACTTCTTTCAAAATAATGCGTTCCTCACGAACTGATAATTTTTTGGGAAGCTCAGTGCGTGATTTAATTCTGAGAGATCCAGTTGTTTTAAATTGTTTGGACATTTAAGTGCGGTTTACCATAATTTCGCCAATTTTTTAAAATCTATTACCTTTTTCCGTGCCGGCAATTTAATTTTCCGATTTTATTAACTCATTTTTACGTGATTTAGATGCTTTTAATACCCAGTATCAATAAAAAACTGATTTGATAACGTCGATTTCGCCCCTTGATGACACATGCATACTTGATAAAATCCTATGAAAATGTTGCATGTTAACGAAAATTGTATTAAAAATTCATATTTTTTAACACACCTCGTATACGGCTCACAAAAAATTATATCTGATGGTTAAGACCATGCACAACTTTTTATAAAGAATAACTTTTTTTCATAAAACTAAGAATAGAAAAGTTTCTCCTCTTCTTGGTTTTTGGTTTTGACTTAATGATCATCCACTTCTCGCTTCTGCTACTTTTTCCGTCCTTAAATTACTGGAATTATTAATTTTTTAAAACTTTTATTTCATTAACATTTTAATTTATTTTATATTCATTTTAAACATTTTTTTTTATAACAATTGTAAAAGCTTTCTTAACAAACACCTGAAAGAAGAGCTTGGACTTCTTTTTAATAAAATGATTGATAGCAATATGTAAAGAAAATAGTTAAAACCTACAAAAGTAATAGCAAAAGGGAAGCAATGAATTTGTCATTAAAAGATTGCAGTAGAGCCAAATATGACATAATTCTATCTATTAGTCTAATACAGTTAAGGTGATATACTCCAACATTTTGGCGCGAAACCTAGAAAGAGCAACGATACTCAAACAAACCCAGTACAGAGAATAAATGTAAAAATTTTGTCAGGTATAAATTAACCCCGACATTTAAAACAGATACCGATCCACCGAACTGTACTGGGAGGTTCATAGTAGAGGGCGTTTTAAATCAAAGAATAGAATATTTTAAATCTGTATTGCGTTTTTCTCAAAAATTTCAAAATATTTTGAGATGAAATTTTAGTCATGAATAGTTCGTTTCATTTTACGTGGTAGACGCATATGTTTATTAGAAAAATTATTTTTTTTCTCTATAAACCATCATAATTTTCTTTAAGTTATCATTTATTCAAAATAAAAGTATGCGTCTACCACGTAAAATGAAACAAACTATTCATGCCTAAAATTTCATATCAAAATATTTTGAAATTTTTGAGAAAAACGCAATACAGATTTAAAATATTCTATTCTTTGATTTAAAACGCCCTCTACTATGAACCTCCCAGTACAGTTCGGTGAATCAGTATCTGTTTTAAATATCGGGGTTAATTTATACCTGACAAAATTTTTACATTTATTCTCTGTACTGGGTTTGTTTGAGTATCGTTGCTCTTTCTAGGTTTCGCGCCAGAATGTTGGAGTATATCACCTTAAGATAAAGGATTACAAATTTTTTGTAAAGTTAAGCGAATTGACGTTCACATTTAAACCGTTGTAAAAAAAGTTAGGTACCTGAAATGAATTTACATTTATTACTAAAAACTATTCGTGCAAAATAAGTCAAAGATTACAATACGTGATGATATACTAATACTTTTCAGACGTCATCAATCAGCTGTGAAGTAATATGACGGGAAAGGAATAAAAGTGACGCGCTCGAGGGTAATAGTGATTGACAAAATAGATGTGAAATTTAAATGGTGTTTAAAAAGAGCCTCCTCGTCACGTTTGTGAGAAATATTGCGAAATTTATTACCCTCTATCATCTTATGTTTGTAAATTTGAATTATACAACATTCCAAGTTTAAAAACATTAAAGTAGGCTTTACTAGGGTGATGAATTTCACCCTGTATATTTAATCTCATTTTTAGTTGTAAATGCACTGTTGCCACGTTCTCAATATAATAATAGTGTTTGTGAGACTAAATAAAGTAACAATTAGGTTTGCTCCAACAGAGACTAGTAGATACAAGAATACGTTCATAAGCTATAAAATGCGCAAAACCAGTTCATGTATTAGTTCATGGTTGATGGTTCTTGTTGGATCGCTTTTAGAAGATAAATATTTTCAAAAGATCTCTGAGGTTTTTAATGTAAGTACTAATTGTGTTCCATATAAGATTATTGCAATGTTTTCATAAGCAAATAGCTCCAAACACTTTTAATTCCATTAGTAGTTGTATATGAATTTAATTGTTACATAAAATACACTTTTACATTTTTATACATTTAAAGTACTTATAATTAATTAAAAAAAACTATCCTTAAAATCACTATCACTTAATATTTTACAATGTTGCCAGATTATATAAGATAATCTGGAATTAAAAATGTTTTGGGAATAAAATATTTTTTTTAATTAATAAAGTGGTAACGGTCCTTTTGATAATTGAAATGGAATAAGATGCGATATGGATGAATGAATTTATGTTTTATTCATTAATCCATGTCCCATCAAATTAGATTTTAATTTTCTTTAAAACCTTTTTTAAATATGTCGTGGTTTTTAGGTAACTGTTGTTAAAAAATATTTTATAAACCAAATGATACATATTTGGTTTTGTTTATTACAACAGTTTAAAAAAAAACGAAAAAAATAATTTGTTTATAACAAATTGTTTATTAAATAAAGGAATTAAGTATAAATAAACAATTGTAATTTCCGTGGTATATAAAAGAATAATATCAATAATGATTAAACAAAAATGGTTCTTTAATATTAATAATAAATGGCGGAAAAAATTTGTTACGTAACAAACCCATTTTTGAGAAATAAAATATTTTTTTTTTAAATTATAATATTTTTTGTCCTTCGAATAAAAAAAAAATCCATTGCCTTAAAAATAATGCATTTGTTTATAACAATTTTTTAAATAATAGCATTAAAAAATAAAAAAAAAATATTTTCAGGTGACGCTAAATGAGACAAAAACAAAATTATTACGAAGTAAGAAAATATATATTATATAAACAATTGATTTATCAACATTTTTATTTTTTTAATGCAACAACTGAAAAATTAAATTTTTTTTGATTTTATTAACGGAATTCTATTTTTTACCTCTTCCAAGCAATTCTACTAAGAAACAAAAAATTAAGCTTTTTTGTTAAATAATTATAAAGGTTTTTATGTTAACTTTCGGTTTCAAAAATTTTGTTAATTAACAATAGCATAACTAATAGAAAAATAGGTAAAAAAATTTTTTTCGCATAGATTATTGTTTATCAACTTATTCCGAAGGTATGTGAATTTTGTCATTCCTTAATATTGATATTTAATATATTTAAATAATTTTTTTTGTTTACCGTGATTGAAATACGCGGCGCGCGAGAACGAAAAACACCCCGTTTTTGCAATGATTTTAGGGCTCTGTTAAAATTATAAATATTGGAGATACGGTTTCGGGAGTCGGGACTTATTTTTGTAAAATTTTCTGCTCTTTTCAGATCTTTTTTTTTTAATTTCAAAAATATTTAATTGTTTTCGAGATTTTTTAAAAAACCAAAACGATGTTTTTTTTTTCATTTTTTTGTTTATAACTATTGCAATTTTTTGAGCGCATTTTCAACTTTTTCAAAAAGTTTCTATAGATCAATACCAATCGAATAACACCAAAATCATAATTTTTGGTGCCCTCTGTGAGAATTTCTCAAAAAAAGGTACTTGTTGATTAGCCTATCAACCATGAACTAATACAGGTACTGGTCTTTCGCATTTTTTAGTTTATGAACGTGTTCATGTACTAGTCAGAGCGGCTCTGTTGAAACAAACCTAATTGTTACTTTATTTAATGTCACAAACACGTGGCAACAGTGTATTTACAACTGAAAATGAAATTAAATATACAGGGCGAAATTCATCACCCTAAAAAGGCATACTTTAATATTTTTAATCTTAGAATGATGTATAATCAAATCGTTTTTTTTACAAATAAGTATAGTTGCTATAGAAACTGTTTTGTGAAATGTTGATGGTTACGGCAACTTTAAATTGATTACTCTTCATAATACACTTTATGTCCCTGATTTACACATTACTCTTTTATCTGTTTGTTAAATTACTGATTAAGGAACAGAATATTAGTTGTTCTATCGCTTTACTAGTTTTGAAAAATATTTTCGAAAACATTGACCATTTAACTAAGAAGAAACAACTAATATTCTGCATTTTGCAACATTTGTTCATTAATAACTCGCTTTCTTAAGTAAGACACTATTACAGTTTTCTGTAATAATATTTTAATACTGATTAAGGTTTTAAAGTATTATTGCCTTGAATAAGAAATCTGCGGTAGTAGTAGGTCCGCCAAATCTTAATAGCATGGCTAATTTTTACGGGCGTGTACGAATTTGGCCCGCGGTCAGAAGATTAAGAAAGGTAAGGATTAAGGATGGGTTTTACATGAACAAATTGGGCCCTGAGGCATGATTTATTTCTAGGAAAAATAAAAGTTAATACCTTAAGTTATTAAAAGTAATATTTTATTTTTAAACATTTATTTATATAAAAATATTTGCATACCTACATGACAATGTTTGAACTAACTGAAAGTTTGAAATTTGTTTGTTTTTATGTTTATTTAATATGTTTTCTATATACACTTTTTTCCTACGTATACATTTCCTAGGTTTCTTTTGACCTCTAAAAGTACTATTTATTTTACATTGAGCAAATGAATTAAATTTTAAGATAATATCGCAAAAAATAAAAATATTTGGATGACTATGATAAAAACTACTAGCTAAATAATGATGAAAAGACTCGCATGCGTTCGTCGTTCGAGACATAGAAGATGATGCTTGTGCACAAATGATTGGTGGATAAGTAGTATCTTCTGCTATATAGGTATCCACAAGATAATCAGCAAATGCGACAATTTTTTCGTTTTGCGGTATTATGGACATAAAATCTTCAAAGAAACAGTCCCCAACATTTTCAGGATTTAAATATGGTAATCCGAATATATTTTTTAGCCATTGACTTTCCTCAGAATCAATATTCATATTGAAACACTTATGGGGACTTTAACACAATTTATTTACAAATTGCTGGATAACGTCTAACTACTTGACAATACAATGAACTCTTGTGAATATTTGAACTTGAACTGACGTTAACTGCCCATACATCCCCTTATATACAACTTTATTTATTCTAGTCAGTGTGTTTAGATCTTTCTAGAATTTTCTACAAACATTATTTAATCTGGTCAGTGTGTATAGAAGTTTCTAGATTTTTCTAGAAACATTATTTTTTTAATCTAGTCAGTGTTTTTTAGAAGTTTCCAAAAATCAACTGTCAATAACAATCTTTCAAATTAAGGTCCCTTCCTTTACGGTTATCCCATTACACTGCCCCCTCCTTCGATTCATTCCTCCTGGAATGGTATTTCCTAAATCGGAATCCCGCACACTCCCTGAGCCAGCCAATCCATCTTCTTGGAGCAGCTGCACATCTCCACTGTGGTTTTCCTGGTAAGGCGCCAAACGATTATGATGGACCACGACGGGTTTCCCTCTGGAAATTTTCACGATCCCATAAATGACATCGTTAATCTTCTTCTTGATGGTGTATGGACCTTCCCAGTTCTTCTGTAATTTGGGACAAACACCTCGACGCCGTCGGGGGTTATAGAACCAGACTAAATCTCCAACTTGGTAACTCTTTTCCATTGTCCGTGTGTCATAGTACCTCTTCCTCCGATCACTAGATAATTGTAGTTTTCCACGCACCAGGTTGTGTATATTCTCCATTCGATTCTAAAGATCGACTACATATTGTTCACGGGCCACTTCTTCACCAGGTTTACAACCAAACATCAAGTCACATGGTAGCCTCATTTCTCTACCGAACAGGACCTTCGCAGGCGTTTGGCGAGTTGATTCGTTAATGGCCGATCGAATTGCCATTAGAAATAGTGGAATATGTCGATCCCAATCCCTCTAACATTCTGACACCACTTTTGACAGATAGTTGGTTATAGTCTGGTTCATTCGTTCCACCATTCCATCAGACTGATGGTGCATCGCTGTGGTTCTCGTTTTGTGGATGCCTAATCTTTGGCAAACTTCTTGAAACAGCTTGCTCTCAAAATTTCTCCCTTGGTCTGAATGTAATTCTAGTGGTACCCCAAATCGGCTTACGAATTCTTCAACTAATATATCTGCTAAAGTGGTGGCTTCCTGATTGGGAACTGCATAGGCTTCAACCCATTTAGTGAAGTAGTCCATGACAACAAAGATGTACTTGTTTCCTACATCGCTCTGTGGAAGTGGCCCCAATACATCTACTGCGATTCATTCAAAAGGACTTCCAACCAGGTATTGCTGCATTTCCGCCTTCGGTTTTCGGTGCGGACCGTTACTGGCAGCACATGTAGTGCATTTACGACACCAATCTTTTACATTATTAGTGCAATTTACCCAGTAAAATCTATCTCGGATCTTGTTGAGTTTGTTCTTCTTGTTGGCTCGTCATTCGTTGTGATACCTGGGAAAGTTGTTGAGTTTGTTCTTCTTGTTGGCTCGTCATTCGTCCTGATAGCTCCTCTTGCTGCCGGGAAAGTTGTTGAGTTAGTTCAGAATTTGCTTTTTGAACTGGGTCTTCGAACTCCACAGCGTCAGGGTCCCAATTATTTTTTAGGTAGTATTCACGGAGCCTTCTCAACAATACGGATTTGCTGCCAATAGTTTCCAATTCTAATTCTTCGAGCTCTCTTCTGAGCTCAGCCACCAATAGTTCATTTATCTTTTTTCCAGACATTCTTGTATCTTCACCCCACACCTGACACCAATTTGAAACACTTATGGGGACTTTAACACAATTTATGTACAAAATTGTTAAGATACACAGAACTCTGCTGGATAACGTCTAACTACTTGACAATACAATGAACTCTTGTGAATATTTGAACTTGAACTGACGTTAACTGCCCATACATCCCCTTATATACAACTTTATTTAATCTAGTCAGTGTGTTTAGATCTTTCTAGAATTTTCTAGAAACATAATTTAATCTAGTCAGTGTGTTTAGAAGTTTCTAGAATTTTCTAGAAACATTATTTAATCTAGTCAGTGTTTTTTAGAAGTTTCCAAAAATCAACTGTTAATAACAGTCTTTCAAATTAAGGTCCCTTCCTTTACGGTTATCCCGTTACAATATAAACTTTAGACAATCCTAAATTTAAAATTTTGCTATACCAGGACTGCGTCAAATGAAATAAACAACCTTTCACTATTGCATTTGGAAAAACTGATGTCAGTGCTATATGAATTGTTTTTTCGAAGTCAACAATAAAAAGGGAAGGGTTAAAAACTAAAGACAATTTTAAGCATTCTTCCAGAATAGTTTGAAACAACTTAGTATATGTTTCCAAATTTTTGTTGGGTAATAGACAGTATACAACGGGAATATTATATTCATTTACTAAGCAATGTAAAGTTACGAGCTGATAAAAAAATTTAGGGCTATACTGGAAAGTGCCATCAAGATAAATACCATTTTTGGAAGTATTGCATAAAAAAGATAATTTTGAATAGCTTGAAAAAATAAGAATATTAGATTTTTTGTCATTTACAAGTAAAAAGTTTTCTCCTTTCAACGTTTGAATTTTAAACGCTTCTACTGCATCGTGAACGTCATCGATATTTTTTGGTTTATGGCGGTAATTTGCTTCTTTTGCAATTATTCAAATTCCGCCTTATGCAATTAATATTTTCCCACGTTAATTCTGACTGAGGGTTTTTTGCTAATTCGGCATGAATTAGTTTTGCTGGTTTTTTATAGGGTCTTCAAGTGTCTTCTTTTTTAAAGAATTGCTTATCTTCTGTCTTTCTAATTTTTTTCTGTCAACTTCATGATTATGAATTAAATCGCTTTCAACAATTTCTTCATTAAAAGTATATATCTTAGCAAGACAGCCATTATGAGGACATCACCAACGAATTTTACCTATATTTAATAAGTTAAAGTTATTTAACAAGTTAATAAAAACAAAAACTAAAACTTACTACATTTTAAAACCCTCGCTTTTTTAAACTTTGCTCCATACACCACATACATTTCTTGTTGTTTTCCACTAAATATTTTTTGGACATCCATATTGCAAAATATAACACAATTAACTAAAGACAAAATGCAATTTAGTCTCTTTAAATATTTAATCGGATAAGCAGGGGGGGCAGAGCTTCAATTTCTTATAATAATATATTTGAGGTAAACAAATCAATAATATAATAAAGTATTAGTACCGAGAATTTTCCTTAATCCCCCATACCAACCTTACCCTTTTTTAATCCGTACGGACAGGTAAATAATCCCTGACCGCGGGCCCAATTTACCAACGCCGATTTTTACTAACTCTGGTTTATTATATGAGAATCTATTCAATCTGTTTAAAGTGTGGCATTAGACGCTTGGCTATTTGAAATAATGTAACAATCTTCCTAAAAGAAATTAATTTACTTACCTACAAAATCGCACTGTTTTAAATAGCATTGAGTTAGTTGAGGTTCTGCAAAGCAGAATAATTAATACAACTAAAAAATTTAAAATGTAGTGTGCATATGGAATTTATCTCCTCCAATCTATGGTGCGCGATACCGCCATAATACCAACTATAAGTGAAACTAAGAATGCTAATTATAATCCATGCTGTGTTCTTTAAATGAACCCTCTAAAAAATTCAATATTAAATATTGTTTTAATAGTTCTTTAATTTAATAATTTCTATGATATTATTCAAAGTATTATTGCAATAGTTTTGTAGACAGTTTATGATAATAAGTTGTTTTGTTTAAACAAAAATTACATATAACAATAAAAGGTACTTTTAGATGTAAGTACTTGTATGTTTTTAATGCGACCGAAACCTGAATGCTAGAATATTTTATGCTTGGTGTAAATTAAAATAGTTCTCAAATAATTTAGTATGTCTAAGAATTTGTTTATTCATATTGTTTGTAAAAATAAAATTTAAAAAAGATTGGTTAATACAAAGTATTTAATAAGACAACTAGTAATAAGACGATCTCAAAGGAGAAAAAAACAGTAATAAACAAATGTTTTTGACATGGATGACTTTTTAGTGAATCGCTTTTAATTTTGGTGAAAAAAAATACAAAAAACCCTCATTAAAAGTAGGCATAACAATGTTTAACTTTGAGATATTTTAATGAGTTAACTTACATAAAAGTCTTTTAATTAAAAGAGCAACAGCTCAGGTAGAAACTGAAAGACGAGTACAGGACAATGTTTTTTTTTAACAGAATGTAACATAATCCACTTCCTTATAATAATTCGAATTTGCTATTAAATTCAGCATACTCCGAGATTTATTGCAAGATTTCAAAGATGGATGCTATGTAATAAATCGTTTCCAATATACTTTACTTTATTTTTTCCGAATAGACGCTTTATTACAAAATATACAGCTTTTATTGATATAATTTTAAATTTATTAGTATACTTTTCATAATGATAAATAAACTTTTAAATTAGGTATTTTTCTATTTTTGTTTACAAAGATCTAGAAGTGCCACTTATTTTATTAAAAAGTTTTTTTTCCTCGTGTTCTTTGTCTCTTTGGTTTTTTCTTTGTCATTCCCGGTGGAATTTTGTCATCGAATTTAAACCTATTTCCCAACCAGCTAGAGTTCTGAAATTTTCGGGATAGCTAAAAACTGAATGACAATCCATGTTTCAAGTGTATTTAGGCATATACATAATGATTTTGGAAGTTGGAATTTTAGTTTTGACATTGTGGTGAAGTATTTACGAGCAAAATTTTTAATATTATACTCTATTCAAAAACTATTTTGGTATGTTTGCTAATGTAATTGTTCGTTTTAATGCAATATGGCAATAGGGTTAGTATAATTACCGTGTTGGTTTTATTAACTATTTGTTAAGGAAAATAATCTAAAATATTTAATAAGAAAGTTTTTTTTTCTGGCTTCCAACAAAATGAGATTTCAGCATAATTAAAAGTATTACCTACATGGCGAGAATATTTTAATTTGGAACTTTAAAAAGAATTTCAAGTAAACTGTAACTTTTCCGAATAATAAAATACTAGGATATTAAAGATGCAGCGAATTTTATCAATCAACAAATTGAAGAATCTGAACAGCATTATATGGTTATAGACGATACAGATGCTTGCAAAATAATTTAGTTGTGACGCAAAATGTTGTAAGAGAATTATTGTGGATATTAGACCTGGAAGGCAAAAATATTTAAAAAAGAAAAAGGTCAAGGCATCGCATGTAGCAAAATAAAGGTCACAACTACTTATGGCTGCATTAACGGTTGTATAGATAGATTCTCAAGGCATGTAATTTGGATACAAGCTGGATCTACATCAATTAAATCTTAAAAATGTCAACAGTTAAATATTGTTAAAGGTTTAATAAATCACTAGGTATTTCATAAACAAACATTGTGCCTTTCTTTCGGGTGAGATATTAAATAGCAGGTCGTTTTAGGTAATTGCTATATAGATATTTTTTAGAAAGCTATTAAAATATTTTATAGCTGCTTTAAATTTTTGAGGTGTAATATGAAAACTGCTTTTTGTACCAGAAAAGTGTGGTTAACTAACAAATTGAGACATCGTGGTCTATTTTACGTAAATACAATGCACACTTTTGGATAAATATATCAACATCATCTTAGCTTCATATTATTATAATATCTTATAAATAAGTGATTTCCAGTGGTTTTGAAATGGAACGTGCATAGACTTGCCCCTTCTGAAAGACCCCCAATAATGTTTGACATGCCATTTTTTTAATGGTTGCAAAAATTACCTTGTTAGTATGTCATGGATTGGAGATAAATGAGAGTAAGTGCATTATGCTATTTATTATAGAGATTGTGACTGCTGGGTCTGTGGCTTTTTCATTCAGATTTGGAGCTCGTAGGCAAAGTTGGTAATACTCTAGGTATAAATTTATTTACACCTGTTGTTTTTGAGTAATGGTCCTTTTTGAATTACCCATGATTGATATAATACGTAAAATATAATGTGAGAAAACTGGAAAGGTACAGAATAGACACATATTTTCTAATATACCTATATTTAAATACATTTAATATTGTAATTTTATAAATACACTATATATACGTTATATAGTCCATTTCACCGATCTGGCCGATGACAGAAATCATACTCGAAGTAAATTTAGAGTTACATCTCTCTCAGATACAGGCAAGTTAGAAATGTAAATGAGGACGTTTGTTTTTTAATACAACACTTACGTAACTGCATCTTGTTTCACCGGTAGATAAAAAGGATTTAATACGGAAGTCTTGACTTAACTCACATTCCTAGTAACCGTCATGTACGGCTCGTTGTTAAAGGGTTGCATTTAATAATTATTATTGTCATATTTTTGTAGATGTCAAACCACACTGATAGTTTCAGAAACTTACGACCTAATTTAGAAAAAAAAACTGTCCGCCATTGGTAACTTGGATGACAGTTTAATCTTATTTCAGTGGTTTCTAATATCAAATCGGCCAAAAACGATGAAATGGACTATATAATCCATTTCACCGATTTTGGCCGATGACAGAAATCAGACTCGAAGTAAATTAAGAAATTAATCTCTCTCAGACACAGGCAAGTTAGAAATTTAAATGAGGACGTATGTTTTTTAATACCGCACTTACGTAACTGCATCTTGTTTCACCGGTAGATAAAAAGTATTCAATACGGAAGTCTTTACTTAATTCACATTCCTAGTAACCGTCATGTACTGCTCGTTGTTGAAGGGTTGAGTTTAATAATTATTATGTCATATTTTTGTAGATGTCAAACCACACTGATAGTTACAGAAACTTTCTAATATCAAATTGGCCAAAAACAATGAAATGGACTATATAACAATTACATGCAACATGCAGTCTTCAAATCTAAAAAAACATAAATCTAAAAAATCTAATCTTGAGGCAAAGAAGGTAAAGTAGTTAAAATGTCACTGATTGACAATAAAGTAAAAAAGTATTGGAGACTGTATATTTTGTTAGTGACATTTCAACTATTGCAGTATTCACACTATTTAGTAATATTGAGTAGTTGATTTATCTAAAAAAGAATTTCATCAAATAATCTGTGAAAAAAGATTGAAAGGAATCCTTTTGATAAGTTTTAGCACCTCTTCTTGTGGTCGTGTTTGTAACGTGAATATACCCTTGCTAGCTCCAGGGTTGTGGCTTCCTTCTAGCTTTTTTTTTAAACTCTCCCCAAACATTTAAATAAGGGCGCAAAATACAGACACACAAATAATACAGAAAAAATCAGTTTAAAATTGTTTATTCAAGAATTATTGAATTGAAAATTTTCAAGATATTAGTAGATTAAATAGTGAATAACTAGTTTCTTATCTTTTTTATTGGATTCTTCCTCGAAACAGGGGGAGGACGACGGAGAATTCGGTCCTGGTTACTGATGCCGATGGCAAGATGTTTTCATTAACAAATCTTCAGTGCGGTCACGGGCTGGATACGGCAAAAACATAATTTCGGCTAGGCCAAAGCTTCTTTGTCAAAATAAATTGTTTCCTGGCTTCCAGTCCTTTCTTAGGACCCTTCAAAATTTGGCAATCGGCCTATGAAATAAAAATGAAAACCGTCAAAATTCCGTCTCACTAAACCATAATTTCGATTACAATCATTCAAGGTTTCTCCAAGTTCGAGAAAGAAAAAAGTTAATCACTTGAACTGTTTACTGATTTTTAACTCAATAAAAACTGATTTATAACAATGATTGTAATCGAAATAATTAAATGTTAGAAACAAGATAACCATTATAGTTATTAAAATAAATTCACCAAGTTTTTGATTACCACTAAAAATTATAACATTTTAATTTTTTTTACTCACCGAAGGGAGAAGATATTGAAAGAACTAATTACTTTAGAAGCACAAAATGTAAAGAATAAAAATAGCGACACTTTTCACGATCGAACTAAAAATTCCCCTCTCATCACTGAATCCAAGTCTGCGGCGACTCCAATAGACGAGGAATTGTAAAAATTAAATGGTACGTAGGCCAGGCCAAAAAATAATGTTGCAAAATAGCCGAGAAATTATAAAAATTAGATAGTATATGGGCCAGGCCAAAAAAGAACGTTGTAAACGTTACACCACGGTAACCTGACGGAAAAAAAAAGAATTGCAAATTCTTTTTTTTTTTTTTTTTTTTTTTTTTCAAAAAGTGAAACTATTAAAATTCAAAAAAATTTAAAAAGTAAATAATCAAAAACTGGTGAATAGGTAAAAAAAATATACAACAATTAATAATTAAAGGTAACCCAAGGATTTGGTGTAATTTTCATAAACAATAAAAAAAAATTCTCGACAAAAAATTTAATAAAAATAATATTAACTATCCCAATCAATGTCGTCCAGGCAAAACAACGATTTGAGGCGATGTCAAAAGAAACAAAAGATAAGTTTTTCACTAAATATGTCTCCAAAATAACCAAAACAAGATAAGACTGACATCAAGAGAATCATTGAATACAAACAAAAAATACTCCAAAAGAGTAATCAAATAAGCCAATGGCCAATGAACTATTCAATGAACGAGAAAATTGAAACCAAATATCAATTGAACGAAATTTTGTCCAAACACTAAAAGAAAAATCAATTGATATTCAGAACAAAACAAAACTTGACAGTCTTATCGCTGTTCAAATACGACATACAAACGAAGAAAAGATAATTATTCAACGGTAAAAAAGACAAGACATCGCAGAAATAAAGAAATTCAAAAGAAAACACCGATATAGGATAATCAATAAAAGTAAAAAACGACGAAATCATTTAGGAACAAGAAACTAATACTCAAACGCTAGAAACACTGGAAGGCAATAATCAATAAGTAAAGAAGAAAAAAAAATTTTGAAAAAGGAACAAACTAAGAATTCCCAAATACAAATTTTTTACTAACGTGGTGGTGCGGCACAGAGGAACAGCGACAGCCTGTACTCGCAAATAAATGCTATCCCTGTACAGTACTGACCTGAACTCACCAACCCTTATAAAAAATTTTTTAAATAAAAAAAAAATTAAATGACAATCGAAGTTAATTAAAAAGATGAAATGAATTTTAAAAAAGTTTTCGAATTAAAAAAATCTAAGAAATAGAAATTGAAAAGTTAATAAAACTAATGCCTTCAGTGTATTGACTCCAGTGTAAAAGTAATGAAATTAGAGAATTTAAAAAAACTTCGAGAAAAGATAAAATATAAGACGATATCTTAATATTTTTCACAAACAAGTAACTACAAAAAATATTACAAATATAACGAGACATAAGAAAAATCACAAACTTTTTATCAAAATGTCCTAGGTATGTGAAAAAAACAGTCCTAGATATTAAAAGTATTTCTGTACTTAGTGTATCACAAATCAATACAGAAAAAAAATTGAAAGAATGGTATGTGGAAAACAAAAATCCCGAGTAGGTACACAAATACATGGAAAGTCTATATGTTTCCCAAAGATAAGCCCTAACGGCCGAAAAAGAAACCAATATAGACCATAATCCCACAATAAAATAAGATAAGATAAGATAAATTTCTATACCATACGGAACACCAATAGAACCAAAAAGCAGTTACACCTAACTGCTACAACGATAAAGAGGTCTCACAGACCCCTACAAGATACTAAGGTCCCACAGACCTTACACGGTAATAATGTGGTCAACCAGACCACACCCAAAATGCCCACGGCAAACAACGATAAGTACCCACAATCAAGATATAACCAAAATTTCCAAAAACCACTTTCCAAATCCTTTACTGGAAGAAATGAGAAAAAAAAAGAGAGAAAAGAAAAAACCAAGATACAGAAATTGAAGGAATTCAAAAAAGATTTTGACTGTAACTCTCACAATCGCAAAATAAAGTCATGAAAAAAAAAGACAAAAGCTAAGATAGCAACGAAAATAAAAAAAGGACATATTGATAACACGATACAAACACATTAAAATCTGCTAAGAAGGGCCCTAACTATTTAGAAAATTCCGCCTATAAATCAGGAATAATCGAGATAAATTCAAGATAAAGAGATATTTTAAATGTAAAGATAACATCGAAAGAGACAATCGGTATAGAAAAATTACTAACTGTAACATAATTGTAAGGTAAAACAATTTAAGAAAAGATAATAATATTCTTCGATAAATAAAACCAGTTAAGTTACATCTTACAGCAGGCTTTTTGATATTTACTTGCATTAAAGCATGTTAAGATTATTTTTTCCTAATGTTTTTACATAATCCATCTTTATTGCTGTTTCCATATTTGAAATGTATTGCAAGATTTATGTGATGGCATCAACCACGTTTCATACAGTGTTTGTTTAGTGGATCCGTATTTTCATTGGTCCCTTAAAAGTGTACAATAGATTTGTGTATGTTAATATTTAAAAAATAACAAGTACTGCCGAAAATATGTAAAATTTACCTTCAAAGTAAATAGGGTATCTGTATTGAGGATATCATTAGCTTGACACATCCTCTTGGACTCATATATAGTAAAACGATAGAGCATACTATTTAAATTCCTGTGTAAAACATATTTTTCTTTTTTCTATATTTTAGTTGTATTATCATTTTGACTATGTATAGCTGCTTTTTATCCGGGCTAATATTAGTCACAACCTAAAGGAAATTCTCCTTTGAATAACTACTTGCTTCAGTAACTTGTTCTGTTGCTAAATAAAAGATTTGAGTCCCTGAAATATACATGTCTAGTGAGGTTTTTGTGTCGACAGTTTGAGTATGTACTTCCACAGTCTTCACAATATCAGTTTGAGATGTTTTGCAGTTTGTAACCCGGAAAAAGGTAGTTTTATTTACTATAGAATATACAATAAAAAAAATCATTTATGTACCTACATGATAAATAATCGTCCATAAATAAAACCTGCAAACTTTGTATGATATGAATCTTTTCACTTTATCAGGTTTTGGGGAAAAGAGTGTAATTATTTAAAAAAGCAATAACCTATTATATATTATGTATATAATCACCAATATGGATGGAATAAATATGACTACAAAACACATGCATTTATAACTATTTAACACACACAAAACACTACATAAGCTAATATTATTAAAATATGACAAATATTCGGAAAATAAATAAAAGAAATGGTTTAAAATCGTCAAGAATGAACATCTAAATTTCAGCAAATTTCAACCAAACCAAAACAATAATTAACTGACAGATACGTAGGTGAGAATAGGTAGGTGCGTTCGATTGCGTTTTGAACTAATTTCATCCAATCAGTTGTATCTATTATAGTTCGTTTGACAAATATCATTTATTAAAACCTAATCCGAACTTACTCGACGAACAACTTAGAAGTAAATTCGTAGTAAAATCTGTCATTTTGCATTTAAATCCTGACCAATCAGACCACCGCTACGTTCAAGGTCAACGAGCCCTAATCGCCAGTTTCGTATCTGTTTATTAATATGTGGTTATCTCTGTCTAACCGGTCCTTATATATAAAATTAATCCTTCTAGAACCATCTACACAGATTCCAATTCTTCTAGCACGGAAGATTCTCAAAGTTCGTGATCAATCCATCAGTTACTTAGACCTCACTCCACTGACAGGTCCGGCTAGACTCGTAACAATACAGCAACATTGTTTGCAACAAATAGGAATCGAACAGAGATCTCTTTAAGTAATATTAACTAGCTGGTGCGTGCGCTCGTTGGTGTATAAAAACATGCGAGTGTTTACGGGATTTCGTGGTTATTGCTAATCTTAATAAGCAAAATTAAATAGGAATTACACTTGGTTCGTTTATATGATACCGTTCTTTTAAAATTGCCCTAGTAAAATCGTAAAAATAATTGACATAACAACTTCGTTTGGAAAAAGAGTACAATATAAAATTATTTTTCGGTGCGTAAGTTTTCTACAAATCAAACTTATATTATTTTGTTTTACGAAATTCACTTGTATTATTACGTTATTTTTTAATGAAATTAATACTTTTCTAATAATGTATTATATTTTTATACAAAAAAATTACAGTAGCAAGTTTCTACAAATATGTTTTTTGTGAGCCTACGGTACTTTAAATAAAAATATTTGTAAAATGTTGTTTAAAATAATGCCAAAGGTAAATAAATATAAAGGCCAAGGATTTTTTTATGACGGAATATTGCAAAACGAATACCTAAATAACCAAGTCTACGGTGGCAAATATTGTAAAACAATATGTAGAAACAGGTATAATTCAAGTTTCAAAAAACAATGTTGGTAGGTCACGTAAGATCAGTGCCAGAATGCAAAAATCTTGTATTCATATTTGTAAAGCTGGTCGTCAAAGTCCGGTAAGAGACAACTAACGGCAAAATGAATTAGGAAACAGCAGCAAATGTTTTACGCGAAACGTGCTATCGGTGGATTCATAAGTCTGATTTACATTTTTATGGGATAGGTTGCGTTTAAGGGAGATATAATACAATTTTATTTAGTAAACGCTTACGAAAAAATTAAGACAAATTGCGATAAGCGTTGACTAAAAAACTGGTTATTTGGACTTACAAAGCCTGAATTTTTTTTTGTGATGAATCGTAATCTTATGTTTGTGTGGGTGACTAATGAAACAGAAATAAAGCAGGTATAATGGTAAAAAGAAGCACGTTTTGCTATTGGTGTTAAAAAACTTCAATTTATAGGCGAAACTATAAACGCTGCTAACTACCAAAATATCCTTGAATTTACTAGTGTGAATTCCAATTATATCACCTAATAGAAACTTAATTTTATAACTAGATTATCAGTAGTATGTTATCTTGAAATTGTTCGTCCGAACATTTATGCATAAATAAAAACATAATTTGGTAACCATAAAAAAATAAAGAAACAAGTTAAAATTAGATATGTCCAGGCTCGTAATATACTTTGCTTAGTCTATTTATTATGTTTATGATAAATACGCGATTTTCATTTTTTGTTATTTTGAATTCTAATAATATAAAAAATAGTTATTTATGATATGAGTGTTAAAAGTGAGGTTTTATTTTGTGAGTGAAAATGTTTGTGAAATGAGCGGAGCAAATTGAACAATTTCACGAACAAAATAAAATCACTTTTAACACAAATACCATACAATTTTTTTTGTACAACTTCCCTATTTTGATAATGAAACGAGCGAATTTTCAATGACAATGAACCAAACCGTGTTAAAAGTAAACTAAACCGTGTTAAAAGTAAACTTATTTACATGGCAACGTGTTAAAAGTATTTTTAACACGCTGCTATGTAAACAATCGTTTTTAACATTGTTTGCTATCATTAAAAGTGTCACTTTTAATGACAGTTGTACAAAAAACACATTTCAACTGGCATTTAAATTAGAAAGCTCCACCGTGCCGAGTATAGATAGATACTATAGGTACTGTATATCTTTATAAACTACATTTACAACGTTTATTATGTTAATAAACATATAACGTATACCTACTTATAAAATTTGTAGCTGGTAAATATATAAAATCCAATAATACTATATAATGTATACTATGATTATAATAAAAGTTTTATCGATGCATGAAATCGAATTAAAATTTCCATCAGTGTATCGGACGAACAGTAATGAAAGTGAAGTTTCAAGTTTAATGGTTTGGAAAGGTTTTGTAGAGTGTAATAAAAAATATAATTATTGTTAAGTTTTGTTTATTTAAAAAATTGTGTTTCTTTTACAAAAAGGTATAGTACAGTTTCTCATTGCATGCAGCTTTTACAAATTTAAAGATTATTGCAAAAATTTAGTTTTAAACTAATTACTAATTAAAACTTTTAAATATTTAGTGCATAAAAAAAATGACATTTTAAATCACGTATTTTAACAATTATGATTAACCAAATTATTATTAATTTTTGCAGTTATTATAAAATTACAAAAAGCCTTTATTCCTTTAACATAAAAAAAGGAAAATCAGTCACCCATATGGGAATAAATTCGATTCTGTGTGTTTTAAAAACTTAGATTTAAACAACTAAAAATATAAACTGTTTCAAACTAATCCATTGTTATCCAGATTATAGTTTTTTATTTATATATGACCCTGGTTGAAACTGTCAATATATTTAAATTACCCAAAAAATATTAATAAAAAACGCTTTTTACCTCTCTACCTTTTTGAAGTTATACCTACTTCTATTCGTGCACTCGGTGGAAAAAATTTGTGTAGAGTTAAATGGGAAAAATCATTACATATGTAATGGTGTGAGTAAGAGAGAAACAGAAACACATACAAGGTATATTGTTTGGTAAAAACAAAGATGAAATATTCATATTTAGTAAACTATTATTTTTGAGATAACTCTCAACGTATTTTTGAAATTTAGAAATTAAACAAACAAGAAATTATTAAACTGACATTAAGGAGAAATTGAAAAAATGTCACATCCAGTGGGACTCGAACCCACCATTACTGCCTTATACGCAGGCACGCTTTAACCACTTAAGCTATTGGATGATCAAGTGGTTAAGAAGCGAAACGTTATAATGAATTCAAATCCCATCAGATATGACATTCACTCACTTCCTCCTTAAGCACATGTTACATGACGTTAATGAGAGAGAAGTTTTTGTCAAATCGACAATTGATACTTCAAACTCAAGTCACTTTATTTGTGCCCTGTCTTATATTTTTATTCGGTTAGGAGACCGGAACCATTGATTTTTAGTAAACTATTATTGAAATTTAGAAATTAAACAAACAAGAAATTATTAAACTGACATTAAGGAGAAAGTGAGTAAATGTCATATCTGATGGGATTTGAATTCATTATAACGTTTCGCTTCCTAACCACTTGATCATCCAATAGCTTAAGTGGTTAAAGCGTGACTGCGTATAAGGCAGTAATGGTGGGTTCGAGTCCCACTGGATGTGACATTTTTTCAATTTCTCCTTAATGTCAGTTTAATAATTTCTTGTTTGTTTAATTTCTAAATTTCAAAAATACGTTGAGAGTTATCTCAAAAATAATAGTTTACTAAAAATCAATGGTTCCGGTCTCCTAACCGAATAAAAATATAAGACAGGGCACAAATAAAGTGACTTGAGTTTGAAGTATCAATTGTCGATTTGACAAAAACTTCTCTCTCATTAACGTCATGTAACATGTGCTTAAGGAGGAAGTGAGTGAATGTCATATCTGATGGGATTTGAATTCATTATAACGTTTTGCTTCCTAACCACTTGATCATCCAATAGCTTAAGTGGTTAAAGCGTGCCTGCGTATAAGGCAGTAATGGTGGGTTCGAGTCCCACTGGATGTGACATTTTTTTAATTTCTCCTTAATGTCAGTTTAATAATTTCTTGTTTGTTTAATTTCTAAATTTTATGAAATATTCATGTTATTAGTCATACCTATAAGTCCTTTGAATACCGTTTAAGCATTCAGTACATTGAAAAGAGATAGATATACAAAAAACAGTCTGAGCTAATGTATTGAATATCATAGTGACGTATCACATTGTGTTTGACAACTTATTTTATAATTCTGTCACGTAAGTTAACATATTAAGTTTAGTATTTTACATTAATAATAATATTCAGTAATGAGTACTACATTGTAGTCTATAGTACCGTCACATGGTTGCTACATAAACAGAGTTTTTACGAATAGTCGAGGAAATAAAGCACTTATATCAGCAAAACCTCCGAATTTTGTAACGTAAGATGTAAAGCGTTTTTTTGCATTGGACTGGTTAGAATATCAGGAAATTTGTCGCTATTTTTCATAATGTAAAAATGGGAGATTACATTTTTGCATTCGAAAAGTGCATTTAGAACACAGAAAAACTACAACTCGGTAAGTATTGCTGAAAATGGATTCAATTTATGTACTTGGAGTCTTTGGTATCGCTGAACACGAATATCATGATGCCGAAAGCCTGCGCGGCACTTGCTGCCTAGGGTATTTACATCTTCTTCTGGAGTTTTATGTAAATTCTTTACAAAATCAGTGCTCATTATGTACTCGGCGGTTTCTTGGGTCGCTAAATACGAATATGATAATGGTGATGTTCTCCGAAACACCTAGTGCTTAAGACGGAGCCTCGTCTCCAGGAATTTTATGCAAATTAGATATAAAATGAGTGTGCACTCGGTACTAGGAGGTTTTTGGGGTCGCTGAACACGAATATCATATACTGATTTTGCTAAATCATTCACATACAAATTTATGAATCCGGACGCATGCATAGAAGTATAACTTCTGCCGGCAGTCCCACTGACTCCTACACCCGTTTTTGTTATTGGTAACGTTTAGTAAATAAATTTGTTAGTCTTCAGTTATATTTAAAAAAACATACTAGAGGGCCTTTATATACGCCAGAGATCCCAAAACAATATTTTTTTTTTATTTCGTCTGCTTGTATGTATGTCTGTAAGTTTGTTAACGCTAAACTCAGAAACGGCTTAGCTATTCCATACTAGACATGAGCTTTACTTTTTTTACAACTTAATCTTAATAAATTTTTTGCACTCAAATAATAGTGAATTAGATTATCAATTTAGAGTTTTAAGTTCAATAGCTGTCTTTGCGCTTTTTTTTCATGTAAAGTTTTTCATAAACTTTTTTTTCCACAAAGTATGTGGATGACTTCGTTTCCTTGCTTTAAAATATAATTTACTTATATACACAGTTCCATGACAATACTTTTAAAACTTATCTGATTTCATGTTTATGACAGCATTCTATCACTTTTTTTCTAATGAGCTTTAAGTTTTTAATATAAAAGTAAATGTTACAATTCTTCATCACTATAGGTTTTTTGAGTTATCCATACTTATACTTCTAATTAAAAACCATAACCCTATGTTCTTCCCTCTCAAGATTTATAATTATTACAAAACTCTCTGAACTCTTTTATTAAATAGTTATGGATAATAATTGTTGATTGCTTATTATGTTTGTGACACTACTCTTTCGATGAATTTTTTACAAGAAACAATTTCTTTTACCACATTTTTTATTTATATAATAATAAGTCTCTCTATTAAGAAATTATATTAAAACAATAAACTTTTGTATTTTGAGGCTCTCTATCATGAATGTAGATAAAAACAATAAACTAATGTATTTTTATTCTCCAGTTTAATGACCAAATTTCCTGACTATGGTCATCAGGTCATATTCATCAAAAACAGTTTCGTATACTTTTATCAACGAGCTTTTTTTTAAAGAAAGATCTTTGTCATTCTTCTACTCCTTGTTTTTTACATTGAAGTTGTTACAGACTAATTTTGATAAACAAAAAGATCAAAAGAATAAAACCAAAACCTCTGATGATATATACTTAGTCTTTGTACAAAATTAAAATATATTATTAAATCACAATGCGACTAAATTTAAAATTGTTGCAGGAATTTTAAGATACTGTAATTTATTGATTTAAGTCGGGTAAGTAAAATTCAAATTTAAACTGGTAAAGTAAACGAGTCATCTGACATTGTAACATATTTGAAAGCAACATTTTCTGAAGATGAAGTAAAATCTAAATTTATCTGACAAAAATGTGAAATTTAATGTTCTAGTCTCAGCTATAAAATCTAATGTCTACTTTATCGGAAAATTCATGTTAGGTCAAGCTATATCCAACATTTTTATCTTCAGAGTTTAATATGGTTGTAAATATAAGGATCAAAGAAGTATTAACAATATCCCAAAAAGATAAGAGTGGTTATCTATTAAAACGTTAATAAAAAGCTCTTTTAAAAACATTATTTTTCTTATTAAGATACTACGATTGTTTTTGTTAATATATTTTTTTATACAGTCTTTTGTATCTGTAAATATCAGATATACGAAGTATGAGCAGAATGTTTGTGATTTTTTTTTTGAGATCTTGGTCCAAGGTCTATTAATACACATCTAACGAATATGTATAATTTGTCTGCTTAAGCACTTTTTGAAAGCCTAATTAGATGAGTGGCTTTAGTTAACATGGATATTATTTATGCAACTACCAGACATCTACTTCATGGGATTTGAATTTTGTTTTCAAAGGATGTATTTGAGGAGTTTTCTAGTACACAATTTTAAGTATGTTTTTTAAGGATATAAAATTAAGATTTTACGATTTTCTTTGACAAATTAGTATATGTATATTTGGTCTTACGGAGCACGAGAATTTTTTATTGATATATAGCACGGGAAATTATGGACACGTAACAAATCTTTAGCATTTCTGTTTTCGAATCCTTTATAAAAATGATATATTTTCATGAATGTATAGTAATAATTTTATATGAATCTTAAAATTAAGTATTTTCTGTTTGCCTTATGAAAGGTATTTTCGGAGAGAAATATTGAAATACTCCCATTGGTAAGTTTTTTTCACATCACATAAGAAAATTATAACGCACGCATGTGTAATAAAAATATGGAAGTTCTTTTTTTTAGGAAAATCTGTTATTTATAGTGTTTATTTTTATTTTTGCCTGTTAAATTTCTCGATGGGCTACAGTTCACACGATAGTTTATGAAGTAGGTTTAGAAATACTACCTGATAGAGCTCCGTCACGCTGGAACACGATTTCGATAAAATTTAATTTGATTTTGCTTAAGTATAACTACAATTAATTAAAATGATTGTAGGAAATTTTATTTTTTTGTAGTATTTGTAAAAACCGATAAGCGTATTGTATTTTAAATCAAAATATTGGGTACCTACTTAGCGATGATTTGTTTTTCAATCAGTGCTAAATTGTTTGTAGTTTATTGTGGTATCAACAATTTTTTTTATCTTTTTTTATACTTACTAAGAAAAACAAGAGTAAATTGAAAAACGCCACTTTCTAAGAACGATATAAATGATTGTATAATAATCCATTTCACCGATTTTGGCCGATGACTGAAATCATACTTGAGGTACTTACATTTCTTTCAGATACAGGCAAGTATAATTTTTAAATAAGGATGTTTGATTTTTAATTCATCACTTACGTAACTGCATCTAGTTTCACCGGTAGATAAAAAGTATTCAATGCCACAAGTCTTTACCTAATTCACATTTATAGTAACAGTTATGTGCGGTTCGTTGTTACAGGATGTCATTGAATAATATGATTATTATGTACAAGAAGTGCCTTGAACGCCTTGTTTGTCATGCCGCAAAAAATGACTTACAACTGACGCCAAAGTATATTGTAACGGATTTCGAAAAAGCTATCCAAAAAGCCGTGAAAGATGTATGGCCAGAAACCCAAATAGTTGGATGTAGGTTCCATTTGACGCAAGCCTGGTGGCGGAAAATACAGCACCTAGGATTAACAGCAGAATATAAAGATAAAACCTCTGAAATTGGACAGTGGCTTGGTTACTGTTTTGGATTGTTATTTCTGGAACCAGAAAAAGTAAGCGACGCTTTTGTTTTTGAACTATGTAAAATTCAACCGCCAAGTGAAAAAGTACAAAAGTTTGCAGACTATTTGGTCGATAATTATATATCGGAAGATGCACAATTTCCTTTACAACCATGGGCAGAAAATAGTGCATCATTAACTCGAACGACTAATGCTTGTGAGTCGTTTCATTTGCATTTTAATAACTCTTTTTACCAGACACATCCATCACTTTTTTTGTTTATTGACACTTTGTTAAAATTTCAAATGGAAGTTTATATAAAAATAAATAGTATTAATAGGCCCTATAAGTTCCAAAACAGTAGATCCAAAAGAAGACAATTGTACTTGGAAAAACACATTTCTGATTATCAAGCAGGAAAGGCTGGCATTTTACAATTTATTAAACTAACATCACACTATTATAGTCAAATGTAAGTTAAGTTGTTTGATTTTGTACGATGTAATTGTTTTACTAACTGTTAAACTAACCCAAACTAATATCACACTATTATAGCCAAATGTAAGTTGAGTTGTTCCATTTTGTACGATGTAATTGTTTTTTGTCTCTTTATATATATAATATATATTTCTTTTGATTTTTGAGTTTTATTGAAACTGAATTATGACGTGCGGAGTTTCGTATACCAGTCTGTCGTTAGAATTGCATGACCTGCGGAGTTTCATGAACCTTTCATCTTTCTACCTGATTATGTGCGGAGTTTCGAATCGCCCAAACTTTCATCCCTATTTTATCCCTTAGGGTTGGAGTTTATCAAAATCCTTTTTTAGGAGATGCCTAAGTCATAGTAGCTATATGCCTGCAAAATCTCAGCCCGATCGGTTTAAAACTGACACAGTTTCATACCAACTTTCATCCCCTATTTTATCCCCTTATGGGTGGAATTTATCAAAATCCTTTCTTAAGGGATGCCTATGTCATAGTAGCTACATCTATGCAAAATCTCAGTCCGATCGGTTTAAAATTGACAAAGTTTCATACAAACTTTCATTCCCTTTTTATCCCCTAAGGGGTGGAAATTATTAAAATTCTTTCTTTAGGGATGCCTACGTCATAGTAGCTATATGAATGCAAAATCTCAGCCCGATCGGTTTAAATTTGACAAAGTTTCATACAAACTTTCATCCCCTATTTTATTCCCTTAGAAATGGAATTAATCAAAATCCTTTCTTAAGGGATGCCTACGTTATAGTAACTATCTGCATGCAAAATCTTAGCCCGATTGGTTTAAAATTGACAGAGTTTCATAAAAACTTTCATCCCCTATTTTAGCCCCTTAGGGATGAAAGTAATCAAAATCGTTTCTTAGGGAATGCCTTCGTCATAGTAACTATATGCATGCAAAGTTTTAGCCCGAACGGTTTAAAATTGACAAAGTTTTATACAAATTTTCATCCCCTATTTTATGCCCTTGGGGGTGGAATTAATCAAAATCATTTCTTAGCGGATGCTTACGTCATAACATCTACCTGCATGCCAAATTTCAGCCCCATCCGTCCAGCGGTTTGAGCTGTGCGTTGATAGATCATACAAACTTTCATCCCCTATTTTACCCCGTTGGGGGTGGAGGGGGTGGAATTAATTAAAATCCTATCTTAGCGGATGCCTACGTTATAACATCTACCTGCATGCCAAATTTCAGCCCCATCCCTCCAGCGGTTTGGGCTCTGCGTTGATAGATCACTATATCAGTCAGTCAGTCACCTTTGAGTTTTATATATATAGATTCTTTATGTAGCTGTCAATTTTTTTGACAATGTTACTTCAACACCTAGAGTATCACATACTATACTGAAAATAAAAACTGCAAAAAGCCAGATATTGCTTTAAAACGATTATACTTTTTAAGGCACTAAAGGAAAAATTATTCTAAGTTCCCTTTTTAGACGAAACATGTATATTTTTAAAAGGATCGTAAAAACCTACATGGCAAGATGACAATGTAATGCTATAACGGTATAACAGTTTACAAATATTAAAAATAATTAATTTAAATTTAGAAAATATATTTTCTTCCAGTTTTTTTAACTATTGTATAGCTTTTATCACGGGCTTTGAGCGCGGCGACCGAATCAAGAAATTGGATCATAATATTATGTTTGCGTGGATTTGAGAAGCATGTGAGTCGAACCAAGCGTAAGAACTTTAGGAGTGTCTTCTGAATCATAAAGGATATAAGTAAACTTTGTTACCAATGCTTTGTGCAAGCTACTGATTTTTTGAAGTAAAACTTCTTTAGCGACACTAGGAGTAAAAAAGATATTCTAACGGACGTGACGTCATTCTAATAACAGAAACCGGAAACAAAACCTAATACTGACACGATTTTGCATGGGCGCCGGCAGCAGGGTGCAAGAGGGTGCGCTTGTACCCCCCTGCTATGAAAGAAAATACCTGAATTTACCAGAAAATTACATATTTTTGAAGTAAAACTTCTTTAGCGACACTAGGAGTAAAAAAGATATTCTAACGGACGTGACGTCATTCTAATAACAGAAACCGGAAACAAAACCTAATACTGACACGATTTTGCATGGGCGCCGGCAGCAGGGTGCAAGAGGGTGCGCTTGTACCCCCCTGCTATGAAAGAAAATACCTGAATTTACCAGAAAATTACATATTTTTTTAATTTTTTTATTAAATTATTGTTTGAATAAAAACTAAAGGCGTCGCGGTTGCTGTCCAAATCATTCTACATTCTATATATATATTAGATCATAATAGTGTGTAGATGCAGATGCACCCCCTGAAAATAATCCTAGCGGCGCTCATGCGATTTTGCCTCCTATATGAAATAAAATTAAATCTGTAATTGTATGAATTGACAGCTGATCATCTTGTCAATCGAAATACATTGTATAAATAGTTTTTTGTGTATAAAGTGTTTGTATTAAATATGAATAAACAATGTGGATTTATTAATGAAGAAAGTGATGAAAAAATATTTATTGAAAATGAGTGAATAGGTAGGTACTCTATATGCATAAATTTTATTTTTGGTGTGTAATTACACTATTTATACCTAATTATTTATACCTATTATTTATACCTAGCTATTTTCGTTTTATAGACTTAAAGAGCTAAAAAGAAAAATAAATTGTGAACGTCAAAGGGGATATTATAAGCGCCAGAAAGATTTGAAGAAAAATGACAAAAATGAAAAAATGAAGAGACAGCCACATTCATTATGATTTGATTAAGTAAGTTTATATACATACATACATATTATGATAGTAAATAATTGTTTATACGGAATCTTTATGTTGAGTAAAGAAGCATGTTGCACGTTTTTGTTCATAAAATAATAATATTCAAAATATTTTAACACTTTCTTATACTTATTTTAGGTTTGGTTAGGTAGCCATAAAGGCCATAAAACCACTGGTCAAGATGGCTGACCTTTGACCACCAATAACAGATCCTTCGTAGACGTGAAGGAAACAAACTTAACTCAGGATTTTAAATTTTATGGAATATGCTATCAAATGCTACAAAATGAAATGGTTATCTAACTATCGAAGGCTCTTGTGTTGTGATGTATTACAATAAGGTAGATACAGCTACAAAATCACACATTCTAAACGTAATGTGTGTATATTTTTAATATTGTTTACCTATTATTGAAGCAAAACTTCTTTAGGCACGACTAGGGGTAGATTCTAACGGAAGATTCTGATGGAAGTAACTGTATAATTTCAGCTATGGGAGGAGTTTAAATTTCCGAAATTTATTTATGAAATTTTCAAACGGTTTCAAATACATTAATGGTATTTATAGACTAAAATCTATGTTTCACATTTTAGTTATCATAAACCTATTATTTCATATATAAAAAAAATAATGATAACTTTCAAATTCCTATTTCTAATGAATAATATAAATATAACATCTCATTTTTTTTGTAAAGTATATAGGCAATAAATATGATTGAATTGTAATTAAATATTTATTTTCCGATACATACGTCAACAAGTTTTACTTCAATCGCGCGTAAAGGTTACACGCACACTCTTTTTTTTCTATTAGACCATATTGAGGACTATCAATTTAGTTAGTTTTGGTCGGTGTATTGGATTAAGTCCTCCAAATTCATCTAATGCTTTGTGAAGTACATTCCTTACTGATATATAAGGTGTTCTTATCGGTTAATTTTTTTTATGATCTGGATTTCTGTAAAACGTTTTCAATTCCAGTTGATACCACGGCGTCGTTTTCTTGTTAAAGATCCAATAGAATTTCCCCTCGGCTTTGTTGCAGTTTTTAGCGGAAAGTAAAAAGTTGGATATTTATCAGCAGTACGTTGTCCAGTTACTTGCTCTTAATAAAGATATTTATCGATAAATGCTAAATGGAAAGCGTACTTTATACTGTTAGTTTAGACTCCATCTTTGTAATTTTAAAATAGAAGCGCATAATAAATGAGATTAACTCGATACTGCATTTCATGCGCTTCTTGAGCTTTTTGGTTTTCTAGCAACTTGAACCCGATCTGATCTAATTTTACAAACTAAGGTTGATTCATCTGACGACTTCTCAGATTCAGAATGTTGGAAAAAAAGGAAATTTGCTCTACTCACCTGGAGTAATTTAGTTTTAAAATTCGACATAGTGTTTCGCACATGTGTAACTTCACTTCTAATTTGGAGAACAGACGCTGTCGGAGCAAATCTAATATAAAGACTTCATGTCCTGATATCAAACTATATCCAGTAGGCGGCCCCCTTTCCACCACCTGGGTAGGCGACCGATGGGAGTCCAGCTTTGCTGCTATTTAAAAGTTTCTCCTTGAGGCGTCTCTTTTAACTATTGTTATATATTCAGGAAAAAAAAATCGGCAAACTGCAAGTTAAACTCAACCATGAAGGGTTACGTAGCAACAAGTAACAATCTAAAAGTTCTTTTAGTTCGTTGTAACTTAGATCGATGTTTTAAAATAAACTACTGACTTGATCTCGGTCAAACTAACTTTCGGTGGAAGTTTACATGGTTATCTATTTTTGTGTAATATATTAAGGAGGTTCACAGAAAACATCTACTTACCAAGTTTTAACAGTATAGTTCTTAAAGTATCGAAAAAAAAATGGCTGTGACATACGGACGGACAGACAAACAAGACGAATTTTAACCATTTGGATACGGAACCATAAAAACAGTTTTAACTAAGAACAAACAAATACAAAAATATACGTATATACGAACTACTTATACTGTAGATTTTTTAAATTAATTGCTTTTGGGTACACAATACGCGCAAAGTAAGGCTCACATTTACACCACGGTAGAGCCAATATTATTTTAACAGAAATATATTTTACAAATTTTTTACTTCTTCTACCATAATTTTGGTAATTAGTTTTTGTATGTATACAGTTGAAAAACTATCAATTTATTCAAAGTTTCTTAGTTAATTTTTAAATTATTTATTAGTCATTTAGAACCAATTACCGAGAAGTCAATCTTGTTTGCATCTCATCATTCGGTAAAGCATAAGTAAACGTCTAAGAGTTTTCATGGTGGTAGGTAAACTGCGAAGAAAATGCAATAAAATAATTGATGGTCAGAAAAGTATACAGGTAAATTGCGGAGAGACCGCTTTACTGGTAGCAGGTAAACCGGATCAACAAGGTCAGGCGCATTCACTCCAATCCTACAGCTGTTATGCTGTAGGCACAGGGCAAGTCTTGTTATCAACAGCTCTAGTTGGTGTTTTAGATGCTTAGGGAAATAAGCATACTTGTCGTGCTCTTCTTGACAACGGATTCATGTCAAACTTTATAACGCAGCGTTGCGCACAATGTCTGAGTCTTCCGCTCTCTAAAATTAAACATGTTGTTACAGGTGTAGGACAAGGTCAATCATTTATAAAGGCGTCGTGTAATATCCATTTTCATTCCTTGATTTCAAAATGGTCATCAAGCATTCATTGCTTAGTGATTCCTGAGATCACAAATCAACTTACAAATTATTATTTTAACCCAACCTTGTTAAACATTCCTCTAAATATTATCCTCGCAGATTTAGCATTTTACAAGCCTCATGACATAGATCTGTTAATAGGCGCCGATACATTCTGGTCCTTATTGAATGAAAACCGAAAGCATTTAGGCAAGGAATTGCCCGTCTTACAGGACAGTAAATTAGGCTGGCTCATCTCAGGTCCTATAGGCATGGGTACTAATAAGGCCACAAGCTGTAATGTCAGCAGAACGAGTGAGGTTCAAGATCAACGTGCAAGGTTTTGGGAAATTGAGGAAGTCTCCCAAGGTCCGATACTTTCTTCGGAGGAGACTTTAGCTGAAAAACATTTTCAGAAAACATACCAGCGCGACAAGTGTGGTCGTTTTATTGTGTCAATTTCTTTAAATGAGCCTATCGCAAAATTAGGAAAGACTGAAGCTTCATGTAAAAAACAATTTTTCAGTTTAGATTGTCGTCTTTCTTCAAACCCCAAATTAAAAGATATGTACATAGATTTTATGTCTGAGTATGAGAACCTTGGTCACATGTCGAAATTTCAAAGATCAAGCGAGGACCAAGTTCTGTTTTATACTCCACATAATGGAGTTTTACGGGATCAGAGTCAAACTACTCAGCTTCGAGTAGTCTTTAATGGCTCTGCTCTATCTTCTTCTGGTCTCTCTTATAATTCCATCCAAATGGTGGGCCCTGTCGTTCAAGACGACCTGACATCCATTCTCCTACGTTTTAGGCAGCATCGTTACGTTTTTTCTGCCGACATATGCAAAATGTACAGGCAAATCTTAGTTGACAAGGAATTTCACCCTTTGCAATTGATATTATGGCGTGATTCTCGACAAGGAGTTACAAACATTTGCTCTCAAAACTGTGACCTATGGCACAGCCAGTGCTCCATTTCTGGCCACTAGATGTTTGAAACAGCTTGGTTCGGACAGCAAGAAGTCATTTTCTGAAGCTTCACAGGTTATACTCCATGACTTCTACGTTGATGATATCCTTTCAGGTGCTGACTCTATAAGCGAGGCTATCCAACTTGCTGATAAAGTAGCTGAAATATTGAAATCAGGTTGCTTTGACCTACGAAAGTGGAAGTCAAATAGCTTAAATATTTTAAAGGGTATCAAACCTTTCCACACCTCAGAAGATTCATTTCATTTTGGACCTACAGACACCAGTAAAACTCTAGGCATGCTGTGGTCTCCCGACAAAGATTACTTTTCCTTTATAATTGAGCCATCTTTGGATGTGGAAAAGATCACCAAACGAGTAATGTTGTCAGATATTGCACGTATATTTGACCTACTTGGGCTGCTTGGTCCTGTAGTCATCAAGGCTAAGATCTGGCTTCAAACTCTCTGGTCTTTAAAATTAACTTGGGATCAAAATATTCCATTAGAACTTCGCAATAAATGGATACATTTTCAAAAAGAGTTAAACAATCTTCGGCAAGTTGAAATTCGCAGAAATAACATTTGCCCAAATCCCATCTTGGTTGAACTCCATTGATTTTCAGACGCCTCACAATCTGCGTATGGAGCTTGTGTCTATGTAAAAAGTTTGAACCTTGATGGAGAGGTACAAATTAATCTTATCACTTCTAAGACGCGTGCTGCTCCTTTAAAATCACTTAGTATTCCTCGTTTGGAACTTTGTGCTGCTGTCCTTCTGACAAATCTTGTTGAAAAAGAGAAATCTTCTTTAACCATACATTTTCTTGAAACTTTTCTTTGGAGCGATTCTACTGTGGTTCTTGCTTGGATACGTTCATCTCCACATACTCTCCAAACATTTGTAGCTAACCGCGTTACGAAAGTTCAGAAACTTTCAGACTCCAATATGGTTACTTGCAGATATGTTCCAACAGACTCGAATCCTGCTGACATTTTGTCCCGAGGTGTATCTCCAAGTAATCTAGTAAATTCAGACATTTGGTTTCATGGTCCTGAGTGGTTACACTTTAAGTCTACGTCCTGGCCTCCTGATATATCTCTTCAAAATCCAATTTCAACGGATTTATTACCGGAAATTCGCTTACAGTCAAAATCATTTGTGCAAACTCAGCCTGTAGTCCTTTTTTCATTCAATCGTTTTTCTTCTCTTATACGTATAAAGAGGACTATGGATTATTGCCTTAGGTTTATTAACAATTGTAAATTAAAAAAGGAACAGCGACTTTTCGAATCCTTGACTGTGGAGGAATTGAATAAAGCCATGAAACATTTGGTGACTATGGCACAAAAGGAATCATTTCAGAGGGATTGGGATGACCTAGAAAAATCAAGATGTTTGAGTCGCAAAAGAAAACTACTAAGTTTGACCCCATTTCTCGACGAGAAAATAATCAGAGTAGGAGGTCTATTCATTCGATAAAAGGCTTCCTGCACTTTTGTCACCAAAGCACCATCTCACTTACCTTATTATGCGTCATGAGCACATAAATCTTTTTCATTGTGGTCCCCAAGCATTATTAGCTCATGTTCGAGAACAGTATTGGCCAGTTGCAGGTTCAAACCTCGCGAAAAAGATTGTTAGGCAATGCATAGTTTGTTTTAGATTCAAACCTCGAAATTTAAACCCAATAATGGGAAATTTACCTAATGCTCGAATCAATCCAAGTTTTCCTTTCACTAATACGGGAGTTGACTATGCCGGTCCTTTTATCATAAAGGATCGCAAGGGACGGGGATGCAAACACACTAAATGTTATCTCACCTTATTTATATGTCTTGTAACGAAGGCGTTTCACCTGGAAGTTGTGTCATCGTTGAGCACTGAATCTTTCTTCGAAACTCTACAACGGTTCATTGCTTGCAGAGGAAAGCCTTTACACATTTATAGCGACAATGGCAGCAACTTTGTTGGAGCCAACACCTTACGCGAGTTGTCATTGTTTCTTAACAGTCACAAAGCTTCATTGATCGATAAGATCGGTAATACACATGACATCAAATGGCATTTCATTCCAGCGTATTCCCCCCATCAAGGAGTTCTCTGGGAACATCACATTAAGATAGTTTTACTTAATACTATTTTGACTTTTGAGAGTTTTTATACTGTTATAGTTCAAATTGAAAGTATATTAAATTTAAGGCCTTTAACACCGGTTTCAACTGATCCTAATGATCTGGAGGTGCTAACACCTGCTCATTTTCTTATTGGCCAGTCACTTTTGTCTATTCCTGTTCCAAATTATCAGCACACCTCTGTAAATAGACTTTCGCATTTTCAACACTTAGAGTTACTAAAACAGCATTTTTGGACTAGGCGGTCAAAGGAGTACCTATCTCAGATTCAACAACGTTCCAAGTGGAAAACTCCACAAGGACAAATCAGTGTCGGTACCTTAGTGCTAGTACGCGATGATGACGTTCCTCATTATAAGTGGCGCCTCGGACGCATCGTAAAAGTTCATCCCGGCAAAGATGAAATCATCCGCGTTGTGTCGGTTAAGACCAAACTAGGTGTTATAAAACGTTCCATAGTAAAAGGGTGTCCACTTCCTTTGTGCAACGAATAATCTTCTATTTAATAAAGAAGATTCCTTTATTTTGTTTTGTTCTGTTAGTTTTAATCCTTCGTTTATAATTCTGGCTGTTGAGCCCATGTATTAGTTATAAGATAAGTATTGAAAGATGACTTCCTTTCAACGTCGGGGGCTATGTTCTGATAATTTCCCTAAAATTCACTAACTTTAGTGAAATGTTAATTTAGCCAGATTTGGCAACTCTGCAAGGGTTAAGAAACAGAATGCAGCCCCCCGCTCTGCGCGATCCATCTGAGAAACCGTTGAGACGCAAGACAAAGGGATTTACATTTCTAAGTTAGAAGAGTAAGCAATTGACTTTTTTATATACCTTTGTAACAGTATAATATTGAGCATTAATAATCAGTTATTTCATTTTTGTTTTAATAATTACAGTCCACTTACTAACAAGCCAAAAGTGATTGTTATGGTAATTTTAGATGCAGTGCCGTCTAAAAACTAGCCTTTATAATAAACAAAACCACAAAACGCCATATAAAAAAGGAATTTAAATGATTTGACTAAGAATCCATTGATTAAAAAATAAGCGCGAAGAAAAGTATCCAGGGTAGTGCACATGTTGAATATGAAAAAGATATTCAGTCAGCGTTTGTTTAGAAAATGTAAAAAATATTGTGTAATGGTATATCTGAAGTCTTAGAAACAATTTAGCCAACAATCGTCGAGCTTTCAAATTATTTAAATTACTTTGACTACAGACACATGTCTGATTACAATTCCGCATTTGTATAATTTTCTTTTCTAAAAGCGTAGAAATAGAGTAACGCTGATTTTACATATGGTTAAATTATGGGCAATCGCTTATTATTGCATGTTAAACATATAGTCCAGGGAAATAAGGTTTTCTCGTGACTTTGAATAATTTAGGTATCTATAAAGTTTTTTGGTTAGTGTATATCTATACAATGTAAACCTACCTGTTTCCAACTACAAGTTTAGTGCCATTATTTTTTAATAATCAAATTAAGGAAAAAATGCAAAGGCTATAAAATATCTTTATCTACTCCTGTTACAGTAAATTTCATTTATATTAATTGTCACCATGCAGGGTAAGTAAGCTATAACGCACAGTTGTGCGTAATGAAACGTCATGTTGGAATGGCGTGTCATTACGCACAACTGTGCGTTATAGCTTACTTACCCTGCATGGTGACAATGAGTATAAATGACATTTACTGTCAAAGGGGTAGATAACAGTACAGTACGTACGTCATATACTTTTTTAGAGATGTCAAATATTTAGAATTAAATTTAAAATATTGAGTCGTAGATAAAGCATAGTACGTAACTCGAGTGGTAAGAGGTATTACGTACTCGTGTAGTTACGCACTAGCCGCTATGCGGCTTCGTGCGTAACTTTTCCTTTCGTACTTAATGTCCTACTTACCACTCTTGATACGTAATATACTATTATCAAACACTGGTATACTAAAATAAAGCAAAGAAAGTTTACAAAGTGTGAAGATATAAAATTACAATAAATGATATTGAAACACTTATGGGGACTTTTACACAATTTTATTTACAAAATTGTTAAGATACACTGAACTCTGCTGGATAACGTCTACTTGACAATACAATGAACTCTTGTGAATACTTGAACTTGAACTGACGTTAACTGCCCTAACATCCCCTTATATACAACTTTATTTAATCTAGTCAGTGTGTTTAGATCTTTCTAGAATTTTTTAGAAACATTATTTAATCTAGTCAGTGTGTTTAGAAGTTTCTAGAATTTTCTACAAACATTATGATTTTTAGAAGTTTCTAAAAATTAACTGTCAATAACAATCTTTCAAATTAAGGTCCCTTCCTTTGCGGTTATCCCGTTACACTGCTTCCTTCTTAGATTCATTCCTCCTGGAATGGTATTTCCTAAATCGGAATCCCGCACACTCCTTGAGCCAGCCAAACCATCTTCTTGGAGTTGCTGCGCATCTCCACTGTGGTTTCCTTGGTAAGGCGCCAAACGATCATGATGGACCACGACGGGTTTCCTTCTGGGAATTTTCACGATCCGATAAATGACATCGTTAATCTTCTTCTTGATGGTGTATGGACCTTCCCAGTTCTTCTGTAATTTAGGACAAATACCTCGACGCCGTCGGGGGCTATAGAGCCAGACTAAATCTCCAACTTGGTCACTCTTTTCCATTGTCCGCGTGTCATAGTACTTTTTGATCCGATCACTAAATAATTGAAGTTTTCCACGCACCAGGTTGTGTATATTCTCCATTCGATTCTGAAGATCGGCGACATATTGTTCACGGGCCATTTCTTCACCAGGTTTACAACCAAACACCAAGTCACATGGTAACCTCATTTCTCTACCGAACAGGACCTTCGCAGGCGTTTGGCCAGTTGATTCGTTGATGGCAGATCGAATTGCCATTAGAAATAGTGGAATATGTCAATCCCAATCCCTCTGACAATCTGACACCACTTTTGACAGATAGGTGGTTATATTCCGGTTTATTCCTTTCACCATTTAATCAGACTAAGGGTGCATCGCTGTGGTTCTCGTTTTGTGGATGCCTTATTTTTGGCAAACTTTTTGAAACAGATTGCTCTCAAAATTTCTTCCTTGGTCTGAATGTAATTCTAGTGGTACCCCAAATCGGCTTACGAATTCTTCAACCAATATATCTGCTAAAGTGGTGGCTTTCTGATTGAGAACTGCATATGCTTCCACCCATTTAGTGAAGTAGTTTATTACAACAAAGATGTACTTGTTTCCTACATCGGTCTGTGGAAGTGGCCCCAATACATCTACTGCGATTCTTCTAAAAGGACTTCCAACCAGGTATTGCTGCATTTCCGCCTTCGGTTTTCGGTGCGGACCGTTACTGGCAGCACATGTAGTGCATTTACGACACCAATCTTTAACATCATTAGTGCAATTTACCCAGTAAAATCTATCTCGGATCTTTTGCAGCGTTTTTGTGATACCCAGATGTCCTGCAGAACTATCATTATGCATCTGTTTTAAAATTTCTGGTACAGCATTTCTTGGGACCACTATTTGTTTCCTTGTTTCTGTGCCCTTGGAATTTTCTACAAGTCCTTTAACGAGCCCTCCGTCCAAAATTAAAGAGTTCCATTGGGACCAGTATGCTTTTAAAGCAGGAGAGGATGAGGATATCTCTCTCCACAACGGACGACGGTCCATTCTCTTCCACTCCCGAATCTTTCTCAGAACGGGATCGTTTTTTTGTTGCTCCTCCAGCATAGAGCTCTCGTTTTCAGGCACAACCTTAACTAAGGCAAGTTTTTCCTCGTTCTGCTCCATACGGGTACAATGGGGGCAATCAGGTCGACATGGTCTTCTGGAAAGTGCATCAGCATTACGATGTCTGGTTCCAGGTCTGTGCTCGATTTCAACATCATATTCCTGCAGTTTTTCGAGCCATCTTGCTATCTGTCCTTCTGGGTTCCTAAAGCTAAGTAACCACTTTAAACTAGCATGGTCTGTTCTGATCAGGAATTTTCTGCCATACCGATATTTATAAAAGTGTTCGACGGATTTTACAACTGCTAACAGTTCCCTCCGAGTTACACAGTAGTTCTTTTCAGCTTTTGATAAAGTTTTGCTGAAGTAACCAACCACTCTTTCATTACCATCTTGTAGCTGTGACAAGACGGCTCCAATTTCCACATTGCTGGCGTCGGTGTCCAAAATAAGCTTACCATCAGGAAATGGATTAGCAAGAACAGGTGCTGACGTAAGCAGTTTCTTCAATATTTTAAACGATTTTTGACATTCCTGATCCCAACAGAAGGACTTATCTTGTTCTGTTAAACGTGTCAAGGGTTTGGCGATGTCTCCAAAATTCTTGACATATCGTTGGTAATGGGAACAAAGACCCAAGAAACTCCGGAGCTGATGTTTGTCGATAGGGATTGGCCATTCCTGAACGGCTTGTATATTAGCGGGGTCAACAGCAACGCCATCCTTGCTTACGTTATGTCCTAAATAGTTGACCTGTCTCTGGAACAAGTGGCATTTCTTAACATTTAATGTTAGATTAGCGTTCTGTAATCTTTTAAAGACTTCTTCCAGGTTAGATAAATGTTCCTTAAAGGTCTTGCCCATTATGATGATGTCGTCTAGATAAACTAGACAAGTTTCCCATGACAAACCCTGCAGGATGTTCTCCATTAGCCGTTCAAACGTGGCAGGAGCATTACAGAGGCCAAACGGAAGGACCGTGAATTGCCACAACCCTGATCCACTGGTAAAGGCAGTCTTTTCTTTGTCTGCAGGATTCAGTTTAACTTGCCAGTATCCGCTTTTAAGGTCCAAGGTAGAAAACAAAGTAGAACCCGCCAAAGCGTCGAGGGCATCATCAATCCTTGGCAGAGGATAACTGTCGTTCTTAGTGACATCATTTAGCTTTCGATAGTCGGCACAAAACCGCATTGATTCGTCTTTCTATCTTACTAATACCACAGGAGAAGCCCACGGACTACTGGATGGTTCGACTCTGCCATTTTGAATCATTTCTTTAAGGGCTCTGTCTGCTTCTTCCTTCTTAACTTGACGCATCCTGCGGGGTACCTGTCGAATCGGACGTGCATCACCAGTGTCAATTCTATGTTGTACAACATCAGTTCTTCCCAGTTTACTTTTAGAACCAAATACAGGTTTATAACGGTAAAGTAGATCTCTTACCTGTTTCTTTTCTAATTTTGACAAAGAGGGATCTAATTTTGTCATTAATTGTTTAATTCCGTTGGTCTCATCTGTTTCCGTAGCGTTTACCTTGTGAATTATGGCCGTTACTGGTTCTAAACTTTCCATTTCCGTGTCCTTTTGGAGAATAACTGGATGATCGTTTAAGTTGATAACTCGGATGGGTACCTCTTTAGCGGATCTAACAAGGGTCTTACACACAAGGAGTCCTTTTCCCAATTCATGGTCATGGTTCTTCGGCTCTATCATGGCTGGGGCACCATCTGGCTCCAGTCCATCCAACCGCGCTGTGACGACACATTCGCAGCCCGCCGGAAGTTCGATATCATCAATTAACTTAATTGCGGCATTGTCAACTTGTTGTCGGTGCAGGAATATTTCTTCATTACCAGTACGAAGGATACGTCGGCGAAGATCCAAATGAAAACCACAGTGGAGCATAACATCCATGCCCAGAACAACATCTTCATCAACGTCAGCCACCAGCACCTTTAGCAGAATCTCCGGTAGCGGTACGCAGTCTTCAACTGGTGGGCCACATCTTCTTTCGCATAATGATGGATGGTCGAACGATAGTTTTCGTAGCTCCAGTGTCTACCAGCATGCTAAAGTTCTTCCCATCAATGAGGCCATCCACATATAAGCTGTCCACGTGATGTCGCAGAGTTGCCAATTTAATGGTGTGAGGGGCTTCGGGAATGTTTGGTGTTGATTTCGCCCTCCAGGAGTCGACCCGTTCTAGTTTTCCTGCTGCTGGGGTACTTCAGCAGAAGATTTTTCTGTATGGGGGCAAGTATTTCTTATATGGCCTAGTTCTCCGCAGTTCCAGCATCTCACTGGGCGCCTTCTTTTTGGAGATAACTTCATTAACCTTTCTACTACCGCTTCGACGTCGCTAACGGAATGAACGGCATGGTCGTAGTTACCGGTGACTTCCCTTAGTCGAGCAACTCCACGTGAGGCCTCCGTCGCCGCCTAAAAGTCCAGGGCAATGGTCAAGGCGTCCACAAGAGTCTTCGGCCGCGCCAACCGTACAGCGCGCTGCAACTTGACGTCTCGAAGACCATCGGTGAAGGTTTGGACTGCTGGTCACTCCAGGAAATCCTCCGCTGCGTTGGAATACGCTAGCCGTACCATTCTTGCCACTTCTGCCTCAAACTCCTGGATAGTCTCTCCATTTTTCTGCTTTCGGCTCTTTAACTGCATTCGGTACACCGGTTGTAGATGAGTTTGACCATAACGCATCTCTAGACGATTGACCAATAACTCGAAGTTGTCAGCTTCATCTGGTGTCAATGATTGCAAGACGTCTAAAGCCTCGCCTCGCAGAGCTACGGTTAGAGACAATGCCTTCTCCTGGGATGACCATCCATTCGCTCTGGCCGCTGCGTCGAATTGTTTCAGGTAATTTGGCCAGGAAGTCTTCCTGTCGAAGGTCGGGGGTTTCATCGTCGATCGTACCTGGGTAGTCTCCCCATTTGCTCGTCGGTCGACGTCTACGTGGCAGGTTTCCATCCTTTCTGCATCTCCGTCGCCGTGGTGGCTGGGCTGGTTTCGACAACAAGCTTCGTGTTCTCGTTGAAGCTTCCTTATTTCGGACTGCATTTGCTGGTTGATCTGGTTTTGCTCGTCTCGCCAGTTGGCGACTTGTTGATTTTGTTCGTCTCGCAAGCTGGATACTTGCTGATTTTGTTCGTCTCGCAAGCTGGACACTTGCTGATTTTGTTCGTCTCGAAGAGTGTACATTTTGGAGCGCAAATGCGATATTTGCTGGGAGAAGGAACTGGATAACTGTTTTGGTAGGGTAGACATCCGTTGTGATAGCTGGGACATATCTTCGCGCTGGCTCTTTATCTGACTGGAAAGCTCCTCTCGCTGGCTTTTCATCTGACTGGAAAGCTCCTCTTGCTGGCTCTTCATCTGACTGGATAGCTCCTCTTGCTGGCTCGTCATTCGTTGCGACAGCTGGGAAAGTTGTTGAGTTTGTTCTTCTTGTTGGCTCGTCATTCGTCCTGATAGCTCCTCTTGCAGCCGGGAAAGTTGTTGAGTTTGTTCTTCTTGTTGGCTCGTCATTCGTCCTGATAGCTTCTCTTGCAGCCGGGAAATTGCTTTTTGAACTGGGTCTTGAAACTCCACAGCGTCAGGGTCCAAATTATTATTTACGTAGTATTCACGGAGCCTTCTCAACAATGCGTATTTGCTCCCAGTAGTTTCCAATTCTAATTCCTGGAGCTTTCTTCTGAGCTCAGCCACCAATAAATCAGTTATCTTTTTTCCAGGCATTCTTGAATCTTCACCTCACACCTGACACCAATTTGAAACACTTATGGGGACTTTTACACAATTTTATTTACAAAATTGTTAAGATACACTGAACTCTGCTGGATAACGTCTAACTACTTGACAATACAATGAACTCTTGTGAATACTTGAACTTGAACTGACGTTAACTGCCCATACATCCCCTTATATACAACTTTATTTAATCTAGTCAGTGTGTTTAGATCTTTCTAGAATTTTCTAGAAACATTGATTAATCTAGTCAGTGTGTTTAGAAGTTTCTAAAATTTTCTAGAAACATTATTATTTTTAGAAGTTTCTAAAAATCAACTATCAATAACAATCTTTCAAATTAAGGTCCCTTCCTTTACGGTTATCCCGTTACCATATTAAATAGTAATTAAGATAACAATACACAGGTATAACAGATGGGGAAACCCATTTTGAACCATTACACAGATATGATATTTAAAAGATTAAGTAAAGACAAATAATTTACGTATATTTGGTCGGGGAGAGTACAAACTCGGCACAATTTTTAGGTATACCAGATAAGAATAGTCAAGCTCGGCACAGAGATTATAAGATCTCCTTTTAAAATGTTTAAACTCGGCACACGAGAATAATGATACCTCCCTATGCTTCCAAGAAATAAACTGATTTATTATTTAAAATAAAAGTAACATAGAAATTAACAATTTAAAATTAATATAACATTTTAATTAACTGCTATTACGATAATGCGATATTATTTTAATATATTCTAATTTGGACAATTTACTACTTTTATATTCTATAATTTTAGAATTAATAAAATTATAATGATTTTTAATGGCTATACTTAATAAAGAGGGATGGGTATGGTACATAGATGCATTAAAATGCGAATGAAAGGATTCGCAAGCATTCGTTGTTTTATTAAAGGCAGTGGAGGCATCAGCCCATATTTGTGGTGGAAATTTAGAATTATCTGTTAAATAATTTCTGAGAAGGTAATCCGAAAATTTTTAAAGTCTTGCATCTGCTGGCTTAATTTCGTAGAGCTCAAAAAAATAAAAATCTTCCACATCGTTTGGTTCCAAAAACAAAAGGCCAAAACAATAATGGAGCCACTTTCCAATCTCAGATTTTTTGTCTTGGTATTCATTTGACAAACTTAGATTTTGGATTTTCCTGTACCATGCTTGAGTTAGATGGAATCGACCGTCTAGTCCCAATTGCGTTCCGTTTCTTGGGCCTTGTCGAATTGCGTCCCAAATATTTTGCTTACCTGGCCACCGATAACGTCTAGTCCGAATTGCGTTCCATTTCTTAATTAGCCAAACCAATTGCGGTCAGAGGATAGCTTAATAAATACTAGGTAAGCAGGGAAATATAATAAACGTAATATCAACTTACAGTTTATTTTTATATTATATTAAAAATCACCGAATTTATAACTAACACATTTAACGAAATTGTATCTTGAAATTTCACCCCTATTATACTGGTTAATTTTCTGTTTGAGAAAAATATATTTGCTGGAGGTAGCTTTATCTACATTTCTAGAAATATTTTGTTTAACAGAATTTATTTTTATATAGGAATCGGTTTGAATGCGCTTTAATGTTTCAACAAACAAAAAAACATCAGGATGTGGAGACAAACAATAATTTTTAAATTTTAATGAAATCCCTCACAAGAATTAGTTGTTCTATATATAGATGCGCTATTCTTTGCCCAAATTTGTGGAGGAAATGTGGAGTCCTCTTCGATATACGTTTCAACTAGATAGTTTGCAAATGCGTCAACTCGATGATCATCTGGTTTTTCAGGCATAAAATCTTCCACAAAACAATCTCCAACTTGGCTCGGAGGAAGATACATTAGGCCAAAAATATGCTTCAGCCATTTACCTATTTCTGAGTTCTCGTTCTTATACTCAGAACTCAACCCCACATTTTGTAGGTACTTTACGCCACCTGTAACAAGATTATAGAATAAATTCTTTATTTGAGAAAGTACTTGCATTTAAGAAAAATAAGTTTGAAAGAGGTAAAATTTTATAAAAAAATACATCTTTAAAAAAATGAGAATATTTCGGGATATACGAATTCCTAACCGCGGGCATAAAATTTGGGGATTAGTAAGTAATTTTGGCCTGTAGTTTATGATTCTTGGGAATTTCTAATCCTTGTTTATAGAGGATTGTTTTTTGCAAGAAACATCTGTACTAAGATAGTTAATATATGACTAGTGTACATGCAATGTGTGCAATATCGAAAATATCGATATTTCCTGTATCGATACTTTTTAATACGATATATTTGCATATCGATATATTTCTTGATATTTCTTGATACAAATATCGATACTTTCTGATGTATCGAACATCGCTACTAAAAACGTTCACTTCAAGATTTTAACGTGCGATACTTTAACGACTCAAATATAATCATAAAAAAATAATGTAAAATTTTCCAAAACACATCTCATTTTTAAAATTTTGAAGACTATTTTAGATTTATTAAATTCAGAATTAAGTAATATTTGTTTGCATTTAGGAATTCAAACATAGGATTAACGGAGAGGGCCTGAGATCGGTAGCTTAGCTGGGGGTCGATCGCAATGATCTGACTACAGTTAGGAATTCGGTACTACCCGAATATTTAGGAGCCCATTTCTAGGACTGCATTATGAATTGATACCTCAAAATCGACTACTATTTCTTCTGGTATAAATTGGATATTTATAGAATCACAACACTCTTTAATTTTTAATATGCAAAACCTATATGTTTTCTCACTTTTTTCTTTTAATATACAAAACACTAGAGGTATATAATGGCCGTTAAAAAAACCATGTATTGTAAACAGTTGTGTAAAATACTTGGTACAGTAAGAAAATGTACCATCCATATAAATAATTTTTGATTCGCATAAAAACTTTAAATTGCTTTTACAGCTAAAGATCACTAAGTTTTCGGATAATTCATTAACAAGTAGGAAATCTTCATTTTTGTTTGTTTTTGGTTGAAATTCATTCAAAGCGTCTTGAACCTCCAATATTGATTTTGGCAAAGCTGGTAACAATTTTCTGCGTGCAGTATATATTTTTCTTCTGAAACATTTAACATCAGTTATTGTCATATTGTTTGAAGACACATTTTTAACTAGCTCATTTCTTATTATTTTGGAAGGGTTTTCTGTTAAATCGCTTTCGGCTTTTCTCTTCGAAGAATGAGTTAAAACTTATCTTTGTAACACATTTGTTCGTTCTGGTTCATGATTATGATTTACACTAAAGTTCGTTATAACTTGACCTTTTGATTCGCCTAAAGTATGAAAATATGCTTTACATTTATCTTTGATGCACCTCCACTTAGTTACTCCAGAAGCTAATTTTCTGTTGTGTTCTTTAAACTTATAATTTTGGTAAACTAGTTGAATTTTTCCCCTTTGGCTAAACATTTCACTTAAAACTGATAAATTACTTTCATTTATTTCCGCCATTTTTACACTTTTTCAAAATTATGAATGGATAGCTCACTAACTTTACACTACAAATCACCATGTACTAATGAAATCCGACAAAAGAAACGACCCTTATTGACCTGTTACAAGTACCTAGAATAGGAAAATCAGATTACCTATTTTTGGATTAGATACTGATTAACGGGAATTCCTCGGGTTCTGTACCTGCAACAATTTTGTGCCGAGCTTGTACTTACAAAAATATAATTTAAAATTACATTAGGATTAAAAGATTACGATGTGCCGAGTTTGATGCCGCCCGTTGGTCGTATAATAAAATATTGGCATTTTTCCTTTTATTAATCTCTAATGATTCTAATAGATTTAATGTAAGACTTTTATTTTTAACGTGTAAAATTTCGAAATTTGGGTTGAAGGAATGGTTTTCTTCTAATAAATGTTTTGCACATTTTTGCATTTCGCAATTTTACTGAAAAATAGTACTCACTTCGGAACGCTGTAAAACCTTAGCTATTGACTTAATGAAAAAATGTTGCTTCTAAAAGTTGTTCCTCAAAAAACGATCTACAAAAATTGTCTGATCTCATTTTTTCGTAAAATGATAAAAAAGTTATATATAGAAAAATATAATTCTCGAGTTTCTGAACATTTTTGCTTATAACTTATTTATTTATAGTTCTACGACAAAAAGTTACTAGACCAAAGTTGTAGAGAACCTAATTTTCAACAAAAAATGTAATTTTTTTTTATCAGATAAATAGTTTAAAAGATACACGTAAAAACCATTTTAACCCCCATTTTCAAGATGGCGGCCGTAGGACAAGGGTGGCGACCTCACAAATTTGGTTTTAGCTTTACACTGGCCCCTACACTTCTAAAAAATAAAATTGCGTCCTCTTAAAAAGCCCACCCCAAATGTAACTTTTCAATGGACTATTTAAATTATATTTAAAATGGAGAGTGACGATGATGTCCAGAGATGCAAAACGCCTCCAGAGTTACTAAACACCGCTACTAATGTGGTTTTAAATTTATTGCCAGATAAATCCAAGGCAAAATATGAGTTTGATTATTAACGTTTATGGATCATTTCCGTACAGTACGGAAAAAATATTCCCGTACAGTACGGAAAAGTTGGTTGCCCAGCAACGGACTAAAATACAAGAATACCTAGTGTATTTTGCGGCTCAAATTTGATCCGAGAAACACGAAATTTCCAAGCGATTTCAGAAAAAACCTAACTTGGCTCCAAATTATAAGTTTACAAGTGTGAAAATACAATAATATTGCAATTTAGATTTTTATTATGAGCTTTTTTCGAATTTTTGTAGCCCAAATTGATAGAACAACTCTTCCGCTTTAAAATGCAACCGGCAGAATTGTTCTAGCATTATTATTTTCGGAATTTTAGTATTGCAAAAAAATTTTCTCTGGGATAAACAAATTAAATAACTTTTAAACTAATAACTGGATTAATCTGAAATTTTGAGGGTTTGTTAAGCTTTATAAGACCCTACTCTGAAATTAATAGCAATATTATAGGTAAATTCTAAAATTAGTTCTTAATAATTTTTAATTTTGTTGTTTTTTACAATTATCTAAGAAACAAATTACTTTATCGACTTTTATAAACCACCATTTTGTGGCTTTTTTAATGCTCGAAAAGAAAGTTACTTTAAATTTTTTGAAAATTAATTAACCCCAGAATTATAAATAAAAAAGTGAAAAAAAGGTTCTTTTGCATTAATCTATACTAATATTATAAAGAGGGAAGGTTTGATTTTTTGTTTGTTTGTTTGAAATGAATAGGCTCCGAAACTACTGGACCGATTTCAAAAATTCTTTTACCGTTGGCAAGCTACACTATTCCCGAGTGACATAGGCTATGTTTCATATAAAAAAAAAATAGGGATCCTTACTAAAATGCCATTAATGTAACCAAAAATGACCTTAAAATCCTTACATCGCGGCGTTAAGAATACTATTGATTATAGAATAAAATAATGTACTACGATTTTGAAGAATATATAAATATCTACAAAAAATGCCGCGACAGCATATGTCTTACTGTTATAGTTACGTCACAATAACTAATTTTTAATTTTTTAAAAGTTTTTATCTTGGTATTATTCCTTATCAAAATAACTTATATCATAATCACGACAGATATCACAAATTTAGCATGTGCAATGGGACTTCTTATAAAGGAATTAAAGAACAATTAAGTTGTAGCAACCAATATAACTGAACCACCAGCTGGTCAACTAGCTCATACACTGAGGATACCGATGATCCCAACTGATCTACCAAATCCATTTAAACCGCTTCAATTTCCTATCAAAACATCTTTCGCTTTTACTAATAATAAGTAGTAGGGATCGGTTTTCCTCATGGCCAACCGCCTAAGGCGGGTCGGAGTTCCTGAAATCAATTTATTTTGCTGCCAGAAAATAAAACAACATGTAATATTGTTTACAGGGAAGCGTTGACCCAATAAATTTAATGGCTTTTGTAATTTTTCTTTAATCCCCGTGCAAAGCGGGCTGCTAGTTTGTTTATAAAAAAATAATCGCACTAAACTTGTGGTTGTAAACAGGTAGGTTTTCATTGTTTAGGTATATCATAACTAAAAAACTTTCTAGATACCTGGATTATTCAAAGTCGCCAACATGTTTTTTTTTACGTTTTTTCCAGGAGCAATATCATTTTTTACTAAAATAATGTGGCAAACTCTATACATGTTCTTTCTTTGTTTTATTCACATATTTTTATATCTTAATAAAACTCAACTTTATTACATAGAATTTTGAATCCATGATAAGTTTATCCTTGTAATTCTTTTGTGTTATTTTTTAGTTTGTTTCAAAAAGTAACCGGTACCGTGTGTTTCCACAAAAAAAAACATATATCTCAATAATGTTATACACAATTTCATTCTTTGCATTTACGCTAATAGGGTATTAAAAAGTAGCACTTCAAAGTATGTAAGGACTTTCGAATTTTTAAATTGAATCATTTAATTAGAGATACCGTAAATCTGTAAAAAAATAACCGTTAGTTTGTAATTCTTAACGCCATTGTTAGTAAGGGAAACAAATTTAATATAAAATCTATTTACTTACTTAAATAAAAAGCACTACTGTAACAAAATTTGCCTAAAAATGTTCTAGTTAATGATCACATGGATCGTATAACGAATTATTAGATAATAAAGTATTCTTCTTAAAAAAGTATATTTACCATAATTGACGTGGCCCTATTTAACACTTTGTATATGGCCTGGGTATTAAATTTTTATCTGTATCTTTTATTTTAAGACTGTTACAAAGTAGGTAATATTAAATCTGTTGAAATGAAAGAATTTATATTATAGAGTAAAACCATTGGTAAACGTAAAACTGAGAATTTTATTGGAAAAGTAATCGGGTATAACGTATCTGGTAAAATCTCCATTATCGGCAGATTTAAATCCCTTGTACAAGGGCCAGCCAATAAAAATAGAATAAAAGAAAATTGCGGTAGATTTTAACACATATATTTAAAAATTGGTTTTTAGTCATTTTATCATTATATTTAATCTACTAATATAATTCTGATGTTTCATAATTTAAAATAGATGATATAAAAAAATATTAATAAATATTTTTAGACGATGAAGGTTATCCATATCTCAAATGTTAGTCCCAATGGTAAATAGAAAATAAAAACATAAAGCCTCCCACAGATTAATTTATTAAATTTATTAATTATTTATTATATGACCTCTACTGCTACTCTAAGGTTACAACATATCCCTCGAATTTTTCCACACTTACTAGTATTAGCGATGGAAAACTTAAAATTATTTAACACAATTAACTTATTTTCTTTTTGACTAAACATGGTAGATGCTCTTTCATCTATTTGAACTCAGTTTAGGTAGAGAATAAACTGTTTAATAAGATGCTCAATAAGAAACCATTAACTACTTTTTCCTGCTTAATATTAGCCTATTATCACTTTTGGAAACTCTTTATGTAATAAATATTCAAATCCTTAATACTTAATACGAGTAAACGTAATTCTTCGTACCAGAGTTTGAATTTTTTACTTATAGGTACTTTAAGTCTTAAAAATCAAGTAAAATTTTCATTTGTAGTAGAATTAGGATGCGCCCAATACAATACTTACTACTGAATATGATTAATAATATTATTAAAATAACTGTAAACTTACGAGACAGAATAATAAAATAATGTCAAACACAATGTGATACGTCACTCTAATACAAAAATATTAGCTCAGAGTGTTTTTTTGTATATCTGCTATCTCTTTTCAATGTACTGAATTGTATTGAACGGTATTCAAAGGACTTAAAGTTATGATTAATAACATGTGGTAAATATTTCATGTTTGTTTTTACCGACCAATACACCTTATTGGTTCTTTCTCTTACTCACTCTATTACCTACGTAATGCTTTTGCCGATTTAATCCTATACAAATTTTACCGCCGAGCGCACGAATAACTTTAGTATAACTTGAGAAATATGCTTTACATTTATTTTTGTACACTTTTCTCCTCTTTATACTATGTTACTTGATGATGCTTGTTAATATATTTATCCGTAGGAGGCTTTGTGTTTTTCTCTTTAAAGATATTTTTGTTGAATATACCTACAGATCTGTAAGAGTATGTATTTCGAATCAGAAATAGAATAAATAAGTATAACGTCGCGAAAAGTAAGACTGTAGATTCCTTCGAGATTCTAAGATACTATCAAATGTACCTATATCTGCTCTGACTATTGATTTTACGTAGGTAACCAAATTTCCAATTTAAATACAAATATACGTAAAGTAAGAAATATTGGTCTTTTGTACCAAATCTAAAATTAAATGTTGGTCCTTTATTTTTTAAATTTTTAATATATTTATATATAAATTACAACGTTATTATGTTTACATAAATTAATATGAACATTAACAAGTAAATATTGAAATTGAAATTTAAAAATTATTATATTTAAAATTGTTGCCTTTCTCAAGATAATTGATATTGGCATTAATCGTGATGTTAGTAACATCACGGCGTTAATAAATAAATAATCATGTAACTATGACATTAGTTAGATTATGAGTAAATACTAAAAACTAATAGTTACTTTTCTATCATATTACTACTAGTGTTAGTAAATTAATGAGATATATACAGAACGCAATAAATATCTTGGAACTGGAGCTGCAAGCGTGCTTTATTATTTTGTTTGTATGTGATTGCCAACACAGTGTTTGATCAGTATATAAACCAAAATATTGCTTTTATTGCTTATGTTTGGGCAAAAATAGCAGCCGCTGATTGTTAGCCCCCCCCCCTAGTACCTACACTTGAGACTTTTCTTGAGCACTGTTGCAAGCTTTAGTCTTATTTTGGTCATATAAATAGCGACATGATTTTCATCTGTTATTTATCCAGTTTTTTATTTGGTTTGCTGGCCAGAATCAGTTCTATCTCACCACTATTTGAACCTCAAATAATAGGTAATTGGCTACTCTTGATCTATTAGTGTTTATTTGTAGTAGTTTTATTTTAATGTTTTTAGTTTTTCTGATTTATAATTGATCTTTTAAAGAAGTTAACACTACAGTGTTTACTTAATAAAGAATTTCTGTCTTAACAAGGTCCAGGTTGTTGCCGTTCTTTAGCTTTTGGACTATGTAGATTTGTCTGTTTTTCTATGCTATCTGGCTCTTTTATTTTTTTAGCATTTTGTCCTTCTATTCTCGCTGATCACATGCTTTTCTCATGTTTAAGGTAGTTTTTAGAATAGAGCATTTAATTGTCCTTTTTTTTCTGCATAAGGGCTTCTTCCCTTCGCATGTATGCGCCGTGTAACCACTTTCTTCGTGTCGGTGGCATTTGCCTGTTTAGTCAGAATTGTCACATTTTTAGTAGTGATCGTGAAAACAAACATATCTCACATCTCGTCAATCTGTGCCTTTTTTCTATTGAGCATTTGGACCAAGATATACGGAAGTTGTTCTCTGCCATTATTTCTTCGAGTACTTCCTTGTTTAGCGTGACCGTCACAGCCGTTATCTCAGTTTTATGAAGGGGATTTCAGTTATTTTAAAATTAAACCCCTATGTTTTTTGCCCTTTGGTAAGAGCAGCTCTGACCTCCATCTTGGTTGGACTCGCTGTCATGTCCTTGATAATTGGTGTTTACATGAACATGACAGCTTTGCTCAGGTTTAAAGGTTTTTAAAAGTTTTTTGTTTTAAGAGTCTTGCCCATACTATTCAGAACTTCCTGGTTACAGTCAAGAGTCAGTAGAAGAGTTACATCTGCAAGTCAGTTCGTAGGCCATGGTGTTTCGTAGCATATCAGTTGTTGGTTGCAATCGAGATAACGTAACTTTTGCACTTATTCAAAATAAATTATAGTTATATAATATTTTTTAATTAGGAAAAATTTAATTTTTAACAAATTTCTGTAAATAAAACTAAAAAAACAAAAAAATTTACTAATTTACTTATTTTTCAAAAACGCACCTCTTTTAATGGTAGCACACTGCGTTTTTTTTTATATTTAGAGGTCTTATTACCATATGAAACATTAAAACCATTTTAACGTTGTAGTTCCTTCCATCACCCTTTTTTGGACATAGTAAATGGCCTATAAATTAAAACCTTAAAAATGTAAAGAACTGTATAATTATTTGGGAATTCTTTATATTGTAAACAAAAAATTTTTGTTTTTACAGTAATAAGAAAGCCAGTGGATCAAATAATATTTATAAAAGAATGTGTAGAATTATAAAATTTTTGTGCTGTGTACCTACATTTTTTTAATATCGTATTTGTTGTATTTTATAACAATTATTAAAAGAAGTAACTTTTTCATGAAAGCTACAGTTTTGAGTTAATGATTGCAATGTAAAAGTGTAATGAAAAAAGTTACAGATTTAAACATACAACTGCGAAGTATCTTAGTTTGTAGCTTGTAAATAAACAACCTCTAAAATAGGAAAAATGATAGTTAAATAAAAATGACAAATGAGTCTCTAACGAATATATTCAGTTACAAAGATAGATCATTTTCTCTTTGAGCAATAATATACAGTTAAGATTTAATTATAAAATCAATAAAATTAATTTGAAACTTCAATGATAGGTAATTAAACCGAATGTGTATTTACACATAACACAATTATAATTTGAAATATTTCATGTTTAAATATGCGAGTAGGTATAAGTGTGTCATAATTATAGAACAGTTTTATTACAATTTTCCAACGTTGGAAAACCAAGAGACAATATAATATGCTGCTTAAGGAGAAGGTAAATCGGATATAAATAATTAATTTTTTATCTTTGTTTTTGATATAATTAGTTTTAATGAACCTTAACAACAACCAAATATAAAAAAGAAGTAATAGCTTCGTGACAACTTTTGTGAAAGGAAACCGTTACTAGAACAACAGACATGACACTTATTTGTTTTTTTTATGTTCCAGAAACCCATTTTAAATCTCTTGGCCTGGTGACAGCCTGAGGTGAGGATATCCCTATACACGGGAGGATGCACAATGGGCCATAAGTCGCCTCAGTGCTAGCAGAGCACTAGCTCGCCCCTCCCCGAATTTCCAGATCCAGAGAATATGGAAAAATCCGAAACTGATTCTTCTTGATTATAGTTTCATTAAGGAATGGATTTCTAATTATTAATTTTATCATTTTGTGAAGAAAGCCGAACAGAATAGAAACCTTGATTTCGAATACTTTAGAAAATTAAGGAAAATTCGTCTATCGAAATAATATCTATTGGCACGTTAGGAAAAAATAATGAGTGTAAATTTTTATTATTTATTTATTTTATTTATTATTGTTTTATGATAATTCTACTGAATATGACAGTTTCACTGCTGAATAGATACAACAAAATTAAAAGATCATAAATATGCATAGAAATAGAAATATAAACTGCGGTTAGTAGACAAAATTGATTATTCATTTGCACCATATTTTTTTACATTATTTTTTTTAATATTTGAATTTTAAATTTTTTTAACTGGATAATGAGTTATAGTAAAATAATTTTTAGATGTGTTTTTTCTAATGTTAGTATCGTTTCCTTTACAAACAGCATAACTGGGAGGAATTAAATTTTTAGAAAGATTTTTATCTTGTACTCCAAAAAAGTAAATCTTCTTATGTGCATACATAAGAAGACAAACCATCTTTTTGATAACAGTACCTACTAGCGGCCGCCCGCGACTTCATCCGCGTGGACTTTAGTTTTTTGCCACCGAGTTTCATACAAATTTGCAACCCCTATTTTAAATCCTTAGGGATGGAATTTGAAAAAATAATTTATTAGTACACCACTACGTAATAAAACAAATCTATTCTCGAATTTTCAAGACTACGCGACTATCGACAGTGTCATGTCGGCCAGCAGCAGCGTGCTACCGTCTCACTGCTCCACACACCCCGCTCAGTAAAGCTCGAGTGGTATTAAACTATTATTATTTTAAAACTTTAAAAACTTGTACGCTATATGCATGCAAAATCTCAGCCCGATCGGTTTGAAATTGACAAAGTTTCATACAAACTTTCATCCCTATTTTATCCTTTAGGGGTGGAGTTTATCAAAATCCTCTCCTAGGGGATGCCTAAGTCATAGTAGCTATATGCATGCAAAATCTCAGCGCGATCGGCTTAAAACTGACACAGTTTCATACCAACTTTCATCCCCTATTTTACCCCCTTATGTGTGGAATTTATCAAAATCCTTTCTTAAGAAATGCCTACGTCATAGTAGCTACATTTATGCAAAATCCCAGCCCGATCGGTTTAAAATTGACAAAGTTTCATACAAACTTTCATTCCCTTTTTATCCCCTTAGGGGTGGAAATTATCAAAATTTTTTCTTAAGGGATGCCTACGTCATAGTAGCTATATGCATGCAAAATCTTAGCCCGATCGGTTTAAAATTGACAAAGTTTTATACAAACTTTTATCCCCTATTTTATCCCTTTAGCGGTGAAATTTATCAAAATCCTTTCTTATGGGATGCCTACGTCATAGTAGCTATATGCATGCAAAATCTTAGCCCGATCGTTTTAAAATTGACAAAGTTTTATACACACTTTTATCCCCCATTTTATCCCCTTAGGGGTGGAATTAATCAAAATTCTTTTTTAGGGGATGCCTAAGTCACAGTAGCTATATGCATGCAAAATCTCAGCCTGATCGGTTAAAAATTGACAAAGTTTCATAAAAACTTTCATCTTCTATTTTATCCCCTTAGGGGTGGAATTAATTAAAATCCTTTCTTAGGGGATGCCTTCGTCATAGTAACTATATGCATGCAAAGCTTCAGCCCGAACGGTTTGCAATTGACAAAGTTTTATACAAACTCTCATCCCCTATTTTATGCCCTTGGGGTGGAATTGATCAAAATCCTTTCTTAGCGGATGCCTACGTCATAACATCTACCTGCATGCCAAATTTCAGCCCCATCCTTCCAGCGGTTTGAGCTGTGCGTTAATAGATCATACAAACTTTCATCCCCTATTTGATCCCGTTAAGGGTGGAATTAACCAAAATCCTTTCTTAGCGGATGCCTACGTTATAACATCTACCTGCGTGCCAAATTTCAGCCCCATCCCTTCAGCGGTTTGGGCTCTGCGTTGATAGTCAGTCAGTCACCTTTGAGTTTTATATATTATTATATAGTATAGATATATATATATATATATATATATATAGATTAAGATTAAGGCCTCTTAAAACGTGAATAAAATAATTCAGTAGGTAACTGCCAGAATTTTTAAAACATTGATATAGGCCAAGAAACTAAGCTGGAAAATCATGTAAAAGATCGAAAAAATACTAGGCGCTATTTTATTGTTGGAAATGCTAGATAAAGTAAATACAAAAGTTATCTTATTTCGTGAGTCATAAAAAATTATTGCGTCATTGTTTTTTTTAAACATTTATTACCAAAAAACGTCTTATTTTTCTTACTCTCAATATTCTGAAAAAAGTACTTTAGAGAAGAATGGTCAACAGACAATTTATTTTCGTCTTGAAATGAACTTTAATTTGACTGTTTTTAAATTAAAATTGGTTAAAAAATCAAAAAGTTATTGAAAATTAAAGTTGAAAAACCGCCAGATAAACACTTTTTTATAAATTTTAAAATTATTGGTAAATTTTCTCCAAATGTGGGTTTTTATGAGGATTTTTAGTCACCTAAAAAGTCGGCTAAAGATGGGCCGGATCGGTTGAGTAGTTTTTGCACAATGCAATTTGTTTATTAGACAATTATTAAAAAGGACTTTTTTAAATAGTTGTACATCCGAATGGGAATGGCCTACAACATCCATTTTGATCTCATTCTCTTTGTTCCAACAATAAAATAGCGCCCAGTATTTTTTCGATTTTAAAAAGTAAATTTTCCTAGTCTTATAGCATAAATCTGTATTATTTTTGAACAATTCTAATTTTTACACATTTTTTTTAATAGTTATTTTTGGAATACCTACACACACAATTAATTACAGCAGACCTGTACTTTAACCTATTTATAAGCTTAACATGTTAACTGTGGAATTTAATTATTCTCAACTGTATTTTAAAACAGTACACATTTGTGGATGCCACATTATAAAAAATCAAAGCAAATTATGTAAACTGGTGTCATTTTATTGAAATTTATAGTATCGTCTTATTTTTGATAAAGAAAGAAACACATATATTAAATTGAGAGAAAACATATGTTTATGAAACTGCTTATCTATTGATTAACTATAATATCGCCTGGATATCAATTATTAGGGTTGTTTAGTGTCTAACAATGGTGGGTATAACTTCCTGAGCTCTTTTATGGAACACTATATTGAGGGCGATTTAATAATATTATGCCCAATAGCGTCAATCTTGATATGTTAAAAGTTCAAACTACAATGACTAATATTAATAATGCAGAAAGGGGGTTGTGTAATAAACACTACAATAATACATACATTTTTTTAAGAATCACTGACAACGAAATGATATTCTAAGAAGAGTATAACCTACCAACAACATATTCGTAGGCTTAAATAACTTATGTTCCGTTATAATCCAGGATATAACGGTAAAATTGGTAGGAAACCTTGCATCGAATTGAATGAACATTTATAGGTAAGTTCAATATACCCTCCACTTTACAATATAGCCGGTGCCAATATATGCTTTTTCTTTGGGGATGGATCACCCCAAATCGGAGGTGGAGAATATTAAAAAAACATGATAATCACTAGAACAAACATGTTTTTAAACGATTTTTTAAGAATAATTTAGAAAATTTACATTTCATCAGGAAAACTGTCATAATATAAAATGAAACTTATAAAAAAAAGATGGAGTTGTTTTTTTTTAATTATCGCATATTTAATATTAACAAAGTTATGACTGTTCGAATATAAACGTTTATTTATCGAATACAAAATCCGAACATATGGCATTAAATAATCGAAAAACGATAAGTTTTTCATAAAAAACTTATAGGAACTTTTTTAAAGATCTTGAAAAATCCGTTCAAACAATTCCTAGTAAAGTGATTTACATAAAAGTTAAGCTAAGCTATTGAAACACTTATGGGGACTTTTACAGAATTTATTTACAAAATTGTTAAGATACACAGAACTCTGCTGGATAACGTATAAACTGCTTGACAATACAATAAACTCTTGTGAATATTTGAACTTGAACTGCTGTTAACTGAGCATACATTCCTTTATATACAACAAATGAACATTCTGGAATTTTCTAGAAACATTATTTAATCTAGTCAGTGTGTTTAGAAATTTCTAGAATCTTCTAGAAACATTATCTAATCTAGTCAGTGTGTTTAGAAATTTCTAGAATAACAATCATTCAAATGAAGGTCCTTTCCTTTACGGTTATCCCGTTACACTGCCCCTTTCTTAGATTCATTCCTCCTGGAATGTTATTTCCTAAATCCGAATCCCGCACACTCCTTGAGCCAGCCAAACCATTTTCTTGGAGCTGGTGCGCATCTCCACTGTGGTTTCCTTGGTAAGGCGCCAAACGATCATGATGGACCACGACGGGTTTCCCTCTGGGAATTTTCACGATCCGATAAATGACATCGTTAATCTTCTTCTTGATGGTGTATGGACCTTTCCAGTTCCTCTGTAATTTGGGACAAATACCTCGATGCCGTCGGGGGTTATAGAGCCAGACTAAATCTCCAACTTGGTAACTCCTTTCCATTGTGCGCGTGTCATAGTACCTCTTCATTCGATCACTAGATAATCGAAGTTTTCCACGCACCAGGTTGTGTATATTTTCCATTTGATTCTGAAGATCGGCGACATATTGTTCACGGGCCATTTCTTCACCAGGTTTACAACCAAACACCAAGTCACATGGTAGCCTGATTTCTCCACCGAACAGGACCTTTGCAGGCGTTTGGCCAGTTGATTCGTTAATGGCCGATCAAATTGCTATTAGAAATAGTGGAATATGTCGATCCCAATCCCTCTGACATTCTGACACCACTTTAGACAGATAGTTGAGTCCGGTTCATTCGTTCCACCATTCCATCGGACTGAGGGTGCATCGCTGTGGTTCTCGTTTTGGGGATGCCTAATCTTTGGCAAACTTCTTGAAACAGCTTGCTCTCAAAATTTCTTCCTTGGTCTGAATGTAATTCTAGTGGCACCACAAATCGGCTTACGAATTCTTCAACTAATATATCTGCTAAAGTGGTGGCTTCCTGATTGGGAACTGCATAGGCTTCAACCCATTGAGTGAAGTAGTCCATTACAACAAAAATGTATTTGTTTTCTTCATCGGTCTGTGGAAGTGTTCCCAATACATCTACTACGATTCTTTTAAAATGACTTAAAACCAGTTATTGCTGCATTTTCGCCTTCTGTTTTCTGTGCGGACCGTTACTAGCAGCACATGTAGTTCATTTACGACACCAATCTTTAACATCATTAATGTAATTTACCTAGTAAAATCTATCTCGGATCTTTTGCAGCGTTTTCGTGATACTCAGATATCCTCCAGAACTATGATTATGCATTTATTTTAAAATTTGCGGTACACCATTTTTTGGGACCACTATTTGTTTCCTTGTTTCTGTGCCCTCGGAATTTCCTACAAGTCTTCTGAGAAGCCCACCGTCCAAAATTAAAGAGTTCCATTGGGCCCAGTATGCTTTTAAAACAGGAGAGGATGAGGCTATCTCTCTCCACAACGGACGACGGTCCCTTCTCTTCCATTCCCGAATCTTTTTCAGAACGGGATCGTTTTCTTGTTGCTCCTCCAGCATAGATCTCTCGTCTTCTGGCACAACCTTAACTAAGGCGAGTTTTCCCTCGTTCGGCTTCACTCGGGTACAATGGGGGCAAGTATTTCTTATTTGGCCTAGTTCTCCGCAGTTCCAGCACCTCACTGCGCGCCTTCTTTTTGAAGAAAACTTTAATAACCTCTCCACTACCGCTTCGATGTCGCTGATGGCATAAACGGCATGGTCGAAGTTACCAGTGTCTTCGATTAGTCGAGCAGCTGCATGTGAGGCCTCCGTCGCCGTATCGAACTCCAGGGCAATGGTCAAGGTGTTTACAAGAGATCTCGGCCTGGCCAACCGTACAGCCCGTTGCAACTCGGCGTCTCGTAGACCATCGGTAAAGGTTTGGATCGCCAGGCACTCCAGAAAATCTTCCGCTGTATTTGGATACGAAACTGTACCATTTTTTCCATTTCTGCCTCGAACTCCTGGATAGTTTCTCCATTTTTCTGCTTCCGGCTTTTCAACTGCAATCGGTATACCGGTTGTAGATGACTTTGACCATAACGCATCTCTAGACGATTCACCAATAGCTCAAAATTGTCAACCTCATCCGATGTCAATACATGCAGGACGTCTAAAGCCTCGCCTCGCAGAGCCATGGTTAGGAATAATGCCTTCTCCTGAGGTCAGCAGACCATCCATTCGCTCTGGCCACTCCGTCAAATTGTTTCAGGTAATTTGACCTGGAAGGTCGGGGGTTTTATCGTCATTCGTACCTTGGCCGCCCCTCCGTTTCCTCGTCGTTTGAGGTCTACGTGGCTGGTTTCCCTCCTTTCTGCATTTCCGTCGCCGTGGTGGATGATCTGGTTTCGGCGACAAGCTTCCAGTTCTTGTTGAAGCTTCCTTATTTCGGACTGTATTTGCTGGTTGACGTCTTGTATGTTGACGACTTGTTGATTAAAGTTGTCCGCTTGCCGATTTAGCTCGTCTCGCAAGCTGACCACTTGCTGATTTTGCGAAGATGCGATATTTGCTAGGATAACGAACTGGATAACTCATCTGATAGGGTGGACATCCGTTGTGATAGCTCCTCTTGTTGGCTTTTCATTCGTCCTGATAGCTCCTCTTGCAGCCGGAAAAGTTGTTGCGCTAGTTCAGAATTTGCTTTTTGAACTGGGTCTTCAAACAACACAGCGTCAGGGTCCAAATTATTATTTACATAGTATTCACGGAGCCTTCTCAACAATACGGATTTGTTCCCAGTAGTTTCCAATTCTAATTCTTCAAGCTCTCTTCTGAGCTCTGTCACCAATAGTTCATTTACCTTCTTTCCAGGCATTCTTGTATCTTCACTTTTACACAATTTATTTACAAAATTGTTAAGATACACAGATCTCTGCTGGATAACGTATAAACTGCTTGACAATACAATGAACTCTTGTGAATATTTGAACTTGAACTGCCGTTAACTGCCCATACATATCTGTATATACAACAAATGAACATTCTGGAATTTTCTAGAAACATTATTTAATCTAGTCAGTGTGTTTAAATTTCTAGAATAACAATCTTTCAAATTAAGGTCCTTTCCTTTACGGTTATCCTGTTACATTATAATTAAAATAAAGTCTGCTTATATTTTTTGCGACGCAAAAAGTAACAAACTCATCCTCGCCAAAACGCCCCGGGTTGAAACTATTCGTCGCTCATTTACAATTTACTTCGTTTATACACAAACATAAACTTACATTCTAGGAGTTTAACTGGTTTAAAAGGTCTAGTTTAAAAAAAAATATGTTGAAGAATTAATGTTCAAATTCAAATGGAGAGCAAAATGTTCACTCATCAAAATCGCTGCGTATCTAAGGAAAAATTATTAAATATTTCAATAAACACGTTAGCAATTGTTACATTATTTAATAATTAAAACCAATAAAAAAATAACTACTACTGATAACCTTTTTATCAATGTAGCTACATTTTCATAAAAAACCAACTAATAACTTAAAATAACGAATATAATTTAAATAAAAACTTCAACGTATCCACCGTTACTTTCTAAACAGATAATTGTTCTTTGATTAAATTCATTGATGACAATTTCAATTACATTGGTTGTGATACGTTCCCATTCTTCTTTTATTACTCTTTCTAGATGGTCAACATCTCGAAATGGTCTCTTAAGGTAAACCTTTTGTTTAAAATGGACCCACAACAAAAAGTCCAGAGGGGTAAAGTCTAGAGACCTCGGATGCCAAAGAAAGTCCACATACCTCCCTATCACACTAGATTACATTTCCTTACTTAAACATGGCTAGCTAAATTACTGCAGCAGTTTTTAGTTATTTTCTTATTACAATTGGGAACGTGTTTCTGAAAATAATTTTTTGCATTCGTGCAATTTTTGAAAAAACTATTGCCCAACAATTTTGTTTTTATCAATACAGTTGTTTTAAACAAATACGCCACGATTTTGATGAATGAACATGTTTCTCTCAATTTAATTTAAATATTTAATATTTAGCAGTTTTTTTCCTGTATTCCAGCGAATGCCTTGATATTTTTATACTTAATTGTGGATGTCTAGGTGATGCAGAGCATTTTATGGAGAATTTTTTTTTTTAGCAAAAGCAAGATTTTCCTTTATTTGTATAAAACTTTTTGGGACTCGCTGTATATATATTGTTATGATTTGATTGGATAAAAAAATTTATGTATTTAATAATAGGTAACTGTCTTTATATAGGTAATTTAAAAATTTTATTTTAGGAAGTGTTTATAGAGTTGTTTTTTTTTGTTTTGGGTTGATATGGAATGTTACCTAGGGACGAGGGAAAAAAATAGTTTTTGCACTTCCGGGACTGAAGTGACAACTTTAGTCCCGTATAACAGGGACTAAAGTGTATCTTTTAGTCCCTAGGTAGATAAAGTTGCATTTGAAATCCCTAGGGACATAAAGTAAGAATCAAACTTTACCTTTACAGATTTTTTGGGTATTTATTCTTCCGTTATCATGTCAGCTGCCTTATCTATATCAACATATGTAGTTTCATTCATTTCTTGATTTATTTTCTTAATATTCTGTTAGTTAAGTTGCGATTCGTTTTAAATGTCAGCATTAATTGAAATGTCACTGAATTGAAAAATTTTGTTGACACTGGTGCTATAACGTTACCTACTGAGTAATCCAAGTACCGTGTTTATATAACTCATCAAAATTATTATTTGTATCAAAGTTAAAAGTTATAATACTGGGAAGTGCAAAAAATAGCGTATATGCCTCAGGACTAAAGACATATTTTATCCCTTACGTGATTATTGGCCCTCGGGCTCTACAAGCCCACATGCGGGATTAAAACATTCACTGTAGTCCCTTGGTATATAAAATACTATTAATTTTGAAATTTTAAATTTAAATTTTTGACTTTATAATTTTGTTGAAAGATAATTAAACAATTTTGAAAATTTAGAATATTTATTAAAAGAGATGGAAGTGAATTAATTTAAAGTAAATGTATTGGAAGTTAAAGTTAGTACAAAATTTGAATCAATTGAATTTTGGTTTAAATTAAATAAACAGAAATAATAGAAGAAATATAATTAGAACACAGACCCTATAGCTGGAGCGAAAGAAAGAGAATTCCATAATAATATGGGTATATATATGTATATATATATATATATATATATATATATATATATATATATATATATATATAAGTCTAAAATCTGACTGCATCCTTAAGATCTCCAGTGTGTTTTTGTTTATATATATATATATATATATATATATATATATATATATATATTAATAATTTAAACAACGAATTTTTGCTTATTGTAGATTGTTCTGATGAAGGAAATAAAATTTTCCGAAAGCTAAACAAACAAAAAAGAGTACACTTTTGTTTTATTGACTGCATCCCCAAGATCTCCAGTGTGTTTTTGTTTATACTAGTCAGTCAGGATCATCCTTCTTTATTATATATATATAATATATAATTTATTATATATATATATATATATATATATATATATATATATATATATATATATATATATATATATATATATATATATATATGAATAATGGTATAGTGACTGGTTCAATATAACGTGAAGTCAATAGTGGAGTTGCAGTCAATGTTATGACCAATGTAAATAAAGAAAACTCTTTTATTTTTGTCAAGCTTTCGAATTTATTCAATTCTTTTTCAGGACATCTGTCGTGAAGAAAAATTTTTTATATAATAAAATTTTTTTTTTATAATGTTTTATATGTGATAACTTACTAATACGTGAGGTTATGAAAGAAGCTGCGAATTCTGTTTGACAAAATTAAAGTAAATCATACTATTAAAATACATAAAAACATATACATTTAAAACTTATTATTTTGTTATTTTTAGTATGAAGGTTTGTTTGTAAATGATTGACTTTTAATATGTCTTCAATTTCTTTTTTATATATGTATGTTTTTTTTATGTATCTATGGTTTTTATTTTAACACAGTAGGAGAGCACATTATTTTAATGATTAATTTATTAAGATTTTATTATTATATCAAGTAAATAACTAAATTCGTGACATTAGACTACATCCAGAAAGATGCATGTTAGCAACACATGTTAACCAAGAAGATCATCATATGAGCTTTGAAAGGGTTAAAGTCCTTGATATTGAGAGAAATCTGACCAAGATGCTTTTCTTGGAAATGTCACACATCTATCAGTCTGACAACACAATTAATAAAAGATCAGACATTAGTCATCATAGTGAAATCTTTTCCTACTTACTAACTTTGGAAAAATTTGACAGAAATTTAAATTTTAATGATTCTTCCTTAATAGTTGACTAGTCCACTAATCTATGGAATTTGCACCTTCACATTAAATAAGCAACTATCAAACGAAAAATTACATCTCTTTTAAGTTATTTCCACCAAGGTCGTAACATAGTTATCTTCAGTTCTATGTAAACTTTCCTCCTGGGTGAAGGGACAAAGGAGAAAAAGGACAGAAGGTCTCATTTGCCAATAATCTGTCTTCAGAGTAGTGACTTAATGGCCCCATTAACCTACAAGTCACACCCTGAGCTTTTTGCCCTTTCCTGCACTAGGGATGAAAGTTTGTTTCCTAACAACCGCACAAAAGAACACTTTTCGAGGATTTCTCGTCGCCGCGAAGAGAAGAGGAGAAAAAAATGACAGTATTCTATCCAGGGGAGATTATTGAATGGCCTCATCAACCATATAATCTCTCTTAATTTCTCTCCTCTTGTCCATGCCAGGAAGAGACATCCTCAAATAGGATGTTCCACCCAAAAATAAAAAGTGGGAAAAGAAAATCTCAACAAAACATAAATCAAATTACTTTACACGAATACCTTAGTGAATCAAGAACACCTGTTGAAATTCTCCCACTCTCTGGTTCTGTGGTGTAACCTTGCCTGTCAGTGTTCTAAGCGAGAATGGACATATTTGACAAACGACGTCGAACGTGAAATGACCGGTTAACCTGTAAAAATTTTACGAAATCTAAGAGTTTAATGTCTTAATTTGGAAACATGTGTCAAGAAACACAAAAACAACGAACGCTCACACAGGAGTCCTATCGCCATTTTGTGCTTTCGGCCAGCTGTGCCAATGGGTTTTCGGCTAAAGAGCCAGAAACATGCATGTCTGCGGTTACCATTTCTACTTGTAACCATGATCCTTGTTGCGTTGCATTCCGGTTATCCTCCTTTTATATATATATATATATATATATATATATATATATATATATATATATATATATATCTTTCCAAAAATAAATATAAATAAAGAAAATATCACTATAAATAAATTAAAATAAATATAAAGTTTAATAAAACACTAATATAAATTAAATATACAAACACAAGAACCAACAACTTTTATTAAACAGTATAGGTCTCCCAACGAAAGTTTGGGACAGCCACGTGTTAGTCGGCGCAGGTAGGCGGAGTCTTTCTATCAGTGGCGGACGGAAATAAAAATATATTATAGATCTTAAATTAATTTTTAATGTATGATGCTAACATAATTAAGAAGAATTTATTTTACATAAATTTGTTACTGCCCACTTTAAAATAAAAAAATACATACCTTTAAAAAACAACTCAGAAACTCTCTCAGCATATTCGTAGCTAAATACAGTTTACAAAACTATTCCAGCTACCACACTGACAAGCTTTCAGAACGGTCGTTGTTATCGTAACGCTCGTAATTAAACCACTGCGCATTGAACGCGAGGCCACGTGGCTGTCACAAACTTTCGTTGGGCGATCTATACATATAAAAATCTTTGAATTTAAAATCCCTCATCTCATGACAACAGAATTTTACTTGATATAATTTCAAAATCACAAATAAATATATCAATAACATGTTTTGCTCTCCTACTGTTGTTAAAATAAAAACTATATATAAAAAACACATATACATATATAAAAATTTTAAAAGAAACTAAAGACACATTACAAATCAATCATCATTTAAAGACAAACCTCCACACTAGAAAGATCTAAATAATTAGTTTAATGCCTTAAATGTATATAATTTTATGTATTTTTAAAAAGTAGTGATGTACCTACCTTAATTTTAAATTATTTTATAAGTGTAATGTTGTTAAACGGAATTCGTCGTTTCTCTTGTAACCTCACGATTAGTAAGTAAACTGAATGTGTAACAATATTTTTATTATAAAAAATTGTTCTTTACCATAGATGTCCTGAAGAAGAATTAAATCAATTCGAAAGCTTGACTGTAATCAAAGAGTTTTCTTTTAATTACCTTGGCCATAACGTTGACTGCACCTCCACAATTGACTTTGCGTTATATATATATATATATATATATATTAAACAAAGTGCCAAGAAAACGCGTATTAATATAAACAAAAGGGGAAAATTATTGGGCATGTACGCAAAAAGGATCAATAAGGCCACGAGTAGGAAAGGTAACCGCAGACATGCATGTTTCTGGTATGCTAAATCTATAAAGTGTCCGTATATCATTGATGTCCTGGAAAATGGTGGATTCCAATTGGAAAGGATATCCTGTGCTTTAGCTGTTTCCAAGAGAATACAAAATCACCAGAACACGGTATCAATTTACAATTTTTTTAAAATAAAGAACTTTCCTGTGTTTGATTTTTCTGTATTTGATGAACATTTAATTTCACTTGTACACTGTTTCACTGTTTAAATAAGTTATTTTTCATTCTTAGATAAGTTTAATTTGATTTATTGTTTACAAAATTTGGAACTTTTCATAACATTTGATTTAACTATATGTGGTTTTTTGAAAGTAATGTGTAAAGCGCACAACACAATAAGAAAAAGTAAGGTTAAGGTAAAAATAGAATCACCGTTCTGAAAACGTCATTTGGTATATGATTGTTGAATTTTATAATCGTTTTGTTGAGATTTTCAATATTAGTTAAATTTGAATCCATTTATTATTTGAGACTTTTGAATTCTGACCCTAAGAAAGAGAATAGATAGGAGCATATGTTAAAGTAATAATCGTTAAAATAAAAGAAATTAATTTGAATCTTACCTTCTTCACATCTATATTAAAATAAAAAAATTTCAAGGTAAGAAGTACTTTATAACATGGTAACTTATAGAATACTATAGAATACTATAATAATAGAAAAAAGAGTTATCATATGTTATAATATATATATATATATATATATATATATATATATATATATATATATATATATATATATATATATATATATATATATATATATATATAGAAGAGGGGAAGTCTTTGCCGACTATTTAGGAAGCAAATGTTAGATTGTTTGGGGTAGCGGCAGTGAAATAAAAGTGAATCCTGTATAATTATTCCAAGCTTTCGGAAACGTTTATTTCTATCTTCAGGGAAACTACAAACAATATTATGTGTCAAATCATCTTAATTAACACCAAACCACGTCGATTATCCTGTGTAAAGAGAAACACATCTTAACCTCTCTCAGAAGTCATATGTGATGTGATAATTTGAATATGATCTTGTTAGATAGGAGGCCTCATCCATGCTACTCCCACTGGCATGAATGTGGAGCCCTATTACAGGATATCACGTTTATTGGAAAACAAATTATAAAATTCATTAAACAAGATCTTATTTCTTAAAGTACTTACATTATCTTGAGGTTAGTTATTAATTAAGATGTTATCCACATGTAAAGTACATAAAACCATATTATTGGTACAAAATGTAATCAAACGTTAAAATTGCACACTTAAAAATTAGTTTAAATTACTCGGTGTCTTTAAATTGCACCACCAATTTCTTATATTATACAAAACGTGAAAATAAGGGATTAAGCAGACACTTAAATAGCACCACTAACCGCTACAGGGGGTCGGCAGGTAGCTGCCTCTTTAGAGTAGGATTAACCCAAGGAAAACTTACGATTTTATTTTAAATGTGAATAAATAGTGAAAATATCTGAAATTTGAATTCATTTGACTATTGTCCACGGCTGAAATTAATTATTGAATTTAGTTGAACTTGTTTTTATTGTTTGGAAAGTTATTAAACAGTCAAAATATTTGAAATTTGAATTCATTTCATTGTTGTCCACCGCTGAAATTAACCATGGATTTCGGTAAGTTCATACCTACAACGCTTCAAATACTGTATGAATGTAAAAATTAATTTAATTTTATTTTTTTACTCTTAAGTTTCTATATCTTTTTGTATATCTGTATATTATAATCTTTATGTAAATGTTTATATTTTTATTTTTTAATAAATATTTTAATTATATATTTTTTAATATACCTGCCTATACATATATTTAGAACTCCAAAGTCTACTTAATTTAAATAGGATGGACTTAAAAGATAAGTTTATATTATTCAATAGAAAAAGAGTGCAATATTATCTGCAGGGGTTCCTAATACTATATCCCAATTTTCGTGGTGCAATTTAAAGGTTGGATTTTAGACCCCCCGTAGCCGTGGTGCAATTTAATAGCGCCCAAATTACTATTTGTAGAAATAACGGTATTAATGTCAATTGTCGTTTTGACGTTTTTTTAATGTAATAATCTTCTACAATGGTAGTTTTTTTTTGTGTATCACTCACTGGTAAACAGGTATTAGAGTTTTTTTGTTTTTTAAATTTAACTTCAGAATTGATTTTTTCTAACTTTCAAAGTAAACAGCAAAGATTATATAACATTAAATTTCACAAAGTTAAAAGCAAAAATTTGATGAAATTTAGCAAATTATATAACGCTGAAGTCAATAAATTATTAAATGTAAAAAATCATTGGATTAAAAATTTAACGGAAATTGAGATACCTGAAGACATATTAAAATTTCTATCTTTGGTTTCAAAATTTAGTATCGAACCAAGAGTTGGTAAAGATATCTCAATAAAAAGTTTATTAGCGTGTATAGACAACATAACTTCAACTATAACAGATGAATTAGCAAGGAATGTAATGATAGCTATGTCTACGAATGTCATTACCAACCATGTGCAACACAATTGGGGTACCATTATAGCGCTTCAATATTTTACAATAAAATTTTGTCAAAAACAAAAAAATTCTTAAAGGATCACCCATCATTAGTTATTACCAATTCAGACAAAGGCAATGTAACTGTTATTATCACAAAAGAACAATATAATGAATTATCATTAAAATTATTGAATAACCGTAACACATATGATATTTTACCTAGAGATCCAACATTAAGTATTCAAACAAAATGTAATAACCTCATAAAAATGTTATATGACACAGGCCAAATTGATAATAACGAAAGAAAAGTATTGACTTGCTATAATGGGGTCTCACCAAAATTTTACGCTTTACCTAAGATTCATAAACCTACATTTTCAGTACGACCAATTGTAGCATGTATTAATGCTCCAATGCATCTTTTAGCTTCCTTTTTAACTAATATTTTAACTAAAGCTTACAATCCAAATAACGATTATTTTACTAAAGGTTCTTTTGAGATTTCAGAATTTTTTAATAATTACAAATTACCAGCTTATTATGTTATTGCAAGTTTAGATGTAGTGTCACTTTTCAGCAATGTTTACCTCGACTCAGCCCTAAGGGCAATTGAAAAAAGATAGAACGACATCAGCCTCTGTTGCAACGTTAACAAATATACGTTTATGCAACTAATTAGTTTTTTATTTAATAATACGTATTTCTCTTTTAACAACACTTTTTACAAACAGAAATTTGGCACCCCAATGGGGGCCACAATTTCACCAATCATTGCCTGCTATGTTATGGATGATCTATTGGACAATGTCATCCCAGTACTATCCTTTGACCTTGCTTTCATTAAAAAATATGTTGATGACATCATCCTAGCCCTACCTAACAATGGCCATGATGAACTTTTATTTACGTTTAATAGCTACGACCCATACATTCAATTCACAATAGAAAAGGAATGCGACAACAGATCAGTACCTTTCTTAGACACCAGGTTTATTCGTAATGCCAATACTGAGACTTTGGTCGTAGACTGGTACAGAAAATCAATTTGTTCAGGTCGCTATTTAAATTACTGGTCATACCACAAACATTCCATCAAAATCAATTTACTTAAACAGATGAAACAGAGGGTAATAAAAATTTCAGATAAATCTTTCCATAATAAGAACCTTAAAATCATTCAAGACCTTTTTATAAATAATTCATATCCTACAGCACTAGTCAAAAAATTGTTATACAACGATCCATACATTGGCATCGCAGACATGATTCAGTTACATAATAACAATGACAATTCCATTAATTCAACACATTCAAACCTAATTCAAATTGAAACGTTAACAAAGACTGATTCTTTTGTCTATAAATCAATTCCTTACATAAAAGATATCACACCTAAACTATGCAGATTTTTTAAAGAAATACAAGATATAAAAATAGCCAATAGTACAGCACTAACTTTAAGAACCGTATACAGCAAGGTAAAAGATAAAACTCCCACAATTTTTAGATCAAATGTAATTTACAGTATACCATGTGAGAACTGTAACTTAAAATACATTGGACAAACCTCACGGATTCTTTCTTTCCGTCTAACTTCTCACAAAAGTGATTGTAGGTTGCATCCAGAAAGATGTGCTTTAGCTAACCATTTTAAATCTGAAGATCATTCTATTAACTATAATGATACTAAAATTTTGGCAACTGAAAATAATTATGCAAAAAGGTTATTTTTAGAAATGGCCTTTATATTTCAAGAACTCAATACCATGAATAAAAAATCAGATATCAGACATCTTAGTGAAATTTACTCTTATTTACTTAATTTAGAAAAGAATGGTTCTGTTTCCTCCCACAATCTATCGGTGATTACTGAAAACTCTTTATAATGTACCAAATACACATAATAATAATTTTAATTAATTTCTAAATTTATTAATTATCCACTTCCACCGTGATAAAATAGGAAGAAGATTAAGAAACAATTTAAAAAACAAAAAAACTCTAATACCTGTTTACCAGAGTGTGCTCGATGCGTTCTTTATCAGTGAGTGATACACAAAAAAAAAACTACCAGTGTTGAAGATTATTACATTAAAAAAACGTCAAAACGACAATTGTCATTAATACCGTTATTTCTACAAATAGTAATTTAAACTAATTTTTAATGTGTGCAATTTTAACGTTTGATTACATTTTGTACCAATAATATGGTTTTATGTTCTTTACATGTGGATAACATCTTAATTAATAACTAACCTCGAGATAATGTAAGTACTTTAAGAAATAAGATCTTGTTTAATGAATTTTATAATTTGTTTTCCAATAAACGTGATATCCTGTAATAGGGCTCCACATTCATGCCAGTGGGAGTAGCATGGACGAGGCCTCCTATCTAACAAGATCATATTCAAATTATCACATCACATATGACTTGTGAGAGAGGTTAAGATTTGTTTCTCTTTACACAGGATAATCGACGTGGTTTGGTGTTAATTAAGATGATTTGACACATAATATTATTTGTAGTTTCCCTGAAGATGGAAATAAACGTTTCCGAAAGCTTGGAATAATTATACGGAGTTCACTTTTATTTCACTGCCGCTACCCCAAACAATCTAACATTTGCTTCCTAAATAGTCGGCAAAGACTTCCCCTCTTCTCTAATTTCACGTCATGGGGTTCTACCAGGACATCGGTCTAGACTATGGAAACATAGCAGTACAAAAACTTAAAAATTGGTCCAAAACGAAAATGAAACTAGCAAACGAAAGAAACAGACGCTGCTTTCTACTCAGATGCAGGAAGGAAGGCATTACACCTCCACACATCAACCATTCAACAAAACCAATACAATCGTTACTACACAGACAAGACGTCCACACGAACATTTCAACACATTTTGGTAACAGGTTAGGAAACAAGGTTTGAAATCTGGAAATTTCAGCTAACCATAAATTAATTAATTTATTAGAACAAAATTTATCAGATTTAAAAATAGATATCATTAATTTAACTTCAGAATTGATTTTTTCTAACTTTCAAAGTAAACAGCAAAGAGTATATAACATTAAATTTCACAAAGTTAAAAGTAAAAATTTGATGAAATTTAACAAATTATATAACGCTGAAGTCAATAAATTATTAAATGTAAAAAATCATTGGATTAAAAATTTAACGGAAATTGAGATACCTGAAGACATATTAATTTCGACCAAATTTGATTACCATAAAAACGGTTCTAGGTAGTTCATCTTAAAAGATAGACATATACTGTCGCAGACATTTTTTTAGATCATTTCAAGAGGAATAATTCTTTCATACATATATTTTTGGTATTTTGAACCGTTTTTGCAGCGCACGCAATGGAAGCCCTCAAGGATCAATAACTTTCCCCGTTTTTTTTACATTTTCCATTACTTCTTCGCTCCTAATAGTCGCATCGTGATGTTATATAGCCTCGATAAATGGTCTATTTAACACAAAAAGAATTTTTCAATTCAAACCAGTAGTTCCTGAGATTAGCGCGTTCAAACAAACAAACAAACTCTTCAGCTTTATAATATTAGTAGGTATACATTATTTTCCTCTAAAGCGTGGAGGAATTCAGTTACTAGATTAATAAAAACAGAGGTAGGTAGAGGAATTCGGCGACGCCCATAGTGGTGAGGGCAGTAACCTAACCAAGTGGAACATGAAATAAAACTTAAAAACAAACAATAAATGTAACTGGCCAACCCAGTAAACTTTATACTACTACTCTTTTTTCAAATTTTTATAATTCTGTCTCGGTTTTTAATTGTATTGATTTTCTTTTATTTTTGCGTTTTTTATCATGTTTTCTCTTTAATTTCTTTTTTTTTTGTTATATTTTGTAATTTATAGATACCAACTGCGTCATCTTACAATGCCGTCATAGTACTAATTTAGTACAAATTGCTCGTTTTAATATATGAGATTTCCACTGCGCCATCTTACGGTGGCGTCATAGTTCTTTGTTTAATAAGAATTGCTCGTATACTTTTACGAGATATTACCTACACCACCGGAGTGATAGTAGCTACTTAACTTAGTAAACATTTTGTTAGTTTTATTTTTTCCGCAATTTTTTCATTTTTTTTTATCTTCTATGTTACTTTAGTTTATTATTTTTCTATTTATTTGGAAATCGAACTACAATGCTATCCGCCCGGTTTTCCAGCAATCTAGATGGTAAATGATATTATTAATATTTTTTTAGATCAATTAACCTACACCACTGTTTAAAAGGACTAAAAAAGCTAAATAATAAATAAACATTGTTTTTTTTGTTTCTTTTTTAATTTAAAAAGATAAAGGCGCTCTATTATATATTTTTAATTATACTGTCCATGTACAGACCAGCGATCAGTTACAATTTTATTATACATAAAGAAAACGAACATTAAAAATAAGAATAAATATGATATCAATACACTAATTTAAACTAATCTTATAGTCCATTTCATGGTTTTTGGCCGATTTGATATTAGAAACCACTGAAATAAGATTAAACTGTCATCCAAGTTACCAATGGCGGAGAGTTTTTTTTTTCTAAATTAGGTCGTAAGTTTCTGAAACTATCAGTGTGGTTTGACATCTACAAAAATATGACATTAATAATTATTAAATTCAACCCTTCAACAACGAGCCGTATATGACGGTTACTAGGAATGGGAATTAAGTCAAGACTTCCGTATTGAATACTTTTTATCTACCGGTGAAACAAGATGCAGTTACGTAAGTTTTGTATTAAAAAACAAACGTCCTCATTTAAATTTCTAACTTGCCTGTATCTGAGAGAGATGTAACTCTAAATTTACTTCGAGTATGATTTCTGTCATCGGCCAAAAACAGTGAAATGGACTATACCAAATAACATATCCTACACGTCACGCTTTCATACTAGAAGAGTTATAGTGGGCCAGACTTATGTTCTCAACAATGCTGTATATAGCAACTTCATATTCAGTAAGAATAAAAAACAAACTATTCAAGCTTGCCTCGAGAGTGACTGACTTTGACCTAGTTATACAAACCATTATTGAAATATACTACTTATAAATAATTATCATGTAAAGTAAAACTATGCTATAATCATATGTTTGATTATTTAATAGATAAGTTTTGATGTACGTTCAATAAAAGCTTATAGACCAAAATGTATAATTTTTTTTTTAAATATTGTAACGGGAAAACCGATTAAGAAAAGGACCTTTACTTGAAAGACTATTTTTAGGTTATTTGTTATAGAATGTTCTCTCTCTTTCTAGTGTATAATGATTAAGTTCGATTTATGTTTCGCGTTCATTCTAGAATGTTCTTTTGTTTTATGTAAGGGGATGTATGGACAGTTAAGGGGAGTTCAAATAATAGTTCATTGTCAATAAGTTTAGACGTTAACCAGCAGAGTTCTGTGTATCTCTACAATAAATTGTGTTGAAGTCACCATAAGTGTTTCAATATATAAAAACAAAGTACACCACTGGTTCTCCTTTATTGTCATGGTTCTACATTTTATGAATCATTATCATTACTTTACCAAATTTTCTACTCTTACACTGCTCCAGATAATATAATGCACTTCCTGGTCTGATTACCTGTTGCTATTACGGGTCAGCTATTATCTAAGACATTACAATTAGGGGCATTACGAATTTACAATACTTTGAGTTTAGCTGCCAGTTGCCCATCGTTAACAATGTGTTTAGAAAAGTACTTAATGCGAGTACTCAATCCATTTTTATCTTCTTGCTGAGAGTCTTTGTTTGTAAATAGACTTATACCATACTCTAAATATATTTTTATCAATATATTTTGGATTTTGAGATTTATGCATGCCAATTTATATTTTTTATAGACTTTCTGTAATGTTATTGCATTATTTATCCACATTCTGCCTGATACCATCAAGGTATTTAAATTAAAATTAGATGATAATCTTAGGAAAGCTATATTTTTTGTGTACTCAAAACTATGTGTACTTATTATTTAGGTACCTCCTTAAAATTTCCCACACCCGTTCTTTTAAAAATACCTAACATTAAACTGTTTTACAGTTATGGCAGAACTCTTATCGCCAAATATGTGCACACACATTATTTTTTTCTTCGTAATGAAGACCTTTTAGATTCTTTTTCTGCCTTTAGATATATACCTCTGCGTACTTCTTGCACACAAACTCGTTTGCAGTATCCCAGAGATCATTATAAAAAAAAATTGACCTTAAAACCCCTATTTATATTAACAAAAATTATTTATTGCTTTTCGTCGATTTTTTTTTTAAATAATATTGATAGAGTTTAACTTGTCGAGTTTAATTAATGGTCCGGGCAAACTAACTTTAAGCACGGAAAAATTAATATATACCTATTCATTTTTCCGAATTTCGATTAAAATTATCTTAAGTTTGCCCGGACTTTAATTTTACATCACTAATTGCAAAATTAAACAGTAAAATCGAAGAGGTTGATGATTGTTTTTGTTTGTGCCCTCCAAAGTTATAAAAAAGTAGATACAGGTAGCTCTCATAAAGAATGTATCTGCGTAGAATTTATTTATGTTTATCAAAATTATTTTAATGATTTAATAATTCTGATACACAATTAAAATTTATTTTATATAATAAATAATATTATACATTATATACTTTTGTTATGCCTACCAAAGTTTTTTTAGTTTTGTGATCCCTATAGCGTTAGATATTAGGATTATTAATTTTTTAGTAGTTCCCTAACTAACTGGCAATTTAAAAGTTTTATTAAAAATAAAAATAAAAGATAAGTATTGTTACGAGCCATTTCGGACCTGTCGCCCAAAAGTGTAAGGTGTTGTTTGAATTCTCAGAAGATCCGACGACTCAAGTACACTGCGTAGGATCCAGATAATTCGCGTAGCTCCGAGGTATTCTATTTTGTTCGATTCTAGAAATGTAACGTTAGCGACGTTCTAGAAGAATTAATCTGGTATATAAGGACTGCTCTGGACGGAGAAATAATAATAGCTGGCGATAAAGTGCGATTGTTCAACAAGATATTTTAAAGGCGTTATTTATAAATTGTAATTGTATTAAAGTTGTGTAAATTAGTTTAAGAAATTGTTATTTAGTTGTGTTTACCAATAAATCGTTAAGTTTGTCTGCTGTTATCACTTATCCCGAATCCACGAAGGAAAAATTATTTTACCCAAGACGGAATGACAGTCCAATCAATAGAAAGAGAAAGAGCTATATTTGACAACAATTTGGGAATGAATCAGACTGATGCAGTTGTGTTGAGGTCAATAACTATACATATTATATACAAACAGTAACCTCTAAAAGGGTACCTATTGTTTATAAGCAGGGAGCTGCCAAAGTTGGCCAAAACCAGTTTTTAAATTCTACAGGGTAAAGTAAACATTTTATGAAAAAAGTTTAAAATAAAAATTGTAAGGAATAAACAAATTGTATTTCCAAAAAAAAAATGAGATGTAGGAGTCAATCAGATAATTTGTTGCTAAGAGATTTTTAAATGTTTATCCCAAGTCACTTAATGTATAATGCTATAACTTTTTTTGGCTGGTCCTTCTTACTTCTACAATTTCTCATTTTTATTATTATTATTATAAGAGAGAGCAGAGGGTTGAAACCCTATTATGCTCTATAAAAACAAAATAATTATAATTATAGTACACTTAAATATATCAAAATATGTTGAAAAGTATGAGTCCAAACGAGATTTGAATGAGTTCACATTGGGGGCAGTAACAACATCATTTGGCAAAAAATTCCAGTCGTGAACTATTCTGTTAGGAAGAAAGTACTGCCTCGCAACCGTCCGGAATGCTTCCCTTTTTAATTTTAACCGATGCCCACGAAGGCGAGAATCCTTATTTAGCAGGAAAAGCTGCCTAAGCGTTGAACCCTCGTTCTGTAGAGCCGTATACGTGGTGATTAAGTCGCCCCTGATGTGGCGATATGTGAGATTTGGAAGGTTCATGATGGCTAGCCTCTCTTCATAGGATGGTCGATCACGCCAGTATGAAATGCGAGTCGCACGTCTCTGTGTTTTTTCTAAGATTTCCTTATCGCGCACAAGTGCAGGATGCCAAACACTATTCGCGAACTCTAGAATCGGTCGCACATAAGTTTTATAAAGTTTAGAAACAGTTTTTGGTTCCGGTTTTTTAAAGGATCGCGACAAAAGATGTATACGAGTGTTCGCTTTTTTGACCACCTGTTTGCAGATGTGGTCGCTCCATGATAAATCAGAGGTAATCATAACACCGAGGTCGTTGTATTTATCGGTGTGAGACAGTAACTTATTGTCTATGTAATAATTAGTCCACGGGTTGTTTTTACCTATTTGAAATTAATTTTCAACCCCTTAAATTTTGCTTTAAAAAAGGGATGTCTTATTATAGACATTTAAAGCTACAGCGTTCTCTATAAATTTTACAAATTTTGAATGTTAAGAGTTGAATAGCTAACTTTAGAGCAAAAACATTTAAACAAAAGCTTTTTTGGACCAATAGGAGCCGAGTTAGATTTTTTTTTATAATATTTATTTTGTTAATAATAATTAAGAAACAAATCCAGCGGCTAATGGTAGTTAGAGGTTTATATTTTTAAATGTGAAATAAAACTAAAATATAATAAACAAATATATAAGGAATGGCAAAATTCATGTCACGGTGGTGGGGGAAGCTGCTGCCGAGCTCGCACGCGCTGCATAAATCTGAAATCGCTGCTTCAAAATCGCGACGGTCGGATAAATTTGACGTATCTCGGTCAAATATGGGCCAATTTTGATGTTTTTTTTAGCTGGGGTAGCTGAAGAAAATATTAACTTTGGCCGTATTAGTTTTTTTCCAGAATGCAAAAAACGTCTTCGTCGACAAAAAACAGTAATGGTCATGAGTTAAATATTCGCAAAAATACTAAAATTAGTTGAAAATCAAAAGAGCTGTTAAACAATGATATTAATAAAAAGCAACTAATTTACCTAATAAATGTTCGAATTGAATGAATATTTGACGAAACAAGCCGACGAATACGCAGATATTTTGATTGTGAAGACAGCAATCGAAATACCTAAATACGAAAAAAAAATATTATTATAGTAGGAAACGACATAGATGAGACACACAAATTAGTGAATGACTTAGAAATCTTGATGCTTAAAAATGAAAATTTCATACTAGCAAACGCAACAAGATTATAATTTTTTCTTGTTTAAAAAATGTCAAATTTCTTTGTTCTTGCAAAAGCATTTATGTAGACGGAACTTTTAATTACGCACCTAAATTTATTTATCATTTTTCATCCTTGCAAATTCTTGAAGAGCATTCAAGTTGTTGGGATTTATTATACCTAATTTATTAAAGTGGGTTGAAATATACTAAGCTTGCGTTTCATAATTTTCTTAATTTGAACATGGTTTTCATTAAACGAATTCTCTGCTTTCTTCTCTACCAATGTCGATTTCGCATGAGTTCATAATACTATCCGTTAGTTCATTCCAGTACATATTAGGGTCAGTGAAACCGGTTTCTTTCATAGTTGAGGGTGAGCTTTCCCAAAATGCTACTTTTAACTTTTCTCTAAGTGCTGGCTTGGTGTGATTCTCGGTTCTAAGACGAAATCTTGGGTTGCATACTTTTGGAACGAAGTTCCCTTTCGCGCGTTACGAACAGACGCTAGGAGCTAGCCAAAAAAAATTCGTACCAAAAATTGTTACGACACTATGACACGACACGCATGTTTCTCTCTCTCACAGACCAAAAAATAAATAACTCTCTCTCCCTCTCTCTCATAGATAGATATATTACAATTAAAAAGACACTATTTTAAATTAAAAGAAAATGTACATTAAAACGAAAATACTGTAGAAAAAATAATAATTAACTATAATAGTATTACATTTTATTTCATCCTGTTTTTATAAATTAATAATTTCATAAACATTTTAAAAATAGTTCGTAACTTGACTATTTAGGTACTTACGTCAAATTACCTTAACTGTCAGTTACTGTCAAATATTTTAATTTTAAAATTTTGTATTGAATTGTTAATTCCTGTTTTAAATTATAAAAAGTAATTCTAAAAAGATGTGTTATCTAAAGCTCTGGTACTGTATAAATGGACACTTTTGTTAAAAGAAACGAACTCTTAGGTAAGTAGAGATTTTATACAGACAATAATAAATGCTTATGTATGTATAAACACTCTGTTGTGTTTACAAATTACTAATTCCTTCACTAATTAATCGAAAGGAACTTCGTTCCATCCTGGTGTCCCTTGAAACCTCACACTTTTTTTTGGTTGATATATATTTTGCAAGCACAATTTTAATTAGTTGTTACGATTATAACCATAAAAAGTATATAGCCAAAATTTTGAAATAACAACAACAATAATAATAGAGACTATTAATAATATTAATATTAATCCATTGGAACCGATTTTTAATAGTTTTTTGAAGGAGTATAAATTTATAGAAAAATCAATATCCAAGTCATTATAGCCTTATGATTCTTGACCGAGGATGACTAAAATAAGCATAGTTTTTCGACTAAAATGGAACGACAAAAAAAATTGTTTCTTGTAACCCTTTGAGGTTTTCGGAACTGAATATGTTAAAGTAAACTACTACAAGGAATTAAACCCAAAATTAATTTAAATAAGACAGCAAGATCGACCGTGGACCTACAAAATTCTAACTATTCTAGATTCATTGATCTCTATATATCGCACCTTTAGAACTAAAGTGACACAATTAAAAAAATTTATATTTTTAGTTTTAGTCATAAAATGACTTCTAAAACCGACATCTATTAGCCACCGCCGGACGTCACATCCAAAAGTTACTCATAAAATACAGAAACCTGACTAGGTCTTTTTACCGCCATAACATTTTTCATGCTCTTTTAGTAATAAAGAGTATTGTATTAGTCTTGTGTCAAGTGTTGTAGAGTGATGATATGCTTATTCCTAATTGTGCCATTTTATTATTAAACGTTGAGGTAAATATTACTTTTTATTTTATTGATATAATAAATTATTTGGTTATGTGACAAATGAAAAATGAAATCTCTGTAACTTATTTAGAGATATGCCAGTTTATTTTTGTAATAAAAAAAAAAAAACATTATCTTTATTAAAGTTAAGTCTTCTTTTGATTAAATTTTTATAAATATTATTTTTTGTTACCCTCTTTTTTCTTGTTAGTGCATTTTACAACCAAATCTTAACAAAAATATGACAAATATTTTAAAAAAGTTCATTTTATTACTATATATAGACATTAAGTTACATTTTTCAGAATTGAAATAATGGGGGAAAACAGAGCTTCAAAAATTTTAAAAATGCTACAATGTAATGTAGAACAAAACAAGAACAAAGATGAATCTCTACAAGAGCAAGGGAATAATTTAATTCGGGAGGTAATACTTCTTGTGATCTAATAAAATTATTTTCTTGTGTTTTATTATTTTTTTATTTTAGAATTCTTCAGTTTTACAGCAGTCTCTAACCAAGCACAATAATATTGTCCTGGAAAGTCTAGTGGTAAGCAAAATATAATAAGTAATGGAACTATGAAAAGTGATTTTTTATTGTAGGTACCTCCTGATTTACATTTAACAGACGTTGGCGGGCAAGAATTACCAGTGGAAGTAAATACAAAAAAACTAACTAAAATCAGGATCAAACGAACAGATACAGATACGCCTGATTACCACATATCCCCGATTCATTCTAATGAAAGCGATATAGATCACACTGATTCAGATCCAACTTATGAATTAAACATAGAGAAAAAAGATTTAAAAACCAATAAATGGATACAACGAAGACAAATTACTAGATCTAGTAGTTCTAGTAGCTCCTGTAGTACTTGTAGTTCTTCTTCTACCTCCACGGACTCTTCTCCGGTCCAGAAAAAACCTAAGAAGGGAAGAAAGCGCGTCAGAAATCCTGAATTGTGGAAGCAAAACCTAGCAAAAAAAATGCGAAATACAGGCAAAGCATATACATCTCTGTCTAAATCAAATAGAGTGATCCCTGCTCGGAACATGAAGGCAACTTGTACGGAAAAATGTAGACTAAAATGTGCCGAAAATATTGATACTGAGACTCGTATGTTATTGTTTTCCAATTTCTGGGACCTTGGAGATTTAGGCCAACAAAGATCGTTTATCCATGCATGTATGAGAAATATTATGCCGAAATACAAATATACAAATGCTGAAAGACCTAGAAATGCTAACAAGGCTTTTTACTTTACGATAAATGAGAAGCCAATTAGGATTTGTAAAACATTTTTTCGAAATACACTAGATATCACAGACAGAATGATTCGTAGCATTTCTTCCAAACTCGATGAAAATGGATTTTTGAGTGTAGAAAATCGAGGAAAACATGATAGTCATCCTCAACTTGATAAAAATTTAGTGGCAGATATAAAAAATCACATAAACTCTATACCTAGAATGGAGTCGCATTATGTGAGAGCAAACACGACACGTGAGTTCATAGATGGAAGCAAAACCATAGCAGATCTTTTTAGAGATTTTCAGGAGAGCCAAAAAAATGATAATAAAGATGCTGGAAAATACTGTACATATTATAAAATTTTTACCACAGAATTTAACATTGGATTCTTTCAACCGAAGAAAGACCAATGTGATGTGTGTCTTTCTTATAATAATGCTATTGGAGAAATCAAAGCAAAATTAGAAGATCAGTACGAGACTCATATTAAGCAGAAAAATTTATGTAGACAGCAGAAACATGAGGATCGAGTTAAGATATCAAAGACCAATAAAGTTGTTGTTTATGATCTTCAGGCCATATTACAATGTCCTAGGGGTGATACTTCAGCGTTCTTCTATAAATCAAAATTAAATAGTTATAATTTTACTATGGTTGAACTAGAAAAAAAAGATGTCAAGTTAAAACAACGGGATCAACGAGCATATAAAAATGTACACTGTTTTTTTTGGAATGAAGTAGAGGCTAATAGAGGAGCCATCGAAATAGGATCCTGCATTTTAGATTATTTTGAGACATTATTCTCAAACAACATTGATTTAGTTAAAGAAGGCCTGGATATAACATTTTATTCCGACAACTGTTGTGGCCAGAATAAAAATAAATACATAGCTAGCGTCTATATGTATGCTGTCCACAAATATAATATAAAAAGTCTAAAACATAATTTCTTAATCAAGGGACATACTCAAAATGAGGGGGATAATGTCCATAGCATTATTGAAAAGGAGGTTAAAAGAAACTTAAATTCAGGTCCAATTTATTCCCCACATCAATATGTTACTTTAATAAAAAATGCCCGCAAAACAAAACCGCCTTTCACCGTGAAAGAATTAACCTTTGATTTTTTCCAAGACGTAAAGCGGCTTCAGGAAGATTACGGATACAATTTTAGCATTGATATCGAAGGAAATGATGTTTGCTGGAATAACATAAAATGTTTAAAATTTAAAAAAGAAAATGAGTTGAGCTTTTTCTATAAAACTTCCTACAGTCAAGACAACTACACAGAAGTTTTAATAAGAAACAAAAACAAAAGAAAAAAAATGTCCAAAGTTGAAGATATCATTCTTCATTCGGCATACAAAAGTAGATCTGAATTATGTGCAAACAAAAAAAAAGATTTGAAAGATCTTATTTCAAAAAATTTAATTCCTTAATCTTTTTATGTAGACTTTTATACGTCTATTTTATAATAATTTTATTTTATATCTTTTAGTTTATTCGTTGTTCTTGTTGTTTATTCAAAAAAAGAGTTAATTATATTTTTTTGTATTTTGAAAAAACTTGTTTCTTTTATTACTTTATTATCTAAGTGGCTATCCTAATTTACAAAAGTGACTGATTCAATTCTAAACTGGCATTATTCTAAAAACTTTCAGATACCTTAATTGACTTTTACTCAAAGAATGTATAATTCCCAAATAAGTCTTATTATTTAACCCCAATTTTAAAATAAAAATGACATATTACTAATTAAGTTTCTTATAGTGTAAAACAATGTTGAAAATAAAGTGACCTAACTAGATTTTTCTTTGTATTTTTTGAAAAAATAAAAAAACTAATTATTCATGAAGAAAAAAATGACAAAATTCTTGTATCCTAAACATGTAATAATCTTTTTTTAACTAGAAAAAGCCATATGGCGTATTGCTTACAAAAAAAATGAAATAAAAACAAAATAGGCTCAATATAACTAACTGTTTTTTACGATTTCCCAACAATTTTATTTTTTGAAATGTGTCACTTTAATTTTCAAGGTGCGATATCTTCATTCTTACATTCTTCATATTTTAAGCCCAATTTGTATCCACAAAACCTTAAAAACTTTTTTTGAACTGCTTCAATACACGAAATGTGAATATTTACAATACATCCTGCATGTAATACGGTAAAAAAAAATCCACAGGAAAACATCTACTAAAAAAAAACTGGAAAGAAGGGTAAGGTTTTTTTGTAGTCCCGTATAAACATTTTTTCACTTAAAGAGATTTTTTGTATATATTCTAGTCATTAATACTTACTATAAGCTAAATATCGAGATATTTAGAATTTTAAGTAATAAAAAATATTTTTTAAATTTATAGCTTTAATGTGAAAACAATATGGCACTGTTTTGTCCTATCACTGTTTTGGTCGGCGCTGTTTTGAGCTCAACCCGACTTCAATAAAATTTAATTTGATTTTGCTTAAGTAAAACTACAAACGATTCTGAGGATTGTAGTAAATTTCATTTTTTTGTAGTTTTAGTAATAACGTATAAAAACAACTAATTGTATTTTAAACAAAAAATATTGGGTAGGTACATAGCAAAAATTTGTTTTTAACTAAATGCCAAATTGTTTGTAGTTTATTGTAGTACCAAAAAAATTTTTTAATCTCCCTTTATACTCAAAAAAAATGAAAAAACTGAAAAAAATATGCGGGTCTAAAAAAAACGAAACTTTCGAAGAAACTACAAACGATATAAAGAATTGTAGTGTCATTTAAACGTTTATAGTTTGTATAAATATTGTGTTATAACGTTAAAATAAAAAAAGGGTGCTAATTAATAAAAGTAATAAAAATTTGTAAAACTTATAGCAATATTTTGTTTGTAGTTTATTGTAGTACCAAAAAAATTTTTTAATCTTCCTTTTTTCTAAGAAAAAATATGAAAAAACTGCAAAAAAAGTGCGGGTCTAAAAAAAACGAAACTTTCTAAAAAACTACAAACGATATAAAGAATTGTAGTGTCATTTAAACGTTTGTAGTTTGTATAAATATTGTGTTATAACGTTAAAATAAAAAAATTGGGGTCTAATTAATGAAAGTAATAAAAATTTGTAAAGCTTATAGCAATATTTTGTTTGTAGTTTATTGTAGTACCAAAAAAATTTTTTAATCTTCCTTTATACTAAGAAAAAATATGAAAATACTGAAAAAAATATGCGGGTCTAAAAAAACCGAAACTTTCGAAGAAACTACAAACGATATAAAGAATTGTAGTGTCATTTAAACGTTTGTAGTTTGTATAAATTATGTGTTATAACGTTAAAATAAAAAAAGGGGGCTAATTAATAAAAGTAATAAAAATTTGTAAAGCTTATAGCAATATTTTGTTTGTAGTTTATTGTAGTACCAAAAAAATTTTTTCATCTTCCTTTTTTCTAAGAAAAAATATGAAAAAACTGCAAAAAAGTGCGGGTCTAAAAAAAAAGAAACTTTCTAAGAAACTACAAACGATATAAAGAATTGTAGTGTCATTTAAACGTTTGTAGTTTGTATAAATATTGTGTTATAACGTTAAAATAAAAAAAAGGGGGCTAATTAATAAAAGTAATAAAAATTTGTAAAGCTTATAGCAATATTTTGTTTGTAGTTTATTGTAGTACCAAAAAAATTTTTTAATCTCGATTTATACTAAACAAAAAATATGAAAAAACTGAAAAAAATATGCGGGTCTAAAAAAAACGAAACTTTTGAAGAAACTACAAACGATATAAAGAATTTTAGTGTCATTTAAACGTTTGTAGTTTGTATATATATTGTGTTATAACGTTAAAATAAAAAAATTGGGGTCTAATTAATAAAAGTAATAAAAATTTGTAAAGCTTATAGCAATATTTTGTTTGTAGTTGATTGCAGTACCAAAAAAATTTTTTAATCTTCCTTTATACTAAGAAAAAATATGAAAGAACTGCAAAAAAGTGCGGGTCTAAAAAAACGTAACTTTCGAAGAAACTACAAACGATATAAAGAATTGTAGTGTCATTTAAACGTTTGTAGTTTGTATAAATATTGTGTTATAACGTTAAAATAAAAAAAAGGGGTCTAATTAATAAAAGTAATAAAAATTTGTAAAGCTTATAGCAATATTTTGTTTGTAGTTTATTGTAGTACCAAAAAAATTTTTTCATCTTCCTTTTTTCTAAGAAAAAATATGAAAAAACTGCAAAAACAGTGCGGGTCTAAAAAAAACGAAACTTTCTAAGAAACTACAAACGATATAAAGAATTGTAGTGTCATTTAAATGTTTGTAGTTTGTATAAATATTGTGTTATAACATTAAAATAAAAAAAATTGGGTCTAATTTATGAAAGTAATAAAAATTTGTAAAGCTTATAGCAATATTTTGTTTGTAGTTTATTGTAGTAACAAAAAAAAAATTAATCTTTCTTTATACTAAAAAAAATATGAAAAAACTGAAAAAAATATGCGGGTCTAAAAAAAAGGAAAGTTTCTAAGAAACTACAAACATACTATTTTATATTATCGGTCTCTCCTCTTTGTTCCATACTTCGTAGCGTCCCCACTCCCTTCAGCGATAGTGGGGGGAGCCGAGAGTCAGTTGGAATCAAGCGCCCGATGCGTAAACAGCCGTATACTTAACATTGTACTTCAATTCTAGTGCGTTTGCTACGTTGTCAGATAACTTCGTAAATCGTGAAGTAATTATTGTTTGTTGAATTTTCATAGTAAAAACTAAGAGGTGAAATAATTTTTTATTAAAATGAATCTTGTAAGTGGCGTAAAAAACACAATATTTATACAAACTACAAACGTTTAAATGGCACTACAATTGTTTATATCGTTTGTAGTTTTTTAGAAAGTTTGGTTTTTTTAGACCCGCAACTTTTTTGAAGTTTTTTCATATTTTTTCTTAGTATAAAGGAAGATAAAAAAATTTTTTTGGTACTACAATAAACTACAAACAAAATATTGCTATAAGCTTTACAAATTTTTATTACTTTCATTAATTTGACCCCACTTTTTTTATTTTAACGTTATAACACAATATTTATACAAACTACAAACGTTTAAATGACACTACAATTCTTTATATCGTTTGTAGTTTCTTAGAAAGTTTCGTTTTTTTAGACCCGCACTTTTTTGGCAGTTTTTTCATATTTTTTCTTAGTATAAAGGAAGATTAAAAATTTTTTTTGGTACTACAATAAACTACAAACAAAATATTGCTATAAGCTTTACAAATTTTTATTACTTTCATTAATTAGACCACCATTTTTTTATTTTAACGTTATAACACAATATTTATACAAACTACAAACGCTAGAATGACACTACAATTCTTTATATCGTTTGTAGTTTTTTAGAAAGTTTCGTTTTATTTAGACCCGCACTTTTTTTGCAGTTTTTTCATATTTTTTTTTAGAAAAAAGGAAGATGAAAAAATCGTTTTGGTACTACAATAAACTACAAACAAAATGTTGCTATAAGCTTTACAAATTTTTATTACTTTCATTAATTAGACCCCAATTTTTTTATTTTAACGTTATAACACAATATTTATACAAACTACAAACGTTTAAATGACACTACAATTCTTTATATCGTTTGTAGTTTCTTAGAAAGTTTCGTTTTTTTTAGACCCGCAATTTTTTTTGCAGTTTTTTCATATTTTTTTTTTTGTATAAAGCAAGATTAAAATTTTTTGTTGAAACTACAAAAAACTAAAAACAATTTGGCACTTAGTTAAAAACAAATTTTTGCTATGTACCCAATATTTTTTGTTTAAAATACAATTAGTTGTTTTTATACGTTATTACTAAAACTACAAAAAAATGAAATTTACTACAATCCTCAGAATCGTTTGTAGTTTTACTTAAGCAAAATCAAATTAAATTTTATTGAAGTCGGGTTCCAGCGTGATGGAGCTGCTGTTTTGGGCTGGCGCTGTTTTGTCTCGCGCTGTTTCGGCGGCGCTCTTATGACCGCGCTCTTAGGGTATGGACACAACGGGGACGGGGACCATCGACCCTAGATATAGCATAATATCCTGGACTTTTGCTCCAACCCACGCGCAACCGTGGTCACATCGAGGCTTGTAGCACCGCACTTTTGCGCCAGTTAAAGCATGAACGATCCTCTGGATTTTTCGACATCCTCTTCTTTGGACGAGAAAGATATTATTTTGAATTCAAGTGCTAAAAAGTACTACCTATATAAAGGATCTTAAAAGACGACAGTACATCACTTAAACTAAAAACGTATGTTGTATGGAGAATTTCAGTATCTATATAAAGATTTAAGAAAAGACCCAAGTCGTTTTTTTGACTACATAAGAATAAAAAAATAAACTTTTGATTATATTTTTTTGGTGAGCGGAGCTATGGTGCGATGCTATTGACGGAGCGATGGTCGGCGCTTCGTTGTGGCCGTACACTTTTATGTGCGCGCTGTTTTGTCCCATCCCAGTTCACCATTAGCATTCATGTTTCCCAACTTATGTTTTTCAACATTTCCCTGGCAAATGTCATAATCTCTGCCTACTATTGCGTTGAAGTCCTCGAGAAGTAAGATTTTATCTCGGTTTGGAACCGAACGGAGAATAGAGTCAAGGCTCTGATAGAAAGCGTCTTTTGTTTGTTTTAGTTTTAGCGTCATTAATAGTTGTGTTATACCGTAGAGTACTTGATCTAACTGAAAACAACGGAATTATTTACTGTTTTTACCACAATCTTGTCAGGTTTTGGTTTCAGGGAGTAACCTTTCCAAAAGAAAGTTAGTTTGCTTCTTGTAGACTTCCTTCCCTTATTAATCTGGTTTTATTTAAAGCTGCAATATGGATGATTAATCTGCATAATTCACTTGATAATAAAGCAGTTTTTCTCGCGATGTTTAGATTTTGTACTGTGCATTAAAAGTCTTACATTTCACGATTAAATAACACAAGTACTTTTTAATATTTAATTTTATTTCTCAAATTTACATTACATAATTTATCTCAGAAACGAAAATTTACACAGTTTCTTCATTTCACTTGTATCATTGGCCGAGCTTCGTAACACAATTAATGAGATTAAAAACAAATCATCTGCTGGGGCGCATGGGCTTACTCTGAAAATGTTTTCAAATCTACTGGTAAACACCCTAAGCCATCTGACTAACTTGATTAACAAGTCACTTCAACTTGGAGTCTTTCCAATCTGCCTTACGACTGCGATAATTATTCCCTTGCACATTGGAGGTGATAAAGATCAAGCTTTAAACTATCGCCCAATAGCACTTCTCCCCACGTTGTCGAAGATTACTAAAAGATTGGTTAAAAAAAGATTGCTATCTTTTCTTTGCAAATATAAAATACTAACTTCCCAACAGTTTGGTTTCTTGAGCTATAAATCTACCAATGATGCTATGTTCTCCCTCTTTGACAATTTATACTCCAGTCTTAACAATCTGGACTCGACAGCAACAATCTTCTGCGACTTTGATTGTGTAAACCACAACATCTTTATTCACAAATTACAACACTATGGGATAAGAGGAATACCACTCGAGTGGTTTAAATCTTATCTTACCTTTAGAAGTCAGCTGGTAAGGGTTGATGTGAGAACATCCTCCTGTAAGCCAATTGACTGTGGGGTGCCTCAAGGTTCAGTTCTGGGTCCTATCTTATTTCTGCTCTTTATTAATGATATTGCTTACCTAAATATTAGTGGTAAACTCTGCCTCTTTGCTGATGATACTAGTTTTACCTGGAGCAACCCAGATAGTACATCCCTTTATAGTACCGTATCTCGTGACTTAGTCACTATTAAATCGTGGTGCGATTCTAACCTTCTGTGCCTTAATCTCTCTAAAACTAAAATCTTATCATATAAAGTTACATTACAAACTTTTGAATCTAATAACAATACTGTGGAAATTGTTAATTCTGTAAAGTTCCTGGGTCTCATTGTTGACAACTTATTAAAATGGGATTTGCACATCAATGCATTGTCAAAAAAATAAGTTCTGCGTGTTTTGCGCTAAAATCAGTTTCCAAGGAATTAAACTTGTCAACAGCTCGATCAGTCTATTACGCTCTTTTTGAGTCGCATCTCCGATACGAAATTCCATTCTGGGGTAGGTACGTGTTGTGCGACTCAATTTGACCGTATTTTCAAACTTAAAAAAAAAGCCATCCGTTACATGTTAAGATTAAACAATAGAACTCATTGTGGGGAATTCTTTAAAAAATATCAAATTTTAACTCTTCCTTCTTTATTCATTTTTGAATTCGTTTGCTTAGTCCGCAAGCACTCGTCAGCGAATCCTAAAACGCCTTCCCACAACTATCCACTTAGAAACAGGGAGTTTGATCTTTGTTTACCAATCCCACGATCAGAGTTAATCAAAAACTCTATATTGTATAATGCAAAAAAGATGCACTTAAGAGCGTTCTTTCGCTGTAAAAAGGATCGGAGTTGCATCGCCCTTCCACTTTTTTATATTGATGGGCCCGACGCCTCTGAACCCTTTAGATGCAACTCTAATAGTTCGAACGCATTACTACTGGCGGCAGCACATAATGAAGCACTTAATGCATTTTTCTTAAATTCCTTTTAACTGTTAGTTACAGCAGATTAAAAAAAAATTTTTTTGATCAAACATTTTAAAATGTTATATAGAAATGTGAAAACTTAAAATTTTTAAAAACTTGCACTTAAATATCAAAGAAAAAATATGTAAATTAAATAAAAAATATATATTTTTAGCATCCACAATACTGGATTTTTTTCTCTATATTTTGGTGAAAACCAAATTTTAATTAGTTAATTAATAAAAAAGTTAGCAGGAACCTAGTAAATGAAAGCCTATAGAGCGCTCTTGTACACTCTTTCCCGCATTCAGTAGAGCTTTATAGGCACACTTATTGGAGAGACCTTTTTACGCAGTAAATAAATTTTTCATATGATGATTTTATACTTCTTAATACACACTAATTTACTACTTCAAGAAACTTTTTCTTTTTCTTTTTTCCTTTTTCTCTTCTTTCTCTTTTTTTAATGACTTTCAATTTCTTTAATCGAATAATAGTATATTAAACAACGCATTTCATATGGCGCTCTGTTATGACACGAGTCCAAATTTAAAAAACGAATCGCGAGCGATGAGTTTTTTAAAGGACGAATGAAATAAGTTGTTTATAATACTTTTTATATTTTGCTATTTTATTGCTTTTTTAAATAAATTTAAATTTTGTATTGTATTTTAGTTCTTTTTAAATGAGTTGGTAGCAAACAAATAAACAAACTTTTCCTTGTTTGTAACGAGGTTATCTTCGTGATGTTTATTTATTTGACGTATCATACTATCCAATGCTACCAACCGTATACAGGAAAAGTTTTCAAAGTTGAGTGCTTTAATGAAACATTATAGTACTCATTTGGGTGTCATAATGAAAAATATTATAGGTTCAAAATATAAAAATATATTTTTTTGTATTTTGTTTATGTAATATGTTATATTTTAAGGTTTTTGTACTTTTTTGTATGTTTTTTAGCATTCTCGACAAATTGTAAAATTTCTGACAATAAAGCATTATTATTATTATTATTACAATATCTTCATCAGATGTAAAATCAGTGCAGTAGAAACGAAATGATATCTCTTAACGCCGCACCACCTAGGTAGGAACAGAAAAAATGCTTTAATATATTTTGCTGTAATGGTACTTATTACAATCTACGAAATGATATGTTTTGCATTTTTTTATTTATAGCTGGTCAACTTTTAATGTTTGTTATAGAAATAAAAAAAATTGTTCTAAATTGCTAATCAAGACTTTTTTGTAAATGTTTATATTGTTTGCTTTTATTTATTATTATTCTGTAAACCGTTTACCATATCTAAATATATATTTTTGAATAGAGGATCTCCTTTTTTTGAAAAAGTACTAGATTTTGATGATCTGATGACATAACCCCACAGAACGCTTAAATGGAGGACACAATTGTAACATTATTAAAAATGTATCACAAACACTATTATTTTATTGAGGACGTGACAGCAGTGCATTTACAACTAAAAATAATAGTAAATGTACAGGCCGAAATTCATTACCCTAAGAAAGCCTACCTACTTTAATATTTTTAAACTTGGAATGATGTATATTATTATTCGCCCCTTAGAATTAATTAAAAATTGCCTATTTCAGAATTTACAGTTTTGCAGAAAATAGGTATATTTCTCTTATACATAAACATAACTGGTCCGTCCAAGAAATATATCTACAATAAACATAATGATTAAATGACAACAAAATCACAAATTTGGTGAAATTATAAATAACATGGCATATGATAATAGTAGGTAATGTAATTAAGATATATTGTATCTGTACTGGTGAAAATACTATCATTTTGTATCCATCCGGAAATATTATTTTCAATTTAGGTTTACAAGCATTTCAAATATTATTATCGTTTCTTAGATTTATCTACCAAGCATCTGCACTGGTAGAAGAAAATTTAAATGAAAAGTAACCTAATATTCTTAAATTATCTTTAAATCAAAAAGTGATTTGATGTCTTAAGCTAATTTTAAATTCATTATTTATATCCGCCTAGTTTGAATTGAATCAAATTGGTTATGACAACCTTCAATATTCTCGATGAATATAAATTATCCATTACTTACAAATCAACGTAGAATGAAAAATTGAACAGATTCTATCTACCTAAAAGTGTTGAAAGCTTTTATAGGACTAGGTTGAATTAATTTGAATTAATCACATACAAATATTTCCGTTAGTTTTCACTTATTTCTAAATTTAACGTACAAATTTAATATATTTTCAGCTTTAAAGTGTACAAAAATCTTGAAAGAGAAATAAAAATAATTTCATACATCAAAATCAAGCAAAGAGAAATATTTAAAAATTATTGAAAGAAGGAGAAGCGTACCTATTTTAAATCTTTAACACCACTTTTTTAAAACTATACTTTACTTTCAATTAAATCTTGTACTTCAAGTTGATATCAGGTTCGTATTTTTTACCAAATTTAAACGCCTTTAGATTACCGATGTTCGATACATACCGATACTTAGAGTATTTAGATACATTTTTTTCAAAGCATAGAAATTATTAATTATGTTTTTGTTACCCGCCGTTATGTTTTGCAAGATGTTTAATAAACTTATTTTATTTTAGTTAGTTTAAATTTTAATTTATGATTTTGTTTTATTATAAAATTATTATTGTCACGTATTTTTTCTCATGTTATTGCATTAATCTCATAAAGATTTAGTTATCATTCTCAAGTTAGTAGAAATTGTAAATACTTTTCATATTTGACACATTTATTTGTTTATACTTACTTAGTTTATGATATTTTGAAAATTTTGCCGTAAAGGAATTTATATTTTACTAGCTGACCCGGCGAACTTCGTACCGCCTACTGATGTTTTATTACCATTTTTCCAAATTTTTACGGTTTTGTAAATAATCGATTAGATATATCATATATTAACTGCGCCACCTTATGGTGGAGTCATAGTACTTAATTACGCAAGAAATGCTAATGTAAATTTATACTATCTCAACTGCGCCACCTTACGGTGGCGTCTTAGTAAGGATCACTACGCCAACAACTAAAATAAATTTAAGAAAAATAAAAGAGATGAAGAGATATAAAGTTTATAGTTTTGTTTCACTTATCGCACCAAAAATATATTTTTCGAACTTATATTTATATGAAATCGTATACATATCTATTAATCAATATTGAATTTGATACATGGAAGCTTTATTTAATTAAGTAACCACGTCTCCGAACAAACGATGCTCTTTCAATATAGTCTATGGCTGTAAATGACATTGACATTCGTTACGCGCGTTTTTTAAAATATGCAAAATTAAATGTCTATTTTTCAATATTTCTGAGAGATTTTCTTACTATTTTCTTCCGTAAGAACCTTCTCCTAATAATAACAAATACAACACAAAAAGAATTACAAAAATCGGTCCAGCCATTCACGCGTGATGCCATGACCAAGGAAAACGGGTTTCATTTTTATATATATATAGATGTGTACCGGGTTTATGGTTCTTGGGAATTTCCAATTCTTGTTTATAGGATAGGGGATGTTTTTTGCAAGAAACATCTTTACTAAGATATATCGTTAATCACCTTGGTTATATTCGAAAATTTACACGTCCATTTTTATTGACCAATTCCTTTGGAATATTTTCTATAATATCACCAATCCCCGATTTAGTAGTAAAGATTCAAGTAAAAAGAATAGTCTATTAATCTAGAGGCAATTATATATAATAATAATAATAATAATAATAATAATAATAATAATAATAATAATAATAATAATAATAATAATAATAATAATAATAATAATAATAATAATAATAATAATAATAATAATAATAATAATAATAATAATAATAATAATAATAATAATAATAATAATAATAATAATAATAATAATAATAATAATAATAATAATAATAATAATAATAATAATAATAATAATAATAATAATAATAATAATAATAATAATAATAATAATAATAATAATAATAATAATAAGTTTATTCACATAAAAAATATAAATACAATTAACAATATATATCGAACAATACAGATGTAAATAAACAAAAAACCAACCGCAAGGATAAAAATCCGCGAGCGGATTAATCAGTCGTTTGTCTTTGTGACATTAATATTCTTTCATTTCTAAGCAAACGTGTAAAGTTTGAAAATTAGAAACTGTACATGCAATGTGTGCAATATAGAAAATATCGATATTTCCTATATGGATACTTTTTAATACGATATATTTGCATATCGATATATTTCTGTTCAATATGTATTGATACAAATATCGATACTTTCTGATGTATTGAACACTGCTACCTCAGATAAACTGCTATAAAAATTGCAATAACTAGAAATAAAGTAAGAAGAACTAGCAGCTATATAACAAGAAGGTGACAAAATAAATGTTGATAAAAATATTAAAAATAGAGATTTTTAAATATAAAAGGTTTCTCAAATTAGCCACAAGCTAAACATTCGATTTTTATACGACAGCTCAACGAGATCGATTGTATTCTGAACACCTAGACCATTACCCATGTCAATTTTTTTCAAAAACAATTACTTGATTTATTGTTTGTTGGTTTATAAATTGGGATTATTGGCCATTTTTTTAAATATCCAATGTTCTAGTTATTATTTTGTTCGAAGATTATTTCTGAAATAATGCAAAAACTCACAACACTGCTTATTAATAATGTTACTGCAAATTACCTCTGATGCAACTTAATTTTCATAATAACTTTTTTACGTTTTGTTAATTTGTACCCTTTCTTCTAAAAATTTATCGAATGCAATGAGTTTTTACCCTGTATGTTTTTTATTAAAGCTTTATTATTCGTGGACCCGGCGGTGGAAAATTGTATGGAATTAAATTAGCAAATTTGTAATGGTGTGAGTAAGAGAGAGAAAGAAACACATATAAGGTATATTGGTCGGTAAAAACAAAGAAGAAGTATTTACCACATGTTATTAGTCATAAATATAAGTCCTTTGAATACCGTTTAAACATTCAGAACATTGAAAAAAGATACATATGGAAAAAACAGTCTGAGCTAATGTATTAATACCATAGTGACGTATCATATTGCGTTTGACAGATTATTTTATAATTTTGTCACATATAAAGTTTGGTATTTTATTATTACAAGCTTTTATTTGACTTGCCGTGTTCGTTAGTTTGTACAGGTGAAATCTTGGAAGCAAAATTTGCGCCACTTATCGACTTCCGATTGATCTGAAATTGTGCAGAGACATGTAAATTGGGTAACAATGCAATATTATGATTCAGAAAGCTGATATAATAATGAAGCCGGAAGGTGGCTATAGTATCTCAGAGATGAAACTACGTACCCCTATCGAGTTTAGACTCATTGGAATCGTCTTGCCAAGCACTCTTCAAACACATGGTATTTAGTGACAAGTTTTTAGTCACAAAACGCTCTGTTCGTTTTATCATTTTACCTTGGTTATATACAAGATGCAAAGCTACCACTAAAATACCATTTTTGGAGTGAAGATGGAACCACTTGCGACTGTTTATCAGTTTTGCAATTTGACATCTATAGATATCGTTCAATTTATAGCAGGGATGTCTCTTGATTAGTGACTTGAGAGACATAGCCTGTACTACACTGATGAGCTCAAACTAAGAGCGAAACACGTGCCTGTAGTTTGGTTTTGCCCTGATATAGGTTGAATGATATTTATATCTATTTATATCGCAGCATCCAAGGTGTCTTTTAAAGTGTTAGAAATTTCTAACCGACACCATTTCAGTTCAAAACTGAAATTATTACTTTTGACAGTAAGGCACTAGATACGTTATGTATCATCTTTGGACATTCTTAGACTGTCACAAAACGCTCTGTTCGTTTTATATATATATATATATATATATATATATATATATATATATATATATATATATATATATATATATATATATATATATATATATATATATATATATATATATATATATATATATATATATATATATTGTTATGGTCTGAACTAGTTGGTCTTGGTGTAGTATGCAAATATGATTAAGACTAGCTAGATAAAAAAATGACGGTATGAATCTATTGAACTTTTATCAAGTGATGAATATAAAATAATTAACAAAAAAGGGGTATAAAAGAGGATACCTGGGAGACGTTTGTTAATTATTGATTTTTGTTCAGTCATAAAAATATTTTTTTTGAGATTGGTTGCTAGTTTATAATGGTCTTAAGTGCGTGACAACTAAAAAGCAAAAAAATGTTTGTATACAGCTCTTATCAGGCGATAAATTCTTCACCGGGTATAGGTACCTAATCTCTCGATTATTTTATATTGTAACGTTTCCTGTTCTTGTATGTGTCTGATTTGTTCCTAATATTATGACAAGTTTTAAATTTTATATGACAAAAAGAGCTGTGATTTAGGTAAGATTTTTAATACTGTTTTTAAGTTAGCTGATTGTTCTTGTTAGCAATTTATTTTTTTGAATAAATATGTATGTTTTTGTTCTTTTTTTTTCTCTATGTGTTGTGTTAACTGCAATTTTAATGTTTTAAATTTTATTTATTACTTAAATATCCTTTAATTTTAACCGAACAATATTGTCCATCATTGTATAGTATGTTAATTAAAAATCTCATTGTAGTGTCCTGAAGATGGCCTTATAAAGGTCAAAACGTCGAAAGTTTTTTTTTGTTTTGTTGTTGTATTGTATTGTACTATTGTATTAAATGTTATATAAAATGTTGTATTAAATGTGGTATACAATAGAAAATGAATTTTTAGTAAATGCTGATCTATGAACCCACCCTGAAGAGTCCACCAATATATAGATTGTTATAGCATATCATAACAATATTGGCGCCCAACGTGGGGCCAGATTAAAGCAGTCCGATAGAGCAGTCCAGCTTGAAAGAAGTAGTTTATTGAGAGGGTGGAATAGACAATAGAAGTACAAAAGTGTGATTAGCAGACTATATAGAGCAGTGACGCATTGAAATACAACATATTACAAATTGTAATAGAAATATGAGGATTAGGTGAGAATCTTAATGATATTTGTATGTACATAAAGACCATAAAATTAAAAAAAAAAATTAAAATCTACATATAAATTAACTGAATATAAAACATAGACATATTAACCTAAATATAAAACACTTAAATATACTTAAATAAAATGGACACAAGACAAAATAAAAGAAATAGAAGGAGAGAAGATAGAATACAATAATATAGTGAAAATAGGCATGAAACACAAAGTAAGTATAGGACAGGATGTAGATGAAACAATTGAAAATATTGGTATGAGGGAAACGATGGATCTTCAGACGGAGAAGAAAACACAACTATTCAGGTTGTACAAGTAGATGTGATGGGAGATGCGACTAGTTCAAAACCACATTAAGAAACAGAGATGAAGAGAATGTTTAAATTTTTGTAAAAAATGAATAATAAAATGGATGAAAATACCAGAAAATTACAAGAAGAGATGAGGAGAAATAAAAATGAAATGAAAGCTGAAATGGATAGAGTAAATGGTAAAATATTAACTATACAGGTGGATATTCAGAAATTAAAAGATAAAGTGAAAATGGATATAAGCAATGTAAAATTTGATATGAAACAAGAATTTAAAAATATTCTTTTAAAAGAAAACAAAATTTGGATAAAATGAAGAATAAATTACAAGAAGTACAAAATAATACTGTCCAACAAAATGAAGAAATCAGGATAGAGCAAGTGGAAATAAGGAAGGAAATATATTTACAGAAAGAAGAAAATAAAAAAGAAAATGAAAGAATACAACAAACTATGGAAAGGAACGTAATGGAAGTAGCAAAAAAATTTGCAGATGAAACAAAAAATTACAAGAGATGCAAAATGAGAGAAATGAGGATGGTTCATATATGGTATAACATGGAGGAGAAGGAGCAGTAAAATTTACGGGAATATCAGCATATTACATTCATGCACTTATATGAATATGATTAAAACTAAAACTAGGAATAAAAGAGATTGGAAAGAAATTATAAGAAGTTCTTTGAAAGATAATGCTGCATTATGGTATGCAACACAGAAAAATGAGATATTAACCTTTAAGGATTTTGAAAGGAAATTCCTTAAATATTTCTGGGGTGAATCCAAACTAGGGGTAGGTAGGGAAAGATTATATTTCGGAAAATTCAATTATAAATTAGGGAATAATTTAACCAATTATGCTTTACAATTATATAATCTTGCCCAGTATTTGGAACCTCCTATGAGAGAAGAGGAAATTATTTTATATATTTCTAGACATTACGATATAACAGTTTCTGAAACGATAGTCGTACAAAATATTAGAAAAAAAGAACATTTAATTGAGTATCGGGTTGAAAGAAATCTAAAGATTAATGAAAATAGGTCACAAAATTATGAAAATGATAGATTTAGAAATTATCAACATAGAAATGGATATAATAGAGGAAGAGAAAAAATGTATAGTAGAAACAATGAAAATTATAATTATGGATATAATGGGAGAGAAAATGGAAATCGTATAAATGGAAATACGTATAGAAATGGAAATATTATGGAACCTAATAATAATGGAAGATATGAAAGATCAAGATATAGAAATATGAATGAAGTTAATAATAATAATAATAATAGAGAAGATAGAACTGGTAATAGCAATCTACCTAGAAGAATAAATCAAATTAATATGCAAAATAGGGAGGTAGAAGAAAATGTAGAAAACGTTAGGGTAGAACAAGAACAAGGAAATTTTTAAATAAGCACCTACAAAATTTTAATGTTAAATGTTGTTATATACATCCAAGTGAATTTATAAAATGAGAAGAAAATACTAATAAATTAGAAGACAAAATTGGATTATTAATTATTGAAAGAAATTATAGTGTGTCAGAGTTGGAATTTGGAAAAAAGTTGGAAAAAGTTTATAATTGAAACAGATCATATGGCGTTCAAGAATGTAATGGTTAATCGATTTAATAATAACAGGATATATAGATGCAGTTTGTTATTACAAGAATATGATTTTAAAATAAGATACTTAGCAGGAAAGGAAAATCTTATTGCAGATACATTATCAAGAGAAAATTGTGAAAATAAGGATAAAGGAAGAATGGTACAAATTGGAATGAACAAATTAATAGAAGATGAAGGTATATTTTCAGAAGAAGAAATTATAAGAATTCAACAAAATTTAACAGAAAAAGAATAACAGAATACAAGAATCAAAGATGGATTTTATATCAAGGAAATAGGAAACGAAGAAGTATATGTAATTGAAAGTTATTTAGGAAAACAAATATTAAAAAATTTGCATGTAACATATGGACATATAGATTCAAGAAAATTATGGTTATTATTAAGAGAAAATAAGTTTAAATGGAAGGGAACACAAAGAATGGGAAAATTATATTAATAAAGTAGAAATGTACATAAATGATATTCCAAATGTAATAACAAAAGAAACACCAACATATTTAATGTTAGGTCGAAAACCGAAACGAAATTGGGAAGAAGACGAAGAAAGAAAAAGATATGATAAAATTATGGAAAAAGTAAGAAAAAGATTAATGGATGTATGGGAAAAATATTATAAAAAAATTAAGAAAAAAGTGAGATATTCTGTAAAGTTTAGGAAAGGAGATTTGGTGATAATAAAAGCTTATATAAGTGGAAATTTAAAGAAAAATAAATCAGGAAAATTAAAAGCTGTATTTGAAGGACCTTATAGGGTAGTAAATTAATAAGGTGTTAATAGTTATATTGTTGAAGATCCGATAACAAGAAATGTTAGAGAAATATTTAATATTGAGAGCCTGTATAGGTATTTTGAAGAAACTTAAAGTATTCAGAATTTGTTATAAACTGTTATTTGTTGTATATTTTAAATTTTAAAATTATTAAAATTTTTACTACGAAAATTTATACAATTTAAAATTTGGGAAATTTGTTATGGTCAGAACTAGTTGGTCTTTGTGTAGTATGCAAATATGATTAAGACTAGCTAGATAAAAAAATGACGGTATGAATCTATGGAACTTTTATCAAGTGATGAATATAAAATAATTGAAAAAAAAGGGGTATAAAAGAGGATACCTGGGAGACGTTTGTTGATTTTTGTTCAGTCATAAAAATATTTTTTTGAGATTGGTTGTCAAAATATTGAAACGATATAATTGAATAAAATATATTAGATAAACATTTGTATATTGAAGAATCACAAATGGAGAGTATGGAAATTGGAGATTGAAAAACCATAGATTTATACTGAAATTTGGTTATCAAGAAGAAAATTATTTTAAGATAAGTATTTCTTTTATAATAGTGGTATCAGCTGGTATTATTGTTTATAATTGAAATAATTATTAAAGGGTTTGTTTTTGGAAAAAAAGGGCAAAATTATAATAAATTAAGATTGATTGTACTTCATTGATTGAACGTTTTTTTTGTTTTGTGGTTGTATTGTATTGTACTAATGTATTAAATGTTATATAAAATGTTGTATAAAATAGAAAATGAATTTTTAGTAAATGCTAATCTATGAACCCACCCTGAAGAGTCCACCAATATATAGATTGTTATAGCATATCATAACAATATATATAGGTATATAAGCTTGAGGCACCGAGCACGGTAATCTGATAACGGATAACGTGACGGTAACGATATAAGTGCGGTTATAGTGGTTATACAGTTTTAAATACATCGGTAATTTTAAGTTAATTCAGTGGGTGCACGTTAACACACCAATTTTTTCGTCAACAGCAACTGTCAAGGCAACAAACAGTTTTATAATTATCCACAAAGTTAATTTGTATGGATAAAAATAGATGGTATCGATTATCAATAAATGTTTCGTTTACAATTTGAGAATTTAATAGCATTACCAACGCTATTTTTTATTTATTATTATCCATTAACTGTTATTATTATTTTATTATTATTTTTTGTCCACAAACTGCTTAATTAAGAATTAGACGTAAATTTCACACTTTTTCCTTAGTTTAATGTATTCTTAGGTTATTTTTATAAAAAAATTAGCATTGTGTACTTGTTCTCAATATGTTTAATCTTACATTTCTTCATGTGCGCAATATGCTTGAAAAGGAGTAAAAAAGTTTTAATATGTTTAAATATTAATATATTGTATTATATATTTCTGTATTTATACACATTACCCCAGTAACAACAATTAACATAAGATATACTAATCAAGGGTAAATAAACTTGTGAGGATAGAAATCAGCACTCTGTAAACTTTGGATTTTAACTATATATTTTTTTTACAAACTACACACACCTTAATGGTCCAGAAATATTTTTTTTAAATACAATTAAATATGGTAAAAATAAATAAGTACTGTTCTTAATACAGTATATTATTGTAAACATTAACTACTTATTGTTATGCTAAAAATTTTAAATTTCAAGCATATACAGTACAATTTTACTTACTTCCCATATCTCATATTAACTTTTGGGAAACCAACAATATCTCTAGGATGGCAAACAATTTCTTTGACAAGTCAATTTTTACTAATATTTATAATAAATATTTTTTAAACATTTAAGCAACTTTAATAGCTACAGTGCGTGTACTCATTAGGAAAAAGGTTGCAAATGCTTCCACTTTTACACAGAGGTGATTGAGTTCTCTCTCTATAACATACCCACATTTCATAAATCCGTAAAACTGATATGAAAATTCATTCATATTTTAGTCGGATGTTTATTTACCCATAACGCAATGATTAGGTACTCGAAATATTCGATGGTAAAACATGACGTTTTATATTTATCAAACAGTTTAATTATTAAAGCTGTCGAACTTTAGAGAAGGAAAAATTATATAATTGACGGAAACAGTTAACAAGCAAAATTGTTACAGCCTGAAATTCTTGCCAAGTGAAATATAATTTTTTACTAGCACCATTTTAAATTGAAGATTGTTTGAAAATTGTAGAAATTAAATTAATTCATAAAATAATTTTATCACCGTTTTTATAATTGTTTAAATAAATATTTAATTATTTAAATTATTCTTTGCTTTCACTTTTCTTTTATTGTGTACATTAGTTATTAAAATAAATATTCAAACATCTTTTTAACTAGCAATGAATGTCTGTTTGCTTCGTGTAAGGTGGCATATTATACCTAAAACATAATCAGTAAAAATAACTATTCTTTTAGAATAATTACTTACAAAAAAAAACTTATTGTGAATTTGGAAAATTCTTTATAACCCACTTACATTACAGAAAAGCTTCCACCGTTTCAAGTTCCAAGCGATTCATTACTAAAAATATGCGTTCCATAATTCCGTTATGGCCACAAATACTAAGAGTAACGTTGTGATCACAATCAATGGCATTATTGTAAAATTTTAGATCCGCTTCAAAGTGTTTAATATTAATTTCTAAATTAGAGTTTGTCTTTTTGAAAGCATAAATTTTATAGTTGAATCGCTCAGACCTATACACTAAAAAACTGTGACGTCACGACGGCCAGGATAGGTGATGTCATACAAAGCTTCGGTCAAATAAAATTTCAGAGCGTTATTTAAAGTTATTTCAAGTGCCTACAATTTATCACACGTGACTATGATTGTTTTAAGTGATTAAAAGTGATTGGATGTGATCACAAATTATTGGAAGTATTCTTTATTTGAACAGAATATTATCAAAGTCAATAAAAGACAAAGAATAAGTGACCATAGCAGCGTTCATTGTCTTAGAAGGAGCCTTCAGTAACGTGGACCCAACTCAGTGACCGACGCACTTTCAAGCAGGGAAGTCCCCACTCTAATATGCTAATGGGTTTATGCCAACCTAGTGCATAGGTTTGTAGTGTTTAAATTAGGTGAGGCGTCCATCGAAGCAAGAGTGGGTAGGTCTGTCCACAGGAAGAGGGGTACAGTCACGTATTCTATGCTCAGCACTTGTGGATGACCTTCTTAAGAAACTCCTTAACAAAGGCTTTCACTGCCTGGGTTTTGCAAACGATATGGCCATAATTGATCAGGGGAGGTTACTGGGTACAGTCTCAGAGCGAATACAGACCGCAATAAATATGGTTTACAAGTCCTGCAAAAATAAAGGCCTAACAGTCAATCCAAAAAAGCACCAGGTGTTCCAATCACAAATAAAAGGGTGTTGCAAGGCTTAAAACCAATAACGCTGAATAACGTGCTACTACCAAAGCTACAATAGCCCTCAGTAAGTGTAGAGAATTGTGTAGAAAGAACTGGTTATACACATTAATGGCCAATGTTAACCAATGGTTCTGTGGTGTAGTGAAATAGAACGCAAAAGTCCGAGGCGCCCAGGCAGCTGAGAAACTGCGCCACTTAAATGCTGTGTTTACGAAAAAAGGTTTTTAAAAATAATTTTGGAATCCCTCCAGTATACTTTAAAATGATATTAGTTTTACTTTCTTCTCTTCTTCCATGAAACTCCATTAATACTCTGTTACGGCATTCCTGCTGAAGTGGTGTCAAATCTGGAGAAACACAAATACCATATTTTTTCATGGTAAGGTTAAAATAACCTTTAGTCGCCCAGTTGAATCCCTATTCTTCCTGCATAATCATATAACTTTAAAAGAAACCGAAATATTTAATGTAGACAATACTTATTGTACCATTAAAGCATCACACTCTATACGAGTTCTGAATCAGCAGAAGTACTTTTGGGGATATTAAACAATGTAACGTTTTTATCACGAAGCCTCCTCTCCAGTATTTATTTAAAAACTTAATCATCTATAAGAATGTAGAATGTGTTCATCACAGGAGAAAAGCCCCTTTTGAGATTTAAGCTGCTTAACAACTCTAGCAGCTATACCTCTTTTATCACAAACGTCACTAACATTCTTCTTCTGCTTTAATTTATTTAATTCCCTTTTAACACTGTTTAGTTTTCGTTCTAGAAGTGAGATCTTCTTCGGAAGCAAAGGAGTCTGCTTAAAATTATTTCTGCAATTCTCACAGAACAATAACAATGCATGTTGCTTTTGCAGCCGAACAGCATGTTATTCGGTGCTAGACAAACATACTGAAACCGATCTTAATTATCCTCAATTCTTCACTATCACATTTAGCAGTCTTTTACTCATGTTGTTTATATTATGTCGCAAAAATATCATTAAAAATAAAATTGTTATAAACAATAACAATAAATATTCACACCTGCTATTATATAGAATGAAATGTCAGCAGCCACCAGCTGTCTTACTTTGCTATAAACTTTATCCAATTTTCTCTATATGTCGAATAATATTATAATTCTAATATCCTTACGATATCAGAAGAATTTATGAAATTTCTCTTTCTCATTATTTTAACGTAGGTATATTAAAGAAAACAAGGTAGTTATTTTGCCCGTACTGTAAGTTATACATTACAAAAAAATTTAACAAGTAGAGTGCGGTTTACTTGTTATGTTTTTGACATATTTACAATTATAGTAGTAGTACCTATAATACTATATTTCTTTACATTGCAAAGTTTAATAAGAAAAATAAATTGGGTTTTAACTTTCAATTAAACACAAAAACTGATCTATTAACAAATAGACAATACATTAAAACAATGTAGGAATAAAGCAAAGGTAATAGATATTAAAGAAATACGGCTTTCGAAGCAAACCTTTCTGGTATGTTTCAACTTTGATTTCTTATCACAGATACGATTATCACAACTTCCGTATAGAAGTTATTTATTTTTTATTTTATAAATTATTTTCTTTTTTAAGTAATACTTAGAATATTGGCCTCGATAATTGGAATATCAAGTGCTCTCCGTGCTAATGATATCCCAATAACGGATATACGACAATATACGTATCATATTTTAGTCAAAATTGTATTTTAAGCGATTGATTCTTGTGCACGTTCCCATAAATTTGTAAATACGAAGGTGATAAAAATAGTTAATAATTTAACTTTAATGTTTGTAAATTTTTTTAACCCATTATTTATTTGTTAAGATTTCTTGCTTTATAATTTATCAAACAAACAAACTGAAACAACTTATTACTATGGCTAGGTTTTAAATTGTCTTGTAAGCGTTCAATTATTTCTTTGCAGCAGCATACATATTTGCATTGTCCATCATTCAAAAGGTGATTGAGAAATCTCAATCTCTAACGAACAGCTTCGTATGCTGGCAATCTTTTAACAAGATAAAAAAAGGGAATAAAACCTGATAATCTTTACTCACAAATCTTATGCTTTTATATAATCAAAGAGATTTACCTTCAGACTTCTGTTTATAGTAGGGATTGTACGTGGTAGTCAGTATTTAATATTAATTTTTATCTATTAAAATTATATTCTTCAATAAAAGATTTTATCGACTGCAATGTACGCATAGCACTTTTGGAACCCAAAATCTAGCTTGTTGCGTTGGATCGTTCTAAAAAATGTCAAATTGAGTGGTTTCGAGACCGCTCACCTTATTTAAAAGGTATGATGCTTCACTTCTTACGATAACTTTCTACTTCATATCTCTGACAACGCTGATAAGAGCTTCTTCGGTTTTAGAATATCTCATCACGATGGCACTTGTGGCTACATTTGTAAGAAACGTATTGTAACAGGATAACCGTAAAGGAAAGTACCTTAATTGGAAAGATTGTTTTTCGGTTATTCTAGAAACTTCTAAACACACTGACTAGATTAAATAATGTTGTATATAAGGGGATGTATGGGCAGTTAACGTCAGTTCAAGTTCAAATATTCACAAGAGTTCATTGTATTGTCAAGTAGTTTAGACGTTATCCGGCTCTGTGTATCTTAACAATTTTGTAAATAAATTGTGTGAAAGTCCCCATAAGTGTTTGAAATTGGTGTCAGGTGTGGGGTGAACATACAAGAATGCCTGGAAAAAAGATAAATGAATTATTGGTGGCTGAGCTCAGAAAAGAGCTCGAAGAATTGGAGTTGAAAACTACAGGGACCAAATCCGTATTGTTGAGAAGGCTCCGTGAATACTACCTAAATAATAATTTGGATCTTGACGCTGTGGAGTTCGAAGACCCAGTTCAAAAAGCAAATTCTAAACTAACTCAACAACTTTCCCGGCTGCAAGAAGAACAAACTCAACAACTTTCCCGGCTGCAAGAGGAGCTATCAGGACGAATGACGAACCAACAAGAGGAGCTATCTAGTCAGATGAGGAGCCAGCGCGAAGATATGTCCCAGCTATCACAACCGATGTCTACCCTACCAGAAGAACTATCCAGTTCCGTCTCCCAGCAAATATCGCATTTGCGCTCCGAAATGTACACTCTTCGTGACGAACAAAATCAGCAAGTGTCCAGCTTGCGAGACGAACAAAATCAACAAGTCGCCAACTTGCGAGACGAGCAAAACCAGCAAGCGGCCAACTTGAATCAGCAAGTGGGCAACTTGAACCACCAAGTGGCCAACTTGCGAGAGGAGATCAACCAGCAAATGCAGTCCGAAATAAGGAAGCTTCAACGAGAACACGAAGCTTGTCGTCGAAACCAGCCCATCCACCACGGCGACGGAGATGCAGAAAGGACGGAAACCTGCCACGTAGACGTCGACCAACAAGGAAATGGGGAGACTACCCAGGTACAAACGACGATGAAACCCCCGACCTTCGAAGAGAAGACTTCCTGGCCAAATTACCTGAAACAATTCGACGCAGCGGCCAGAGCTAATGGATGGTCATCCCAGGAAAAGGCATTGTCCCTAACCGTAGCTCTGCGAGAAGAAGCTTTAGACGTCTTGCAATCATTGACAATGGATGAAGCTGACAACTTCGAGTTATTGGTGAATCGTCTAGAGATGCGTTATGGTCAAACTAATCTACAACCGGTGTACCGAATGCAGTTAAAGAGCCGAAAGCAGAAAAATGAAGAGACTATCCAGGAGTTTGAGGCGAAAGTGGCAAGAATGGTACGGCTTGCGTATTCCAATGCAGCGGAGGATTGCCAGGAGTGCCTAGCAGTCAAAACCTTTACCGATGGTCTTTGAGACGTCGAGTTGCAGTGCGCTGTACAGTTGGCGTGGCCGAAGACTCTTGTGGACGCCTTGACCATTGCCCTGGAGTTTGATGCGGCGACGGAGGCCTCACGTGGAGTTGCTCGACTAAGGGAAATCACCGGTAACTGCGACCATCTCGTTCATTCCGTTACCGACGTCGAGGAGGTAGTCGAGAGGTTAATGAAGTTATCTTCAAAAAGAAGGCGCCCAGTGAGGTGCTGGAACTGCGGAGAACTAGGCCATATAAGAAATACTTGTCCCCAAAAAGAAAAATCTCCTGCTGAAGTATTCCCAGCAGTAGGGAAAACTAGAATGAGTCGACTTCTGGAGGGCGATATCGACCCCAAACATTCCCGAAGCCCCTCACATCATTAAATTGGCAACTCTGCGACATCACATGAACAGCTTATATGTAGATGGCCTCATTAATGGGAAGAACTTTAGCAGGTGGTAGACACTGGAGCTACGAAAACTATTGTCCGACCATCCATCATTATGCGGAAGAAGATGTGGCCTACCAGTTGGAGACTGCGTACCGCTACCGGAGAATCTGCTAGAGTCTACGGTGAGATACAGGTGACGCTACAGTTTGGTTCAACCTCTCTTGTTCACTCGGTGCTGGTGGCTGACGTTGATAAAGATGTTGTTCTGGGCATGGATGTCATGCTCCACTGTGGTTTTCATTTGGATCTTCGCCGATGTATCCTTCGTACTAATAATGAGGAAATATTCCTGCACCGAAAAAAAGTTGACAATGCCTCGATTAAGCTAACCGATGATATCGAACTTCCGGCGAGCTGCGAATGTGTCGTAACAGCGCGGTTGGATGGACTGGAGCCAGATGGTGCCCCAATCATGATAGAGCCGAAGAACCATGACCATGAATTGGGAAAAGGACTCCTTGTGAGTAAGACTCTTGTTAGATCCGCCAAAGAGGTATCCATCCGAGTTATCAACTTGAACGATCATCCAGTTCTTTGCTGAAAGGACACGGAAATGGGAAGTTTCGAACCAGTAACGGCCATAATTTACAAGGTAAACGTTACGGAAACAGATAAGACCAACGGAATTGAACAATTAATGACAAAATTAGATCCCTCTTTGTCAAAATTAGAAAAGAAATAGGTAAGAGATCTACTTTACCGTTATAAACCTGTATTTGGTTCTAAAACTAAACTGGAAAGAACTGATGTTGTACAACATAGAATTGACACTGGTGATGCACGTCCAATTCGACAGGTACCCCGAAGGATGCCTCAAGTTAAGAAGGAAGAAGCAGACAGAGCCCTTAAAGAAATGATTCAAAATGGCATAGTCGAACCATCCAGTAGTCCGTGGGCTTCTCCTGTGGTATTAGTGAGAAAGAAAGACGGATCAATACGGTTTTGTGTCGACTATCGAAAGCTTAATGATGTCACTAAGAAGGACAGTTATCCTCTGCCAAGGATTGATGATGCCCTCGACGCTTTGGCGGGTTCTACTTTGTTTTCTACCTTGGACCTTAAAAGCGGATACTGGCAAGTTAAAATGAATCCTGCAGACAAAGAAACGACTGCCTTTACCAGTGAATCAGGGTTGTGGCAATTCACGGTCCTTCCGTTTGGCCTCTGTAATGCTCCTGCAACGTTTGAACGGCTAATGGAGAACATCCTGCGGGGTTTGTCATGGGAAACTTGTCTAGTTTATCTAGACGACATCATCATAATGGGCAAGACCTTTATGGAACATTTATCTAACTTGAAAGAAGTCTTTAAAAGATAACAGAACGCTAATCTAACATTAAATGTTAAGAAATGCCACTTATTCCAGAGACAGGTCAACTATTTAGGACATAACGTAAGCAATGATGGCGTTGCTGTTGACCTCGCTAAGATACAAGCCGTTCAGAAAAGGCCAATCCCTATTGACAAACATCAGCTCCGGAGTTTCTTGGGTCTTTGTTCCTATTACCGACGATATGTCAAGAATTTTGGAGACATCGCCAAACGCTTGACACGTTTGACAGAACAAGATAAGTCCTTCTGTTGGGATCAGGAATGTCAAGAGGCGTTTGAAATATTGAAGAAACAGCTTACGTCAGCACCTGTTTTTGCTTATCCACTTCCTGATGGTAAGCTTATTCTGGACACCGACGCCAGCAAGGTGGGAATTGGAGCCGTCTTGTCACAGCTACAAGATGGTAAGGAAAGAGTGGTTGGTTACTTCAGCAAAACTTTATCGAAAACTGAAAAGAACTACTGTGTAACTCGGAGGGAACTGTTTGCAGTTGTAAAATCCGTCGAACACTTTTATAAATATCTGTATGGCAGAAAATTCCTGATCAGAACAGACCAGACCATGCTAGTTTGAAGTGGTTACTTAGCTTTAGGAACCCAGAAGGACAGATAGCAAGATGGCTCGAAAAACTGCAGGAATATGATGTTGAAATCGAGCACAGACCTGGAACAAGACATCGTAATGCTGATGCACTTTCCAGAAGACCATGTCGACCTGATTGCCCCCATTGTACCCGTATGGAGCAGAACGAGGAAAAACTTGCCTTAGTTAAGATAGTACCAGAAGACGAGAGCTCTATGCTGGAGGAGCAACAAGAAAACGATCCCGTTCTGAGAAAGATTCGGGAGCGGAAGAGAATGGACCGTCGTGCGTTGTGGAGAGAGATATCCTCATCCTCTCCTGCTTTAAAAGCATACTGGTCCCAATGGAACTCTTTAATTTTGAACGGTGGGCTCGTTAAAAAACTTGTAGAAAATTCCGAGGGCACAGAAACAAGGAAACAAATAGTGATCCCAAGAAATGCTGTACCCGAAATTTTAAAACAGATGCAGAATGATAGTTCCGGAGGACATCTGGGTATCACGAAAACGCTGCAAAAGATCCGAGCTAGATTTTACTGGGTGAATTGCACTAATGATGTTAAAGATTGGTGTCGTAAATGCACCACATGTGCTGCCAGTAACGGTTCGCACCGAAAACCGAAGGCGAAAATGGAGCAATACCTGGTCGGAAGTTCTTTTGAAAGAATCGCAGTAGATGTATTGGGGCCACTTCCACAAAGCGATGTAGGAAATAAGTACATCTTTGTTGTAATGGACTAGGTACTTCACTAAATGGGTTGAAGCCTACGCAGTTCCCAATCAGGAAGCCACCACTTTAGCAGGTATATTAGTTGAAGAATTCATAAGCCGTTTTGGAGTAGGGGAGTGTAGGTATGTTCGGGTTGTAGGTATGAGTGGGACGATTAAATTTATATAAAAACTTTTGAATTCAGCGCGCCAGTTTTCTGTCAAAGTGTTACCACCATTGCAATAAACTACTAACCTGAGTTTCATATCCGAGTGTTTTGTCTAACGTAACAGGTGCACATTTTTATTTTAGAAGAAGTAGAAGTAAAGTTTTTTGTGTTCAAGTTTTTTTTTTGTGACCAGCAACTAAGCTTCTAAAGCTCTTTTGGTAAGTAAGTCCTGATTTTGTTATCTTATGGCGAGAAATTATGATTAGAGTATTACTTGATAAACATAACCCTAAATTTGAAATCGTTTTTTAAAATATTTGTTGTTTGGTAGGTATGTTAGGGACATAAGAGGGTAGGTATATTTGGGACGTCCCAAACATACCTACCGTATGTCCCAAACATACCAACTGTTTTTCATTAACCTGTTATTTTTCTATTTAAAATACTATTAAGTATGTTATAATTATGTCAATTTAGATATTTATTTCAGATTAGGAAAATGCCAAGCGTTTATAGAAAAAAAAAAGAATCAGAACTGAAACGAAAACCACGAAAATTAATAAGCATTGATGTTATTCAGAGAGCTTATTCTGATGTTATAGATAACAAAAAATCTATAAGAACAGCTGCAAAAGACTATGAAATTCCTAAGTCAACTCTGGCCAGATACATAAAAACAAAAAATATTCCAGATAACTCCACTTTTGGTAATGTGCATACCAGCAGACAAATTTTTACAAAAGCAGAAGAAGAACAATTAGCCGACTATTTGCTAAAAGCCAGCTATATGCCCTACGGATTAAATTTAAAGCAAACTAAAGAGCTTGCTTACCAATTTGCTACAGCTAATAATAAAAATATTTCTGAAACTTGCGAAACCAATAAAGCTGCTGGAAAATGTTGGTGTTTAGGTTTCTTCCATAGGCATTTAAACCCATTGCGAAAACCTGAGGCAACAAGCCTTTCTCGAGCGACTAGTTTTAACAGAAAAAACGTATCGGAATTTTTTGAAAAGCTGGAATCGTTATATGAACGATTTAAATTTGATCCTGCTCAAGTGTATAACGCAGACGAAACTGGGGTAACTACAGTGCAAAACCCTGGGAAAATAGTGGCAGAAAAGGGAAAGAAACAGGTCGGAAAAGTTACTTAAGCGGAAAGGGGGTCCCTGGTTACTGTTTGCTGTAGCATAAATGCTATAGGAAACTCAGTTCCGCCTTTCTTTATTTTTCCCAGGGTCAATTTCAAGAAATACATGCTAAAAAATGCGCCACATGGATCTGCTGGTAGGGCGTCACCTTTAGGCTGGTAGACAGCACATATCTTTTTGGACTACATTAAGCATTTTGCTGCAAACGTAAATCCTTCCAAAGAAAAACCGGTGCTTTTAATTTTTGACAACCATGAGAGCCACATCTCAATAGATGTTATCAATTTTTCAAAAGAAAATGGTATACATTTACTTACTTTGGAACCGCACTGCAGCAGTAAATTGCAACCACTAGATGTGTCTGTATTTTATGCATTTAAACGTTTTTATAATAACGAAGCAGATAAATGGATGATGAACAACCCTGGGAAAACTATTACAATTTACGAAATTGTTGAACTGGTTGGAAAAGCATATTCCCCAGCCTTCAGTAAATCGAATATAGACAGTGGTTTTTTGAAAACAGGGATCTATCCTTTCAATCCCGATGTTTTTACAGATATTGATTTTTTATCTTCACATGTAACAGATCGCCCACATCCGAATGTGTCTGATGATGGTAACGTAAGGAGCTTAGCAATTGCAAGCCCATCTGCAGAAAATGGTGAAGAAAGACAAAGAACATTTATTTCTCCAGAGTTGGTTCGTCCCTTTTCATTAGCAGCTCCTAGAAAAAACAAAACTCGTGGTCGAAAACCAGGCCGCACTAGAATATTAACCGATACACCTGAAAAAACTGAGATTAAGGAGAGTATTAGGACAAAGATGACAAAAACTACAAAAAAGAAAGTTTTTGATGATGAACCAAGAAGTAGCCAAACTATAACTGTTTCCAAAAAAATAAGAAAGAAACAGATTGAATCTTCATCATCAGATGAGGATATCGTCATATATGAAGAAAGTGACCAGTCACTATATGAGGAAGAAGTCTCAGGACTTCACTCAGGTGAATATTCTGAAGACAACTTAAATAATTCAACAAATTGCAGGGATTTTAATACAGAAGACTATATCATTGTAAAATTTATGATAAATCACAATGGGTCATATGTTCACTATATAGGGCAAATTTTAAAAGTTTACAGCGAGGATGGTAAACAAAGAAGTCTTTTAATGAAATTTCTCAGGAGACATGGCATTTCTAACATTTTCAGCTATCCTTTCATAGATAACGTTCAAACTATTAATCAAAACGATATTGTAAAAGTTGTTTTTTTGGACTTCAGAACAAAGAAATATTTTGAAATTTAATTTAGATAACCTCGATGTACCTAATTTAAGAAAATTATAGGTTTACATATATATGTGAAAGCATTTTTTTTTTATAAATATGTTCCAAGTATGTTTAAATGTTGTCTCTAACATACCTACCTGTTGTCCCAAACATACTACCTATTGGTATGTTTGGGACACATTTTAAAAGGAGCTATTTTATTTTTTACTCACCACAATTACTTTGAAATGAATGTGTTAGATACTGTTTTTAGTTCCCAATAAAGTAATATGTAGGATGATAAATAAACATTTACAAATTCATGATATTTAAGTAAAAAAAAAATATAAAAATTGTCCCAAACATACCTACCTTTCCCTACCACTAGAATTACATTCAGACCAGGGGAGAAATTTTGAGAGCAAGCTGTTTCAAGAAGTTTGCCAAAGATTAGGCATCCACAAAACGAGAACCACAGCGATGCACCCTCAGTCTGATGGAATGGTGGAACGAATGAATCGGACCATAACCAACTACCTGTCAAAAGTGGTGTCAGAGTGTCAAAAGGATTGGGATCGACATATTCCGCTATTTCTAATGGCCATTTGATCGGCCATTTACGAATCAACAGGCCAAACGCCTGCGAAGGTCCTGTTCGGTTGAGAAATGGGGCTACCATGTGACTTGGTGTTTGGCTGTAAACCTGGTGAAGAAATGGCCCGTGAACAATATGTCGCCGATCTTCAGAATCGAATGGAGAATATACACAACCTGGTGCGTGGAAAACTTCAATTATCTAGTGATCGGATGAAGAGGTACTATGACACGCGGACAATGAAAAAGAGTTACCAAGTTGGAGATTTAGTCTGGCTCTATAATCCCCGACGGCGTCGAGGTATTTGTCCCAAATTACAGAAAAACTGGGAAGGTCCATACACCATCAAGAAGAAGATTAACGATGTCATTTATCGGATCGTGAAAATTCCCAGAGGGAAACCCGTCGTGGTCCATCATGATCGTTTGGCGCCTTACCAAGGAAACCACAGTGAAGATGCGCAGCAGCTCCAAGAAGATGGTTTGGCTGGCACAGGAAGTGTGCGGGATTCCGATGTAGGAAATAACATTCCAGGAGAAATGAATCTAAGGAGGGAGCAGTGTAACAGGATAACCGTAAAGGAAAGGACCTTAATTTGAAAGATTGTTTTTCGGTTATTCTAGAAACTTCTAAACACACTGACTAGATTAAATAATGTTGTATATAAGGGGATAAATGGGCAGTTAACGTCAGTTCAAGTTCAAATATTCACAAATATTCATTGTATTGTCAAGTAGTTTAGACGTTATCCAGCAGAGTTCTGTTTATCTTAACAATTTTGTAAATAAATTGTGAACAAAAGTCCCCATAAGTGTTTCAGTATATAAAGTCTAAACGGAATCAAAGAATTAAACGGTTGACCACTACATTTTACAAACCCTGATGACTTTGTTTGCAAAACAAAAGCTTGCATTTTTTAGTATTTGCTTTTCATATTTGCACTGAGATGCTTAATCAAATAAAAGTTGTTGACTCGTCGATATTTGTTTTTTTTTTCATTGTGTGAACCCCTCTATTGTGGTTTGGCTTTTCCAGAAGTACAAACTAATGGTGGTTATAAAGGTCAGGGAGAATCAGTTCAACATCATTAATATAAACAGTGTGTATATCTTCAACATTTGGAAAAATCTATGAGAGAGCTTAAATTCAGTTTCACTGTAGTGACATAACGTTTCTTATCTCATAAACAATTTTTTTTCGGGAATTTGACTAATATAAAAAAATTATCAACAATGTTGTCTGCATTTCAACATCATCACAATTGGTTTCATCTTCATCCATCATGTGAGTTGAACTTTCTTGCAAGCTTATATCTGATTCTTCATATTCTGATGCATCACTTTCTATATTTTTAGCTGCTTCTTTGTTTTTAAATTGAAATGGTGCCAATGTTCCAATGTTTTAATGGTTGGGCTCTAGCTGTTCTTTTTTGTTCTAGTTTCTTTTCTTTGTAGTTGTCAATTTTTTTTCAGGTGTATCAGTGTAAATGGCTTTCTTCAACTATTTGGTTTTTTATTTCTTACAGCAGTAGGATATGTTCCGATTGCTTGCCACTGAAGTTTAAAAGTTTTTTAATATGTTACTATTTAATGAATTGGTAAATTATCTAGAGCTTCTTGTTTACAGATATTTATGTTTGGTGTTTGCAATTAACAGTCAGTTATAAATTCGGTGTACTACATCTTTGTGAAAATTCTTGTGGAAGCTCTAAAAAATTGTGTGTTTTAGATCATGGGGACTGGTCAAAATCATTGACAATATCCTGCGCTGTAGGTGTTGCAAAATCATATTTATTGTTTCGAATAGGTCGAGAATTTTTAACTAACACACACATGCAAAAAACGTTTTTATAATTCACGTTCACAAAGTTTCTATTTCAACACTAAAAACAGTATCGAAATAGATTCATTGTAACACTGTTTTTGGTAACTTTTTGTTGTACACAATTGGTTGCACTGCACTGATTGTCAACGAAAGAGTTCAGGTAGTAAATCAAAAAGTATGTTGTACTAAATTATTAACTACATTAACAGCGTATGGAGGGTAGAGGTAAGGAGAACTGTCTCCGTGTATTGAATGTGTCCGTCAAAATGTGGTAAATAAGGGTGGCGCTACGATCGTAGTAGGGTAAATTTTTAAAAAAGCGCCATAATTTCTTAGAGTATGATAGATAAATAAACAAGGAAAGACACATTTCCGCTTTATTATGACACCATTTTTAAAATAATCATAAGATAATCATAAAGTATAAAACGAATTTAAAATACACTAAACTGAATTCGCTGACCACGTTTTTTTATAGCACTTATATAATTTGTGACTTATATTACGAAATCATACGACATTTCAATCAATTTGTCAAAAACTGCTACATTCATTCTGTACCCTACATCTACTTTAGCGCCATTGTAGTGGCAAGTTTGAGAAGTGTTATGTTCCTCTAAAAAGTGGACACATTTTTAATCATTTCCCATTTAAGATCGTTCTCCTTACCTCTACCCTCCATATAACAGCGTTATTTTATACAAATTTGACAAACATTCAAATTTAAAATCATTAAAACTGACAAGTGTCAAAAGTGTCAAAGATTGCCAACATAAATAAATATTTCGAAAAACTCTCATTTTATATATTTTTTATACTTTTAAAAGTTCATTATAAAAAATAGTATGTAACACTCGAGTTACAATGACGGTTTGTAGTACTCGTTCTTTGCGAAACTCACCGCTTCGCGGTTCGTTTCACAAACTGAACTCGTACTACGAAACCTCTGTCATTGTAACACTTGTATTACAATTTACTATTATATACGTCCATTCGTATGTGTTTTATTATTATTGTATTGAGGTGCCCTGCGTACAAATGGTGCGGATCTTTCAATGAAATTAAAAACATGTAATGCAAGTATCAAATTTAATATGCTTTAATATGTAGTGATAAGTCATGGAAGACCTTTAAGCATTTAACAATCACTAAATTGGTCGTTAGAATTTTAATTCTTAGTGCAATATAAAAATTTTGTTGTTGATTTTATCATACGTATGTATCTCATCATTGCATCCCAACTTATCTACTAAATATTATAAAAATATTTGTAATCTTCAAGAAAAATATTTGTTATTAAATTTAATAAGTTTGACATACATCTTATTAATGTTTGATATAAATCACTGTGTTTTTTCATTATACGAAATTATAGACTAATCGACAACTTTTAGTAGAAAAAATAAAGAAAAGAAAAATAATGTTATATCCAACTAACATGCACATATATTTGCTACAATTATTTACCGCTTTTGTCCTTTCCCGGGGAACAGTTTATTTTATTGCTACGTTCTCGCTTGTCTCTAGGGATCTTGTTGTGTTAGTCACATTAGAACGCCCCCACATTTTGTTTGTTCTTCATTTAGAATGACGGGTTGTCGTTTTTCATATCTCTTATTTCGTTAAAAGTAACTTACTAGAAATATTCTCATGTACGAAAATTTCTTGTTTTTATTTGACTATTTTAACTCAAAAAAGTAAATACCATTCGTAACTAAAGAGGAAGCAGTTAACTTATATATCTCTCTATATATATATATATATGTTATGTTGGTTTGTGTACGCTTAAAAAACTCAAAAAGTTCTGCACCGATCGAGCTGAAATTTGAGCATGATATATAATCCGCATCAAGGATTGTTTTTATCTAATTTTTGCATCAGTCACATATCCGCGACCGCAAAAAAACAGGATAAGCTGTGTACCAATGACCGCGCCATCTGCCGGAAGCGAGGAAAACTCTCCCTGATAACCGGAATAGTACCTATTGGCGCAGTCACATGAGAAACAATATTTGTTCCCAATTACTTATATTGTTCATTTACAAAAAAATTGCATCTGATTCTGATTATTATACAATCTGAATTAAATATTCACTTAAATTATGGAGGGTAGAGGTAAGGAGAACTCAGTCTGTAAATAAAAAGTGTACGTCCAAAAGCGTAAAATTTGTTTTACTAGGTTGCCGAAGAGGGCGCTGTTAAGCAATAATTCCATGAATATAGCGATTTTAAACCAACTGAAATATGCAAAAATTAATGAAGTCTTACCCTAAAAATTAACGTGACAGATTGTTGATATGATATATCACGAATTATAGATTGATATATGATTAGATTTTAATATTGTTATAAGTTAAAATGGTGAAAACTTGTGTAATTAAAAATTGTATAAATAGTCGCAAAACGAAAAAGAAAATATTGAATGATGTATGCTCTGTGTCATTTTTTCGGCCAACGGTACGTAAAAAGAAATGTAATTATATAAACCAGTAAAACCAAATCGATAGTTATTGAATCAGTTTTTTTCTTTTTTAATTTAATACCTTCAGGAATTAATTGAAATTGATGTTCAATAGTCTGCAATACATTTGGTTGAAGAATCTGTATATGAGATAAATGATAATGAACAGCATTTCCGACCGACCACAATCGTGTTATACATATGGATATCTTTTTCTTTAAAATTTCTACAATTAAAATAATTTCTTTTTACGTACCGTTGGCCGAAAAGAACACAGAGTATATATCATTCGATATTTTCTTTTTCGTTTCGCGACTATTCGAACAATTTTCAATTAGGTACACAAAATTGCAACCGAGTAAAACAAAATTTTACGCTTTTGGACGGACACTTTTAAAGCTTTAGCCTCATAAGAGTGAATTCTCCTTACCTCTACCCTCCATAACTTAAATCAATGAACTTTTGTGTGATCGTGTCGTGATCGAACTGCGCCTTTCACCAAATCGTAAGTAGAGGTTATATCAGAATGATCCATCAGCTGAGGTATTCTCACGACAGTTACTGGAAATTGGAAACGGACAGCTGTCGATGAAACGTCTAGACGAATATTATTTCCCGATCATTTTTGTAATTTAGTAACATCGAAAGAAGAACTGATCGAAAAAGTATTTCCTGACATTGAAATAAATCATAGAAATCACGATTAGCTTAGTGAGAGACCTATGCTTGCCGCAGAGAGTAAAGATGTCACTAAACTTAATAATGTTATTCAATCCAGTATTCAAAGTGATGAAATTACTTATAAGTCCATAGACACCGTTGTGGTAGCAGATGAAGTAGTTAATTATCCAACGGAATTTTTAAACTCACTTGATCTGCCAGGGATACCACCACACATACTTAAATTGAAAATAGGTGTGCCAATTATTCTCTTGCGGAATATTAATCAGCCAAAACTCTGCAACGGCACACGACTTGCAGTTAAGAAATTGATGAATAACGTATTGGAAGCAACGATTTTAACGGGGCCTTTTAAAGGCGTTAATGAGAGAGACTTTGTCAAATCGACAATTGAAATATCAAACTCTAAGTCATTTTTTTTTAGTGTCCTGTCTTAGTCGGTTAGAAGACCGGAACCATGGATTCTTTAGTAAATGATTATTTGAGATTCCTCTCATGGGGTTTTTTGAAAATTTTTAAGTATATTATAAAAATTTTACTTTAGACAAAGTTTTGACTGATGCTAAACACAATTTTCATTTTAAAGGGAGACGTACTACACTATGCCAAGAAATTAAATAAACGACATATTTTATGTGAACAACGACACGTTCACTTTTATTCGGAAATATAAACAAGTAAAAAGAGTCAGACTCGCCTACCTAGATAAAACATACATTTATCAAAATGGTAGTCCAGTGCTTCAGTGGGTGCACGATTCTGTCCTAAACCGTAATTCAGCTCGTGTACAAACCAAAGGAGAGCAATTTATTATTTTACACGCTGGGACTAATACTGATATTTGGAAGGATGTGACTTGTTACTAGACTCTTCGAATACAGACCTTAACTATCACAAAAATATGAATGGTGACCAACTGTGTTGATAATAAACTTATTTCTGCTCTATCTTTATTTCAAGAAAAATATGTGGTGGTCCTAAACAACGCGCTATACCATTCAGTTCAATTTAACAAACCACCCTCTTTTACAGCGATTAAATTGATTTTGCAGAAACGGTTGATTAACAATAATATTGCATTTAACACAAAATGACAAAGAAAGAACTGTAACTATTCAATAGTCTTACCTTATAAAGCTAACGAAAAGATATATCTGGTGGATGAAATATTAAAACAACGAAAATATGAAGTACTTTAAATACCATCATACCATTGCTATTACAACCCCATAATACTAGTATGGGAGTTTCTAAGACATTTTTTAACAAAAGTATAATATCTGCGTACCTTGACAAGAATAGAGTTAAAAAAACTTGATCAGCAGCATTGACTAAATGTACACCAGACATGAGGCAAAATTTTTGTAGACATACAGACAAACTTATTTTGGCAGTTTGGACTATAATTACATGGGAAACTGGTCACATTACAATATTCCTACTTTAATTATTTCATTGGTAAAATTAGATTCTGATTTTGGATTTCATAGTGATTCTTCCAGTGAAATAATGGAAGATGATTGACATCTAAATATAGATACATCTAAAGCTGTATCTATATTTGAAAATTTTTGAAATTTTTAAAAGTTTTAAGAAAGTATACAAACAAGAATATATTAAATGACAATAAGGAAAAATTGAAAATGTCTAACAAATCTTAATTTTTCTGAAAAAATTCTGTTATAAATAAAATTACGCGAATGTAAATAAATGTAGGTATATCAAAACATCTGCATATTTAAGTCAAATGCGACACCACCTAACAAGTGCATTGTGTATAAAAGATTTGGCATGTAAACTAAGACCATATTTGATTGCGTAATTTAGAAACAAAAGCTTAAAAATCAAGCGAACAGAGAAGGCAAATGCAACACTTTCGTTTGTAAACATAGGTTCTAAATAATTTTACGTAGTTTTACTCTTACACAATTCTTACGATTATAGTAGCGAATCTGTTTTACATAAATAAAGCAGTTAATGGAACGCAGAATTAAAGAAGTTGAAGTAACTTACCAAATCAAAAAAAGCTCTAAGCTAGTCCATATGCTTTTCGTTAACGCTTGATATCTAAGTTCAGGAACAATATTTGTTTGTTAATTTTTTCGATATTGTTTTGTATTTTTTATTATTTCATTGTTAAATAATTTTTTTATATTTATTTTTTAATATTTTAGTTTTTTAGCTTTTATTTACCTTTTGCCCGCAACGGATAGTAAACATATGCCGCTATAGTTGCTACAGTCTGCAGCGTCACCTTTGTTTTTGAATAAGTTTACTATGTGTTCGTTTGGGCTCTTCTGTTCAGTCCAAACGAGTTTTAAGGTGAGGAATTATTTTAGAATCTAGCGCTATTAGGATTTCTGCAATTATGTTGTCATTGCCAGATTACTTGTTGTTCTTTATTTGGGAAAGTGCGTGGGATATCTCTTGAAATCTTGAAGTGTTATTTCGGTCTAGTGTTATATTCATTTGGTATTAAAAAATAAATTCAATAGCAGAGTGGTCCATGAAGTCTTCCCGATTCAGAATAGTAGCATAATCTTCTCTTCAATGGTTCAAAGTTTTCTGTTCTGTAGAAAGCAATAAGGATTGGAGCATATGCACTTATAATAGTGATATATTTAGAATTTAAGACTTTCAGTTTTAGCGTTATAACTAAGAAGCAATGAAATTCTTTACTGCTTAGGCTACACCATGGACAGATTTTTTGGTCTCAGGGGAGTAACATTTCCAAAAGAAAGTGTATTCCGCTTCTAATAGACTTCTTTTCCTTGTTAATCTGATTTTACTTAAAACCGCGAATTTCATGTTTAATCTGCATAATTATTATTATCAGGTACTTTATAAGATTTACCTGTGTGTCTCTAAAACTTTCAAAAAGAGACTCAAAGGGTCATGAAATTTGGTTTATAAAATTTTTATGTCATGAGAACGAATCTTACTAATTTTGGCTTTGATCGGATTACCCTTACGGTGTATTTTAATAGTATTGAAACACGTATGGGGGCTTTTTACACAATTTATTTACAAAATTGTTAAGATACACTGAACTCTGCTGGATAACGTCTAACTACTTGACAATACAATGAACTCTTCTGAACACTTGACTCGAACTGACGTTAACTGCCCATGCATCCCCTTATATACAACATTATTTAATCTAGTCAGTGTGTTTAGAAGTTTCTAGAATTTTCTAGAAACATTATTTAAAATGGTCAGTTGATATTTTTACAAACTTCTAAAAATCAACTGTCAACAACAATCTTTCAAATTAAGGTCCCTTCCTTTACGGTTATCCCGTTACACTGCCCCCTCCTTAGATTCATTCCTCCTGGAATGTTATTTCCTACATCGGAATCCCGCACACTCCCTGAGCCAGCCAAACCATCTTCTTGGAGTTGCTGCGCATCTCCACTGTGGTTTCCCTGGTAAGGCGCCAAACGATCATGATGGACCACGACGGGTTTCCCTCTGGGAATTTTCACGATCCGATAAATGACATCGTTAATCTTCTTCTTGATGGTGTAAGGACCTTCCCAGTTCTTTTGTAATTTGGGACAAATACCTCGACGCCGTCGGGGGTTATAGAGCCAGACTAAATCTCCAACTTGGTAACTCTTTTCCATTGTCCGTGTGTCATAGTACCTCTTCATCCGATCACTAGATAATTGTAGTTTTCCACGCACCAGGTTGTGTATATTTTCCATTCGATTCTGAAGGTCGGCGACATATTGTTCACGTGCCATTTCTTCACCAGGTTTACAACCAAACACCAAGTCACATGGTAGCCTCATTTCTCTACCGAACAGGACCTTCGCAGGCGTTTGGCCAGTTGATTCGTTGATGGCCGATCGAATTGCCATTAGAAATAGTGGAATATGTCGATCCCAATCCCTCTGACAATCTGACACCACTTTTGACAGATAGTTGGTTATAGTCCGGTTCATTCGTTCCACCATTCCATCCGACTGAGGGTGCATCGCTGTGGTTCTCGTTTTGTGGATGCCTAATCTTTGGCAAACTTCTTGAAACAGCTTGCTCTCAAAATTTATTCCTTGGTCTGAATGTAATTCTAATGGTACCCCAAATCGGCTTACGAATTCTTCAACCAATATATCTGCTAAAGTGGTAGCTTCCTGATTGGGAACTGCATATGCTTCAACCCATTTAGTGAAGTAGTCCATTACAACAAAGATGTACTTGTTTCCTGCATCGGTCTGTGGAAGTGGCCCCAATACATCTACTGCGATTCTTTCAAAAGGACTTCCAACCAGGTATTGCTGCATTTCCGCCTTCGGTTTTCGGTGCGGACCGTTACTGGCAGCACATGTAGTGCATTTACGACACCAATCTTTAACATCATTAGTGCAATTTACCCAGTAAAATCTATCTCGGATCTTTTGCAGCGTTTTCGTGATACCCAGATGTCCTCCAGAACTATCATTATGCATCTGTTTTAAAATTTCCGGTACAGCATTTCTTGGGACCACTATTTGTTTCCTTGTTTCTGTGCCCTCGGAATTTTCTACAAGTCTTTTAACGAGCCCTTCGTCCAAAATTAAAGAGTTCCATTGGGACCAGTATGCTTTTAAAGCAGGAGAGGATGAGGATATCTCTCTCCACAACGGACGACGGTCCATTCTCTTCCACTCCCTAATCTTTTTCAGAACGGGATCGTTTTCTTGTTGCTCCTCCAGCATAGAGCTCTCGTCTTCTGGCACAACCTTAACTAAGGCAAGTTTTTCCTCGTTCTGCTCCATACGGGTACAATGGGGGCAATCAGGTCGACATGATCTTCTGGAAAGTGCATCAGCATTACGATGTCTGGTTCCAGGTCTGTGCTCGATTTCAACATCATATTCCTGCAGTTTTTCGAGCCATCTTGCTATCTGTCCTTCTGGGTTCCTAAAGCTAAGTAGCCACTTTAAACTAGCATGGTCTGTTCTGATCAGGAATTTTCTGCCATACAGATATTTATAAAAGTGTTCGACGGATTTTACAACTGCTAACAGTTCCCGCCGAGTTACACAGTAGTTCTTTTCAGCTTTCGATAAAGTTTTAATGAAGTAACCAACCACTCTTTCCTTACCGTCTTGTAGCTGTGACAAGACGGCTCCAATTCTCACATTGCTGGCGTCGGTGTCCAGAATAAGCTTACCATCAGGAAGTGGATAAGCAAGAACAGGTGCTGACGTAAGCTGTTTCTTCAATATTTCAAACGCCTCTTGACATTCCTGATCCCAACAGAAGGACTTATCTTGTTCTGTCAAACGTGTCAAGGGTTTGGCGATGTCTCCATAATTCTTGACATATCGTCGGTAATAGGAACAAAGACCCAAGAAACTCCGGAGCTGATGTTTGTCGATAGGGATTGGCCATTCCTGAACGGCTTGTATCTTAGCGGGGTCAACAGCAACGCCATCCTTGCTTACGTTATGTCCTAAATAGTTGACCTGTCTCTGGAACAAGTGGCATTTCTTAACATTCAATGTTAGATTAGCGTTCTGTAATCTTTTAAAAACTTCTTCTAGGTTAGATAAATGTTCCTTAAAGGTCTTACCCATTATGATGATGTCGTCTAGATAAACTAGACAAGTTTCCCATGACAAACCCCGCAGGATGTTCTCCATTAGTCGTTCAAACGTCGCAGGAGCATTACAGAGGCCAAATGGAAGGACCGTGAATTGCCATAACCCTGATCCACTGGTAAAGGCAGTCTTTTCTTTGTCTGCAGGATTCATTTTAACTTGCCAGTATCCGCTTTTAAGGTCCAAGGTAGAAAACAGAGTAGAACCCGCCAAAGCGTCGAGGGCATCATCAATCCTTGGCAGAGGATAACTGTCCTTCTTAGTGACATCATTTAGCTTTCGATAGTCGACACAAAACCGCATTGATCCGTCTTTCTTTCTCACTAATACCACAGGAGAAGCCCACGGACTACTGGATGGTTCGACTATGCCATTTTGAATCATTTCTTTAAGGGCTCTGTCTGCTTCTTCCTTTTTAACTTGAGGCATCCTTCGGGGTACCTGTCGAATCGGACGTGCATCACCAGTGTCAATTCTATGTTGTACAACATCAGTTCTTCCTAGTTTACTTTTAGAACCAAATACAGGTTTATAACGGTAAAGTAGATCTCTTACCTGTTTCTTTTCTAATTTTGACAAAGAGGGGTCTAATTTTGTCATTAATTGTTCAATTTCGTTGGTCTTATCTGTTTCCGTAACATTTATCTTGTGAATTATGGCCATTACTGGTTCTAAACTTCCCATTTCCGTGTCCTTTCGGAGAAGAACTGGATGATCGTTCAAGTTGATAACTCGGATGGGTACCTCTTTGGCGGATCTAACAAGAGTCTCACCCACAAGGCGTCCTTTTCCCAATTCATGGTCATGGTTCTTCGGCTCTATCATGGCTGGGGCACCATCCGGCTCCAGTCCATCCAACCGCGCTGTGACGACACATTCGCAGCTTGCCGGAAGTTCGATATCATCGATTAGCTTAATCGAGGCATTGTCAACTTGTTTTCGGTGCAGGAATATTTCTTCATTACCAGTACGAAGGATACGTTGGCGAAGATCCAAATGAAAACCACAGTAGAGCATAACATCCATGCCCAGAACAACATCTTCATCAACGTCAGCCACCAGGACTGAGTGAACAAGAGAGGTTGAACCAAACTGTAGCGTTACCTGTATCTCACCGTAGACTCTAGCAGAATCTCCGGTAGCGGTACGCAGTCTCCAACTGGTAGGCCACATCTTCTTCCGCATAATGATGGATGGTCGAACGATAGTTCTTGTAGCTCCAGTGTCTACCAGCATGCTAAAGATCTTCCCATCAATGAGGCCATCCACATATAAGCTGTCCACGTGATGTCGCAGAGTTGCCAATTTAATGGTGTGAGGGGCTTCGGGAATGTTTGGGGTCGATTTCGCCCTCCAGGAGTCGACCCGTTCTAGTTTTCCTGCTGCTGGGGTACTTCAGCAGAAGATTTTTCTTTTTGGGGGCACGTATTTCTTATATGGCCTAGTTCTCCGCAGTTCCAGCATCTCACTGGGCGCCTTCTTTTTGGAGATTACTTCATTCATCTCTCTACTACCGCTTCAACGTCGCTAATGGAATGAACGGCATGGTCGTAGTTACGGTGATTTCCCTTAGTCGAGCAACTCCACGTGAGGCCTCCGTCGCCGCCTCAAACTCCAGGGCAATGGTCAAGTCGTCCACAAGAGTCTTCGGCCGTGCCAACCGTACAGCGCGCTGCAACTCGACGTCTCGAAGACCATCGGTGAAGGTTTGGACTGCTAGGCACTCCAGGAAATCCTCCGCTGCATTTGAATACGCAAGCCGTACCATTCTTGCTACATCCGCTTCAAATTCCTGGATAGTTTCTCCATTTTTCTGTTTTCGGCTCTTTAACTGCATTCGGTACACCGGTTGTAGATGAGTTTGACCATAACGCATCTCTAGACGATTGACCAATAACTCGAAGTTGTCAGCTTCATCCGGTGTCAATGATTGCAAGACGTCTAAAGCTTCGCCTCGCAGAGCTACGGTTAGGGACAATGCTTTCTCCTGGGATGACCATCCATTTGCTCTGGCCGCTGCGTCGAATTGTTTCAGGTAATTTGGCCAGGAAGTCTTCCCGTCGAAGGTCGGGGGTTTTATCGTCGTTCGTACATGGGTCGTCTCCTCGCTTCTTTGTCGTTCGACGTCTGCGTGGCAGGTTTCCATCCTTCTTGCATCTCCGTCGCCGTGGTGGATGGTTTGGTTTCGGCGGCTAGCTTCCTGTTCTTGTTGAAGCTTCCTTATCTCGGACTGCATTTGCTGGTTGATCTGGTTTTGCTCGTCTCGCAAGTTGGCGACTTGTTGATTTTGCTCGTCTCGCATGTTGGTCACTTGCTGATTCATGTTGTCCACTTGCTGATTCAAGTTGGCAACTTGTTAATTTTGCTCGTCACGAAGGTGTGATATTTGCTGGGAGAAGGAACTGGATAACTCTTCTGGTAGGGTAGACATCCGTTGTGATAGCTGGGACACCTCTTCGCGCTGGCTTCTTATCTGACTGGATAGCTCCTCTTGTTGGTTCGTCATTCGTCCTGATAGCTCCTCTTTCAGCTGGGACATATCTTCGCGCTGGCTTCTCATCTGACTGGATAGCTCCTCTTGCTGGCTCGTCATTCGTCCTGATAGCTCCTCTTTCAGCTGGGACATATCTTCGCGCTGGCTGCTTATCTGACTGGACAACTGGGAAAGTTGTTGAGTTTGTTCTTCTTGTTGGCTCGTCATTCGTTGGGACAGCTGGGACATGTCTTCGCGCTGGCTTTTCATCTGACTGGATAGCTCCTCTTGCTGACTCGTCATGCGTCCTGATAGCTCCTCTTGCAGCCGGGAAAGTTGTTATGCTTGTTCTTCTTGCAACCGGGAAAGTTGTTGAGTTAGTTCAGAATTTGCTTTTTGAACTGGGTCTTCGAACTCCACAGCGTCAGGGTCCAAATTATTATTTACGTAGTACTCACGGAGCCTTCTCAACAATACGGATTTGCTTCCAGTAGTTTCCAACTCTAATTCTTCAAGCTCTCTTCTGAGCTCAGCCACCAATAGTTCATTTATCTTTTTTCCAGGCATTCTTGTATCTTCACCCCACACCTGACACCAATTTGAAACACGTATGGGGGCTTTTTACACAATTTATTTACAAAATTGTTAAGATACACTGAACTCTGCTGGATAACGTCTAACTACTTGACAATACAATGAACTCTTTTGAACACTTGACTCGAACTGACGTTAACTGCCCATGCATCCCCTTATATACAACATTATTTAATCTAGTCAGTGTGTTTAGAAGTTTCTAGAATTTTTTAGAAACATTATTTAAAATGGTCAGTTGATATTTTTACAAACTTCTAAAAATCAACTGTCAACAACAATCTTTCAAATTAAGGTCCCTTCCTTTACGGTTATCCCGTTACAGTATTATACGTTACAAGGTCGGTACAAGGTACAGTACGAGTTTGGAAATAAAAACGAGTACTGTAATAACACCTAACGGCTATGTATCGTATTATATTTTATTTCGTCCTGTTTTTATAAATTAATAAATTCATAAAAAATTTAAAAATAGTTCGTAACTTGACTAGTTATGTAATATTACCTTATCTGTTAGTTACTGTAAAATATTTTAAAACTTTTGTATTAATTGTTAATTCGTGTTATAAATTAAAATAAAAAGGAAGTAATTAATTATTCTATTTTTATTTTATAGTCATTATAGTGTTTTTAAACGTCAAAAATTAAAAAAGTAATTGTCTTCCCTTAAGCATTCAGAGCAGAGTTACTGGGCAACACAGTACAGTACGTAATACCGTAATGTTTCACTTACCGGCGCCGAATTGATTATAGGGAAGTTTATTTATTGGACAGGATAAAATAAAGGTTTTTTTAAAACTCATGTATATAATTTGCATTTTCCTTTGTTTGTGTGCGTTATAACTCCGTAACGAAATATCACAAGGTCATGAAATTTAATGTATAGAATTCCCATGTTACGAAAAAGAATAGTATTGATTTTAACCTAGATCGGATAACTTTAACGGAAAATGTCAATGGTTTTCCGAAACTCGTGTATATAATGCAAATGTATATATTCGCTGCTGCTTTCTTACGTCTTACATTGACTTTGTTGAAACTATTGTCATTTTGTAATTTTTTCTTTAATTTGGAAATTTTATATTTCACCGTTTCGTTTTTACAAGATATTAAAGAAAACAGATCTGCGAGAATAATTAGGTAATTTCAGCAAAGTACTCATAAATGATAATAATATATTATTTATTTATTATTCATTCGCATACAAAACTAATAATAATAACTACATGAAAACATTAGGAATTGCAGACTGTATGAAGTAGACACAAAAATAATACTTAAATTAAACTAAGTATCAAATGGTCTACAAAATATACAACTAAACGCACTTTATCTTAAAAAATAACAAAAATTCTAGAAATGGCACTTAAAGTCTAGCCCCAAAAAGGAAAGTAATATAGGTCTGAAAGCTTGCCGTAAAAAAATTACTTACTTACATATACTCAACCCTCCGTTTGACGAAATCTCCAAGAGTAGTACACATTTTATTGCTTAAATAGCCATCAACAATAGCTTTGTCTAACATATACCTAAGGCAAAAGCCCGTTGTTGGTCGGATAAAAATCCAAACTGTATAATACCATTCGTAACATTATAAGGTCAATGTATAAAAGGATTGGTCTTGTAATAAATACAAATTATGGTCCATATTTTTTTAATAAAATTTAACCAAAGCATAATATCTGCATTTCTTGCAAATTTCTGATTTAGCCTAGTTTTTTACTTTAACTCAAAATAAAATAAATATCAATCAATCAATCAATCAAATAAGCTTTATTGTCAAAAAATTTACAAAAAATTTGTGTAGACAAAGCCAACAACAGATAAATATAAGATATAACTAGAAACTAGTTCTACCATATATACATAATACATATACACATAAACATAAAAATATAAATATTTAGAAAAAACATCGTTAGTTGACAAAACAATCCATAACAAACAAAAATTGTTTCACCAACCAATTTAAAAAACTGTAAACAAAAGAATCACACATTAAACAGATGAATATCAGCCTATTAACCAGTGTGCGAAATGCTCGTATTATTAAAAAAATCGCTTACTGTATAAACTGGTCTTTCCAGCAAATATGATTTTAGTGTCTTACGAAATAGAACAGGGGCTGATATGGACTTAATCGCAGAAGGCAGATGATAATGCAATTTTTGTGCGTTGTATAGAATCGAATTTTTGACCAATTCGGAGGTTGGGATAGGAAGACGAAAATTATGATCCGCATTTCTAATTGCATAGCCATGGAGGGGCCTTTCCGAGACAATTGTTTGGTTCTTGCGGATTAAGCAAATCGATTCATAAATAAACAAAGAAGGAAGTGTTAATATTTTATGTCTTTTGAAGATATCTTGGCAGTGGGCTGTGCTGTGTAATCTCAGAGCATATCGGATAGCTCTTTTTTGAAGTCTAAATATACGATCGAATTGAGTCCGAGTGCAGGTGCCCCAGAAAGGAAGAGCATATCGCAAATGTGATTCGAACAGGGCGAAATAGACCCTTTTAGCTGTAGATGTGTTTATTATTTCGGTATACCTACTGAACCATGTTACTTAATCTTTGAGCAAATAGGTACTACTAGAAAAAGCTTTCAAGCTGCTAATGCGAGGCTCGGGGCGTGAGAGGAAACAAAAAATATTTTGGATATTTTCGATAATATCGATTTTAAATTATACCTTTAACATAATTCCAGTAACCGAACTGCAACTCCTGTTAATTTTTTGATTAATAAATACCGACCCATGTAGCTGTGAAATGACAATATAGTTCAAAGCGAACTGTCAGGAGCTCAAATTTTAAATACTTTTTCTACTATTTATTTAATTATTCTATTTTTCTCAAGAAACCTTTTTCAAATATATTAGAAAACTTAAATAAAAACATCATTAAAGTCGTTTTCAAGTTATGGCGTAACCATGGTATATCATATATAGTCCATTTCATCGTTTTTGGCCGATTTGATATTAGAAACCACTGAAATAAGATTAAACTGTCATCCAAGTTACCAATGGCGGAGAGTTTTTTTTATTAGGTCGTAAGTTTCTGAAACTATCAGTGTGGTTTGACATCTACAAAAATATGACATTAATAATTATTAAATTCAACCCTTCAACAACGAGCCGTACATGATGGTTACTAGGAATGTGAATTAAGTCAAGATTTCCGTATTGAATACTTTTTATCTACCGGTGAAACAAGAGTTAGTTACGTAAGTGTTGTATTAAAAAACAAACGTCCTCATTTAAATTTCTAACTTGCCTGTATCTGAGAGAGATGTAACTTAAAATTTACTTCGAGTATGATTTCTGTCATCGGCCAAAATCGGTAAAATGGACTATACCAAATAAAATTAATATAAAAAGTAAGTAAGAATGAACAAATTTATACATTTGCAAACCGTTAAAATAATTCGATATGGACAAAAATCAATAGTGTTTTTCTTTATGGCATAAGGATTTTATGTATCAAATTTCATGTCATTTCACCACATCCTAAAAAACAAATACAAATTTCCATTTTCTTTCCTCTGTGAGAACAATATATATGAAGGAAACATTTATAGTTATTTATGTATCAAGGGAGTTATGAGGATGTTAATTATCGAGGGCAACAGGTTGCAATCCCGAGGGACGCTAGTCCCGAGGGATTGTTAAGTTGCACGAGATTATTAACATCCAATAACTCACGTGATAGATAAATAATTTTATTTCATACTAATTAAATGTGAAAACCAAAATTTTCTGGTTTTCAAAATTAAACCAACGTTTTTTAATAATTAAGTAGGCATGATTACTATGGATATATCGACTGACAAATTTGTAATAGTTATTTACGTAACGAGTTATGAAAAGTCCAATTTTGTTTAACGAGTGTGATATGTTGCAGCAAGAGCGAAGCGAGTGCTGCAAATGAACACGAGTTAAACAAAATGGCGTTTTATAACGAGTTCCGTACAAGATTTTTTATAATTTTGACGAAATTCCATAATTAAAGAAAATCATAATTATCTAATAATAATTAAAAACAATACATCTAGTTCTCGTGTTTATTTTGCATTGACACCTTTGTAATGACAATTCTATTTAATACAGATATAATTAAAAGGTAAGTTTCTGATTTACCTAAATATTAAGTATACCTACTTATTTAATTTTTTGTTTAAAAATGTCTGCTTTTAAATATTTCTTTAATAAAGTTAGTATAAAATATTTCTTAGTTGTTTACTTATATTTGCTTTATATTTTTCGTAACTTGTTTTGAAATGAACTTTTCAAAACTAGTTACGTAAAGTTTTACTTTTCAAAACTAGTTATGAAAAGTAATGACTTTCAAAACTGACAGCAGTTTTGAAAAATGTCACTTTACTTGTCAAAATTATAAAAATAAAAATTTGTCAAATTCATTAATTTGTAAAAATGAATGAAAACATGGAGAAAAGTGAGATTTCAGGCGATTTATTACAAAAAGCTGAGAAAGCTCGTGCTGTACTAATACCGACAAAGTCAGAACCGAAATATAAAAAAGAATATGACAAGTTTCTACAGTGGCTGAAAGTTAACCGTATTGAAAAGAAAAATATAACTGAAACCATAATGTTGGCGTACTTTCAAGACATGGTATGTGTTTATTCTTTCACGTTCTAGCATAAGTGATATTGATTTACTTTTATTACAGTCTGAATCGTACAGTCCTAATTCCCTGTGGACTAAGTGGTCCATGTTAAAATCAATGATGGTAATTTATAATAATACCGATGGGAGTAAGTTTCATGAACTGGAAGCGTTTCTCAAACGAAAAAGTAAAGGCTATGAACCAAGAATGTCAAAAGTGTTCACTAGGGATGACGTTGTCAAATTTTTGAAGAATGCTTTTGATAAAACACATTTGTTACACAAGGTAATGCATTAAACCGTAAAGTATTGCACATTTATTGCTCTATTGTACAGGTGGTTCTGATTATGGGTTATTTCGGAGGCTGCAGAGGTCAAGAACTTCTAAATATGAAGATTAATCATATTGAAGATAGGGGCTCAGTTATGGTGGTTGATATTCCAGAAAGTAAAACAGATATCTGTAAGAAATTTACAATTGTAGAAGAAAATGAGTTTTCCGCATTGAGCCTGGTGAGAAAGTATATGTCTCTACGTCTATCGGGTCCAGAAAGATTTTTTCTAACGTATCGCGAACAGCGTTGCACAGTTCAGCCCGTTGGAAAAAATACATTCGGAAAAATTCCTAGCAAAATTGCTAGTTTTTTGGGTTTGCCAGATCCCGAAGCTTTCACCGGACATTGTCTGCGGCGGACTTCCGCGACTGCCTTGGTCAATGCAGGAGCAAATATGACGACGTTGAAAAGACATGGTGGATGGCGAAGTTCAGCTGTAGCAGAAGGGTATTTGGCCGATAGCATGGAATTAAAGAAAAAAACTGCAAGAATGTTAGCTGGCGTGTCAGATGAAAAAAGTGAGGCATCAACATCATGTCTGACTACAGTATTAGACAGTAGTAATAGTTTAACGAAAAATTCTTGCAATTCGGGCAACAATTTCAGTGGGAAATTCGACAATTGTAAATTTATTTTTGTAAATACATTAGAGGGAGTTAAGGATTTATAATTGCCCAAGGCAGTTATGAACATGTTTATAGTTACGGTAACTAAGGATTTATTTGTTTATAATGTATTAGTATGAAATAAAGTTTTGTACTACATTTTTTCTTCAATTATTTACTGTTCATGTTTTTAAAAATGACTATTATATACTTGTTGAATTTTGCATATTATCAAACAAGAACAGCTCAAGTTATTTAAAATTACTTCAACTGTTAAATCAAAAATGTAAAACTTTGGATCCGATATTTAAACCTTTAACAGTCATTGTTGATTTTGAACAGGCAATTTATAACGCTTGTTTAATAATGTGGCCGAATATAAAAATTATAGGATGTAGATTTCATTTGTGCCAATCGTGGTATCGTAAAATTCAAAATTTGGGGTTAGTCACAGAATATCGGAACAAACATTTTTTGGACTTCCATTTTTGGATACCCATAAAGTAGGAAACTTTTTTTCTGAAGAAATTCATTCAATAATGCCCAGTATTTCGAGTCTATCGAAATTTTGCTATTATATCGTGGAAACTTATATCAATGAAGAAAGTTATTTTCCCCCAAATATGTGAGCTTGTACTACAGACAGGACCACAAACGCGTGTGAATCATTTCATTCTTATTTTAATTCTACTGATTTTATTAAAGCTAAGATATCAGATTATAGAAATGGCCTTTTATCACAAAAATATATGTTAGGTAAATATTGATTGTGTTAACTCTTAGAATACAACCTTAATCCGCTCGAAGAGCGGTCGTGGTCCAACTGATCGGTGTACCTAAAACAGGTACCTGGTCCGTGGTCGAACTGTCCGACTACGTCATTTATTATGATTTACTTCTGAATTTTCTCACCTAACTCAACATACTTAGTGGAAAGTGTTTTGTAGTATACAGAGCTTTCTTAACTTCTTCATAAAGACCAGGTGGTATAGGCACCAATGTATCAAAAAATATTCTAACTCATTTTTTTTCAGAATCATGTTCCAAAAAAAAAACTTAACAAAATATGTTACTAGCTTGTATCTTTGTTGTAGACGACGTTGGTAACAATTGGTAGATCATCATTTTTAATGTTTAAACTTTTTATGTAAATTGATATGGAATTCCTTCCATGGGGCTTCTGTCAATTACCCTCTGAGTGCGTCGATTCTGCACTAACAAAATTTAATCCCTGTAACAAAAATATAAAAAAATCTTTTTTTCTTTCTCTGGTTCTGCTGCTCTATCTCCTTATCTCTTTACTCCACTACTTCTCAGCTATGGCCTTTATTTAAATTGCTCCTGCCTTTATTTTTAATTATACCTACTTTTTTTTATTTGTTTATTACTTTTTCAAATTCATTTATATATAAATATATAAATATATATATATATATATATATATATATATATATATATATATATATATATATATATATATATATATATATATGGTTTAAAATTTATTGGGTTTGCAGCAATATGAAAGGTGTACTCTTTTAAATATTTATTCCAAGCTTTCGGCTATATTTATAGCCATCATCAGGGATCTACAATAATTATAAACTTAGTGTAAAAATATAAATAAAATGAATAATATAACTTACAACTAAGATAATTTTATGGTCCAACGTTATAACATATACCTAATTACTAATTTGATTTAAATCAATATTGTTAGTGGCTGAGAATTTAAATTTAAACTTACATATATATTATACAACATCGTTTATGAAATAATCTCATTAAGTTGTAAGTTATATTATTCATTTTATTTATATTTTTACACTTAGTTTATAATTATTGTAGATCCCTGATGATGGCTATAAATATAGCCGAAAGCTTGGAATAAATATTTAAAAGAGTACACCTTTCATATTGCTGCAAACCCAATAAATTTTAAACCATATTTCTATTTAGCAAAAACTTCTTTTTCTATATATATATATATATATATATATATATATATATATATATATATATATATATATAAACGAACAGAGCGTTTTGTGACAGTCTAAGAATGTCCAAAGATGATACATATATATATATATATATATATATATATATATATATATATATATATAAGAACGAAAACGAGTATGATCGGCTGATCAGTTGAAAACCAAAATATGTTTTAAGATATGGGGTAGCAGTCTTGTAAGGAAAAAAGTGAAACTCTTTTTATTTTTTTGAAAGCTTTCGAAATATGTTCAGTCAATACTGAAATGATTACATACTAGTTGTACTCGCAACGTCGTTCGCGTGGCGTGTGATTGTTGTATAAAAATTTCTTACCCCACCCCATTTAAGGAATGGGAGAGAAATTCTTATACACCAGTTGTTAAATTAAAAGAATACAAATACATCTGTGAAAACCGCATTCAAATCGGATCAGTAGTGTTCATGTGATGCGCGCACAAACATACAGACAGACAGATAAACAAATCTTACCACATTTCTGGGTTCTATTTCGATGTACCCGCGACGTCGTTCGCGTGGCGTGTGGATTTTTGTATAAAAATTTTTTTTCTCACCCCGTTAAAGGGGTGGGAGAAGAAAGTTTTATACACCAGATGTTAAGTTGAAGGAAGACGAATACGTCTTTGAAAACCGTATTCGAATAGGATCAGTAGTTTTCATGTGATGCGCGCACAAACATATACATTTCTACAGTTTTATTATATGTATAGATTAGTGAAATTTGGCTAAATTATAATTTAACTACTTACAATAAGTAAGATTATTCCTTATAAAACTTTGCACAAAAATTCATTGGTAAGAAACACCAATTTTTCTTTAAAAATTGAAAATTATTTCGTTATTTCCACGCCATTACTACTTCAACTAATTGTTTTAACAACTTTTTTTAATATTTTATCAGCTTGTCAGTTTTTTTTATGTCGAGAGGGGTCAACCTTGAAACTTGTCTTTTACTTTTCAGAGAGTTTGAATTTATTTATATCGTATTGGATAAATCTGTTCGTTTTATATTTTTGTTGAAATCGTTATTTAAGATATTTGCATACATGATGCTGAAATCTTTTATATCGGATTTTCTATTCATTGCTAATGGTTCATTGTTGATGTGTACCATTTCTAAGAAATTTCTTTTATAGTAATTTTTTTCACAAGTTAAAGCTTTGGGGTTGTTGAAGTTAAAAGAGTGACCAGTCTCAATATGGTGGCTAACTACTGCACAAGATTCTTTATTTAATCTTAAATCACTTTTGTGGGAGGTGATTCTATCTTTTAAAAGTCTAGGCGTTTGACCTATGTATATCATTTCACAACTATTACAATTTGTTTGGTAAATAACGTTGGATTTTAAATCATCATTCACTTTGTCTTTCAGTTTACTAAAAAGTTGGTTTACTGTTTTTGTTGTTTTATTGGCAGTCGTCACTTGTAGTTCTGTTAGAATTTTTGTTACTTCTGGAGTGATTTCTTGTATGTATGGCATGCTGACATATATCTTATGGTGGGTAAATTGTTATTATTGTTGTTTTCCATGGACCAACTCTGTTCACAATTCGGTCATTGTTAGGTGTAGACCAAATTAGTTTTTTTAATAATTTAGGTAGATATGAGTTATCTACCAAAAGTTTATATAACTTTGTTAAACTGTATTTTTTAAAGGATGGGTAACATATTTTAGTAACTCTGGTTTTTAATGCTGTTATTAGGTTAATTTTCATTTTGTAAGGATGGTAAGAGTGATAATTCATATATCTTTCAGAACTAGAAGGTTTTCTCAACCAATTTAATCTTATTTTGTTATCGTCGTCTCTAATAACTTTGGTATCTAGAAAGGAGGCACCTTTGTCCACACTTTCTTCCTCAATAGTAAATGTAAGATATTGATTATAGGTGTTAAACACTTCTAAAAGTTATGTACTTTTATCTTCGGGGATAGTACTAATAATGTCATCGACATATTTTTTCAAAACAGGAATGTTTAAAGACAATTTAGGCAGACAGCAATCCAGCAAATCATCCATAATAAATTGTGCTAAAATTGGAAACAAAGTTGATCCCATGGGGCAGCCACGTCTTTGTCTATAATATTGTTTTTTAAAAGTAAAATAGGTATTATTTAAAACAAATTCTATCAGTTCTAGGAAGTGACTTTCATCCATTGTGCAATGTGTTTTGATATTATGCCAATGTTTGTTAATACTGGTTTTTCCTAAATCCCATGGAATGTTAGTGAATAGTGATTGAACATCCAAACTTATTATTTTATATCCTGGTGGTAGTTGATAGTTATTAAATTGGTTAGCAAATTTAAAAGAATCTTTTATGTAGTATTCGTTATCATGGTTGTTTGCACTAATCAAAATAGCTGTTATTAGTTTAGCTATCTTTGATGTGGGTGAATCTATTGAAGAAATAATTGGCCTCATGGCTAGTTCTGCTTTATGTATTTTGGGTAATGCATAAACCTTAGGAGCTATTGCATTATATATTTGATGATTTTTAGCAACAACCACCGATATCTGTTTTTTCTTTTTTAATTTAGAAATTAATTTGTAAGCTTTCTTTTGAATAGTGCTAGTTGGGTCTGATCTTATCTCTTTGTAATATTTTTTTATCATTGAGGAAATTCAAAGAAAGAGCCTTATATTCTTCCTTGTACATTACTGTTGTTACATTCCCTTTGTCAGATTTGGTGATAATGATTTGTGGGTTTTCTTTTAAGAATTTTTTTGTTAAATTGTACCAATGATTTATAAATTTATAACTAATGGTATGTTCGCTATGATGAATGTAATTAGTTACTATATTCGTTATTTGGGAAGTATATAAGTTCTTTCTTTTTTCTTCATTGACGTCCATTAAAGCATATTCAACATCTGCTAACAGATTCTCAAAGGAAATGTCTTTAGCTGTAGGAGGTAGACTGAATTTAGGACCTAAAGATAATATTTTCTTTACTTCTTTTGGAATTTCTATGTTGGTTAGATTTTTAAACCAATTTTCTTTTATTATGATTTTTTTAAATTTTTTTTTAATTAATTCATTAATTTTTTTGATATTAGTTGTGTTGATTTTAAAGAAATTTTTATTATAGTTTATAAGCTGTTTTCTTTTGAAGATATTTACAAAGAATTCTTTTCGTATTTGCACCTTCTTGCGGTTTGTTGATAACGCTAAGTTACGTTCGATTTAATAGTGAGTATTTGTTATTAACTGTTTATTAGTAAGGGCTTTTAATTTTTGTTTTGATCAATATTTTTTTTTAATTTAAATTTCCTTTCTTTATCCCACTTTATTACCTCCAATATAGTGTATATTATACATTAGTGCATCACTTACACTGACCCATTACAAACCTTTTTAACCTTCGGTTATTTAATGCATTTAAATAAGATCGTCGTGAATAGATTTGGATTTATTTAATAGGAATATTAATTAAACGATAATAAATATTTTCTTTATATAATAACAAACATTATTTAAATAAACAAATAACGTTATGTATTCTAAACCCAAACTTTAATAAAAAAGCAGACGTTAATTTTTATTTCTGCAATATGTGTTTTTTTGAATATAATAATTTTTAACCAGTTTTGATTGTTTAATACACGAAGTCTCAACGTAATGATAAACGAATGGTCTCAATTTAGGGGAAAGATATTTTGCCGGTAGAGTGCGCCAGTCTTTAAGATGTACTTGTTCAAATTCTTATAAACTAACTAAGTATTTATAACAAAAATTTTTAATAGATATTATTTTAACATTACTCACTTTTGGTGTTTTGAATAAAGAAACTTTTCCTACATTCTCACTTGCCTTTTCACTACTAAGACAATAATGGACAGCACAACACCTTCCAAGTTTTTTTTAATAACAACTAATATTAAAGAAACTCATTTATATTATTTATTTAATTTAATTGAGTTTAACATTTGCAACATTTACATGTTATAATAACAATCGTATCGGTACGTCCTGATAACTTGCGCAGCCAGTGGAAAAAAATAGAACTATTATCTGGGTTTATTATTGTGTGTATTATACATGAAATATTATTTAAAGGTCTATACCGTTGAGACTCCTGGTCTTTAAATTTTGTGGTTTATTAGCTCAAAAAATTGATTATTTAGCTCTTTAACTCCCTTTTTTTTGGAGGTCTTTGTTACGTGCCAAATCGTGTTAACTACGAATATATTTAAATTTGTACTTACAATTGAAATTCAAATCATTTTTAAAGTTTTCTGCCTACTGTGTAAACGTTTTATTATCTACTGATTAACCTTAAATAAACGTAACCCTTCACAGTTTTGACATTTAAATAGAATTCCAATAGACTTTTATTTTTGTGTTAACCGGTTATTCTAATAGATAATTTAGTAATTATTGATTTGTCGAGATTTATTTAATAATTAATATATATATATATATATATATATATATATATATATATATATATATATATACAAAAGGGGAAAATTATTGGGCATGTACGCAAAAAGGATCAATAAGGCCACGAGTAGGAATGGTAACCGCAGACATGCATGTTTCTGGCTCATTAGCCGTCATCAGTGCGGCATAACCAAGTAGGGTATTGCACTTGGCTAGCAAAAGTGTTGGGTACTTGGGAGCAAAGGATGTTCGGGAAACATGTGTAAAGAAACATAAAAACACAAAAACAACGAAAGCTCACACAGGAGTCCTATCGCCATTTTGTGCTTTCGGCCAGCTGTGCCAATGGGTTTTCGGCTAGCAACTAGCGTCGCAACGTTGGCGAAACGGACTCATTGTGTTTGAGTCGTTCTAAGCCCAGGATATAAAATAAACAAAGTGCCAAGAAAATGCGTATTAATATAAACAAAAGGGGAAAATTATTGGGCATGTACGCAAAAAGGACCAATAAGGCCACGAGTAGGAATGGTAACCGCAGACATGCATGTTTCTGGCTCATTAGCCGTCATCAGTGCGGCATAACCAAGTAGGGTATTGCACTTGGCTAGCAAAAGTGTTGGGTACTTGGGAGCAAAGGATGTTCGGGAAACATGTGTAAAGAAACATAAAAACACAAAAACAACGAAAGCTCACACAGGAGTCCTATCGCCATTTTGTGCTTTCGGCCAGCTGTGCCAATGGGTTTTCGGCTAGCAACTAGCGTCGCAACGTTGGCGAAACGGACTCATTGTGTTTGAGTCGTTCTAAGCCCAGGATATAAAATAAACAAAGTGCCAAGAAAATGCGTATTAATATAAACAAAAGGGGAAAATTATTGGGCATGTACGCAAAAAGGATCAATAAGGCCACGAGTAGGAATGGTAACCGCAGACATGCATGTTTCTGGCTCATTAGCCGTCATCAGTGCGGCATAACCAAGTAGGGTATTGCACTTGGCTAGCAAAAGTGTTGGGTACTTGGGAGCAAAGGATGTTCGGGAAACATGTGTAAAGAAACATAAAAACACAATGAGTCCGTTTCGCCAACGTTGCGACGCTAGTTGCTAGCCGAAAACCCATTGGCACAGCTGGCCGAAAGCACAAAATGGCGATAGGACTCCTGTGTGAGCTTTCGTTGTTTTTGTGTTTTTATGTTTCTTTACACATGTTTTCCGAACATCCTTTGCTCCCAAGTACCCAACACTTTTGCTAGCCAAGTGCAATACCCTACTTGGTTATGCCGCACTGATGACGGCTAATGAGCCAGAAACATGCATGTCTGCGGTTACCATTCCTACTCGTGGCCTTATTGATCCTTTTTGCGTACATGCCCAATAATTTTCCCCTTTTGTTTATACTAATACGCATTTTCTTGGCACTTTGTTTATTTTATATCCTGGGCTTAGAACGACTCAAACACAATGAGTCCGTTTCGCCAACGTTGCGACGCTAGTTGCTAGCCGAAAACCCATTGGCACAGCTGGCCGAAAGCACAAAATGGCGATAGGACTCCTGTGTGAGCTTTCGTTGTTTTTGTGTTTTTATGTTTCTTTACACATGTTTCCCGAACATCCTTTGCTCCCAAGTACCCAACACTTTTGCTAGCCAAGTGCAATACCCTACTTGGTTATGCCACACTGATGACGGCTAATGAGCCAGAAACATGCATGTCTGCGGTTACCATTCCTACTCGTGGCCTTATTGATCCTTTTTGCGTACATGCCCAATAATTTTCCCCTTTTGTTTATATTAATACGCATTTTCTTGGCACTTTGTTTATTTTATATCCTGGGCTTAGAACGACTCAAACACAATGAGTCCGTTTCGCCAACGTTGCGACGCTAGTTGCTAGCCGAAAACCCATTGGCACAGCTGGCCGAAAGCACAAAATGGCGATAGGACTCCTGTGTGAGCTTTCGTTGTTTTTGTGTTTTTATGTTTCTTTACACATGTTTCCCGAACATCCTTTGCTCCCAAGTACCCGACACTTTTGCTAGCCAAGTGCCATACCCTACTTGGTTATGCCGCACTGATGACGGCTAATGAGCCAGAAACATGCATGTCTGCGGTTACCATTCCTACTCGTGGCCTTATTGATCCTTTTTGCGTACATGCCCAATAATTTTCCCCTTTTGTTTATATTAATACGCATTTTCTTGGCACTTTGTTTATTATATATATATATATATATATATATATATATATATATATATATATATATATATATATATATATATATAAATATATATAATTTAATAAGATTTATTTAGTTTCGATAATATATTTATAGATAAAAATTAAATATTCAATTTGACATTAAAACAATCGACGGATTCTTGGGAATCCAACGCACCTATCCCCCCACCCTTAGAAATTTTTGTAGTAAGGGAACTAGAAATTATTACATAACGAGAATCCTTCCTTTTACATTCTGTTTATCATCAAATCAACAAGTATTAATTGATAAGTGAATTTGTCAAGTGTAACGCCATATTGTGAGTTGTATTTAATCTGACTCAATCGCGGTCAACCTAATGGGATTTTAAATGCAATCTCTTTTATTAACCTTAGCCTCATTTATATAATATTCCTATGGCAATATTTTTGGGTAGGCCTTAAGATTTTTCCATTTTATGGGATTTAATTTGGACGTTCACGTGAACAAAATCGCTTAAATTTCATTTGATGATTGGTATGTAAGAAAGTACGGAAATGATCCATAACTATAGGGTGATAGTGGACTTAACATCATCGGATTGATTATTTTAACGCCCAATCACACTAAGGGGTTTTTTGGCCTGGGGCAACATATCTTTGGCCTCTTGCAACAATTCTTTGGCCTGGTTCCCTTTTTTTTGGCTTACTGCATATTCTTCGGCCTGGCGCAACAGTTTTTGGCCTGGTACAACATTTCTTTTGCCTGGTACATTATTTCTTTGTCCTGGTACATCTTTCCTTGGCCTGGCACAGAACATTCCTTTGGCCTGGTGCAGTAACATCTTTTGGATCGGCGCAGTCCTCCTTTTTTTCTGCTAGTGGAACGTGGCTACTCCGGAAAGCCACTTCCTAAGAAGCACCGGTACTATCGAAGCGCTTACAAACAGATAAAGCAAATTTTAAAATTGTATTTATAGTTTTGTCATTACAGAGGTACTAATTGTTATTTTCCTTTATATAGCGGCATTTTTTTTGTGTAATTATTTATAATAATTTGCGCTGGGTGATCACTCTTTACTATACTTTTCCTATATATATTTTTTGCGGCATTATTTTATTTTATTATATAGGTATGAATATCCATTGTTGGAATTATTTGTTAAATTTGTTTAGATCTATTTTGGTGTCTTACTCAGCATACCACCTTACTCACCTCTTCTTGGTTAATTAAATTACTTTAATTAAAATTCTTACTTTAGTTATCTCCAGTGAGATAGGTCAGTGCCTGGGCCAACAGGGGTTTCCGATTTGTACCGTCTAAATCGGTGGCGCGACTCACTTGTTCTTGTACTTACCCTCTACGGCTGAGCTGGGCATAATTTACCAGTAGAGAAGACCACTTACCGATCTCAACTGGAGTTGGAAATTAAATTTAATTTACATTTCGTTCCTAAATTAATTTTAATAAAAGAACGTGGCATCTTCTTGATGTGATATGATTTTTGAAAAAGTTTGCAGTGACTGACTTCTATCTTGCCACGTACTTTTAGTGTAATAAAAAAAAAATTAATTGAAATTAAAAATAAGAAAAATAAATTTTGAAAAATTAATTAAATACTTCCAATTGAAGTTCAACTCCAGCTGAGATCGGGAAGTGGTTTCTCTACTGGCAAATTAGTGCCCAGCTCAGCCGTAGAGGGTAAGTACCAAAATAAAAGTGAGTGCGCCACCGATTTAAACGGTTAAAATCGGAAACCCCTGTTGTTCCAGGCACTGACCTTTTCCACTGGAGATAATTAAATAAATTTAGAATATTAATCAGTATTAATTGTATTGCACAACAAAACGATAAAGTGAGCTAAATAAAACAAAATATAGACTAGACCCTTGTCACGGGATAATTTCTCGTTAACGTTGAGATATCTTATTTTGTAAACAAAATTGTGTTCTTTCCTTATAATTCGTCATTATTAAGGATTTAATCGAGTCAGGAACCGGTTGATTTAAGTTCAATTATAGTTAATCGCCAACTATTGTTTATTATTCTGGCCATAAATTATTCCTAATGTTGCTAATATTGTTTTGAAAGTAAATTTATTTAATTCAGATTATGAATTCTTGTAGTTGTTTATTTTTTGAAATTACTGTCATTTTTGCTTTCATCTGACTAAAGTACTATCTCTTTTTTTTTGTCGATAACTCTTAGTATTGTGTTCTACAGCCAGCTGTTTCGTGGAATTGTTATTTGCGTAATAAGATTGAAAATAAACGAGGAAATTAAAGAATGTTGAGATTTTTGCTGTTATCTTGATGAGTAATAAGATTAGTCGTATCAAACGACCACTGTTTGTTTGTAAATTGGTAGCTGAAGATCCTACGGTTATTGTTCTTATAGTGGTAGAGGCCATTTATTTTGAATTGTGTCAATTTCATGGATTGTAAAACGTAGAAAGTTCTTTTTGACTGTCAGCCTTCGTCTCGAGCGGATGCTTCTGAGAAGATTTTTTGAGTTTAAGTTTGTAATCTCTGTGAATCGGAGTCATTTAATTTTGGATTTACGAAATTAAGCCCCTGTTTCCCTATCGAATTGTGTTGTAGTGAGATTTCCTTTTATTTTGGTGGATTCATTGGAAAATCGCTTAGGCGGATTTTAGAAAATCTTCAGTGGTGAGTAACACGTTTCTTTATTCATGTGGTTGTTTGATTCTTATGGTTCTTTCGTTCCCTATGAAGTATAGGTAGTCCACAGAGCAGACAGTAGGAAAAATTGGTAATTTAAAACCTTTCAGACAGCAAATCGTGGTCAGAGTTCCCCATTATTGCAGTTAGTAACGAGGATATTGTTTTACCCGTTTACCAGCTAGGGTGTCACGAGTTTAATGAAAGAAACCCTATCTTAATAGGTAAGTGACGATATTATATTTTTATAAGATTAATAACGCCATATAGTCGCAATTTTAGTTTTAATATCTTGATTTTACATGTACATTTCTTTGTGTATTGTATGTAGGTTTTATTTTTGTGAAACTAGACTCCTTTTAGTTCTTTTGTACCATTATAAATTAATTTTATGTTAAATCTTGATTTAATTTATTGTTATAATTTTGGTGTAACTAGCAAGTCAAATTTAAGTTTGTTAAGCGCATTTAAATCATTAGTGTTGATTAGTATTTGTAAAATTCAGAGTTATCAGCTTCTAAATCTTGTATAATTTATTTAAATTCATGCTTGTTCTTTCATTGTCGTACAAATATAAGTTAATGTGTTCAAATTGTATTAAAGTCAGTAAAGTAGAGTAACGTTATGAAATTAAATTAATTCAAGGAGGCATTAAAATCTGTTTAAGCTATTGTTAATACCGAATTACGATTTTAGGGTCCTAGTTACGGGTTTAAGTCCTAGTTATAGGCTGAAATCCTAGTTATAGGCTGAAATCCTAGATACAGCGCTAGATACAGGCTTTAATTTTGGGTGCAGACCTGATACTTAGTTCGAGCTTAAGTTATTGTGGTTGGTGCAAGCCTATTGGTTTTGGAACAGGCTTGATTTTTGGAACCGGCCTAAGTATTAGAGAAGCCGAGGATTAACAGATAAGCCTAATTAGATTTAAGTCGCAACTATAGTTTTAGTTAAAAATCTATTTTTCTTGTCTTTTTTTTTTGTATTGAGTGTGATCACACATATTGGTTAATTTTCCTTTTAATATTATTCACATATGTTTTTTTTATATAAATATCGATAGCGTTGTCAAGCACGAGGCTTGACAGTTTTGTAATTCTTAATATTTATTTATTAAAGAAGGGTCTAGTTGATATCTTGTTTTATTTAGCTCACTTTATCGTTATTTTTTTTACTGTGCAATTTAATTAGTACTGTTTAATATTCAAAATTTATTTAATTATCTCCAGTGGGTGGGGTAGTGCCTGGAACAACAGGGGTTTCCGATTTTGACCGTCTAAATCGGTGGCGCGACTCACTTTATTTTGTTACATACCCTCTACGGCTGAGCTGGGCACAAATTTGCCAGTAGAAAAACCACTACCGATCTCAGCTGGAGTTGAATTTCAATAGGAAAAATTTGATTAACATTTTTAGTAATTTTTCGAAATCTGATTTTATTTTATTTACACTAAAAAATACTTTAAACTCGCGCTTGACAATGTTATCACTATCAAAAAAAAATATTTAAGAGTAATCTAAATAAAATTATCTACTAAGTGTGATCACACGCAATACAAGAAGAAAAATAAGGAAAATTTAAATTAAAATCTAGTTACGACTTAAATCTAATATTGGCTTATCTGTTAATCCAGATACGATTCCTTGCAGTTCTTGGTTTCACCAATACTTAGGCCGGTACCAAAAATCAAGCCTGCTCCCAGAAACAAATAGGCTTGCACCAACCACAAATAACTTAAGCTCGTACCAAGAATCAGGACTGCACCAAATTTAGAGCCTGTATCTAGGATTTAAGCCTGTATCTAGGACCCTAAAATCGTAATTTGAAATTAACAATAGCTTAAACAAATTCTTATGACTCCTCGAATTAATTGTTTTAATAACGTTATACTACTTTACTGACTTTAATACAATTTAAACACATTAACTTATATTTGCTCAACAATAAAAGAATAAAATGAATTTAAATGAATTACACAAGTTTTAGAAGCTGATATTTCTGAATTTTACAATTTCTAACCGAAGCTAATGATTTGAATGCACTTAACAAACCTAAATTTGACTTACTAGCCATAACAAAATTATAACAATAAACTAAATTAAGGTTTAACATAAAATTAATTAATAATAGCACAAAGGAACCGAAAGGAGTCTAGTTTCTCAAAATAATACACAGATACAATACACAAAGAAAAATACATGTAAAATCAAGATATAAAACTAAAATAGCGACTATATGGCGTTATTAATCATATAAAATATAATATTGCAACTCACCTATTGTAATAGGGTTTAACTCCTGTGAAATCGTGACACCCTGGCTGGTAAACGGGGGTAATATTATACTCGTGGCTAATTGTACTATTAGGGAACTAATTCCGTCACTCTAACAACCATTTGTTGCGTGGTACTGAATTTACCAAATATTTCACTGTCTGTTTCGATCTATCCACGTTTCGTCGGAAATAAAACAAGAAAAGAGAAAAACCATAAGAATTGAACAACCATATGAGTAAAGAAACGTGTTACTTACCACCGAAGATTTTACAAAAATCCGACCACGCGATTTTTCCAAAGAATCCGTCCCAAAAAAAAAATCAACAGGAACAACTCCACACGATTCAAAATGGAAAAATAAGTTTTAGTTTCATAAATCCAAAATTAATTGACCCGGATGTACCCAGATTAAAACTTAAACCCAAAAATCTTCTGGCTTGTACACTACAACCTTCTTGGTTAAAAGCAGAAAACGAAAAGAACGAGGGGTCACTTATTTTCGATAAAATTTGACAGACTCGGAAAATGGCCTCTACCATCTTAAGGACAAAAACCGAACAGTCGACAGCTAACAGTTTACAAACAAACAGTGGTCGTTCGATACAACTAATCTTATTACTTATCAAGATAACACCGAAAATCTTAGTATTACTCAATTTCTCGTTCATATTCAATCTTAATATGCTAGATGACAATATAACAAAACACCTGGCAGTATGACGAGTTATACTATCAGAAAGAGAAGTTTCTATCACATGTTCGCATAGTAAACAAACATTAATGTCTGAATTTATATATACTTTCAAAACCATATTAGCAATATTAGGTATGATTTATGGCCAGAATAATAAACAATAGTTGGCGATTATCTATTGTCGAACTAAAATTAACTCGTTCCTGACCTAATTTAACCCTTAGTAATGGAAAGTTTAGTGAGGTGAGTAATAAATTGTTTACTACTAAACGATTATACCTAGAGCGGATTTTAACCCGTGACAATCTTTCTGACGATGAAACTAGTTTTCGCGAAATCTTCTTTTTGTATGTGTTATTTTCTTTCGTAGAGAAATGGTATTTTCTTTTTGACTAGTTGATGGTTTACTATCATTTTGTAGCAAACACTAAGTTATCATCAGCATCTTCATCGCTTTCATCTAAAAGGTTCTTGCCCTTATCAATTTCTATTTCGTTTTAACATTATTCTTTGAATTCGTTGGCTGTTCCTTTCTCCATTACCATCAACAGTTTCGCTATTTTCGTAGTTTGGTAAATATCATCTAGCAGTCCATAGGAATTTTTGTGTACGCTGGTCGTGTGTCCCATAAAAGTAGCTAATTGCTCAATCTATTCATTTGATAAATTTAATAATTGTGATAAGGTTGCCAGATGCTTACGCAAACGAGATGTTATAGAAGTAGGATCTTTAGCACCACATAATTTTGCATGCTTCCCTAATATTTTGTAACCGATTAAATATAAAGAAGATTTAGCAGGATTATTCTTTGGTACAAATTCATTTCTTATCGCAATTAAAATATCAATATGATTTTATACCTCAGGATTAAATAAAACACCCCTGTCCCTCTTACCTCTAATGACTTCTCTCTTCATTGAACTTAATAGTATTTTTTTTAGAAGGTGAAACTGCTTTTTTAATCTATTCATATTTTTGATTTTCTGTAGAGTGTGAAAGTGTGAAAGTAAATTCTCTGTAATTTTCCAGAACGTTATTTATTTGGCAAAATTTCTCTACAGTTTATTGATTCTATGAGATTGTTAAACACTTTAATATCTTCTAACTTTATATTTTCGGAGTCAATTTTTTGCGATGCATTTTTAACTGTAGAGTTATTTATATAATTCTGCAAAATTTTCGTTGCATCATTAGCAAGTTTAAATAAGTGTGATTTTTGCAATTTTAGATCATTCGCTAATGGAGCTATTATTCCACTTGTTCAGTTTAGATTATCGACTGCTTAATGCGACCTCAAAACTCAAGTTTGTCTCAAATAAATGAATTAAGGTTTTTAGCTCTGCCTTAAGGGTAGCAGTTAAAACAGATAAGTATACAGTTTGTTAATTTATAGGTAAAAGTGATTGCAATATTGCAACATTGTTTGCGTGATCTGACTATATTCATGTCAAAAGTTGGAGACAAGTAAATATTTTTTTAGGATCATAACAAGCTATTCGTTTTGTGGCTTTAACAAAGGCATCAGAATATTTTGGTCGCAGTGTTGAAAACAAAGTGGATATAGATGGGTCTATTATTCTCATTTCTATAAGTATTTTTGACAATTTTCTCATTTTGCCTGATGTTATTGCTATAAAATGCTTTTCTCTGTGCGTCGCCAAATAACGGGTTTTAAAGCGCACGAATTGGAAAGTTGTTCTTGGCTTCCACTGAAATCCTGTGAGACCTCATCCTGGGAAATACTTCATCTTTTAGTCTATAATCAATTTTAATATTGGGAAACATTTTTGATGGGCCAGTGCACATTATTTTTCTATGTCGGTATAAGAGTTTGGAAGAGAAAAATCTCGAACAGATATCACAAGGAATGAGAACCCAATCTGGAACATTCGCCTGTCTAACAGCCTTAAAACAGTTTCCACCATCAGCAAAAAAAAATTCCTTTTTTTCTGAATTTATCAGATGGACTTCTTACTTCGAATCTGAGTGGTTTTAAGATAATTTAAGCAACATCGACTTCCTTAGAATGGTTCCTTATAATATGGCGACAAAAATTAAGAACTTCCGTTTCACAGTAGTAACAATAATCTTTTATAAGGAGGTTTCAGATTACCAATGTTTTAACACTTTTGTGTATTGAAAAAGTATATATCTTCCCTTATATCAGTTAAAGTTACGCTGCGAGTGCTGAAACATACTTCCCTTCAGGGTGTAACTGGAGGCTGTTTCAATTTTCTGTGAGAATTCTAAATATATTCTACATCTTTAAGATAAAGAGCTCACACCAAACCATAGTTTGTTATTAATAGTTATTTAAGCAACGAGTTAATTAATATAGAAGTTTAATTGAAGTATTTTAATGCGGGAGCGATATCGAGCGCATTAGGTAATGTTTGAGATTATTAAAATTCCTATTAATTTACGAGGTGGTTACTAAATTTTTCCGTCGACTTTTTTAAGAATAATATATCTTAAAAATAAATATTATAAATAATTTTTGACTTTTTTAGGGTTTTGGTTTAATGTGACAATTGACTAAATTGACAAAGGAAACAAACATAACCTTAAATTTTATTAATGAAATATTGGAATAACATGAACTAAAACAACAATTAACTACTATTATTACTGTTCATTTTTTAAAATTAAATATAACTGAAAATATTACTCTTGCTGGTTTAACGTTTTAATAATCCAAACTATTTTATATTGACAATTTGATTAATTTAAATAATAAAGTAGGCTTTAAGCTTGTTCGTTTGTGTAAATTTAATAAAATGACATGATAAAAAAACGCGACTAATAAAAAATATTGACATTGACAGATCTCAACATTAAATCCCTGTTAACGCTTAACGCTCTGGTTCGTTAATACGGCGTATTAATGGTCAATTTTAGACAGTAGTTAGTACAATAACATCAATAAATATTATAAAGAGTAAAGTAATATGTATTGATAATAATATTAATAACAATGATAATAAATTGCCAACAAAAGATTGCTTTGTGTTCCGATATCATTACATTATCTATATAATAATTTTTACTGCAACCGGAGTTTAAAGAATTTAAAATAATACCTACTATTAAAGTAAAGGATCCCATTTTGAACGGAGAACGCGAATAGGTTTAAAAAAGTCACAAACATGATTTTGGTAAGTTATATTTTGTAAAATAATCGAAATTAATTATATGGATTAAAAAGGTAAATCAATACATAGTATAAAACAAAGTCGCTTTCTCTGTCCCTATGTCCCTTTGTAGGCTTAAATCTTTAAAACTACGAAACGGATTTTGATGCGGTTTTTTTTAATAGATAGAGTGATTCAAGAGGAAGGTCTTTATGTATAATAACATCCATTAAATAATGGAGAAATACTGTTATTTTTGAGGTTTCTAATGTGATGTCGTTAATTTTACGAATTATATTTAACAAATCGATTATCTGTCAATTCGGCTGACAAGTAAAACGCCATCTAAAACCAATCGGAACAGAAGTTGACATTTACGTTTAGTAAACACAAAATGTGATCGAATTTCGCTTAAAATCGACGAAAAAACGCGTAAAAAGTGTAAAAAATTTGTAAAACAGTGCAAAATGATCGTTAAACCCTAAAAATCACTACATAGTTTAAAACAAAGTCGCTTTCTCTGTCCCTATGTCCCTTTGTAGGCTTAAATCTTTAAAACTACGTAACGGATTTTGATGCGGTTTTTTTAATAGATAGAGTGATTCAAGAGGAAGGTTTATATGTATAATAACATCCATTAAATAGTGGAGAAATACTGTTATTTTTGAGGTTTCTAATGTGATGTCGTTAATTATCAATTTTTTTCCGCTTACATTGCAAACGCTGGCTGAACCCTACGAGATTTATCAAAATAATGTAATAATTATTTGTACACATCGAAAAGGTCTACAGAAAACTCCGCGATGATATATGTCTATCTCTTATGGATATCCCACAATAACATTTTTTTGTCATTTACTTTTTACGACAAATAATAGCTAACTTTCGAAGCGATTTTAACCAATATAGCATTAATCCTTATCCAATTAAATGGATTAAATACATTGTTAATTTAATATAGATCTATATGGTCCTTTACAGCACAAGATTTAAATGAATATTTTCGAAGATATTACAGATTTAAAATTGCGGGACGTAGCGCTTGCGGTGGTACTGGTCGGCCAGGGCGGCGGAAGCGTGTCTATAAATAGTATAAATAGCGCATCGGAGGCCGCGATTTTCCCTATAGCACTTTAAATTTTGCAGCGATTGGACGCGTTTATTACGAAATTAATCATTATGGCGCTACCCTAAGGTGGCGCAGTTGTAATTCTTACATAACTAAGTACAATGACGCCACCGTAAGGTGGCGCAATTGATATCTCATATATTTAAAAGAGCAAAACTTACTTACCTAAGAACTATGACGCCACCGTTAGGTGGCGCAGTTAATATATAATATACCTAACCGATAAATTACAAAGTACTATAAATAATCGTAAAAACTGGTAACTAACGAAAAAATATGATAAAAAATACAAAAAATTAATCGTAAAAATAAAAATAAAAATTGGAAAAAAACATTAGTGTTAGGCGATGCGAAGTTCGCCGGGTCCGCTAGTAATAATTAAAATTAAAATTTATAATGCAAATTAATGAAATACCAAAGACGAAAAAATGTATTAGTAAACATCCGAATAATCTAATACGTACCATATCACTTGAAGGGTCCTACAGTGGACCGTCACTTTCAGTCGCATGAAAAGGATTTTTTGGTGACAAAGGAAAAAAGACATTATTTTCTGCCTAAAAATCACGGTATCATTACCAAGGTAATTTATTTTTGGTTTAATACATAAAAAAAAAGGATTTTTTCTACAACCGTGCGTAAAGTATTATCTTTACGCACGGTTTAAGGTTCGTAAAGTTTAACTTTTTTTCACTAGTGAAAAAAAAAGTTTTTTTTTAACTAGTAAAAAAAAGTAAAATAAGCACCGTCTTTTATAAGATTATGCAAAGATTTTTTAGTGTGTTATTGGCCGAGAACGTAAGGTGTCTGGCTTCTACCCAGCTGACTCGGGTTCAATTTCGGGTAAGGAAACTTTTTTTTTATTATTTAATTGTGTAAATTTGTGTAAATATATTTAATTGTTAAATTATTGCAGTTTAATACATACAAAACTAGATATTATATTCAGTAATTTTTAATTTGATTTTTAATATGACAGAAATATCAGTTCATGAATAAGGGTACCTTTAGTATTTTTATTTAAATATACGTAGGGTCTGACTGATTGACATTTCAATTAATTTATAATTCAAGCATTTCGCGTTTCTATGTACCGGTATTATAGGTAAGATTAATTTAGAAAATAAATATTTTGTTATCTAAAATATGTTTTAAATATAATATTTTTTTGCAGTAGTGCGTAAAAAAAAATCAGTCCTATACTTGTATTTCTTGTAAAGAAATTCGGTTGTAGAAAAAATATTGTATGCAACTCGTGCGTAAATGTTCCTTTTTTGACTCATGTGATTGTCAAAAAAGGTCACTTTACGCACTAGTTGCATAAATAACTATTGACATTACAACATTCTGACTTTTTGACGTCTGATGAATTTTATTTACCTCTTTATGAATTTCAACTTGTTTCTTTCCTTCATTCTTTTCGTCCTCTTGTATTTCATTGTATTCTGGACAATCAGCAGTTAATGGCCTAAACGGTGCTTCAGTTACAACCATTTCTTGTATAACTATTTATTTATCACAGGTTTCGTTATCCCGAAATTCATTCATTAACTATAAAAATATAGTATATTAGGTATGGAGAACGGTAAGGGTTTTATACCGATCGAAGACAATTGTTTGGAGGAGGAGCGGAGCGATGACTCCAATTATTGTCTGAGATCGGTTACCTTCAACGTTCGACATGCTTATAACGTTTTTTGCACCATTGATACCATTATAAATTATAAAATTAAACATTTTCGTCATATTGACTAGTTTCATTCATTTTATCAAGATATATACTTTGGTTGTTAGGTAGTAACTAGGGTGCATAACAACAATGGAGAATTGAGTTTTTATTTAGTTGTCAATAATTTTAAGTACAATTTTGATTGTTATAAATTAAAATATAAGCGAAAGTGAATTTGAAGAAATTGTACGGGCTTGGGAAGAAGGGTGTTCCGCAATTATTCCCGAAAAATCCAAAAGCCGTTATCAAAATACCTACCAAAGTTTTAAAAAATGGTGCGAAGGCAAAAATTTAAGAATCGATGAAAAGACTCTATTGGCATATTTCGTTCAAAGATATATGCAGTTGAAAGCTCCTGGAAGCCTCTGGGCAGAATATTCAATGATTAAATCCACCGTTTTTCTTTATGATGGCATTGATATTTCCAAGTTTTCAACTTTGATCGCGTATTTGAACAGAAAAAATGTTGGCTTTAGGCCTAAGAAAGCGAGCATTTTTACACGGGAGCAATTTGAAAAATTTCTGATGGAAGCACCGGATGAAGAATTTCTAATTCACAAGGTAATGTAAGCTAGTTTAGGTAAAAGAAATACTCTAATGACGATTTTTTCATAATTTGTAGGTCGCAATGATATTGGCAATATCTGGTGCCTGTAGAAGACAAGAATTATATAATATTATAAACCGATGGTTTAATGATTGTAAAAGTACCCAATACAAAAACGAACATCCAGCGTACTTTTACAGTCGTTAATAAACCAGACGATAAAATTCCATATTTAGAAATTCTGCAAAAGTATAAAAAATTTCGTCCATTACAAGTAAAATCAAATCATTTGTTCTTAAGATACGCCAAAGGAAAATGTTGTGCTCAAGTAATAGGGAAAGGGACAATCGGGAGCTGGCCTTCTCAAATTGCCAAATTCCTAAATTTGCCTAATCCCGAGAACGATACTGGCCATTCGTTCAGGAGGACATCAGCAACGCTTTTGGCTAATAAAGGTGTTGATGTCCTCGGATTAAAGCGTCAAAGTTCATCGACAGTGGCAGAAAGCTATGTAGAAGATCCTCTTCAAAATAAAATAGATTTTGCCAAAAAAATATTGTGCAATACTAGTAATACTACTAATGTATGCGATTCTGCAGGAGTTTCTGTTAGAAGTGAAACCACAGCCCACACAAGTGGGATTTCATTAAATAATTTAACAAATTGTACCATAAGTTTCAATATTAATAAATAATTCGTTAGTTTTCTTTATTCTTTCAAAAAATAAATTAAAATTAAGTGATTACCGTCGAGTTGGATTACTTACCGTCGAGTTGCTAGTAAATGTCACCTACTGACGTAAAAACTGTCACGGTAAACAGTCAAAAATGATCAATCGTGCAAAAAGGATATTTTATCACACGTGTTCAGATGATTATAACTAGCTACAGATTTATTTTTTTAAAGTCTGTGAAAGTCCGAAATTTTACCTCGGCTTCATTATTCGAACAGTTCTTCAGAAACGATTCGCTCCCAGTTGATTTCCTATAGAAAGAAGCTTGAGGTGATGGTGATGGCACGTGGACACAGTAAACTTAAGCAGTTAGTCTGTCTCTTTCCTCTATAGATAAACAAATTTTTGTTGAAAATGACTGCTATTTAATGATTTGAGTAAGTTTTCTGACAAATGCTGAGATTTCGTTGTCGCAATTTTATAAAAACAAACTCTTCATTTATATGGTAATATATTATTTCTTTGAAATGATATATTGAAACAACAAAACAAGCCGTAATAAAAGTTATTACAATGACTGCCAAATATTTGAATATTTACCACTCTTTTTTTAAAGCTGCTCTTTCTTTGGTGCTGTATTAGTAAGTTAACTCAATTTATTCAATAAAAGAAAACAGTCGCTGATTTCTTTAAAAATTTACTAAAAAAAGTTGTACATTCAACTTGTTTAATTGTTTATTTAAAGAAAATAATTTTTTTAAGCACTTTCTTTTTTTAGTGCACAGGTTAATAAGTATTCTTGAAATGAAAAACATCAAAAACAATTAAAAATCGTTTTTTCTAATAAATATATTGTTACAGAAATTTACTTAACTATTTAAGTGTTTAAAAAACACATTTCAAGAATCTTCGTGTTTCTGGACATCGTAATAAATATACGACGCAATAGGCACTACGAACAAGTTGATAATATATTAACATAAATGGGAAACAGACTAAAGCCAAATAATTCGGTTCTAAAAATAGATACTAAAAGCAACGTTGCCAGATTTTCACGCAATAATGTACTATACCTGGATTTGCATTAAATTGGCCTTGACGTTATGTGACGTATATGCAAGTAGAACCAATACGCGGTAAGTCTTTCTAAGGTAAACCTGGCACCTACGCTTCATTCCTACCACGTATTGGTCTACTCGCATATACGTCAAATGACGTCAATGCCAATTTAATGCAAATCCAGGTATAGACGAAAACGATTTATACGCTAAACCTGTATATTAACCTTGCCTTTTCCGTCAACTCGATGAACACTATTCAGTTCGGTACAAGTTTAGAATTTTATTGGGTCCCCCGATTTTTAGGAGAAGTTTAATATCTCAGAAATCTAACTAGAGTCGTTTTGGTTATGAGAAAATATAGAAATCTACATTTTACTAAGTGACCAATTTTGAGTACAAGTAGACGGAAATCCAAAAAATCAGGATGGTTTTATTGCGTCCAATATTCGGACATAATACTCCGAAGGACGTAAGAGTCAATGCAACGGTATATAATATGGAAGCAATAACGATATAAACATATATATATATATATATATATATATATATATATATATATATATATATATATATATGAACAGTAGTGGTGTTCCGGGTTTCAATCCGTTGGTTGTTTGTGTCTTCACGACGTTTCACCAACATCTCAGCTGGCATTTTCAAGTGATGCTTCCTTTGCGGCTGCTAAACTTGGAATGAGCTGCGTGGTCCTGTGCTGCTGCTTTTATACGTGTCGGCGGCGGCGCAGATTATATCGCTGTTCTGTAATTGGTGGGGGGTGCGGTTCAGGTGTTGACGTTTCCTCCACCAGAGGTCGTTGGTCGCGCCGATTGTTTCCTGACTGCATTTGGGCCTGGATGGGTACGGCTGTCCTTGTTGCGTGTGTGTTTCTTATTGGTTCTGCCCGTGTCTGTGTATTCTCCAAGGATTTTTGTTCTTCTCGGGTAATTGGATTAGATTGTCTTTTGAGGAGACTTTTCCAAGTGTTGGAGATGTTTTGTGCATCGTCTCTTTTGTTAAGGCTGTTGGTTCTCTCTATTTCGAGGGCTTCTCTGACTATGCGGGTTCTGTAGTGTTTGATAGGTGCAATCTGTTTTGTTTCTGGGAAGTTTATTGTGTGGCCCGTTTCCTGGTGGTGTTGAAAAAGGGCTGATGTCGTTTGCTTATTTCTGATGTTGTTCTGGTGTTCCTGTACTCTGGCTGAGATTCTTCTATTTGTTTGTCCGATGTATTCTTTGTCGCAGTTACTGCACGGGATGCTGTATACGCCTTGGTTTTCTAAAGGTATTTTGTCTTTTGGATTGCCTATTATTTTGTGTAAGGTAGTCTGCGGCTTGTAGATTGTGGAAATGTCATGCCTTCTTAGGAGCCTTCCAATCACGTCTGTTACACCTTTTATATATGGCAGTTTAGTTTTTGGTTTGGACATGTCATATTCTTCCTTATTTGTTGTTGGTCTCGTGGCTTGTTTTTGTGCTTTTTTGATTGTGTGTTCATGGTATCCGTTCTGTCTTAGGGCGGTTGTGATGTTTTGGAGTTCTTCTTGTCGGTTCGTTGTTTTTGTTAGGCGTATAGATCTGGATATCAGTGTACTGGCTACCGATTGCAATTGGGAAGGGTGATGATGAGATCTAGCATTCAGATATCTATTAGTGTGTGTAGGTTTTCTGTATACTGTGTAATCAATTGTAAGGTCATTGTTTCTTGTAATAAGTAGGTCCAGAAAAGGCAATTGGCCATTCTCTTCAACTTCTAACGTGAACTGTATTCGGTGGTGGATGTTGTTTAGTTCATCAGGGAAATTGTCCAGATTGGGTCTTCCATGAGGCCATATGATAAAGATGTCGTCCACGTAGCGTTTCCAAAAGGTTGGCTTCATTTTAGCTTTACTTAGTGCATTGGTTTCGAAGTACTTCATGTAGAGGTTGGCGATTACTGGTGATAGTGAGGATCCCATGGGGGCGCCTTCTGTTTGTCTATACAAGTTGTTCTCATAAGAGAAGTACGTATTCTTCAGACAGTGTCTTGCAAGTTCGATGATGTGTCTTGGGAAATCTTCATTTATAGCTATTTGGTCTAGGGCCTCGTCAATTGGTACGCTTGGGTAAAGCGACTTGATATCTAGGCTGGCTAGGAGGTCATCTTTGTGTAGTTTTAGGTTTTTAATTATATTTGTCAGGTGTTCTGAGTTCTTGACGTAGGAATCTGCTTCTTCGCTGGTTGGCTGCATTATCTCTGCAAGATATTTTTCGAGTTGTTGAGTTGGTGAGTCTATAGCGCTAACGATTGGTCTTAATGGCACTCCTTCCTTGTGAATTTTTGGCAACCCGTATAGTTTAGGGCATCTGCTAGCTTTTTCCCGAGGAATTATGCGAGCCTTGATTTCTGCCCCAAGGTTGGCGGCTTTGATTTTAACTTTTGTTGTCTTCTCTAGGTATGTTGTTGGGTCTCTTGCAACTTTTTTGTATGTGTCGTCTTGGAGTATGTCCGCCATTTTCGTTCTATATTCTTCCGTATTCATCACCACTGTGACATCTCCCTTGTCCGCTTTCAATATAGTGATGTCTTTGTTTGCCTTTAGATTGTTGAGGGCTCTCATTTCGGACGGTTTTATGTTCGGTTTTGGTGGTTTGCTGGTCCTGAGAATACGTGCTACGTCTTGACGTATTATTTCGGCCTCATCGTCCGGCTTTTGGTCTAATGCTGCTTCGATGTTCGCGATTATGTTCTCTGTTGGGATCGTCTTCGGTGTCACTGCAAAGTTAAAACCCTTGCTGAGGATGTGTTTCTCTTCCTCTGAGAGTTGGTAGTCAGAGAGGTTTTTAACCACTTTATTGATATCGAGTGGCTCTAATTTTGGTTCGGTTTTCTTCTAAAGTCGGGCAAATTTATTTTTCTGTTTGTCGGTTCTGTTCTTGAAGTCTGTTTCTGTCCTCCAGGTTGATAACTCATCTACTTTTTGCCAGAGTAACGGGTGAATTTCTTTACTCAGTTGCAGATGTAGATCGTAGGCTGCTTTTTCTGTTTGGGCAAGTTGTCGCTGTTTTTCTCGAATTTGTTCTCTTAGAAGAGACTTGCTCGTGTTTCTTATGATATTTTCTGCTCTTTTTGTTCTTAGGTGGTAAGTCAATTTGGTACACGTAGGCAGAACGTTGTTGTCGTGGCATCTTATTAGAAATGTTATGTCGCAACATAAAGTTGTGATTTTGGACCTTAGTGTTTCGAAGCGTTTTGTTGTTCTGAAGGTCTCCTCCCCGTAGAGGTGTACTATGTTATGATGTAGTGTTTCACGGATGGTAGAATGAACAGTAGTGGTGTTCCGGGTTTCAATCCGTTGGTTGTTTGTGTCTTCACGACGTTTCGCCAACATCTCAGCTGGCATTTTCAAGTGATGCTTCCTTTGCGGCTGCTAAACTTGGAATGAGCTGCGTGGTCCTGTGCTGCTGCTTTTATACGTGTCGGCGGTGGCGCAGATTATATCTCTGTTCTGTAATTGGTGGGGGGTGCGGTTCAGGTGTTGACGTTTCCTCCACCAAAAGTCGTTGGTCGCGCCGATTGTTTCCTGACTGCATTTGGGCCTGGATGGGTACGGCTGTCCTTGTTGCGTGTGTGTTTCTTATTGGTTCTGCCCGTGTCTGTGTATTCTCCAAGGATTTTTGTTCTTCTCGGGTAATTGGATTAGATTGTCTTTTGAGGAGACTTTTTCAAGTGTTGGAGATGTTTTGTGCATCGTCTCTGTTGTTGAGGCTGTTGGTTCTCTCTATTTCGAGGGCTTCTCTGACTATGCGGGTTCTGTAGTGTTTGATAGGTGCAATCTGTTTTGTTTCTGGGAAGTTTATTGTGTGGCCCGTTTCCTGGTGGTGTTGAAAAAGGGCTGATGTCGTTTCCTTATTTCTGATGTTGTTCTGGTGTTCCTGTACTCTGGCTGAGATTCTTCTATTTGTTTGTCCGATGTTTTCTTTGTCGCAGTTACTGCACGGGATGCTGTATACGCCTTGGTTTTCTAAAGGTATTTTGTCTTTTGGATTGCCTATTTTTTTGTGTAAGGTAGTCTGCGGCTTTTAGATTGTGGAAATGTCATGCCTTCTTGGAATTCCAAGTTGAGCAGCCGCAAAGGAAGCATCACTTGAAAATGCCAGCTGAGATGTTGGCGAAACGTCGTGAAGACACAAACAACCAACGGATTGAAACCCGGAACACCACTACTGTTCATTCTACCATCCGTGAAACACTACATCATAACATATATATATATATATATAGGAAGGTATTGACTAGTAGAGATAAACAGAACGATGTTGATCCACCACTGTATGCAACGAGTGACAAATCTGGGGATGTAGTCAACAGGCCGAAGGTGAGTAGTAAAACTCTTTGTTAATAATCAAGCTTTCGATTTATTTCAAATCTTCATCAGGATTCTGATTGTATAAAAAATTATGGTTAGTATAAGCTCAAAAAATGAGTATAAAAAATGAACTTACTTAACTTGAGTCAAAGAAGCTTTTAAAGCATTAGCCACAAAAGATGAATACATAAAAACAAGTAGTGTAAACACGTAGAAACGTACATAATAAAATTTGTTAAGATGATAAAAAATGTTAAGCAAACACTTATGTGCCAATACAACGTACTGTAGCGAAAATACACACAACAAGAAAAATTAAATAGAAAAATTTTTTCTTTGTACAGTTTAAACTAACGATCTTCACTGTTAATTTTAATAAAACGCTACTTTTTTTTTTATTTGTTTTTTTTAATTTGTGTAACTCAACACGCGAACAGAAGTACAAAATAGCAAGCAAGCGGCACCAAACGAAAATTCTAGACAAAATTATGGTAGTTTTTTGTTAAATTTGTTTAAACAAACCAATTACAGACTTTGGCTGGCTAACCTTCACTGATAGAGACACAAAGTTGAAGATTGAGATTGATGTTTGACTGACAATCTAACATAACCTATTTCAAAAAAATATGTAAACAATTTGATTTTATTTAATATTAACTAATTTTGGTTTTATTTTAAACTATTTAACTTTACAATGAAAATAACAACAACAATTGAATTGATTCTATATTTGATTAATTAATAAAAATTAATTCTATATAACAATTAAATTAATTCTATATTTTTCACAACGTTATAAACATACTTTATAATTTTTAAAAAAGTTTTCTCATTTCTCGGGGTTTTCTCATCGAAGTATCACCGTTTGCTTTCGTTTCTGAGTTCTCTTGTTTTCCTGGGTCTTTTTTGGGATTTCTTGAAAATTGTTACGTCGCTCACACCTAAAAATAAAACCAAAATTAGTTAATATTAAATAAAATCAAATTGTTTACATATTTTTTTGAAAGGTTATGTTAGCTTGTCAGTCAAACATCAATCTCAATCTTCAACTTTGTGTCTCTATCAGTGAAGGTTAGACAGCCAAAGTCTGTAATTGGTTTGTTTAAACAAATTTAACAAAAAACTACCATAATTTTGTCTAGAATTTTCGATTGGTGCCGCTTGTTCGCCATTTTGTACTTCTGTTAGCGTGTTGAGTTACACAAATTAAAAAAAAATAAAAAAAAAAAGTAGCGTTTTATCAAAATTAACAGTGAAGATCGTTAGTTTAAACTGTACAAAGAAAAAATTTTTCTATTTAATTTTTCTTGTTGTGTGTATTTTCGCTACAGTACGTTGTATTGGCACATAAGTGTTTGCTTAACATTTTTTATCATCTTAACAAATTTTATTATGTACGTTTCTACGTGTTTACACTACTTGTTTTTATGTATTCATCTTTTGTGGCTAATGCTTTAAAAGCTTCTTTGACTCAAGTTAAGTAAGTTCATTTTTTATACTTATTTTTTGAGCTTATACTAACCATAATTTTTTATACAATCAGAATCCTGATGAAGATTTGAAATAAATCGAAAGCTTGATTATTAACAAAGAGTTTTATTACTCACCTTCGGCCTGTTGACTACATCCCCAGATTTGTCACACGTTGCATACAGTGGTGGATCAACATCGTTTTGTATATCTATATATATAAAAGCGAAAGTTCACTCATCACCGTATCTCAGAAACTATAAGACATACAAACTTGAAATTTGGCAGGTAGGTTCCTTATAGAGTCTAGACGTCCGCTAAGAAAGGATTTTACGAAACTCTACCCCTAAGGGGGTAAAATGTGGGTTGCAAGTTTGTATGAAAGTCCTATATTTTTGAAATAAGGGACTTGAAAATTAAAATGTTTTCTTTAGACGTTGTGGAGGTGTACAAGTTTCGTTTCAAATTAGTTAGTAATATTTGTTTTTTCTTCGTTGATTAAAATTAAGTTTATTTCAAAGTTTCATGCCAATTAGGTACTAGCTTAGATTTGTTTTTTTTATTGATTATACTGACGTGTATATCAAAGTGTCATATCGATTACTTACTTAAAGAAGTTTGTATTTTTCGTTAAGTAAACTTACGTTCGTTTGTAAAATGGATGGAGAAATTGTAACAGTCACAGTTGAAGGGTTAGCAATCCGATGTAGAGGGAAAGAGATACCTGGCGATGGAGCGTGTTTATTTTCATCTCTGTCTTATTTGCTTTATGGAAATATTTCAATGATTGCTCAAGTTAGAGCTAATATAGTAAGCCACGTGTCCAACGATTGGCAAAGATTTAGGTGTTTTACTATGGACCGATCCGGGACCCCTTACGATACAAAACGCCTTTACGTAGCCGATATGGGTAGGTTGTATACTTATGGCACAACTTTCGAACTGAAAGCAGCTGGAGAAATATTTCCATTTGAATTCCAACTGTTTCATTGCCGATACAAGGGATATAAAGAATGCGTTTTAACGGACATTTTAACGAATGACATTTTGACGTATTGATTTCTATTAATCTATCTATCTATCTATCTATCTATCTATTCTATATATATATAAAAGCGAAAGTTCACTCATCACCATATCTCAGAAACCATAAGACCTACCAACTTGAAATTTGGCAGGTAGGTTCCTTATAGGCTCTAGACGTTCGCTAAGAAAGGATTTTACAAAACTCTATTCCTAAGGGGGTAAAACAGGAGTTGGAAATTTGTATGAAAGTCATATGTTTTTGAAGTCTAGAAAATTAAAATGTGTGCTCTTGAGAGGTTGTGGAGGTGTACTTATATTGTATTTTTAGAAATTAACCCCCTTTAAAAGGATTGAATGGGACTTGGATACATTTTATACAACAATCAACACGCCACGCGAACGATGTCGCGGGTACATTGATTTAGAACCTAAAAATGTGGTTAGATTTTTTTGTCTGTCTCTCTGTCTGTATGTTTGTGCGTGCATCCTATGAAAACTACTGATTTGATTCGAATGCGGCTTTCACAGATGTATTTGCCTTCTTTCAACTTAACATCTGGCATATACAAATTTTGGCATGATTTTTGTTTCGGGATAGTTGAAAGCATGAAAAGTGACATATGCAACTTTTTATACAATAATCAACACGCCACGCGAACGACGTTGTGGGTAAATCGATATAAAACCCAAAAATGTGGTTAGATTTTTTTGGTCTGTCTGTATGTATATTTGTGCGCGCATCTCAGGAAACTTTTGATTCGATTCAAATGCGGTTTTTACAGATGTATTTGTCTTCTTTCAACTTAACATCTGGTGTATAAAAATTTCTCTCCCCGCCCCTTTTACTATACAATAGAGGGGGTCAGATTTGGTATGAAAGTATCTCATATTTAAAAATATCAATAAAATTATACACAACATGCATACATACGTGCTATAATTTAGTTTTGATATTCGAAACTAGATGGCGCAATGGGGTTATTAAAACGCGCTGTCGTTGTTTTTTATCGCAAGTACATATAAAAATGACTCACAAATTACTATATCTTACAGATGATGAGGTCCAATGTAGAACTGTCATAAACCAATATTATAAGATAGTCATAATCGATGTTGTATGATTTATTATTATCAAAATCTGTTCAGTGGTTGCAGCGTGATTGACTGGCAAACATACAATTTTAAATAAAAAAAAAATTAAAATAGTTAGGCCAGACCTATTTTACTAAAGACATACCTACAGAATAATTAAAATTAAATTTTTATATGCAAAATAGACAGTCATTAAATCATTTGTGAAAGTCCCAATTTCACGCGGGCAAAGCCGCGGGTAAAAGCTAGTATATATATATATATATATATACAAAGTGCCAAGAAAACGCGTATTAATATAAACAAAAGGGAAAAATTATTGGGCATGTACGCAAAAAGGATCAATAAGGCCACGAGTAGCAATGGTAACCGCAGACATGCATGTTTCTGGCTCATTAGCCGTCATCAGTGCGGCATAACCAAGTAGAGTATTGCACTTGGCTAGCAAAAGTGTTGGGTACTTGGGAGCAAAGGATGTTGGGGAAACATGTGTAAAGAAACATAAAAACACAAAAACAACGAAAGCTCACACAGGAGTCCTATCGCCATTTTGTGCTTTCAGCCAGCTGTGCCAATGGGTTTTCGGCTAGCAACTAGCGTCGCAACGTTGGCGGAACGGACTCATTGTGTTTGAGTCGTTCTAAGCCCAGGATATGAAATAAACAAAGTGCCAAGAAAACGCGTATTAATATAAACAAAAGGAAAAAATTATTGGGCATGTACGCAAAAAGGATCAATAAGGCCACGAGTAGCAATGGTAACCGCAGACATGCATGTTTTTGGCTCATTAGCCGTCATCAGTGCGGCATAACCAAGTAGAGTATTGCACTTGGCTAGCAAAAGTGTTGGGTACTTGGGAGCAAAGGATGTTGGGGAAACATGTGTAAAGAAACATAAAAACACAAAAACAACGAAAGCTCACACAGGAGTCCTATCGCCATTTTGTGCTTTTAGCCAGCTGTGCCAATGGGTTTTCGGCTAGCAACTAGCGTCGCAACGTTGGCGAAACGGACTCATTGTGTTTGAGTCGTTCTAAGCCCAGGATATGAAATAAACAAAGTGCCAAGAAAACGCGTATTAATATAAACAAAAGGGAAAAATTATTGGGCATGTACGCAAAAAGGATCAATAAGGCCACGAGTAGCAATGGTAACCGCAGACATGCATGTTTTTGGCTCATTAGCCGTCATCAGTGCGGCATAACCAAGTAGAGTATTGCACTTGGCTAGCAAAAGTGTTGGGTACTTGGGAGCAAAGGATGTTGGGGAAACATGTGTAAAGAAACATAAAAACACAAAAACAACGAAAGCTTATTGATCCTTTTTGCGTACATGCCCAATAATTTTTCCCTTTTGTATATATATATATATATATATATATATATATATATATATATATATATATATATATATATATCGGCATAACTTAAAACAGTTAATAGAATATACGAGGGAACCTGGTAAATAATTATGACTGTTGCATCGAAAGTTACAATTGCCGATTTATACAAATTATTAACTTCTATAAATACTGACCTTGGGCAGAAAATTGATAATGTTCAATCTGAAATTACTCTCTTAACTCAATCTGTCACTATTGATTTTCAAGTTTTAAAAAAGAAAGTTGAAGGATTAGAAGAGAAAAATTGTCTTTTAAAGAATAGAATTAAATAGTTAGAAAGACGTACTAAGCACAATAATGTTGTTTAGTTTGGTGTATAGTTCTCCCAACGAAAGTTTGTGACAGCCACCTGTTAGTCGGCGCAGGTAGGCGGAGTCTTTCTATCAGTGGCGGGCGGAAATAAAAATATATTATAGATCTTTATTAATTTTTAATGTATGATGCTAACATAATTAAGAAGAATTTATCTATACTAATATTATAAAGAGGAAAGGTTTTATTTTTTCTTTGTTTGTTTGTTTGAAATGAATAGGCTCCGAAACTACTGGACCGATTTCAAAAATTCTTTTACCGTTGGCAAGCTACACTATTCCCGATTAACATAGGCTATGTTTCATTAAAAAAAAAAATAGGGTCATTACTAAAATGCCATTAATGTAACCAAAAATGACCTTAAAATCCTTACATCGCGTGCACTGAGAATACTATTGATTATAGAATAAAATAATGTACTACGGTTTTGAAGAATATATAAATATTTACGAAAAATGCCGCGACAGCATATGTCTAACTGTTATAGTTACATCACAATAACTATTTTTTAATTTTTTAAAAGTTTTTATCTTGGTATAAATCCTTATCAAAATAACTTATTTCATAATCACGACAGATATCACAAATTTAGCATGTGCAATGGGACGAGGCTACTTATAAAGGAATTAAAGTACAATTAAGTTGTAGCAACCAATATAACTGAACCACCAGCTGGTCAACTAGCTCATACACTGAGGATACCGATGATCCCAACTGATCTACCAAATTTATTTAAACCGCTTCAATTTCCTATCAAAACATCTTTCACTTTTACTAATAATAAGTCTCAAGGTCAAACCTTCCAATTAGTAGGGATCGGTTTTCCTCATGGCCAACCGCCTAAGGCGGGTCGGAACACCTGAAAATGAATTTGTTTTGCTGTCAGAAAATAAAACAACATGTAATATTGTTTACAGGGAAGCCTTGACTCATAAATTTAATGGCTTTTGTTATTTTTCTTTAATCCCCGTGCAAAGCCGGGGCGGGCTGCTAGTTTTATATAAATTTGTTATCCTTTTTTATTTTAAATATCGTACTAAATACGTTTTACCGAAACGTAACAGTAGATATTTTAAATTACAATAAGTTATTTTGTTTTTTTGTTCTGGTATGTAACATTTTTATTGTTTTGTCAGTTTTGTTGTTGATGAATCATCGGACGAAGCTGAAGCCTGTACTCCTAAACTTATATCACTGTCATCATTCATCATCTTCACAACTTTCTTCAGATGAACCAGTGTTTACCATAAATTTTAAATGGTCCATCGTGGTGTCCAGCAAATGCTCTTTTTCGATTTGAGTATCTTCATATTTTTTAACATTCCTACATATATTAACCCACTCTTCTGTTGACACTTCACTAAACTTCCTTCTTGTCAAATTTTCCACGTCATTCAACACAAAGGTAGTATTCCGAGATGCCACCCAATTTTTAACCAAAGCCCATATTTTCTCTATTGGGTTCAATTCTGGATGATAAGGTGGTAAGCGAAGAACTTTATGCCCATGTTCTTCTAGCATCTTATCCAACACGTAAACAGGTGGAAATCGAGGTTTATTTTCCTGTATAATTTTATACAATTCTGGTTTGGTTAATTTGTCTTCAAAAAGAATATTTTTTTCCTGTAGCCATTTGACCATAACCGCTTTGAGGCTACTAGACGTTACATTTTTTTCCACTGTAACATTGTGATACAATGCATTATCGACTACCATGACCGAATTTTTTGGCAAGTTGGGCAACAGTTGAGTTTGAACCCACTTCATAAAATTAATATGATTCAGATCGTCATGATAGTCGCCGCTCTTGGATCCTGAAAACAAAATATTCATCAAATTTTCTTAGAAAATATTTCACAGATTTTATCGACCACTACATGTCACAATATTTTTTGAAGAGTTTGTATCTTTAATAAAAACTTATTTCCAAAGGTTCTTTGCTTCGTTGATTTATTTCATCATCAGTCGTTAAAAATAACTTTTGTAGAACTTGTCTCCAAAAATTTGGCATAGGTACTAATAGAATTTAATTTTTTGGGAAATATCCAAATGTACCTAATTAATCTGTTTAAAACATGTACTGTTGTTAAAACTATTTATTTAGCTAAACGAGGTAACAGTTGCCAGTGACTATATTTGTATTGTTTTTAGTTACATTTTTAAAATGGTTTAGTTACCCGATTTAAAAATTAACAGTCCGTTAGGCACAAAACCTCTCTCTCCTCCAGCGTGAACAATTATCAACCTTTTTCCCTTAGAAATTGGTTTCTTCAACTCTTTGCCACTGTTGTCTGACCAGCGGTATGTTTGTGTATGGCTACTATGAATATATGTTTCGTCGGTATAAATGATTGGTCTACCCTCGGATCTGTATTGTAGTCGCTGCCTTAAATAGTCTATTCTTTTAAGACGAATATTCTGGCTTTCAATTAGTACGGCCCTGTTGTCTTCAGTTTTTCGCCACCTGCAATTTATTAGAACACATACTTTAAACTATGATGATTTTTAAGATTTACTTTTAACACAAGGCAAAGCGTTATTTTTGAATCAGAAATATATTTATTATTCACAAATAACTAAAATCGTACCTGAATCCTAAGCTTATTATCGTTTTTCGTAATGTCTCGAGTCCTCCAGGAAATTCCATTTCTTTGTCCTTCATCTTTTGCAATATACCTAGACCCAAAAACACTATAATCGGGCCGTTCAAAAGATGGAATGATCACGAGACAAATGTACTCCTTTATTTCGGCCCACAGTTTATATCATCTCTGGTATGAGTACAGTCTATACTGTCCTTCGTTTATTGCAGTTTAGAAGGTGTTACATCGTAAGATTAAGCAGTCCAGATGCCTGTATTCACTGATCACGCGTCCTTAAATTCGATCTTTTGAACGGCCTGACTATAGTTGCAAATATTTCGATAATAACATAATTATATTATCAAATTGATTGTTGCAATTTTTGCCAGTTAAATATTAGAATGTAAACAATTCTTTAGGGTTTTTGTTGTACATAGTTTGTCGGCTGGGCCTCTGATAATAATCGCATAATTCAAGAGTGGTAAGTTTAGAACGACCATGCTATAATTCAGTGTTTATTTTGAAAAGTGTGCTAAAAAAATTAAAATAATGAACAGCTACATCTACTTACCTTTCACTGTAGGTGATCTTTTTTCGATGATGTAGGAATCATAAATAATGTTTTTAATTGTTTGTTGTTCTCCGGGCCTCAATTCACTTTTTTTAGCACGAGGACGTTTTGTTTTTGGACTAGAAAAACAACTATGCAAGTTGGAATCTACTGTTTTGCCTTCGTTTCTTATTTTCCATAAGGTATTTTTACTTATACCTGTCGCTGTTAGAATCCTCTCCCTGTATTAATTAAAACAAATATATCCTTTCAACAAAATTATATAATCAAATTAGAGAAATTTTATCTTTTAAAATTTTGTTTAAAATGGGACAACCAACTACAATAAATAATAAACCATTAAAAACATTTACCTAAAATTCGTTAAGGGTATTAGCAAGCCTTTGGCCGCTTCATTTTCCATAAACTTAGCAACATTATTTATAATTTCCTTTGCCTGACTGTGTAGTCCTAATCCTCTTTTTCCAATTTTTTTTGGAGCCATATCGTAGAAAACACTTATATTCACTATACCCTACGAATACTAGAATAAACTACATAAAACTTACTGCCCACTTTAAACTAAAAAAATACATATATTTAAAAAACAACTCAGAAACTCTCTCAGCAGATTCGTAGCTAAATACAGTTTAAAAAACCATTCCAGCTACCCCACTGACAAGCTTTCAAAACGGTCGTTGTTATCGTAACGCTCGTAAACAAACCACTGCGCATTGAACGAGAAGCCACGTGGCTGTCCCAAACTTTCGTTGGGCGATCTATAACAGAAGATGAAACGGAAACTCAGCAGAAACTCAGCAGAAACTCATTAATTTGGTTATAGATTTAGTTAACAAAACTCTGAAAGTAAGACTTCAACATTATGAAATAAACAACTTTTACTCTTTTACAAAATGGGCAAGAAAGGATATTATCCACGTCCGGTATTATTCGTTACCTTAATTAAAAACAGGAAGTTATAAAAAGTGGAATTTAAAAGGCACTGCTATTTATATGAGTAAAGACTTGATTCAAGAAGACAGGGAAAAAAGGAAAGTATTAAACAAAGCATTAAAAGAAGCCCTTAAAAGTAATAAAAAATCTACTATTCGTGGGAATAAGTTAATAGTCGAAGGAGTTGCCTATACAGCTACGGATCTTGCTTCTGAAAACAATAAAATTCTAAACGATTCTCATATATCTCCTTCCTTACCTAGGAGACGAGCTGCAAGTGAACCACTCACTCCCTCTTTCCAACCTGAAGATGATAACAAAATTCAAGTTTTTGAAATAACTCCTGACTCGGAGGCAACGGCTGAAATGAAACAACTTGAAAAATTAACAGTGCATGTAAAAAAGACAAATAATAAAGGATTGAATAAAGTTACTACAGTTCCTGAAAAAAAGGATCTTCGCACTGCTATACAAAAAAATCTAAGAAGTACCGTCAGAACCGCAAGCGACACGTCACAAAAATATATATAATTCAAATACTGCAAGATCTCAGAAAACCAGCACGAAATCATAGACATCCCTCGTAAGTGTATATGTTTCCTTTAGTGACAGTGTTGATGTTTTTATTTCTATTTTTAACTATATTTTATTGCCTACTTTTTGTTAGACAGGTATGCAAAATACACAGAAAAAAAAATGTAATTGCAATCAAATGGATCCTTTTATTCGGTATTATATAAACGATGCGATAACAGGATAATTAATAAATAAAAGATCGGAAACAAAAATTGAACTCATAGAAGTTAATGACACTCTCATTTCCGATAAAACGGAAATTGCCAATGAATTCAATAACTATTTTTTTAAAATAGGTGAAATAATATGCTAATAAAATTGCCCCTTCTGTTGAATATCAGGAAAAAATAAATAACTTGAATGCCAGTATGTATTTGTATCCATGCACTAAACATGAAATTTAAAACGTTATAATGAATTTAAAAACAAAAAGTTCGCCAGGGTGCGAGAATATTAGGTCTGAAGTTTTAAAAGAAGTCAATACTGAAATTGTTAAACCAATTGCTCATATTGTTAATATATGTTTCAGTGAAGGAAAATTTCCAAATCCCCTGAAAATCGGGATCATAAAACATATGGTCCAATATCCTTACAATCTAATAGTAGCAAAATTTTTGAAAACGTACTGTATAATAGAATCACGAATTTTCTTAATAAAACAAATATAACCTATTTAAAAAAATCAATATGGATTTCAAGTAGGACGGTCAACTGAGGATGCCATACTACAACTTACATCCGAAATATATAACGTCTTAGATAAAAAATTTCCATCTTTGTGCATTTTTGTAGATCTATCGAAGGCTTTTGATACAGTTACTCATTCAATACTATTATTAAATAAATTGTATCATTATGGATTACGTGGTAAAATACACACATGAATTGGAAGTTACCTTCAAGGAAGATTACATTACACTGAAATAGACCGTTGTAGAAGTGATCAAGCGATAATAAACTATGGGGTCCCACAAGGAACTGTATTAGGGCCACTACTGTTTAATATCTATGTAAATACTTTATTTGAGTTAAACACAAAAGCAAATATCATTACTTTTGCAGATGATATGGCTATAATGTATCAGCAGGGATCCAATTGGAACGAATTGATAGTATACTGTGATAATGATTTCAAAAATATATGTAAGTGGTTTAAATACAACAAGTTAACTTTCAATTCAAATAAAACATGTTACTTAAAATTTACTTCATATCCAAACCACACCTAGGTCCATTACATATAACACCATCAGTTGAAATTTATGAAAAATCACAAGTAAAATATCTTGGTATATTAATAGATGAACATATATGCGATGGAAACAACAAGTAAATAATACAGTTAATAAAAGTAGGTGCTTGCTTTCTAAATTTCAATATCTATCAAACTTCTTGGAACAGAAACAACTTAAAACTTTATATTTTTCGTTGGTACAATCTCAACTATCCTATGGAATTATGAGTAAGGTGGCGTTATAGAGTGTTATTTTAAAATTGTAAATACAATTCAGAAATGGATCTTAAGAATTATATACAAAAAACCACGTTTATATTCCAGTCAGAACTTATATAGTAGTTTAAGTATAATGGATATTCGACAAATTTTTTGTTAAAGAACTTACCAATTTATAAAACTTTACAAAGTACCCCTTACATCAATACAACACACACGAAACCAGAAGCAAAAACAACCTTGCTGCTGTGACTACCTCACAAAAAACTATAGGCCAACGATGCGTTATGTACTATGCACCTCGGCTATATAATCTCTTACCCTTAGAGATCAAAAATATTAAACATTATAATAACTACTAAAAGAAAATACAATTATGGGTTCTAGAAGTTGGAAGACAAGTATTCGCCGACTAAATAAATTTAAAATTAAGTAGCTCAATTTTTATCTGAGGTTTTTATTATGCATTATTTTTTAGTATTAAATTATATATATTTTTTATTTAAGAAAGAAATATGTTAGTAAATATATTAAATTTAATTAGTTAGTAGAGAAATCACATACGAGCTAACTCAAGCTTCAGTGATTAATCCATATGTTTATTATAATTAACTAATACATTATGTACATACCATATAAGATGTTATCGATAAGTAAGTAATCAACATTATTATTATTATTATTGTTGTTATTATTGTTATTATTATTATTATTATTATTATTATTATTATTATTATTATTATTATTATTATTATTATTATTATTATTATTATATATCATGAGTTTTTAAGAATAATAACAAAATTTTTAAACATAACTATTATAAGCAAATACTTTATTCTCCTATGGGTTCGGTGGTAACCTTAATATTTGCAGAAATGGTCATGAAATACTTGTTATATCCCTTGGCTAGAAGCGCTGGCGTATTCCATACGCCAGTGGCATAAAATATCTAACAATTTTGCAACCGTGCAACTTATAACATTAGCAGCTTATCTATCCTTTCTTCTACATCTGTTTTAGTCAACAATAACACAGCGAGGGTGTTTCTTCCGTTAAATTGTCCAGTTTTATTATTTTATCTAAGTTGTCATCGATTTGGCGTCCTGCGTACGCCGTGCGCTTAAATGTGTAAGTATATTATTTTAGTATAATATTTTACTATTATTGCAGAGTTATCGTATTTTATGTTATATTTATAATTACCGTGATTTTTTTAGCCATAAGTAACAGAATTATACCTTTTTTAGGTCCCACAAAAAACTAAATATTGCTGAAATGAGCAGTGAAGAGATTTATAGGATGCTGGATGAAACGAAAAAAAATGTAGCAGTTGAAGGCGAATCTTCAGGATCTGAATTAGAGGAAATAGAAGAGGATCACTGCGATAGTGATTTTGAATTAAGTGTAGATGATATTGAAGGCAACGTGAATGACGTGTGACAAAAAGGTACTGATACAGAATATTTTATAAAACAAATATATAAAAAAACAAAAAATAAAAGACAATTATTGGAAGAATTTTATTTGGCTAAGAAACTTCTAAGGAGCAAATTCGCTAAAGTCCAAAAAAATCTACTTTTAAAAAAAATTTCTGGTCCAAAAGAATAGTTATTTATGATATGAGTGTTAAAAGTGAGGTTTTATTTTGTGAGTGAAAACGTTTGTGAAATGAGCGGAGCGGATTGAACAATTTCACAAAATAAAATCACTTTTAACACAAATACCATACAATGTTTTTCGTACAACTTCCTTATTTTGCTAATGAAACGAGCGAATTTGCAATGACAATAAACCAAACCGTGTTAAAAGTAAACTAAACCGTGTTAAAAGTAAACTTGTTTACATGGCAACGTGTTAAAAGTATTTTTAACACGCTGCTATGTAAAAAATCGTTTTTAACATTGTTTGCTATCATTAAAAGTGTCACTTTTAATGACAGTTGTACAAAAAAACATTTTCCGGATGTTTTAAGTGCATTTACAAAAATTATTGACATTGATATGATAGACCAAATAGTTGAATTTACAAACATGTACATTTCGAAAAAGAAAGATATTTACAGTAGAGGAAGAGATGGTCGAAACAGTGCTGCAATTTTTCATGTAAAAAGCATAGTAGAACTTTAACTGAATGTAATGCCTGTCAAAATAATGTAGCGATTTTGATTAATACTTATTCCTCACTTATTTTTTTGATATTATAGTTTTGTGAAATAATTTATTTTATTTACTTATTTTATAAGCTTAAATAAATAATATAAAACTTATGTTGGTGACATTGCTTTGTTATTTCCTACATATCTAAACTGGCGTACTCTATGCGCCATGCGCCGAACCCTGTCAAAATATAAGTGCGCCTAGCCAAGGGGTAATAATAATAATTTATCGTACAATCCTGGTTTTATTTATCAGTACGTAGACGACTTAAGACTAAGATTATAAAAATGTATTATCAGGATTTAAAAAGAACCTCTTCCTCTTAAATGATTTGTAAAGAGTTTTTTTAAACCCTACAAAATTTGACTGCCACCCTACGTTTTACCTTTGATTATATATTGTTATGGTATCACTATGTCTTATATGTACATAAAAGCTCTTAATTTTTATTAGATGATAGACAGTTTTAAAAAAGTAGTTTGATAGAAAGAGATTTGTATTGAAGTTAAAGTTAAAAAATAATGTAATTTAAAAAAATAAAAAAGAAAGAATCAAACCCAAGAAGCCAGAGCAACCAAACAACCACAGAAGAACCAAAATAAGCAAAAAATAGAAACCTGACTGTAATTGAACTCATACCCTAGAAGCTGGAGCAGTAGAAGAATAAGTACAATCAGTACAATATATATATATATACATATATATATATATATATATATATATATATATATATATATAAGAGAAAGAATGGGTAGTCTTTGCTGACTAGTTAGGAAACTCAGATGTGGTTGTAGATGTAAAACATCAGGACTACAACCACAGCACATTAGGGCTTGCACTCGACCAGTTGAAGACCTTCTACACAGACAAGAAATAAACACTAAATCATTTTCACGCTATAATAACAGGTTAGGCACAAAACTCATTAACATTGAAATTACTAACTGCTATGTAACACTATCTAGATTAAATCAATCATTACTAACACTAAAAGATGAAATTGTTAACCTAACGAGTGAACTTATATTCAAAAATTTTTCACATAAACAAAATATAAGATCTAACAAACTTTTTCACAAGATCAAAGCTAGTAACATTCAGAAAATAAACAAATTAATGGCTAACAAAGAACAACAAATCATTCAAGCAGAACCCAATTGGATAAAAAACATTTCGGATACACAGATACCAGAAGACATCAGCAAATTTCTGGCATTGGGCCCCAAATTTAGCATTGAACCAACGCTTAACAAGCATATCTCAGTGAACAAGCTGTTAGCCGACTTAGACTACATAACGGGGAATATACCAGACCCACATGTAAAGAACGTCACTACTGCAAGAATCACCAATGCTATCACCAATTTCCTACATGCATCTAAGGGCAACAATACACCCATAGAACAACTATACAATAAAAGTAGAAGATTTCTCAAGGACAATCCACAACTGATCCTCACCAGGGCAGACAAGGGCAATGTTACTGTACTGATGAACAAAGAACAATATTACAACCTAAGTCGTAACCTCATTAACAACGACTACAGCTACAGAGAAGTAAAAAAAGATCCGACTAATGAAATCCAACGAAAGTGCAATGCATTAATAAACAAACTACATTCTTCCAAACAGATAGAAGACACAGCAAAAAAGAAATTAACATCATACAACGGAATGGCCCCTAAATTCTACACTTTACCGAAAATCCATAAAGAAGAGTTATCAGTCAGACCAATAGTAGCCTCTATAGATGCACCAACTGAAAAACTTGCTGCATACATCACCGAAATCCTCACGAATGCATATGACTACACAAATGAATACTACATCAAAGATTCTTTCCAAGTTAAAGAGCTGTACAACAAAATGAAGCTACCAGATAACCATGTATTAGCTAGCCTAGATGTTGTTTCACTTTTTTCAAATGTTCACCTAGATATCACCATAATTGCAATCATAAAAAACTGGGATACCATCAAGAACCACTGCAACATAAAACTAGACTCCTTCATAGAAATCATAACCTTCTTATTCAATAACACTTACTTCACTATGGAGAACAAATACTACAAACAGACTTTTGGAACTCCAATGGGATCTTGCCTGTCACCCATACTAGCAGCATATGTTACTGATTATATCCTCGACCTGGTGATTCCGGTACTGTCTTTTAACATAATTTTCATTAAGAAATATGTGGACGACATAATTCTAGCACTACCAGCAAATGGCATAGAAGAGATCCTAGACACATTTAACAGCTATGATGATAACATCCAATTCACGATACAAACTGAAGATGAACAGCAAGCAGTACCCTTCCTGGATACGAAATTGATAAGATCAACAGACAACACTATATACATAGACTGGTACAGAAAACCATGCCACTCAGGACGTTATCTTAACTTTCACTCATATCACAGAACTCAAATGAAAATCAATCTAATCACTCAAATGAAAGATAGAGTACTTAAAATATCAGACAATCAATTCCACACAAAGAACCTTAAAATATTGAAATCTTTATTCTTATCGAATGCATATCCTTTGACGTTGATCAATAGAATACTATTTAACACCAATAACAACATTAACTTAAGGCAACCCAGAGTAGAGATTGAAACACCAACAAGTATGTTCGCAACACTTCCATACTTCAAAGATCTAACTCCAAAACTAACAAGAATCCTAAATACAGCAATCAACGTAAAAATAGCAAACAAAACTGTACTCAAATTGAACGCAATATACAGCAAAGTTAAAGATAATAGTCCACTAATGTCGAAGACTAACGTAGTTTACAAAATACCGTGTACCAACTGCAACAAATGTTATATAGGAGAAACATCAAGATCCGTACACAACAGAATTATCTCACACAAAAGTGATAGCCGATTATATCCAGACAGATGTGCTTTAGCTGAACACGTTTTTAAAAACGATCATATCATGGATTATGCATCAACTAGTGTACTAGATATGGAAAAAAACACGACCAAAAGACTATTCCTGGAAATGACTAGAATTATACAAGAACCGAACTCGTTCAACAAAAGAACAGACATCAAACATTTAAGTGAAACAGCATCAACAAACACAGTAACATACCAATGGATACCTTAGATGGATTGTGATTAGCAAGAAGAAATGTCTAAATACCCAAATACATAACAACAAACATTTCAATCCTGGTGGATGAAGAGATAAATCTGAAACAATTGGCTTTGAATCAAATATCACTAAATCACATAACAACAATTAATACAATCAAAATTTAGTATAATTAAAATATAAACTCACTCAAAGGAATGCAACTTTTTATTATATTTTATATATTTGAATTTATTGAAATATCAATATCAGTCATCAGTTTTGTAAATTCAAAAGAACGACAGTTGTTAGTAAGGTTACACAGCAAAAGGCCAACACCGGTGACACTTAATCAATGTCAATCAATAACACGTCACAAGAACACCTAACCTTAAATCAGCAACGTGGCTGAATAATTAATAATTTTTATCAAATAATTTTTATCAAATGATTTTATAAGTGTAATATTTTAAAAAAGTGTTTGTGTTGTAACTATATCATAACGTAGTTCTTAACTGTTTTCCAAGACTAAATCTCATCAAGTTTTCTCATCACATACATATTAACATGTTCACAATTAAATTATGTTAACATCAAAGGTTCAACCTCACACAGTGATGTAAGTTTTAAATTATTTTATTAATTTTAATTTTGTTTGTTCATAACACCATGTAAACCATAAACTTCATCTTACAGTTTCCCTGAAGATGGAAATAAGTATTAATAAAATTTCCGAAAGCTTGGATCATTACTAAAGAGTTTTCTTTACACCTTTTGCTGCTAATCCCCAACAATTTTGTCAACTGAGTATATATATATATATATATAAAATTATGAAAATATTGGGTTTTGCAGCAATACGAAAAGTGTACTCTTATAAGTTTATTGCCAAGCTTTCGATTATGATTATAATCATCTTCAGGGCGCTACAATATTTTATGTTATAATATGGACTAAAAAATATATAAATATAATTTTTTACTTACAACCTGTTGAGATTATTTCGTGAAATATGTTAGTTTAATATTATTTATGTAGTAGATTTTAAAAACAATTACAACAACGAAGAACTTTTTTTTAAAATGTTAAAAAACTGTACCACTAAGCCTTTTTAAAAATTAATATTAGGTATTTAACAGTTAATTAAAAAATGACTGGATGTATTTCTGTCATTATGTATTTTGACTTAGATCTGTCCTATGAAATCGAAATTAGGTTTTGAAATTTATACGAAACAAGATCGTAGGTACCTATTTAACATAAAACCGTGTTAAAATCGTTATTAAATTTTAAAATAAAATTGAAGTTAATATATTAATTTGTAAAAAATTGAAAAGTTTTATTTAAAAATTATTTATATACCTACTTGGTGTTGGTAGCTTGAATTTATTATAACATATTTTAACGATGGTTACTCTTCAAGCGTCTGCAATGACTCAACACTACGCTTTTCCAGAAACAATAGATAAGAAAACATTTCATTTAAGTGCCCTATATCAGTTTTATGATTCATAGAATGTGGTGTCTTATTAATATGTGTCATTTCCAAAAAGAGCCTTCTGGAAATATTATTATCTCTGTCCAAAACTGTAACGTTGTCATAATAATATTTCCAGAAGGCTCTTTTTGGAAATGACACATATTAATAAGACACCACATTCTATGAATCATAGAACTGATATAGGGCACTTAAATGAAATGTTTTCTTAGCTATTGTTTCTGGAAAAGCGTAGTGTTGAGTCATTGCAGACGCTTGAAGAGTAACCATCGTTAAAATATGTTATAATAAATTCAAGCTACCAACACCAAGTAGGTATATAAATAATTTTTAAATAAAACTTTTCAATTTTTTACAAATTAATATATTAACTTCAATTTTATTTTAAAATTTAATAACGATTTTAACACGGTTTTATGTTAAATAGGTACTCTAATGGACCTACGATCTTGTTTCGTATAAATTTTAAAACCTAATTTCGATTTCATAGGACAGATCTAAGTCAAAATACATAATGACAGAAATACATCCAGTCATTTTTGAATTAACTGTTAAATACCTAATATTAATTTTTAAAAAGGCTTAGTGGTACAGTTTTTTAACATTTTTAAAAAAAGTTCTTCGTTGTTGTAATTGTTTTTAAAATCTACTACATAAATAATAATAAACTAACATATTTCACGAAATAATCTCAACAAGTTGTAAGTAAAAAATTATATTTATATATTTTTTAGTCCATATTATAACATAGAATATTGTAGCGCCCTGAAGATGATTATAATCATAATCGAAAGCTTGGCAATAAACTTATAAGAGTACACTTTTCGTATTGCTGCAAAACCCAATATTTTCATAATTTTATTACTTAACAATCAGCAAACATTTCTTAGGAGTATAAATATATATATATAAACAGAGGAAAATAATTGGGTATACAGCTAAATGATTAAGAGTACTCTTTATACTAAAATCCAATATATTTCTTCGATTTTCATCGATATCATCAGGGAAAAGCTACAATAGTGTGAGTTAGGTTTTTTTTTATATAATATACGGTGATGTGTAGTTTACTTACTATGTGAGATTGACATCATTGTTATTAGATACATTTATATATATATACGAGTTATAATAAACAATTTTACAATTTTTTTAAAATTTGGAATTACAATTAGAACGATCTTAAATATTTAATTAATTTGGTTATTAAAATTATAAAAATTATTAAGTTTAAAATTTTTTACTTGACATTGAGATTATTATAATATAATGATTTGGCATTTTATAGGTCAGATTGTAGAATTAACTTAGTAAAAGTGACTAAATCGCTGTATTAACTAAAAATACTAGTTTTAGAAAAACCGTTATAAGATGTTTTACTATTGTTTTTTGTCTAACAAAAGCAAATATGAATAAATCTCACTTAAGTGTTGAATATCTGATCTCTTGTTGATGCAATTATCACTCTCAGATATAAATGCCATTTCAAGAAAGTTTCTTTTTATACGGTTCCTTTCAACATCTAGAATTTTAAAAGATTTAAAATCCATTTGAGCCAATGCATAGCCTCTTACGACAGATGCGTGGGTAATCTAATATAGGTGGGTATATCACTTCTTAATTGTTCTCTGCGGATGTGCAGAATGCGGTACGGAATTACTAACTTTGCAGATACGTTTAAATTAAGTAACAAAAAAGTTAAATATTTATGAAAGAAAATTATAGCCGTATGTCGGTAGATTACTTCCTAAATCGGCAGATCTACCGAAAAATGGGTATAGTTGGCATCGTTGCTCACCAGTTCTCACAAAACTTCCCAAAAAATGTTAGCCAATCGAAACGAAATGTGATACAAAGAACTTAAGGCAACGCCAAAAGTGATTCTATTATTTTTGTCTATTTACTTGATATGTGTTTTGACGTTTCACTGGTCATATATGTGCTTAGGAAAAAATTACGTAAGTATTGTAGAAGCCGACTCACCACTCACTTGCACCATAGCGGTTTAAGGAGCTATCAGCTGTAAAAAGAGATCTAATTTCTTGTTTTTCTAGTTTTTTTAGTTAAAAAAAATGATAAAAAATGCCTCAAATAATAAAGTTACTAACTAACAGACTGTAAAAAAAATGAAATTTATTTGAGAAATATATTAATTTTTCCATAATTTAAATGACAATAATTATCTGGTTGTTATAAATTACAATATATATTCACTATTTTTATATAAATAGTTAGAAACAAACCAACCCTTTTTTCTTAAAGACGAAAGTCAAATAAAATTGTGATGAAAAATGAATTCCTTTACATTGTGCAAAACTTCGAAGTTTTTATTTTAGGAGAGAGCTTGATTGTTGCGAAGTTTTCATTCTGTTGCAAAACTTTTTGCATAACGATTTTTCTTTCTAAATCCCATATTTTAAATCAAACAGAATAGCAATAAAATATCAAAGAGACAAAGCAGTTGAGGAGAAAAAGATTAGAGACAAGTAAAAACACTAAAATTAAAATATTTCCAAGTAATATAATGAATCTTTTTTAGTTAAGGAACAAGGTTTTAATTTTTCACAATTAACCAATTAATAAATTTATTAAAATTTAATAAAATAGATTCAATTTGTTTGTGCTTAATTTATTTTATGATTTTGTAGATATTTTTTAAAAGATACATCACGATAGCTGTAAAGGAAATTGGTTGGAATGACTAACAAGAATTGTCAGAGTCTTCTGAAGTAGAATCGTTTCCAGGTTGAATAACTAATGGTGCTATTGGCGGTAAAACAGGATATTCCTTTTCTATTTTTATAACATGTGTTTCGCAATTTTTCCATACATCGCTATTAATGCCACTAATTACCTCTCGAATATTATCAAGAACAACTGCGCTTAAGGTTGGTGACTGATTATATTTTCGTAAACGTTTCTTTACAGTACTCCAAACCATTTCGATTGGATTAAAAATACAGTAGTAAGGAGGTAAACGCAAAAGGGTATGACCGTGTCTGCTGCAAATGGTGTCAATGACGTCTTCATTTTTAAAATTCTGACTTTTGATCATTCTTATTAATTCCTTCTTTACTGGAACCTTTTTAGGAACATCGATATTTTTGATTGCTATAAGTCTTAAAATTTCATTCTTTTTTTGTGTTATTAGGTATTTTGTTTAATATGCGGAAATGATACGACGCATTGTCCATAACAATTACTGAATTGTAAGAAAACCCAATAGATAGTGTTGAATTTCGATTCATAAATAAATAAATAAACGAAAAACTAAAAGAAAGTGGAAAATTAAAAACAGAAAAAAGTAAAGTCTAAAAAAATACCTTTCTAAATCAAATAATATAACGCCACCGTAAGGTGGCGCAGTTATTATCTTATATATTTAAACGAGAAATTCTTACTATATTAAGTACTATCAAGCCACCGTAATATATAATATATCTAATATAAAAAATCAATAAAAATCAATCATTTTCGTATTTCGTTGCTACAGAGAACATTAGTGTTTTGCGCTCGTGTTGTTTTACATAGTAAAAGTTGTAAAAGTATTGTGTCATTTGGTATCGTTAGATTTTATTGGCATTAATAAATTTCTAAAGTGAAGGATTAAATAAGCTATCTTGAATTGATTTTATTAAACAATTCTATTTTGTATTGGTTTTTATCATATTTATAAACTTGTTTACTTGTAAGTCATAGTCGTACCAATTTTATTTCTAGATTCTTATTTTATTAGGTACTAAGAAAGTACAATGCCGTTTTCATGCAAAATTTGTGCTAAATTTATTTCTTGGAAAGACAAGTTAACATGTTCTAAATGCAAAGTGCATTATCATGCTATTTGTTTGAATGTGTTACCGGATCAATTAGTGGTCATTCACGAAAAAAAGGATGATTGGTTGTGTCCGGCATGTGATTCTATTAGTTCAATGAGTCAAAATAATCCCATGGAACATCCTTCTACCGCCATCAATTCGGTCTTCTCGATGTCGGAACCACCGACTATGGAATCCATTGATGAAAAACTTAATCTGTTACTGAGAACATTATCAGGTATTTCTTCTGATATTGCTAAGATAAAGGAGACTCAGAATATTCTTATTAGCGAAGTAACAAAATGTAGTAAAGCAATTGAGCATCACTCATCCGTTATTGCTGAACACACATCTTCAATTTTAAAATGTGAAGCTGACATTGCAGGCATTCAACATCAACTCTCAACAATGAATGATCAGTCTGAACTAACTGTATCAGCAGTTGTTGATGAAATTTGCGAAAGGGAGGTAAGAATAAGAAATTTATTATTATTTGGTATACCTGACACCAATGACAGGAATGAAGATAGAGCTGCCGTCGATGCTTTGCTTGCTAAGTTTTCAACTGAATTTGAAGTTACCACCTTCTTCCGATTGGGTAAATTTATTACTAATAAAGACCGTCCAATTAAAATTGTTTTCAAGTCTGAAGATCATGTCCGCTTTATATTTAGAAATCTATCTGTTTTAAAGGGTTCTAATATAAATATCCGAAATGATTACACTGCAAGTCAATTAAAAGAGTATCAAAATTTAAAAAGGTCTCTCATATCTCGTCAAAAAAACGGTGAAAGTGATTTAAAAATAACCTATCGTAATGGACAACCCAAGATTACTAAAAAACCAAAAAACTAATAAATTCTTTATTGACGGTATATTACCAGAATGTAAGAGGTCTAAGGACAAAACTTAATGATCTTGTTATTGCTGCCACTCTTTTTGATGATTTTGATGTTTTAATATTTACTGAATCTGGCCTATGTGAGGACATTTCCAGCTTAGAATTAGGTCTAGATAATTTTAATATTTACAGAAAGGATAGATCTTCTTTAACAAGCTCTTCGGGAAGATTGAGAGGTGTATTAATCGCGGTAAAAAAACAATTTAATAGTGAGTTATTGGTTACAGATGATCACTTGGAGGAAGTGTGTGTTCGGTTGTGGAATAATCGTAATAGTGTGGTTCTTGGGTCAGTGTACATTGTTCCTAGATCACCTTCGGGGTGCTATGTGAAATTAATTGAGTCGGTTGAATCTTTACATAATAAATACATATCTTCGCAGTTTTATATTTTTGGTGATTTTAACCTTCCTAAATCTAAGTGATTTAACGAGGAATTAAGTTGCTTCTCTGTGTCATCTGATGAGGCGACCTTAGACGAACGTCGATGTTCGACGGTTCTAAATGATTATTGTGCTTCAAATAATCTATTTCAATGTAACTTTAATTTAAATCACAACAAAGTGCTTTTAGATCTTCTTTTTTCAACACAATTGATTTCGTGCCTTCGAACTGATGCTTTACTTCCACTAGATCAACACCATCCAGCCATCACAACTACAATAAATCTCGTTCCGAGTACAAGGTTGTCATCAGTTTTGAGTGAATCTAGTTTTTATTATGATTTTAAAAACACTAATTTTAATGAACTTGGTGTGTTTTTGGAGTACCAAAATTGGGATATTTTTAACGACAGTTGTTCTGTTGAGGAAATGATTAATAGTTTATATTCCATTCTTTATGAGGGCATGGTCAAATATGTACCACTTAAAAAGAGTAAAACTTACAATTCTAAATTTTCATCTTGGTACTCAAAGAACTTAAAACAGGCTGTTTTTGATAAAAAGATTGCACACAAAGCTTATAAACAATCAAATTCCTGGACTGATTATCTAATATTTAAAAATTTGCGTAGTCTTTGTAAATCAATAGCAGCTGTTGATTATCAAAATTATATTAATGATGTTCAGAATAATATAAGCGTAAATCCAAATTTTTTCTGGAAATATATAAATAGTAAACGAAATACTGTTGGTTATCCGTCTGCTATGCATTTAAGCGATAAACATTTTAACTCTTCCATAGAAATTGTTAATGGATTCTCCAGTTATTTTAGTTCAGTTTAAAAAGTTAATAATCTACCCTTTCATAATTTTACGCAACTTGATCCTATAACTTATTCTGAACCTTCTATTAATATTAGTGATATCTTTGAAAAATTGTGCAGTCTAAAAATTAATTATTCCCCTGGTCCTGATGGCATACCAGCTGTATTATTAAAACACTTTCCTTTCTTATTATCCAGACCTCTGTTTTACATTTTTAAACATTCTCTTCGTACGGGCTTTTTTCCAGATATGTGGAAAATAAGTTTTATTACTCCTGTTTTTAAATCCGGCCAAAAGAATAATATAGGTAATTACCGTTCAATTTCAATTTTATCATGTATTCCAAAAGTTTTTGAATCGCTTGTTGCTGAAGATATGTCCAGTAAAATAAGGGATCGTATTATTCCAGAACAACATGGATTTTTTAAGGGTCGATCAGTTGAAACTAACTTATTGTTCTTTTTACATTTTTTATTGGATGCTTTAGAAAGTAAATCACAAGTTGACTGCATTTATACAGATTTCTCTAAAGCATTTGACACAGTTAACCACAGTATTCTCTTAGACAAGTTGCAATCCTTCGGTTTGCCTGTTTCACTACTATCTTGGCTAAACAATTATCTAATTGGTCGTAGGCAAATTGTTAAGCTTAAAAGTACTTATTCTGATGAAATTAATGTCTCTTCTGGTGTGCCTCAAGGTTCTCATCTGGGACCACTATTGTTTAATGATATTAAGCAAATCTTAGGTGATGTAAAATTTTTAATGTTTGCAGACGACCTAAAAATTTTTAAAAGAATCACTTGCATTAATGATTGTATGACGTTACAACAAGCCCTAAATAATTTTCAGATATGGTGCGAGCAGAATGATTTATCGCTTAACGTTTCTAAGTGCCATTGTGTAACATTTTCACGTTTGAAAACTATTATTAATTACTCTTACGTCATTAATTCAGAAATTTTAACAATAAAAGACACCATTCGTGATTTAGGAGTTCTTTTTAATTCTAAGTTATCTTTTGTACCTCATGTGGAGCGTATAATTTTTAAAGCTAATCAAATGCTTGGTTTTGTAAAAAAAACTACTAATGTTTTTTTGGATATTAATTGTATAATTACTCTTTATAACGCATTTATTAGATCAACTCTTGAGTATTGTACTACTGTGTGGTGCCCCTATTACTCCGTTCATAATGACAGAATAGAGAGTATCCAACACAAATTTTTAAAATATCTTGCTTATAAATCTAATTTAATAAATGTCAATAATATTTCCTATGGGACGCTTGAAAGTATGTTTCATCTTACCAATTTAAAAACCCGGCGGGTCCATTTTGATCTTAAGTTTATTTATAAATTGTTTAATGATAAAATTGATTGTCAGGATATTCTTCAGTTTTTTACATCAAATTTTTACAACTCAAAGTACTCTATGCGTAGAAATTATATCTTTTATGTACCAATTAGTCGTACAAATTATTTTTACTATTCACCTTTATAGCGTATCATGATGCATTCAGATAAATATTTGTGTAATATAAATAAATTGTACGTTCCTTACTCTTTATTTGTTAATAAACTACCTAGTAGTTTATAGTAAATTGTTGGTCCAATTAAATATTGTATTAAATTGTGCTTTTCTGTTGCTTAGTTGATATTTGTTATTCTTTTACAATGTAAATCTAACTTAATTGTTATAGTTGTTTTCTTTATTGTATTTTTTTTTTTTGTAAAATTGGCAATTGCCGTTAATAAAGATTTGATTTGATTTGATTACGCTACTGTGTACTGTAATGGGGAAAAAGACTATTGGCGGTATTTGACTCTTGTCGCATTTTGCAATTTTCCTCTTTGAAGTTTCGTTTGATGTACAGCGCGCCGTCGGCATTTGTTTACGTTAATATCAATGGGTTACGAACCGACTTAAAAATCGGACAGTAAATACACAAAATTGATATCAATAGAAGTGAAAACTGTTTAAATATGAAGAACCTAGTTAATTAATTTAAGTATATATTTTGTAAGAATATTTTTATATTATCTTTCTAAGAGTCATTGACGAACAATTGAATAGTAAAGTAGAGATAAAATTTTCAACATATATAAACTTAGGAATACTCGGAAATACATCTGGCAACCTAGATTCGAAAGTCGGTTCCTTTGTTGAGGTTAGAAGGCGTGGTTGTCTTTTCACATTAACATTAGTTAAACTATAACCACATATATACAAAAACAAGACACTATCTTAAGAGGCAGTATTACGATTTCGGTCAACAGGTAATTTATACCAAGATTTCAAATATAGTTTTTTGATATCCCAACTCATGCTCTCAATAATTATCACTAAAACGTTTTCGGCTATTTATACATGTTTGGAACAATAAATAAAAGTTAAAAACTCTTTAATTACATCCCCATTTGAATCAATCAGCAGAGCTCCATTAGTTGAATTCTCCAACGTAGTTAAATGAGGAGGAGCAAATAGAGTATGAAACTGTACAGATGAAAAAGGATCTTAAAGGTGTGGCACGGGAATTGTATTTGAGGATTGGCTGTGATAATTGTGAGGATGCTTAAGGATGTGAGGACTGCATTTGTTGCTGAGGTGGTAAATAAGTTGAAGATTGGTTGTGGTATTGTGTAGCTGATAAGTTATAAAGTGGAGTATTTGGTGATTGGGTACGGTACTGTATGGATGGTGAAGGATACGGGGATTGGTGTGGTAAAGATAATGTTTGAAAAGGAGCATAAAATTCACTCTGCAAAAACGTTGGTCGTCAAGAAGTGAAGGTTTGATATGCAGCCATTTTCGAAAACTTGCACCTACATTTCTGACAACAAATGGCACATCAACATGCGCAAAGTGTTGCGCGACGTCTGAAGTAACTAAATCCGTTTATAAATTAGGTGTCTAAATGATTTAGTGAGTCAGTAGCCGTACTTTTTCATAAATTTAGAAACTTACCTTCCTAAATGCGATTTTACTTGTCTGAATTTAGTGACTGATTTACTTAGACGACTGAATTTAGTAAGGTCTAATAAGCCTTTAAGTGTAAATGAAACATCATTGTCTGACTTTTTAAATCATTCATCGAATCAACACCATTTTCTTAGGTTAAATTTTTTTTTTTTTAGTTAAAGTTTAATAAATGCTTACATAACTTCCGTTTTATTCTTAATTTTTAATATTAGAATGAACTTTATTTTACTTAGCTCTAGATTATATTTCATTTACTTTAAATAATTGATTATTAGCATTAATTCTGGCCGGTTTAAAAAACAAAAATATTGTAAGTAATACGTCCCAAAAGTGCTTTTACTGGACTCGCCTGCGGCTCGCCCTGCATTTGCCCACTCGTCCAGTAAAATACCACTTTTGGACTTGTTACGTAAACTACTAATAATTCATTAGACTTTAAAAACAGAAATAGCTTGTATCAGTCTGTCCCAGGTCTGTACCTACTTGCTACTAAACGTCTTTTGACGCCATGGAATGGGTAAACTCCTATTTCTAATTAGGTATACTATTAGAATCAAGATATTTTTTTGAGATATTCATAATGAAAATTATTTGATTCGTACTTATATAAATCCTGTATTTTTAAGGACCTCTTGTCATCACAAAAAGTTTAATGATTAATTACTTTTAGTATTTTATTTAGCAATAGTTTCTGCAATAAGTTTATATTGTTCAGGTACATTCCTCCCCAAGAAATAATACTATTGCTGAGAGGCAGTGAAAAAGTGCACAATATATAATGATAAGACAGTCAAATCATAAAACTTTGGATAAGTGGTAAAAAATGCAGGTAAGATATTTAGTTTTGTTTATAACGTAATCAATGTGCTTCGTCCTTCTCATCTTTATATTGTTCTAACTGTCATGAACAAACTTGTAAAAATTCTCATAGTTGCTACATTAATCTCAAAAAGAAACTGAAAGTACAATTGACTATAACGCTGATATTGACTTAAATAATCAGAATTTGAAATATCATCTGCAAGACAAAGCTTTTGATGATACCTACTGATAATTAGAAATCTTAACTGCAATACCAAGAAGCAAGAAAGCCCGATTAGAATAATTGTTTTTTTAAACTGTTTGATTTTTTGTAAATTGAATTTATTTGTTTAACATAAAAATATATCTCTTGTATAAAATTTACTAGAAAAATTTATCATTTAAAAAAAATATTCTGCGAAATCTATTGGATAGATTTTATTGATTTTTTTATAGTTTAAAGTTTATAAGTAAAAAAAGTATTTTTTTTGTTTTTTACTTGTTCTTTTTTTTTGAATAATCATCAATGTTGCGCAACTTTTCTAGAAAAAGGATAATATGTATAATTATTGTTTTATACCTAGTTTTTAACCAATTTCAACAAAAATTTGCGGATTTTCTATCTACAGTCAGCTAAAAACAGATCAGTTCATCTAAGTATTTGGTAGAGTGCAGATCGGTTTACTAGCAGTAGCGAAGGTGTTTATATCTTTCAAATTATGTGTTTCATTGTGTTGTTTAAAATACACTATGGAGTGTAAAAGCCAAATTAAAAATAAAGTTTTGAGTCGTCTAAACATGGAGTTAATTAGAAAGTTTTCATTTAATATAGGCAAATAAATAACAAATATTATTTTAGAATCTTTAAATTTTACTTGCGTAGCAGCTAGTTGATAGTAATTGTATGGATTTTTGAAATTAATAATTTTTGATTCGCCATGTATTAAGAAAGCTCGATCTCGTAAATGTAGCAATTGATTTAGAGAAATAACCCATATATGAAAATTTCCTAACTTTGCAAAAATTATGAAGTTTTATTCATTAAATTTTGACAATTTAAGATTAATTGGTCAAGAGCGTTTAGCAATCGAATATATATGAACATTTCGTCTGTGAAATTTTTTGATTGGTTATAAATTTCTTATATACTTTTTTGTACGAGTATCTGATTATGATATAGACTGCTAATTGTTTTCTTATAATATTCAATAAGATGAACATAGTTTGAGAATTGGAGTTTAAGTTAATGAGAAATTAAATTTTGAATTACAGTAAATTTCTGAATTTGAGCAATATATTTCATTTCGTCATCATTTTCTAAAGTTCCAAAAAACCATCTACTTGCCTTGCCAGTTCCATCGAATTAACCTCTTTTATTTCTTTTATTATTAGAGAAAACGAAATCGTTTATTTTTATTTAGTTCCAGTCAATAAATATTTTCCATGTTCAAATAGATTATTGATTTAATTAATATCGTTAAAATTAGAAGATTTTAAATATATTTCTTATGTACCTACTATAAAATAATTCATTTTTCCTGAGTTGAGATGTTAATAGTTCTGTTTCTATTAAATGTAAGAAGGTATGTTTTGTCACTAGGAGTTTAGTTTGGTCTAATTCTAATAGTAGTAGGTGATTTTAGTTGTTGTAAGTCGTCGTCTTCAGATTTGGTAAGTATTGGAAACAGAAGGATTCGTAGTCGGAACTGTGATGTCGTCATCCTGTAAATTAATTATTGTATTTAGTCAGAAAATTCTTATTTTTAGATTTGTAAAAGATTCTATTTTTTGTCGTGACAATTTTTTTTCCTAAGTCTCTTTTTACTTTCCTTTTAAAAAACGGGGTTTAGATTTATTTCTCATTGCTTCTCTGTTCTTTATAAATATGTCTTGTCCTTCGGCATAATCTACTGGGTCTTGTCTAGTTAAGTTTCGTGTTCTTATTAAAATGTCTTTTCGTTGTACAGTATTGTCATAAATGTTTCTGTATAATGTTCTAAGTATTAATTTTATTTTATTAATAAGGTCATTAATCATACTTTCTTCTGTTAAGTCAAAGGGGTCAAGAGCTTTAGTGTTGCCAAAAATTACGAATGAACACGATAAATCCAGAAATTATATCCGATTACTGCGTATTCCATGATTTGTCCAACGGCCATATTTGAAAGTTCTAGTTTAGTTCTAAATAAAATGAATTAAGTCTTCCAAAACTGACAACGAATTTACGCCTGTATCTAGTAGATAGGCCTTGGTATATTTTGAAAATGAATCAAAGATTGCAAGAAATTTTGTATTTAGAATGTGGAAAACATCAATGTGAATTGTTTTAAAGACTTAGCTAGGTGTAACTGTTAATGAAAATTTTACTTATGGTGGGTGTCTATCATATTTAGCTTGATTGAATATATCACATATGTTTATAAATTTGGTAATGTCTAAAATCATGTTTGGCCAATAATACTTAGATTTTAAAGCATTTTGTATTTTGAATCTTGTAAATATTAAGAACCTTTCCACCAGATTTAAAAATCAATGAGATCTCTTGCATTCAGACCTCTTGATACCACATCAGCAGGATTTTCCTTCGACCCAACAAGCCTTTAAATAGAATTGGAAGGACATTCCTAAATAACTGCAATTTGATTAGAAACAAAGATATAATAATATATTATAAATAAAAATATAGGTAATGTTCTTTTTTGCACACAGAACAATTATTCCAATTGCATTGATTTAAATGATGCAAAGAAAAGCATATTAAACACAATTTATAGAAAAAACAAATTGCTGTCTTTGAGGGACAGACAGTTGTTTAGATTTAAAACATTTAAATAATTTGTGATTAATTTACTCACAGTTAGCGCAAACTTGCTTACTACGTTTTTCAGTAAAATGTGAAACTTTTCTAATTGGTGGCGAGAGATTCTCTTCCGCTTGATAACTATTCTCTATAAAGTTTAAAAAGTTGGAATCTTACTGGTCTTCTTTCCAATTCATACGCCTTTCTATTGCTATTGATTTTTAATTTTTAGTTAATATGTAAATTAGAATTAAATCCCATTCCTGAAGAGGAATATTTTAAATTCAGGGTTTTTTTTCTAATGGCAACCACAAATTCTCGTAAATTATTGACATTATTCTTATTCATAGATGGAATTTCTATCAGACTCTTAATATGTAAATAAATACTCGCGAATCTGTTTTTAAATCTTTCATTTAAAATACCGGTAAATATGCTGCAAGTAAAAGTAAGTGTTCAACAAGTTTGAGAGGTTCAACTTTTAGAAATAATTTTAAATAAATTAATTTTTGAATCTCTACCAATTGGGGATTATTTAAAACTAACGCTTTAAGAATATCTTAAAAAATGGCCCAATTTTATTGAGAACCCGTAAATTTTTCTATAATATTTTCTGGCATTTTATTACCGCTTAGAGACTTATGATTTGATTGACTGTTTTGAGCATCAGAAAAAGTTCTGGTTCGCTTCTATTAAATAATAGTATATTGTTTTATGAGCAAGGAATGGTACTCATTTCCCACGAGTACGAAGTGGGAAATGAGTCATTCCTTGCGAGTCAAACACTATACTTTTTCTACGGTTACAGAAAATAAAAATGAAATTATATATTTATTCAATGATCTTTAATGCATAACAAAACAATACAAAGTATAGGTAATAATTAGTAAAATTAACTATTTTTATTATTTACAATATTTACAGTTATCAAGCTGCAGTTATTAAATTGAATCTGTGCGGCATCTGAAATTTCAATTGTCTGTTTTTCAATCTTTTTACCATTATTAGTAATTTCGGCAGAAGTAGAAGGTAAACTTTCATTGCCATTTATAGATGACGCTATTTTATTAGCAATATTAAATTTGTTAGCCATCGAATCGTCAATGTAGCTTTCAGCTACCATGGTTAACTTCCAGCCGCCATGTCTCTTTAAAGAAGTGATATCTTCGCCAGCATCTATCAAAATAGTTGCTGATGATCTGCGAAAGCAGTGGCCTGTATATAATTCCGGATTGGGAAGCTTTAAAAAGGAGGCAATTCTTTTTCCCGCATAAGCTATTTTATTTATTCCAACTCTTTGTATGGTACATTTACCTTTTTGATAATTTATAAAAAAAAAATTTTGTTCAATATTTCTGGGACGCAGATCAACATATTTTTTAAAAATATTATAAAAAGAACCGGTTATAGTGAATTTTCGGGTTAATTTATTTTTTGAATTTGGTATCTTAACCAGAACAGCAGAATTTAAATCCTCAAAATCTGAAATTGTCATTTTATATAATTCATCGCGTCTACAGGCACCCATAATTCCCATAATCAAAATAACCTAAAAAAATTATTTAATAATAAATAATCTAGAAAATTAGAAACAAATATCTACCTTATCAAGAAGATAAAGTTCATCGGGGGCATTATTAATAAATTTATTAATATCTTCGGAGCTGAAAATCTTTGATTTCTTTGATTTAAATCCATCTGATTTTCTTTTAATGAAAGCTTTCAATTTTAAATATTTAGCGATATTAACATTTTTTTCAATATTAATCATGGTTCTCAACATAGAATATTGAGACCATAACGTTGAGGCCTTAAATTTAATCGATATTTCAGAAAAATAGGCTAAAACTACACTTTCTGAGATGGAATTTGTGCCTTTTTTCTTTTGCCAATCCACAAAGCTTTCATAAGCATTCCGATATTTATTTTTTGATATTTCGGGAATTAAATTTTGGCAAGCTTCGTTTGCCGCCTCTCTTATATCTGGAGGAGTTAATTCTGTGTCACTTTCATCACTTATACTAAACATTTTCTAAGTATTAAAATAAAATAATTTAATTATAAGTATGAACACTATGCGATTATTAAATATCTGTCACTGTCAACAATACAGATCATCAATAGCAACAGCACAGGCACCAGTATACTTGATTTGACGCAACAATAAAGGAATGATCACTTTGTTTTATCAGATAAGGAAATGAGATATTTCTTTTTAGGCAAATACAACGTACCCCTTTCCTTTATAAATTATTGTATATAAATGTCATTTTTGTATAACAACCGTAGAAAAAATATTTAAATTGGTTTATAGTTGAAAATATTTGTTTTCAGTTTCTGAACGGTTTCCAATTTTAGCTATATCTGTTTCTAATTCTTTAATTGTATCCTAAGCAATTAAAAACTTTTCAAAAGCTTTTTCTAACATTTGTAATCTACTTAAATAATAATATTTTTTTAAAAGATTATCAATATTTGCCTCTACAAATGTAGCTATCTCTGTTCTAGTAGCCTTTACATTTTTTCTAACACTACAAGCCTGTGTTAACTCTGTTGCCATTTCGTGTATACCTATATATTAGTAGTTTTATTTATTTTTTAAAGTCTGTTTAACTAACTGTGAATAAATATAAAATTATCAGACTCTAATCTTTGATCCAATTACAAGTTATTCTAGCTCACTAAACAGCACTAAGTATAATCACACTTAACACTTTAATTTTTTTTAATAAATCCTGCAATGGTATAATGTCCACTTCAACTTATTTTTAATCTTGTACAACATTTGATAACCAGTGTATAATTCTCTGTGTTATTTGTAAATAGAATTTTTTCTTAGCTATCAACTCATGTATATTGTATTTTTCTTCATAGGACATATAAATTCAATTTTGACATAGTCACTTTGAACATTGTTCATTGTTTATTGATCTTTATTTAAATCGTTATCTATGCCATAAATCCTTATAAGAGGATCATACTTTTCAGCAAACTAAACTTGTGCTAGGTTACCAAAGTCTTCCTTAATAGCTGATTTGACATCTTTACTTTAATTTCTAGTGCATTTTACTATTATACTGTTTTTTCCTTTCCTAATATTAATAATTGTTTCTTTTTTGTTTTGATCAAAGCAGTTTTTGTATTCACATAGGTAGTTACTTTTACTTATGGTACTATTTGGAGTAATAATAATAGTTCTAACATTTTTGTTATTATTATAAGTATCTTATCAAAATGGTTTGAATACATCATAACTGCATTTGCATAATTACAATTTATAAAGGTGCTATTATTTTTAAGCGCATGAGCGCAGATCTAAAAAAATTATTACTTTCAATTAGTTTATCATTATTTTTTGTTAAATTTTTTATTTGTTCTTTAACATTTTTAATCTCTTTTAATAACATATCCATAGAAAGTACTGTACAGGTGCATTCACTAAGATTATCTAGAATGTCTTTCAAATCAGATGTTGCTGAAAGATCTTGTTTTTCCAAATTTAAGATTTTATTGTAGGTATACAAATTCACTTTTTATACGAAGCATTTCAATTTGATCAAATTTCTTATATTCACATCTTGCACATCTTTGGTATTGTAGCTTTTGTCATGCTTAAGGCATAATATTAAAACACTTATGGGGACTTTTACACAATTTATTTACAAAATTGTTAAGATACACAGAACTCTGCTGGATAACGTCTAAACTGCTTGACAATACAATGAACTCTTGTGAATATTTGAACTTGAACTGACGTTAACTGCCCATACACCCCCTTATATACAACTTTATTTAATCTAGTCAGTGTGTTTAGATCTTTCTAGAATTTTCTAGAAACATTATTTAATCTAGTCAGTGTTTTTAGAAGTTACTAAAAATCAACTGTCAATAACAATCTTTTAAATTACGGTGCCTTCCTTTACGGTTATCCCGTTACAATATTAAAGAATTTGTGATAAAAAAAACCTTTGCCTTCCTTGACTGTTTTTCATCAAAAACTTTTACAATAAGGTACATCCCACAATATACATACAACCTAACTTAATTCATTTTGCGGATGACAATAAATATTTAGTTTGGAGATACATTTCGATCGTGTTTACTCGCTGACGTTGTGCCGACGAATTATTGTTTATGTTATTTTTCACTACCGTTAAGCGATAACGGAGCACAAAACATACGTCTTTACAATTTGAAAATTATACTACTATATATTATTTGATTTAAAATATAATTTTATGATAGTATTTATTTAAAATTTATTTTTACTGTTTTATTTAATCTATTAATAATTTTTTTTATCTAAAAAATATAGTTAAAACAATCCATTTTTCCGGCTTTCCGTCTGTCAAAGATAGCATAGCATTCTTTATTAGTATATTTTAACCTGAGAAAAAATAACATTTTTCTTTTTATAAGGTCTAAATTGTATAATTTTCCCATTTTACAAAAAATATATCATTTGTAAGTGATTTAGAACTAGCATGGCGGGTAAACTGAAGAGAATGGACAAACACAAAATTTTCTTGGGGGCGTTTCAACTCTGTTATTACGATCCGTTGTCTCGTGTAATTTCTAACACAAAAGGGGCATAAACAGATGATTTATTACGTTGCTATGATGATCCTTGAATCTGTCGAGAGTTATATATCTCAAATATACGATATGTTTCCATCAATCGTAGTAAGTATAACGGATTATCTTCGTTTCTGATGAAATAAGATGGATAGAGGATAGACGGATTTCTTCGGATACAAAAAAAAATAATTAAGAAAAAATAAACATAAAAGAAAAAGTATAATGATAAGAAATACCGATAGATTTTACGAATTTACGATAATTTAAATTTCTGCTTATTAGTTTAATAAATAAAGTTGTTTTGCTATAATATAATAAAATATATTATTTTTGAACTTATTTTTACACATCAAATTGATGACATTCCATCTACCGTTCTAGTAAGTTTTAGAAATAAATTAGTTTTAACTTTAAACAATTTATATACAAAAATTAAGGACAAAACTTCTTTATTGCAAAATGAAGAAGTAATTGTAATCAAAATTACATTGAACAAACTAAAAGATTACTAAAAAACTGTATTACTAATCACAAAAGTGATTGTAGATTACATCAAGAACGTTGTGCTTTAGCTAATCATGTTAATAAAACAGGTCACTTAATGAATTTTAATGAAACAAGAATTTCAATTTCTGAAAAAAATTAATTGAAATGGCCTTTTTAACTTATCTAGATTTAAATCTTTTTTCATTAATTACCACTAATGTCATAATTACTTGGTTATTTATTAAGCGACTTCAAAAAAGGAGAAGGTTATCAATTCGACCATATTTTTTATTTTTTTTTATGGATGTTACCAAATATCTTCGGTGTTTATAATCCGATTTTAAAAATTCTTTTTGCATTTAAAAGAGCAGAGTATCCCATTGGTCCCATAAAAGGTTGGTTAAGATCTAATCATCAATGTGAAAGATATTCCAGTAAATACCACAAAAATCAACAGAATGAGCTCGGCAATTAAGTTATTATGTAAATAATGATGTATAACACAAAAACATAATAATTAGCGTGTTACTGTCCCACTATAACCGATTTAAAACAAGAGGGGGTTCTTAATTCGACCATAGTTTTTTTTATGTTACCGAATATCTCTGGTATTTATAATTCGATTTAAAAAAATCGTTTTGCATTCAATACAATAGACTGAATAGAGTGTTCGTTTAATCCCATAGAAATTTGATTAAGGTCTGGTCATCGATGTAAAAGATATTCCAAGAAACACCACAAAAATCCATAAAAAAAGCTCTGCTGTTAAGTTAATATGTCAATAATGATGTATAACATAAAAAGATAATAATTAGCCCGTTACTGTCTCACTCTTAAGCCAAAGACCTTTTTTCACAAGGAAAAGGAATGAGCATTTCATCAATCCTCTTGCTCACTGCGTGTTGGTGATTTCAGACAATTAAGGCCACGTTCCATCACGATGTTTTCCACGTGCTTCGTGTTTCTAGGTGTTAGACGATTTACTTATGCCTCCAAAAAGTCACATTGGTACATGTCGGGATTGCTGGGGATTGAACTCAGTACCTCTTCCACGGTATTTGAAAGGTTTTGAAAATAGTACATTATGAATCAAGTAACAACTAAAAATGATAAAATAAAAACTCAAAAAAAATAAACCTCCTTCAAAAAAACATGTAAGCCAGAAATAAAATCTTTATTTCTTAAAAAAAATAGAAGCAACTAGGCATCTGATTTCGATTTCCTTGAAGTCGGCTTCAATGGAAAATTACCCTTTATTTTAATCTTAGCTATTAAATCTAGATTTTGAATGTTAGTAACTCAAATCGTTTACAAAGCTCGCTCATGGGTCAAACACACTTGCTGTAATATGCAATTTACTCCACTCGTAAAGTAATATACTAATAATAGATTTTTACTTACATTCTGTCACTAATGAAATATTTAAGCTACTTGAAAATGAAATAAAATATATTTCGAAGGCTTCATTTTTACTAAACATTTATCTTTTTAGCAAATATTATTATTTAATTATATATACGTATATAGGTATGTATATGTATATATTATTTAAAATTAATCAGTTGCCATATTGTTAGTGTAGGTACTTCTTACCCTTTAAATTCTTACTCTATATCCTTCGTTAATCCAACGCATCATATTCATCTCCTTCACTTTTTAATTTTCTTTTGCTCTTTTGTTATAGATACCAAAATATTCTACAATACATTGAGAAAAGAACAACACTTATAATAACATAAAATATCTCTAGCACCTGTCAACTGTAAAATATTGTATGCTTAAAGAGGATAAAATTCCCGATAAAAATATCATTACTCCCGGAACTCTACATCGATTATTTATAATTTAAATCTAATGGATAAAGGTAAATTGTAATTAATTGTAGAGGAGCAATCAAATACTATACAAGTTAAAATAATATAAATAATACTAATAATATAATATGCAACAAGTTACCAAGAAAAATGATACTCAAAATTTAGGAAAAAAGTGAAGATGAAAAATAAATAAAGAAAAATAAAAATAAGAATCATACGCGAAATAATTATTACAACTAAGAAAAAAAATCAAATAACTGCCTAACAGTAAGTTTGCAATTTCACAATAAAAGTTTTAAATCACTATAAATCGAGCAAGCTAAATAAAAAAATTCGAAAAGAGGTTGACCTTAAAGGCCATCCTTGCAACTTCCCGCTAGTTTTAACCGTAAAGCTATAGTAACGTGACGTATTTTGACGTTTTTAACTTTTTTGACTTTTTTTGAAATATTTAAAAAGCGCGTTATTCGATTTTAATGTTCAAGATGGCATTCGACGCAGTTTTTTGAGACCTAAATACGTTACTAGAGTGCAAAATCGATTAGTCAAAAAATCTGAAAAAAAATCTTGAATCTTGAAAAAAAACACTTTTTTTGAAATTTTTCGACAACGATATCTCACGAACGAATCAACCGATTTTTATTTGCAAAACAGCATTCGATGTGGCTTTATAAGCTTGAGAGCTGATTAGGTTATGAAATTGATCGATGCAATAGCCAAAAAGATATGCCCAAAAAACATCATTTTTACCAATTGTTTTTTTCGGTTATTTTGAAATTTCTCGAAATCTACCGGCTCGAATCGGTTTAAACTTACAGGGAATCTAAGTTAGATAAAACTCTTTGGAATGCTTTTTATTTCATTCCGATCGGTCAAGCCGTTCAAAAGTTGTAAGAGGTTTACATACATCCACACACACACACACACACATCCACACGTACATACAGACATACAGACACCCTCGTAAAAATAGTCAGGGGAGGTTCCTAAGACCTCAAAACGTTGAGATCCGATGAAAACTCGATTTTCGAAAAACGGGGTGAAACCAATAACTTCCCGATTTTAAAAAAAAATTTAATTTTTTTTAGCGGGAAGTTAAAAATTCGAAAAGAGGTTGACCTTAAAGGCCATCCTTGCAACTTCCCACTAGTTTTAACCGCAAAGCTATAGTAACGTATTTTGACGTTTTTGACTTTTTTAAAAATATTTAAAAAGCCATAACTTTTTAACGCGTTATTCGATTTTGATGTTCAAGATGGCATTCGACGCAGTTTTTTGAGACCTAAAAATGTTACTAGGAGTGCAAAATCGATTTGTAGAAAAACCTCTAAGTTATTTAAAACAACACTTTTTTTGAAATTTTTCGACAACGAGATCTCACGAACGAATTAACCGATTTTAATTTGCAACACGGCCTTCGACGTGTTTTTTTAAGCTTAAAAGCTGATTAGGTTATGAAATTGATCGATGTAATAGCCAAAAAGATATGCCTAGAAAACATCATTTTTACCAATTGATTTTTTCGGTTGTTTCTCGAAATCTACCGGTTCGAATCGGTTCAAACTTACAGGGTAGCTAAGTTCGATAGAACTCTTTGGAACACACACACACACACACACACACACACACACACACACACACACACACACACACACACACACACACACACACACACACACACACACACACACACACACACACACACACACACACACACACACACACACACACACACACACACACACACACACACACACACACACACACACACACACACACACACACACACACACACACACACACACACACACACACACACACACACACACACACACACACACACACACACACACACACACACACACACACACACACACACACACACACACACACACACACACACACACACACACACACACACACACACACACACACACACACACACACACACACACACACACACACACACACCCGTAAAAATAGTCAGGGGAGATTCCAAATACCTCAAAATCCGATAAAAACTCGATTTTCGAAAAACGATTTTAATTTTTTTTTATTTTGTTAGCGGGAAGTTAAAAATACTATTACTTTCTAATAAGACAAGGCAATGAAGTACTGAACCTACCAACAAAAAGGCGGATTTTAATGATTCTTTTTGCAGTTGATCTGTAAGAGCGTCAGGAAACTTCGTGACTTTATGCTATTATTTAATATTGGAAAACTGTATTTGTGCATACAAAAAATGTATTTTAAAAGCGCATATCAAACAGAACTCGTTATTTATTGGTTAAAATGAGTCCAATATTGTAACCCAGGGGTTTCTGGGGTCGCTAAAAATGAATATATCATTGAAAGTGATCTACGGAGTACCTGGTGCCCAGGATACGTTCTGTTTACATCGCCTTCTGGAATTTTCGATAATCTTGCTATAAAATTAGTCAAAACTCAATATTCAGTTATTTTTGGGCTCGCTGAAAACGAATATGACATTGGAAGGGATTTCTGGAGTACCTGGTGCCCAGGATACTTACTGTTTACCTCGTCTCCTCAAGTTTTTGGTAATATCGTTAAATAATTACTCAAAACCCAATACACGGAATTTTGGGCTAACCAAAAACAAATTATTCGTTAAAGTACCTTGTGCACATGATACCTATTATTTACTCGTCTTCAGGAGTTTTCGATAGATTCATTAAACAATTAGACAAAACTCAATACTAACGGTTTTTTGTGCTCTTTGAGAACGTATATAATACTGAAAGCGATCTAGTAGAAGCCAAAACCCATTTTTTAAAATTTTGTGCAAAAACCCTCGAAATAAGTTTTGATTAATTCTATAACGATATTACCAAAAACTCAAGGAGGCTAGGCATACAGTGAGTTCTCTGGGCACTAGATACTGCGTAGATCAGTTTTAATGTATAGGACTATGTCTAATGATTTGCTGACCATCAAGTCATGGTGCGATTCGAACCTTCTATGTTTTAATGTTGCGAAAACTAAAATTTTTTTATATAACAGTACGTTACAACCTTTTGTGCTTGAGTCCTTAGGTCTTATTGTGGACAATTCACTGAAGTGGCAAACGCACATTGAAACCCTTTTAAAAGAACTGAATTCGGCATGTTTTGCATTACGATCGGTCTCCGGGAAGCTCAACACATCAATAGCTAGAACGGCCTACTTTGCCCTGTTCAAATCACATCTGCGATACGCTCTTCCTTTCTGGGGCACCTGCACTCGGACTCAATTCGATTGTATATTCAGACTTCAAAAAAGAGCTATCCCATATCCATATCTTTAAAAAATATTAAATATTAAAACCTTCTTCTTTGTTTTTTTATGAATCGATTTGCTTATTTCGCAAGGACCAAACAAATGTTTCGGAAAGGCCTCTTCATGGCTATTCAATTAGAAATGCGGATCATAATTTTCGTCTCCGAATTGGTCAAAAATTCGATTCTGTACAACGCAAAAATTGCATAATCACATGTGCCGTTTGCGATTAAGTCCATATCAGCCCCTGCTCTATTTCGTAAGACTAAAATCATATTTGCTAGAAAAACCATTTTTGCAGTAAGCGATTTTTTGAATAGTACGAACATTTCGCACACTGGTTAATAGGATGATATTCATCTGTTTAACGTGTGATGCATTATGTTTACTGTTTAGAACTTGGGTTTAGGAAATAATATATATGTTTTTTATATTGTTTGGTAAAACAATTTTGTTTTGTTTTGTCAACTGACTTTGTTTATACTAAATGTTTATAAAATATTTATGTGTAGGTATGTGTATATGTATATGTGGTTAAACTAGATTCTAGTTTATCTGGTATTGGCTTTGTCTACACAATTTTTTGTAAATTTTTTAAAAATAACGCATATTTTATTTGAAAGTATGGAATCATTAAAAATGTAGCTGTACCTACCCTGAAATACTATATTTAAATCTAAACAAATTGAAACGTACACATATTCCCATTTTGATGCTTAAGAAATATACTTGAGTAAAATCTCAAAAATTAGACAGTATTTTCCCTAAATACATTTATTTTGTATATAAAGGTAAACAAAATCCTGAATATAAAGGAAACGGAGCTAGAGAGAAAATTGAATAAAAAGTTTTACTGACATGTATTGTTAAATTTCATCTCTACTGTGAAAATTTCAGTAGAAACGATCTAAACGAAAACAGGTTAACAACGGGTCACTGGTTTCCTTTCTAAACATTTTCCACACGTCATGTCCATCAAAATAATTTGAAAACAACTCGTAAATCATCTTTCTGGGATTTTGTAGAGAAAATATGATACGGTTTACTACAAATTTATAAATATATGTAAGGGAAGCAATACATGTTTGGTTAAGTATTGTTATGGAAAGCAAAGTAAATAAAAAAAATTTAGGCTCGAAAATAAAATAAATTAGGTTTCTTCTCTTATACAAGTTATAAATAAAACTTTTAAAGTATTTTTTTACATTTATATAAACTTTTACAGTTTATTGATTCTTTTGTTTTTATAAACCATGAAGTAAAGCAAATAAAGCTATAATAAAATTTCATAACGTGTCATTCCTTTCATTTACTTTTGATACACTCTCGTAAAGTTTGGGTTACTACGGAAACATTCAAGTAATACGGGTTTTTTGTTTTTTATCGTTTTTCATCTTCCATTTTTTTACACATATTATTTTTTATCATTTGTTACCTAAAAGTATCGAGACTTTTATTGTAACAACAACTACAGGTTCTACTCAACATACCACTATTGCACATCTACATACAGGGCGAGGCTATGGCAACTGCTCACAGGCTGCTACAAGGCCAGGTCCCGATTACCTTATTAAAAGGGAAAAAACAAACAGAGTTTATATGATAGGGTTAAGGCGGGTCAAATAATAAGCATGCCTCAGGATAGAATAGTCCCTAGGTATAACTTTGTGAGAAACTTTCGAGTAGAAATACTGGAAAGGGACTCATGGAACAATGGCTTCCAATCCAAGGATGGTTAATCTGGTATACCAATGGCTCAAAGACTAAGAAAGGCACAGGGTCAAGTATATACAGTAGAGGACACACGATAAAAGTCCAACTAAGTCTAGGTGCGTATGCCGTACTGTTTCAGGCTGAAGTAATAGCAATATAACACTGTGCAACGGAGATCGTAAGTCAGGGTATAACAGTCATATACTCGGACAGCCAAGCAGCTCTAAAAGCGATAGTCTCGGCACAAATAAGCTCACAGCTGGTGTGGGACTGCGTTAGGGCCCTGACACATCCCGCAAGTCAAAATTCTCTGACACTGGCATGGACACCAGGACACTCAGGGTTTCGAGGCAATGAGAAGGCTAATGAATTGGGCCGTGCGGAAGCTTATACCCCAATGATTGGCCCAGAACCATTCGGCGGGGTTGCTGGCACATCGGGCAAGCGACAAAACAAAGTCTTCATAAAAAGGCACTCGGCGAAGTTTACTGCAAAGCTACTATCACAAAGGTAAAACGATGTCAAAATGATTGTCAGTCTCTTGACAAAATATTATAGGCTCAGAAAACACATGAGTCAGCTGAACTTAGTAGATGAAGACATCTGTCGATTCTGCCAAGAGAAGGAAACCACATTTTATGTCCTATGCCAATGTAAAGGCCTTGCAAGGACGCGGTATCTAGTACTGGGAGAGGAGAAACCGGCTGCTCCAAGTTATGCGGAGAGACCACTCTCAAGGCTATTATGGCTTATTAAAAAGGCAGCGATGGACAAGGTGCTCTAATTCCATTCTTGGTCACAATAGATCTGCAAAGGTCGCAGTAATACAAGCTCAATAAACATCCAATCTAACCTAAAATTGTAACAACAATTTCATCAAATCTATTTGTAAATAAACTGAATATTTTTAAAAGTAGGTTCCTTGGGCCTTTATACATAGCGGTCATTCCACTGCTCAAAGTTATTTCCAAAACGCGTTTTCCGGTAGGACTTTTTAGTTCGTCAACTACACTTTTTTTATTGTTTTTAATTGACACCGAGAGTCGCAATTACGGAGCCAAACTAGCACTTTTGTGTAAAAAGCATATACATATGTCATATGTCAAACTAGCTTAACCATTTTATAACGCCCAATTGCAACCATGACCATATTTTATTGCAAATGTATTGATAATTTACTAGGCAGTAAAGCTAGCATAGCAATAACTCTATCTCGGTTACCAACAGGACTGCGAGGTTCGTAAAAGTGGAATATTTTTTTGCTAATTCATTTCTCTCGAATAGTGTATCAACCAAACCCCAAAAACTACCCTATCATCCCCTAACATGAATCTCAGCCTCAGAAGAATGCAAAAAACAGACAAAACAACGTCCCGATCGTGCGGTTAGTGGACTGTTCGGTCCGGGTGGAGTCTGACGTCACTAGTGTGGGAGACCACTCGATCTTTTAATTTTTTAGTGGTTTGACCTATATATACTTTGTCACAGGAGCCACAAGGTATTTCGTACACTACATCGGCTTCTGACAAAGGTTCTGTTTTGTCTTTTATTTTGGTGAAGACATTGGCAATCGTACACGATGATCGGTTGGCTATTTTCAATCCTTGTATACCTTTAAATAAACTAATAAGTTTCGGTGTTAAAGAATTTATGGACGGGAGGCTAGCATAGTGTACATCGGTAACATCCACCGGAGGGAAGTTCGGAGTGTTGTTCGAGAAAGTACTAGATGGCATGTTGAACAGTAAGTGATGTACCAGCTTTAAAGGATAGGAACTATGAAGATTTTAGCCAGTATGTGTAAGTTATTCATTCAATACCTCACGTCACTGATATTAAACACTCTTTCTTTCATTTGTTTCAGCAAGTTTACCTGCATAAAGTGTTTGTGGTTCGACCAATAACTGAGATAGGGTTCGAAACTTATCGGCTTCCTATACCAGTCCATCGATATTATTCGGTGGTCTCTCAAAAATCTGGTGTCTTAGAACGGTACAGAGAAATTGGAATCTTCCTGTTCTAATGTGAATTGAATGTGATTGTCGCAACTATTAAATGTGTCAAGTATGTTGTTTGTTTTATTTCTTGGTAATGTTACAATGATATCATCTATGTACTTTTTTTATAAAACCTAGTCTATACGGTAAGTTCGGTATTATTCTGTCTAAAAGGTCATCCATGACATAGTTTGTCAAAATAGGGAAATCTTGTCGCCCATTGGCATCCCAAAACATTGTTGGTAATGCATGTTGTCAAAAGTGAAGGCGTTATTATTAAAAACAAAGGTTGTGAGTTCTTCGAAGGTGTTCAGGTTTATTGAACAGTAATTTTTGATGCGGCTCAATTTGTTATTTATCGATTAAATGCAAATGTCTAAGTACACATTACTAAACAACGACTTCAAGTCTAGACTGGCTATTACGTAATTTTCTGATAGAACGAAGTAATTAATTAAAGATTTCACTTGAAAGGCGTCCTTTATGTAGTATTCCTGGTCTGTATCGTAAGCCCTCGTGAGGATATTCGTTAGGAACTTGGTGATGTCTTCAGTGGGAGTATTAATTGAAGCTATTATCGGTCTTATCGTAAGGGGAATCTTTGTTTTTTGCGGTTTGCCGGGTAAGCTAGTAGTTAAATTTTTTTATCTACGCGTATGTCTGTAAAGATCTATTGTACGGCCAGCAAGTTTGATAAGTTATTGAAACACTTATGGGGGCTTTTTACACAATTTATTTACAAAATTGTTAAGATACACTGAACTCTGCTGGATAACGTCTAACTACTTGACAATACAATGAACTCTTGTAAACACTTCACTCGAACTGACGTTAACTGCCCATGCCTCCCCTTATATACAACATTATTTAATCTAGTCAGTGTGTTTAGAAGTTTCTAGAATTTTCTAGAAACATTATTTAAAATGGTCAGTTGATATTTTTACAAACTTCTAAAAATCAACTGTCAACAACAATCTTTTAAATTAAGGTCCCTTCCTTTACGGTTATCCCGGTACACTATCTACACCACACACGTGGTGTAATGGTAAAATAAAAATGGCGCGTGCGTTTTAAAATAAAAATAAATTTTAAAACTTTAAACTATTAAGTATTGTGATACCAGATTATTGGTGTGTTACTTTACAGTCATTTTATTCTTCCAAACAATAATTCATTACTATTATCCAATGCTATTAATAAATTAATTTAAAAATACTTAATAATATGTTATTAACTGATGTAATGTACACTTCCCCTGAAATAAAAATAAAAGCGAAAATCACTGCAAACAATCTGTTACCGGCTAATTCAAGAGAAAAGTATGAAACAGTTTTTTAAAAATTTATGTCATTTTTCTCAATGTTAAAACCTATGATAAATATAAATCATAATGTAAATATTTGGGTCTACATGCAAAATAAAAACATCTAAATCTATTTTAAAGATACACCTCAAAATTTCTAATAGTATAACAAAAAGCCATTCATTTGCGTCCGATACTACAACACAAAATATATACAAAAATTGCTTTATTGTTATTAATAATCATCATTTGATTGCTTGAATTTGTAAAACAAGTTACGTTAAAATATAATAACTGTTCGATTTTTTTAAAAATTTTTGTCAGGTTTGCCACGTATTTTAATGAGTTTAAAACATAAATCAAATTAAGAATAATAAAGAAATTAACTAAAAGAAATACAACTCCAGCTGAGTTTGGTAGTAGTCTCTCTACTGGCAAATTAGTGCCCAGCTCAGCCGTAGAAATAAGTAAACAAATACTAGTGAGTCGCGCCACCGATTTAGACGGTCAAAATCGGAAACCCCTGATGTCCCAGGCACCACTTCACCCACTGGAGATAATCAAGTAAATTTAGAATATTTAACGGTTCTAATTAAATTAAATTATAACTGTAAATAACGATAAGTGAGCTAAATAAAACTAAAATATCCACTAGACTCTTCTTTAATGAACAATTAGAATACAGATTGTCAAGCCTCGTGCCTGACACACAATTGATGTTTATAGAATAAATTATACGAACAATAGAAAAAAAAATTATCAAAAAGGTGTGATCACACGCAACACAAAAACAAGGAAAAATAGCTTTAACTAAAACTAAGTCCGACTTAAAACTAATAGCTTATCTGTAAGTTTAAATGAATTGCCGCAGTCCTAGGCTTCACCAATACTTGGGTCGGTTCCAAAATCAAGCCTTATCCAAAACCAAAAAGGCTACACCAAACACAAAACGTATGCTCGAACCAAGTATCAGGCCTGCTTACAAAAGAAGCCTGTATCCAAGACTTATGCCTGTTTCTAGGACTTTTAGCCGGTAACTAAAACTGTAGCCGGTAACTAAAACTGTAGCCTGTAACTAAAACTGTAGCCGGTAACTAAAACTGTAGCCGGTAACTAAAACTGTAGCCGGTAACTAAAACCCTAAAATCGTAATTAAGCATTAACATTAGGTTAAAAAGATTTGAATGACTCCTTGAATTAATCTGATTTAATAACATTACTCTACTTTACTGACTTAAATACAATTTAAACACATTGACTGATATTTGTATAACAATGAAAGAATAAAAGTGAATTTAAATGAGTATTTCAACATTTAGAAGCTGATTTTTCTGAATTTATAATTAATGATCAGACTAATAATTAAAATAGGCTTAACAAACTTAATTTTGACTGGCTAGTCACTACAAAATTATAACAATAACCTAAATCAAGATTAAACGCAATATTAATTTATAATAGTACAAAATGTTAATTCATAATAGTACAAAGAATTAAAAGGAGTCCAGTTACACATAAATAATACCTAAATACAATACACGAATAAATACTCATAAAAATAAAGATTTTCAAATTAAAATTTCGTTTATATGGCGTTATTAATCTAGTAAAATATAAATTCGTGACTCACCTATTTAATATAGGGTTACTTTTCTCGATAAACTCACTCGTGACACCCAGGTGGTAGACGGGTAAATCAATCTTTTCGTTGCTAATTGCAGGTAACTCACCGTCTGAACGGTTTTAAACTTCCAAATCTACCTACTGTTTGTTTCCTGATCTATCTACATTTCGACCGAAATATCTGTCTGTAAAGATCTATTGTACGGCCAGCAAAATTGATAAGTTATTGAAACACTTATGGGGGCTTTTTACACAATTTATTTACAAAATTGTTAAGATACACTGAACTCTGCTGGATAACGTCTAACTACTTGACAATACAATGAACTCTTGTAAACACTTCACTCGAACTGACGTTAACTGCCCATGCCTCCCCTTATATACAACATTATTTAATCTAGTCAGTGTGTTTAGAAGTTTCTAGAATTTTCTAGAAACATTATTTAAAATGGTCAGTTGATATTTTTACAAACTTCTAAAAATGAACTGTCAACAACAATCTTTTAAATTAAGGTCCCTTCCTTTACGGTTATCCCGGTACACTATCTACACCACACACGTGGTGTAATGGTAAAATAAAAATGGCGCGTGCGTTTTAAAATAAAAATAAATTTTAAAACTTTAAACTATTAAGTATTGTGATACTAGATTATTGGTGTGTTACTTTACAGTCATTTTATTCTTCCAAACAATAATTCATTACTATTATCCAATGCTATTAATAAATTAATTTAAAAATACTTAATAATATGTTATTAACTGATGTAATGTACACTTCCCCTGAAATAAAAATAAAAGCGAAAATCACTGCAAACAATCTGTTACCGGCTAATTCAAGAGAAAAGTATGAAACAGTTTTTTAAAAATTTATGTCATTTTTCTCAATGTTAAAACCTATGATAAATATAAATCATAATGTAAATATTTGGGTCTACATGCAAAATAAAAACATCTAAATCTATTTTAAAGATACACCTCAAAATTTCTAATAGTATAACAAAAAGCCATTCATTTGCGTCCGATACTACAACACAAAATATATACAAAAATTGCTTTATTGTTATTAATAATCATCATTTGATTGCTTGAATTTGTAAAACAAGTTACGTTAAAATATAATAACTGTTCGATTTTTTTAAAAATTTTTGTCAGGTTTGCCACGTATTTTAATGAGTTTAAAACATAAATCAAATTAAGAATAATAAAGAAATTAACTAAAAGAAATACAACTCCAGCTGAGTTTGGTAGTAGTCTCTCTACTGGCAAATTAGTGCCCAGCTCAGCCGTAGAGGTAAGTAAACAAATACTAGTGAGTCGCGCCACCGATTTAGACGGTCAAAATCGGAAACCCCTGATGTCCCAGGCACCACTTCACCCACTGGAGATAATCAAGTAAATTTAGAATATTTAACGGTTCTTATTGAATTAAATTATAACTGTAAATAACGATAAGTGAGCTAAATAAAACTAAAATATCCACTAGACTCTTCTTTAATGAACAATTAGAATACAGATTGTCAAGCCTCGTGGCTGACACACAATTGATGTTTATAGAATAAATTATACGAACAATAGAAAAAAAAAATTATCAAAAAGGTGTGATCACACGCAACACAAAAACAAGGAAAAATAGCTTTAACTAAAACTAAGTCCGACTTAAAACTAATAGCTTATCTGTAAGTTTAAATAAATTGCCGCAGTCCTAGGCTTCACCAATACTTGGGTCGGTTCCAAAATCAAGCCTTATCCAAAACCAAAAAGGCTACACCAAACACAAAACGTATGCTCGAACCAAGTATCAGGCCTGCTTACAAAAGAAGCCTGTATCCAAGACTTATGCCCGTTTCTAGGACTTTTAGCCGGTAACTAAAACTGTAGCCGGTAACTAAAACTGTAGCGGGTAACTAAAACTGTAGCCGGTAACTAAAACTGTAGCCGGTAACTAAAACTGTAGCCGGTAACTAAAACCCTAAAATCGTAATTAAGCATTAACATTAGGTTAAAAAGATTTGAATGACTCCTTGAATTAATCTGATTTAATAACATTACTCTACTTTACTGACTTAAATACAATTTAAACACATTGACTGATATTTGTATAACAATGAAAGAATAAAAGTGAATTTAAATGAGTATTTCAACATTTAGAAGCTGTTTTTTCTGAATTTATAATTAATGATCAGACTAATAATTAAAATAGGCTTAACAAACTTAATTTTGACTGGCTAGTCACTACAAAATTATAACAATAACCTAAATCAAGATTAAACGCAATATTAATTTATAATAGTACAAAATGTTAATTCATAATAGTACAAAGAATTAAAAGGAGTCCAGTTACACATAAATAATACCTAAATACAATACACGAATAAATACTCATAAAAATAAAGATTTTCAAATTAAAATTTCGTTTATATGGCGTTATTAATCTAGTAAAATATAAATTCGTGACTCACCTATTTAATATAGGGTTACTTTTCTCGATAAACTCACTCGTGACACCCAGGTGGTAGACGGGTAAATCAATCTTTTCGTTGCTAATTGCAGGTAACTCACCGTCTGAACGGTTTTAAACTTCCAAATCTACCTACTGTTTGTTTCCTGATCTATCTACATTTCGACCGAAATAAAACAAGAAATTAGGATTGAACAAACCACATGAATAAAAGGTGTGTGACTTACCACAGAAGAACCAACAAAATCCGACACGCGGTTTCCAATTCTCGTCCAAAAATAACCACAGAATTTAACTCAACAACGATTCAATTGGAAAATGGGGTTTAGTTTCAAAAAAATCCAATATTACTTGTTACGGATTCACCGCGATTTAAAACTTAACCCAAGGAATCTTCTGGATAGTGTTCCACAACTTCCTTCTTCAAAAGCAGGTAACAAAAGAAAGACAATTTCCTACATCACTCCGTTCGCAATCATTTGACGCACGTCGAAATAAGATATGGCCTCTACTATAGGAACAAACCGTAGCTTATTCAGCCAACCCTTTACGAACAAACAGGGATCATATTTATATAGGCGACAACAACAATCAAACATTACCTAATTTCCCCATTTATGTATGTATATATGTATATATTATTTAAAATTAATCAGTTGCCATATTGTTAGTGTAGGTACTTCTTACCCTTTAAATTCTTACTCTATATCCTTCGTTAATCCAACGCATCATATTCATTTCCTTCACTTTTTAATTTTCTTTTGCTCTTTTGTTATAGATACCAAAATATTCTACAATACATTGAGAAAAGAACAACACTTATAATAACATAAAATATCTCTAGCACCTGTCAACTGTAAAATATTGTATGCTTAAAGAGGATAAAATTCCCGATAAAAATATCATTACTCCCGGAACTCTACATCGATTATTTATAATTTAAATCTAATTGATAAAGGTAAATTGTAATTAATTGTAGAGGAGCAATCAAATACTATACAAGTTAAAATAATATAAATAATACTAATAATATAATATGCAACAAGTTACCAAGAAAAATGATACTCAAAATTTAGGAAAAAAGTGAAGATGAAAAATAAATAAAGAAAAATAAAAATAAGAATCATACGCGAAATAATTATTACAAATAAGAAAAAAAATCAAATAACTGCCTAACAGTAAGTTTGCAATTTCACAATAAAAGTTTTAAATCACTATAAATCGAGCAAGCTAAATAAAAAAATTCGAAAAGAGGTTGACCTTAAAGGCCATCCTTGCAACTTCCCACTAGTTTTAACCGCAAAGCTATAGTAACATATTTTGACGTTTTTGACTTTTTTTAAAATATTTAAAAAGCCATAACTTTTTAACGCGTTATTCGATTTTGATGTTCAAGATGGCATTCGACGTGCATTACTAGAAGTGCAAAATCGATTTGTAGAAAAACCTCTAAGTTATTTAAACAACACTTTTTTTGAAATTTTTCGACAACGATATCTCACGAACGAATTAACCGATTTTAATTTGCAACACGGCCTTCGACGTGTTTTTTTAAGCTTAAAAGCTGATTAGGTTATGAAATTGATCAATGTAATAGCCAAAAAGATATGCCTAGAAAACATCATTTTTACCAATTGATTTTTTCGGTTGTTTCTCGAAATCTACCGGTTCGAATCGGTTCAAACTTACAGGGTAGCTAAGTTCGATAGAACTCTTTGGAACACACACACACACACACACACACACACACACACACACACACACACACACACACACACACACACACACACACACACACACACACACACACACACACACACACACACACACACACACACACACACACACACACACACACACACACACACACACACACACACACACACACACACACACACGCACACACACACACACACACACACACACACACACACACACACACAACACACACACACACACACACACACACGCGCGCGCGCGCGCACACACACACACACGCGCACACACACACACACACACACACACACACACACACACACACACACACACACACACACACACACACACACACACACACACACACACACGTAAAAATAGTCAGGGGAGATTCCAAATACCTCAAAATCCGATAAAAACTCGATTTTCGAAAAACGATTTTAATTTTTTTTTTATTTTGTTAGCGGGAAGGTAAAAATACTATTACTTTCTAATAAGACAAGGCAATGAAGTACTAAACCTACCAACAAAAAGGCGGATTTTAATGATTCTTTTTGCAGTTGATCTGTAAGAGCGTCAGGAAACTTCGTGACTTTATGCTATTATTTAATATTGGAAAACTGTATTTGTGCATACAAAAAATGTATTTTAAAAGCGCATATCAAACAGAACTCGTTATTTATTGGTTAAAATGAGTTCAATATTGTAACCCAGGGGTTTCTGGGGTCGCTAAAAATGAATATATCATTGAAAGTGATCTACGGAGTACCTGGTGCCCAGGATACGTTCTGTTTACATCGCCTCCTGGAATTTTCGATAATCTTGCTATAAAATTAGTCAAAACTCAATATTCAGTTATTTTTGGGCTCGCTGAAAACGAATATGACATTGGAAGGGATTTCTGGAGTACCTGGTGCCCAGGATACTTACTGTTTACCTCGTCTCCTCAAGTTTTTGGTAATATCGTTAAATAATTACTCAAAACCCAATACACGGAATTTTGGGCTAACCAAAAACAAATTATTCTTTAAAGTACCTTGTGCACATGATACCTATTATTTACTCGTCTTCAGGAGTTTTCGATAGATTCATTAAACAATTAGACAAAACTCAATACTAACGGTTTTTTGTGCTCTTTGAGAACGTATATAATACTGAAAGCGATCTATTAGAAGCCAAAACCCATTTTTTAAAATTTTGTGCAAAAACCCTCGAAATAAGTTTTGATTAATTCTATAACGATATTACCAAAAACTCAAGGAGGCTAGGCATACAGTGAGTTCTCTGGGCACTAGATACTGCGTAGATCAGTTTTAATGTATAGGACTATGTCTAATGATTTGCTGACCATCAAGTCATGGTGCGATTCGAACCTTCTATGTTTTAATGTTGCGAAAACTAAAATTTTTTTATATAACAGTACGTTACAACCTTTTGTGCTTGAGTCCTTAGGTCTTATTGTGGACAATTCACTGAAGTGGCAAACGCACATTGAAACCCTTTTAAAAGAACTGAATTCGGCATGTTTTGCATTACGATCGGTCTCCGGGAAGCTCAACACATCAATAGCTAGAACGGCCTACTTTGCCCTGTTCAAATCACATCTGCGATACGCTCTTCCTTTCTGGGGCACCTGCATCATCCCCTAACATGAATCTCAGCCTCAGAAGAATGCAAAAAACAGACAAAACAACGTCCCGATCGTGCGGTTAGTGGACTGTTCGGTCCGGGTGGAGTCTGACGTCACTAGTGTGGGAGACCACTCGATCTTTTAATTTTTTAGTGGTTTGACCTATATATACTTTGTCACAGGAGCCACAAGGTATTTCGTACACTACATCGGCTTCTGACAAAGGTTCTGTTTTGTCTTTTATTTTGGTGAAGACATTGGCAATCGTACACGATGATCGGTTAGCTATTTTCAATCCTTGTATACCTGTAAATAAACTAATAAGTTTCGGTGTTAAAGAATTTATGGACGGGAGGCTAGCATAGTGTACATCGGTAACATCCACCGGAGGGAAGTTCGGAGTGTTGTTCAAGAAAGTACTAGATGGCATGTTGAACAGTAAGTGATGTACCAGCTTTAAAGGATAGGAACTATGAAGATTTTAGCCAGTATGTGAAAGTTATTCATTCAATACCTCACGTCACTAATATTAAACACTCTTTCTTTCATTTGTTTCAGCAAGTTTACCTGCATAAAGTGTTTGTGGTTCGACCAATAACTGAGATAGGGTTCGAAACTTATCGGCTTCCTATTGTCACATACGATAAGAGGGCAGTTTTGCCCTAGATATTAATTTATTAGTTTATATTTTACTGTATTGTTTTGTATTACATTTTTCCAGGTCAAAGTCATTGCGTTAGATCTCAACACGTGTTTAAATAGTTTAATTTTTATTTTCACGTAGAATATGAATTGGCTATAAAAGCAAGTTGTTGAGGTCGGACACGGGGAGTTCGGAGTCTAAGGTTGTCTGTAAGTGTCACCCTTCGGGGTGTCCCTAAAACAGACCCTTGGGTCTGGGCCGTTGTGACTCTTGACTTATTTTCGTGAGTAAGTGTGACATGCCACCATGTAGGTTATTTGGTAAGATTAGTTAAGATCATTGTATTTAGTTAGTCATTATTCATATTTTAATTATTCATTGTTATTGCTTGTTTCTTTGTTAATATATTTGTTGTTTGTTTCCTGTTGTTTATCTCATCTTCCCCTTGGTTAGTTTTTTGCCTTCAGCAGGATACCTAACCAGGGGGTGGATAACCACGACCTGGGTGGGAAGTGCCTTCAGTAAGCTACCCCTCATCCCTAAACACTAAGGCACATTTTCCCTCTATCCCCCCAGGCGTGACATGGTGGAGGTGCCGTTCTCGGATCCCTAAACTGATTCTTCCTAATCAGTTTAATTTTAACTATTCGTTGTCTTTTTTTATAGCATTTTTTTTGCCTCATGTCACTGACGTGACATGGTGGAGGCGCCGTTCTCGGATCCCTAAACTGATTCTTCCTAATCAGTTTAATTTTAACTATTTGTTGTCTTTTTTTATAGGATTTGTTTTTGCCCCATGTCACTGACATGACATGTTGAAGGTGCCGTTAGCTGTTCCTGTGAACTGTTTCTTCCTAAACAGTTCCATCTGTAAATTTCGATGCTTTTTTAATGCAATTATTTTTCCCCATGTCCCAGTTTAATTTTAACTATTCGTAGCCATTTTTTATAGCATTTTTCTTGCCACATGTTACTGATGTACAGTGTGTTCTTTTGCACAATGTTGAGATACTTTTATACATATTTATCTTAAAGAGTTTAATTTAAAGATTGTTTTTTGATTGTTTTATGGAACTTTTAGGTGTGTATACTATTATTTGAAGTTTGCCGGTGAAATAATTGTTTTTTAGAATAATGACCTGAGTGCAGAATTAGCAGTTTTTGTGTATCTATATGTTGAATATGAGTTATTTATGTAGGTCAATTATTATGTGTGTTTTTTTCACGGTCAATCGTATTAAGTTTCAGAAATGTATACAATATTTATTGTTGATAAACAAAGACTTTCTTCAAATGAATTTGTTGTAATTTTCTAATTGTTTCTAGTGTCTTAGGTGAAGTAATAAATATTCGTCAATGTACCCCATTCATATCTACGTTATAATATATGCCACTTTGTGAATAAATTAAAATAAATTTTCTTTAATTTTATTTTTTGTTGTATGTGTATATAGGGTACAGATAGGGTCACGGTATTAAATGTTTTATTTTATTTCTTTGTCAGCATTTAATTCCGAAATAGCAAAACTTCACACACAGCAATAATTCAAGTTCAGATTATTGACATTGAACCTTTCTTTTTAAACATCTGATTATTTATCTTCTTGGTTAGAGATTTCAAATTTTGTTAATTTAATTAGGTAGTAAATTCCGTATCTTCCTAGTATTTTTTTTAATATGTCGTAAATTAGGAAACAGACACCAAATATTCGGTATATTCAATTTTTTTAACTTTAAACTTTAAAGTAATAAAGGTGGCATGTCAAGAGTAAGTATAAGAGTACAACGGACCAGAAACTTCGAAACTCCAAAACATCGTCGTTTTTTCTAGTAGAAATATAGGTTTTTTTATTGTAATATAGAATCTGTTACATTGAATAAATTCGATTGAACTTGTTTGAATATTGTTATATTTTTTTTTAATCTTTATTAGTTTGGTATTTAAGGTTTATATGGGGTTACTTAAAAGGATTTGGTTATGTGCTAGTAATGGGTAGTTATAATAGAGATCAAGATCTAGAAAGAAGCGGAAGGGAAAACATTTTTTTTTTGATTTAATATTTTTTGTTTTTAGCTTTCAGAACAGATGACTGAGAGTCTAGTGTAGTCAACCTGTTAAGTAAAAGGCTATCATGAAAAAGTTTTAAGGTAGTATTTTACTTCTATATTTTAGGTATTTAGTTTTCTTTTTTAGATTTACAAAGTTCTGCTGAGAGACAGCAGAAAATTAGTGTGCAGGAAGCACTGAAAAGTTTTTTTTTAAGCAAAGCACCAAGATGAGCTGTTGAGGGTTCCTGCTAGTATTTTTTTTATATAATTGTTTCTGTTGAGGGTCAGCAGAAAAGTTTGTGTGCAAAGTGTACACAGAGATTTGGTGTTGATGATGGCCTCTGCTAAAGGAGAGCGGAAATGTTTTAAGTGCACATGAAGCACAATAGGTGACAATATCACCAAGAAAGGCAGATGATGGTGTCTGCCAATGATATTCGATGAGTTTTTTCAGGTATAATGATGTCTGCTGAGGGACAGCAGATAAGTTGGTGTGCAGGGTGCACATTGTTTTATAATTGAGTTTGATAATGTCTGCTGGGAGATAGCAGGCCAGTTTGTGCGCAGTGCGCATGTAGTATTGTATATTTGGGGCGAGAGGTTCGCCCAAGAGTTTTATATGTCATGGTCCCACAAAGAGGATTGGGACAATATGTGAAGATTTAAATATAACACTCACTGACGAGTGTTCAAAAAAAAAAGGAGAAACTAATGTGGTAAGGAGTTCGTATAGGAAGTCAAATACCGGTATCGGTATAAGTTTTGAGTTTAATGTAAAGAATAATAATTCCCTAATGCCCTTTCTAGACATATTCTAATAGTAGTTGTTTTTGTATGTTTTAGGACCGAGTTATTGTTTTGATGTTTAAATGTTTAACGTTTTCCCCACATCTACTCAAGGAAGACGCGATCCAGGAGATGCTTGCTCGGCACCAGAATTCTAGAGAGGAAGGGTCCTTCATCCTGAGTATGGTATGGGTCTTGTCTCAACAAGTAAAGAAGGTCTCCGTCGAGGTATGGAAATAGTTAGCGTCAATACTTCTATCGCAATAATAGCAGATCTTCCCAATGGATGGTAGCCATAGGTAGGAAGACTGTAGTTGTATGGTTTAAATGTATTAAAGGCGAATGAAGTAATGGAGTACTGTCTGATGTTGACCATGGGCCTCGAAAGATGGAGCAATAGATAATGGTTGGTTTCTAAAGTAGTTGCAGACAGACCAACATACCAAAAAGGGATCCGTCTAGCCAGCGGTGGACCTGGCGGTTTCTAGGCGAGGGCAAGACAGGACATTCTCCGAGAAGAGCAGATTCTGATAGAAGTGTGGCGGATTATTAATTTTGTAAAACTCAGTCCTATACATACACCCCTGTAAGCCAGAGCCGAGCAAAGCCAGGGGCTGGCTTTGCTCGGGGAAGGGGGGCATGTCACATACGATAAGAGGGCAGTTTTGCCCTAGATATTAATTTATTAGTTTATATTTTACTGTATTGTTTTGTATTACATTTTTCCAGGTCAAAGTCATTGCGTTAGATCTCAACACGTGTTTAAATAGTTTAATTTTTATTTTCACGTAGAATATGAATTGGCTATAAAAGCAAGTTGTTGAGGTCGGACACGGGGAGTTCGGAGTCTAAGGTTGTCTGTAAGTGTCACCCTTCGGGGTGTCCCTAAAACAGACCCTTGGGTCTGGGCCGTTGTGACTCTTGACTTATTTTCGTGAGTAAGTGTGACATGCCACCATGTAGGTTATTTGGTAAGATTAGTTAAGATCATTGTATTTAGTTAGTCATTATTCATATTTTAATTATTCATTGTTATTGCTTGTTTCTTTGTTAATATATTTGTTGTTTGTTTCCTGTTGTTTATCTCATCTTCCCCTTGGTTAGTTTTTTGCCTTCAGCAGGATACCTAACCAGGGGGTGGATAACCACGACCTGGGTGGGAAGTGCCTTCAGTAAGCTACCCCTCATCCCTAAACACTAAGGCACATTTTCCCTCTATCCCCCCAGGCGTGACACTATACCAGTCCATCGATATTATTCGGTGGTCTCTCAAAAATCTGGTGTCTTAGATCGGTACAGAGAAATTGGAATCTTCCTGTTCTAATGTGAATTGAATGTGATTGTCGCAACTATTAAATGTGTCAAGTATGTTGTTTGTTTTATTTCTTGGTAATGTTACAATGATATCATCTATGTACTTTTTTTATAAAACCTAGTCTATACGGTAAGTTCGGTATTATTCTGTCTAAAAGGTCATCCATGACATAGTTTGTCAAAATAGGGAAATCTTGTCGCCCATTGGCATCCCAAAACATTGTTGGTAATGCATGTTGTCAAAAGTGAAGGCGTTATTATTAAAAACAAAGGTTGTGAGTTCTTCGAAGGTGTTCAGGTTTATTGAACAGTAATTTTTGATGCGGCTCAATTTGTTATTTATCGATTAAATGCAAATGTCTAAGTACACATTACTAAACAACGACTTCAAGTCTAGACTGGCTATTACGTAATTTTCTGATAGAACGAAGTAATTAATTAAAGATTTCACTTGAAAGGCGTCCTTTATGTAGTATTTCTGGTCTGTATCGTAAGCCCTCGTGAGGATATTCGTTAGGAACTTGGTGATGTCTTCAGTGGGAGTATTAATTGAAGCTATTATTGGTCTTATCGTAAGGGGAATCTTTGTTTTTTGCGGTTTGCCGGGTAAGCTAGTAGTTAAATTTTTTTATCTACGCGTATGTCTGTAAAGATCTATTGTACGGCCAGCAAAATTGATAAGTTATTGAAACACTTATGGGGGCTTTTTACACAATTTATTTACAAAATTGTTAAGATACACTGAACTCTGCTGGATAACGTCTAACTACTTGACAATACAATGAACTCTTGTAAACACTTCACTCGAACTGACGTTAACTGCCCATGCCTCCCCTTATATACAACATTATTTAATCTAGTCAGTGTGTTTAGAAGTTTCTAGAATTTTCTAGAAACATTATTTAAAATGGTCAGTTGATATTTTTACAAACTTCTAAAAATGAACTGTCAACAACAATCTTTTAAATTAAGGTCCCTTCCTTTACGGTTATCCCGGTACACTATCTACACCACACACGTGGTGTAATGGTAAAATAAAAATGGCGCGTGCGTTTTAAAATAAAAATAAATTTTAAAACTTTAAACTATTAAGTATTGTGATACTAGATTATTGGTGTGTTACTTTACAGTCATTTTATTCTTCCAAACAATAATTCATTACTATTATCCAATGCTATTAATAAATTAATTTAAAAATACTTAATAATATGTTATTAACTGATGTAATGTACACTTCCCCTGAAATAAAAATAAAAGCGAAAATCACTGCAAACAATCTGTTACCGGCTAATTCAAGAGAAAAGTATGAAACAGTTTTTTAAAAATTTATGTCATTTTTCTCAATGTTAAAACCTATGATAAATATAAATCATAATGTAAATATTTGGGTCTACATGCAAAATAAAAACATCTAAATCTATTTTAAAGATACACCTCAAAATTTCTAATAGTATAACAAAAAGCCATTCATTTGCGTCCGATACTACAACACAAAATATATACAAAAATTGCTTTATTGTTATTAATAATCATCATTTGATTGCTTGAATTTGTAAAACAAGTTACGTTAAAATATAATAACTGTTCGATTTTTTTAAAAATTTTTGTCAGGTTTGCCACGTATTTTAATGAGTTTAAAACATAAATCAAATTAAGAATAATAAAGAAATTAACTAAAAGAAATACAACTCCAGCTGAGTTTGGTAGTAGTCTCTCTACTGGCAAATTAGTGCCCAGCTCAGCCGTAGAGGTAAGTAAACAAATACTAGTGAGTCGCGCCACCGATTTAGACGGTCAAAATCGGAAACCCCTGATGTCCCAGGCACCACTTCACCCACTGGAGATAATCAAGTAAATTTAGAATATTTAACGGTTCTTATTGAATTAAATTATAACTGTAAATAACGATAAGTGAGCTAAATAAAACTAAAATATCCACTAGACTCTTCTTTAATGAACAATTAGAATACAGATTGTCAAGCCTCGTGGCTGACACACAATTGATGTTTATAGAATAAATTATACGAACAATAGAAAAAAAAAAATTATCAAAAAGGTGTGATCACACGCAACACAAAAACAAGGAAAAATAGCTTTAACTAAAACTAAGTCCGACTTAAAACTAATAGCTTATCTGTAAGTTTAAATAAATTGCCGCAGTCCTAGGCTTCACCAATACTTGGGTCGGTTCCAAAATCAAGCCTTATCCAAAACCAAAAAGGCTACACCAAACACAAAACGTATGCTCGAACCAAGTATCAGGCCTGCTTACAAAAGAAGCCTGTATCCAAGACTTATGCCCGTTTCTAGGACTTTTAGCCGGTAACTAAAACTGTAGCCGGTAACTAAAACTGTAGCGGGTAACTAAAACTGTAGCCGGTAACTAAAACTGTAGCCGGTAACTAAAACCCTAAAATCGTAATTAAGCATTAACATTAGGTTGAAAAGATTTGAATGACTCCTTGAATTATTCTGATTTAATAACATTACTCTACTTTACTGACTTAAATACAATTTAAACACATTGACTGATATTTGTATAACAATGAAAGAATAAAAGTGAATTTAAATGAGTATTTCAACATTTAGAAGCTGTTTTTTCTGAATTTATAATTAATGATCAGACTAATAATTAAAATAGGCTTAACAAACTTAATTTTGACTGGCTAGTCACTACAAAATTATAACAATAACCTAAATCAAGATTAAACGCAATATTAATTTATAATAGTACAAAATGTTAATTCATAATAGTACAAAGAATTAAAAGGAGTCCAGTTACACATAAATAATACCTAAATACAATACACGAATAAATACTCATAAAAATAAAGATTTTCAAATTAAAATTTCGTTTATATGGCGTTATTAATCTAGTAAAATATAAATTCGTGACTCACCTATTTAATATAGGGTTACTTTTCTCGATAAACTCACTCGTGACACCCAGGTGGTAGACGGGTAAATCAATCTTTTCGTTGCTAATTGCAGGTAACTCACCGTCTGAACGGTTTTAAACTTCCAAATCTACCTACTGTTTGTTTCCTGATCTATCTACATTTCGACCGAAATAAAACAAGAAATTAGGATTGAACAAACCACATGAATAAAAGGTGTGTGACTTACCACAGAAGAACCAACAAAATCCGACACGCGGTTTCCAATTCTCGTCCAAAAATAACCACAGAATTTAACTCAACAACGATTCAATTGGAAAATGGGGTTTAGTTTCAAAAAAATCCAATATTACTTGTTACGGATTCACCGCGATTTAAAACTTAACCCAAGGAATCTTCTGGATAGTGTTCCACAACTTCCTTCTTCAAAAGCAGGTAACGAAAGAAAGACAATTTCCTACATCACTCCGTTCGCAATCATTTGACGCACGTCGAAATAAGATATGGCCTCTACTATAGGAACAAACCGTAGCTTATTCAGCCAACCCTTTACGAACAAACAGGGATCATATTTATATGGGCGACAACAACAATCAAACATTACCTAATTTCCCCATTTATTTTCGGTTTTATTTTTAAACATTATATAATATAAAGAAGACTGGCTATCGAATCTCAATAACGGAGTTATCATCAAACGGAGAGAAGATGTAACAAATGAACTAATGACTGATGACAGAACAATAAACCTAAAAATAGTTTATAACCTACAAAATAAATTACTTACAGAAATTTTAACAACATTGGGAAATTTATGGCCAGAATATATTTATAAATTGATAACTAACTATAATCAATCTAAATCAACTGGAACTTGTCACCATTTACTCCTTAGTAACGGAGAATTCCTAAGGTAAGCGATAAATTACACTGTGAATTTGAACTTGTTACAACATCCCCTCCCCTAAGAAAGGAGAAAATCTACCGAAGATTTTCAACGAAAACGCAATAGTGCTAAATGAGCCAACAGTCACAATGAAAGGGACAACAAGCCCATACGATAGCTAACGACAAATTGCTGTAGCAGCCAAGCCAATAAAACGCCATATACCATTTCGTAAAGAATACGAACTAACAACAACAACTAACAAAGAGACAACCAGAAAGAGAACAAACAAACAAAAGAAAAACACAAAAGGGTATCAACGATGGTTGTTGATGAATTGGCTGGATTCAAGTAATTTAGCAAAAGGTAAGGAAGGTAACGAACACATGTTACCCACTAAGTCGACCAAAACTCCTCGACAAATCCCACCATGTGGTTTTTTCCACCGGGCACTCAACAACCAATGGCCCGGTCGGAAAACAAAAGGTTTGGCCTCCAAAATCCACACAAAACGTGAAAATAGCACCACGGCCAAAAAAAAGAGACCATGAGGGTAATTAAAGTCGACGAAGCAAGCAACAACATAAAAGGTAAGATAAAGGTAAGGGAAGTTAAGGCACAGATAAGGAAATTACTTGAATCCAGAAGTGTTAAGGTTAGGGGACTCTTACCCGCTCCGCCTGGAGTATCCTCGGGTGGTGAAATTCTAAGGCCTCCAGCCACAAGGCCGAAAGGGTCACCGATGGTTATGCTGAACAAGGGTCTGAATCCAAACAACGAAAGATACCTATAGTTAACAATACCTAAGTTCCTACTAAACTAACTCCGAAAAATTCCTCTACAAATCCCAACAAATGGTTTTTCCACCGGGCACTCAACAACCAATGGCCCGGTCGGAAAATAAAAGGTTTGGCCTCGAAATCCACACAAAACGTGAAATAGCACCACGGCCAAAAAAAAAAAAGGCCCAAACCATGAGGGTATTTCAAAGCCAACGGAGCAGGAAACGATAGAAAATAATATAGATAAGGTAACGATAAGTTTACTAAGGGTAGAACGAAACTTGGATCCAGAAAGTGGTTAGGTTGGGGGACTTCTACCCGCCCCGCCTGGAGTATCCTCGGGTGGTGAAATTCTTACGCCTCCAGCCACAAGGCATCAAAAAAAAAACAAACATCAAAAAGATACAACAATAAAAGTGTAAAAGAACGTACAACAAACTTCAAAGACAAACAGGTTCTGAACTCGCAACGTGTGAGTTATATCCCAACAAAGATAACTATATAAAATATCACAGTTGATATACGGTAAATTACGATAACCTAAAAGATACAATAAATCACAACAAACAAAATCCATCATAAAACTCACACAACGTAACGAATTCAACAATAAACGTATAAATGACAACTACAAACCTTTCAACAAATAGGCCACAACTTGTGGTTCAGTAACAATTAGCAACGATGGACAATGTTAAATAAACTTACCATAAGTATTAAAATCCATACTCAATATAAAAGTTATTCCGCGATTGGTGTGATCAAAAGTTAATATCGCCAGATTACAAATATTAAAAATACAGTTATTACCTAGCTCACTTATATAAACGCGATTACAAAAATTACAACTACCGGGATTTAAATCCACCCAAAACAAAATTACGAAATTGGCATAATTACAAAAATTAGCCCAAATAAACGACATGGCCCCAATTAACAAAACGGCCCCAAATAACAAAACGGCCACAATCAACAAAATCGGCCCCAAATAACAAAAGGCCCCAATAAACAAAATAGCCCCACGTTGGGCGCCAAAAATTTGCCACGTATTTTAATGAGTTTAAAACATAAATCAAATTAAGAATAATAAAGAAATTAACTAAAAGAAATACAACTCCAGCTGAGTTCGGTAGTAGTCTCTCTACTGGCAAATTAGTGCCCAGCTCAGCCGTAGAGGTAAGTAAACAAATACTAGTGAGTCGCGCCACCGATTTAGACGTTCAAAATCGGAAACCCCTGATGTCCCAGGCACCACTTCACCCACTGGAGATAATCAAGTAAATTTAGAATATTTAACGGTTCTAATTGAATTAAATTATAACTGTAAATAACGATAAGTGAGCTAAATAAAACTAAAATATCCACTAGACTCTTCTTTAATGAACAATTAGAATACAGATTGTCAAGCCTCGTGCCTGACACACAATTGATGTTTATAGAATAAATTATACAAACAATAGAAAAAAAAAAATTTATCAAAAAGATGTGATCACAAAAACACAAAAACAAGGAAAAATAGCTTTAACTAAAACTAAGTCCGACTTAAAACTAATAGCTTATCTGTAAGTTTAAATGAATTGCCGCAGTCCTAGGCTTCACCAATAATTGGGTCGGTTCCAAAATCAAGCCTTATCCAAAACCAAAAAGGCTACACCAAACACAAAACGTATGCTGGAACCAAGTATCAGGCCTACTTACAAAAGAAGCCTGTATCCAAGACTTATGCCTGTTTCTAGGACTTTTAGCCGGTAACTAAAACTGTAGCCGGTAACTAAAACTGTAGCCGGTAACTAAAACTGTAGCCGGTAACTAAAACCCTAAAATCGTAATTAAGCATTAACATTAGGTTAAAAAGATTTGAATGACTCCTTGAATTAATCTGATTTAATAAGATTACTCTACTTTACTGACTTAAATACAATTTAAACACATTGACTGATATTTGTATAACAATGAAAGAATAAAAGTGAATTTAAATGAGTATTTTAACATTTAGAAGCTGATTTTTCTAAATTTATAATTAATGATCAGACTAATAATTAAAATAGGCTTAAAAAACTTAATTTTGACTGGCTAGTCACTACAAAATTATAACAATAACCTAAATCAAGATTAAACGCAATATTAATTTATAATAGTACAAAATGTTAATTCATAATAGTACAAAGAATTAAAAGGAGTCCAGTTACACATAAATAATACCTAAATACAATACACGAATAAATACCCATAAAAATAAAGATTTTCAAATTAAAATTTGCGTTTATATGGCGTTATTAATCTAGTAAAATATAAATTCGTGACTCACCTATTTAATATAGGGTTACTTTTCTCGATAAACTCACTCGTGACACCCAGGTGGTAGACGGGTAAATCAATCTCTTCGTTGCTAATTGCAGGTAACTCACCACAACTCACCGTCTGAACGGTTTTAAACTTCCAAATCTACCTACTGTTTGTTTCCTGATCTATCTACATTTCGACCGAAATAAAACAAGAAATTAGGATTGAACAAACCACATGAATAAAAGGTGTGTGACTTACCACAGAAGAACCAACAAAATCCGACACGCGGTTTCCAATTCTCGTCCAAAAATAACCACAGAATTTAACTCAACAACGATTCAATTGGAAAATGGGGTTTAGTTTCAAAAAAATCCAACATTACTTGTTACGGATTCACCGCGATTTAAAACTTAACCCAAGGAATCTTCTGGATAGTGTTCCACAACTTCCTTCTTCAAAAGCAGGTAACGAAAGAAAGACAATTTCCTACATCACTCCGTTCGCAATCATTTGACGCACGTCGAAATAAGATATGGCCTCTACTATAGGAACAAACCGTAGCTTATTCAGCCAACCCTTTACGAACAAACAGGGATCATATTTATATAGGCGACAACAACAATCAAACATTACCTAATTTCCCCATTTATTTTCGGTTGTATTTTTAAACATTATATAATATAAAGAAGACTGGCTATCGAATCTCAATAACGGAGTTATCATCAAACGGAGAGAAGATGTAACAAATGAACTTATGACTGATGACAGAACAATAAACCTAAAAATAGTTTATAACCTACAAAATAAATTACTTACAGAAATTTTAGCAACATTGGGAAATTTATGGCCAGAATATATTTATAAATTGATAACTAACTATAATCAATCTAAATCAACTGGAACTTGTCACCATTTACTCCTTAGTAACGGAGAATTCCTAAGGTAAGCGATAAATTACAGTGTGAATTTGAACCCGTGACAGGTTTAAATATTTTAAATTACTAAAATAAATTAGATTTCACAATTCTCGTTTTCTTATAAAGGTTAAACAAGCGTAGATAAAGTGTAGTACGTGACTCGTGTTGTAAGTGTATTACGCACTCGCCGCTAAGCTGCACTGTGAGTTACTTTTTCCACTTGTACGTTATACACCGCTTAGAAATTTCGTTAAATAATATACTAATAATTAACATCTTATAAGCCAGAATCTAACGAGAAATATACACTTAAATTTTTGTTAAATTATTAATTAAACTAATTATCTGAAACCTAAGATTAATTTCTAACCGTGCAACACCTAAGTAAATGTTTTGTGTCATTTCGTTTCCATTAAATTAAGTAAACCGTTAAGCTGATTAGAAATGCAATTTCAGCTGGATTTGAAAATTAAGAGCTTCCAGACAATTTCCAGCTGATTTCTCTATAACAAGATATATTGTCTTTTCTTGTAGAGAGAGCATAAATTACAATTATTTCGTGATCCTATTTACAATTTTAAGAGAAAATGGATAAACAGAAGTTTTTTAATTATATGTACATATATAATAAAGCGATAAATCAACATAGTTTAATTTAATCCATATTTGATGTATAATATTAAATATTATTAAATATATATTTTGTTGATAGGCAGATGGTTTAATAAATATTTGATTAATTATACCTTTAGATATAAATTAAACAAATACCAAGAATAAATTAATTATTTCTTATCTGTAGAGGAACTCTTGTTTTATATAATAATAATAATAATGATTTTTGTAAATTTCCATTTCAGCTAATACCATCGACTTTAACAGAAATAACACTAGATTAAAAAAAGATAATTAGCTCAGCTTACCCAAATTTAAGCAAAAAAAGTAGTTGGTCCCAAGGAAGTACGGCTGTTCGGAGAAGAGCGAGTTGCGAATTTAAATTGATAAAAAATTATGTTAAAGTTAATTAAGTCAAATTATTAAAAAAAATAAAAAAAAGTTTATACAGAACGTCACTCCATTTTATTAAAAAAACAGAACTTTAGGCATATACTAATAAAATATGGGACAGTACAAACGATTGCATGAATAATAGTACTAACAACAGCTTAGTAGCTGTTATAGCGACACATCAAATAAAGAAGATTAATAAATTTTTAAAGTTTAAAAGATTTTTCAGGTAAGAAACGTTGACTAGAAATCAACGTAATTTCAACCAATTATGATGCCAAGCATTATTCAATTCTAAGTATTATAGGTTTATAAATACTATTTTGTGCTTAATAATAATCAATAATAATAATAATTAATAATCTTTATTCATCTTTTTGGACATTTTTAAAAATGTAGAAGACAAATCAAAAAAGTTACACAAAAACATAAATGATATTAGCCTAACCTAACACAAATATAGAAAAAAATATATATAGAAATATAGAAAATATTGAAACACTTATGGGGGCTTTTTACACAATTTATTTACAAAATTGTTAAGATACACTGAACTCTGCTGGATAACGTCTAACTACTTGACAATACAATGAACTCTTGTGAACACTTGACTCGAACTGACGTTAACTGTCCGTGCATCCCCTTATATACAACATTATTTAATCTAGTTAGTGTGTTTAGAAGTTTCTAGAATTTTCTAGAAACATTATTTAAAATGGTCAGTTGATTTTTTTACAAACTTCTAAAAATCAACTGTCAACAACAATCTTTCAAATTAAGGTCCCTTCCTTTACGGTTATCCCGTTACACTGCCCCCTTCTTAGATTCATTCCTCCTGGAATGTTATTTCCTACATCGGAATCCCGCACACTCCCTGAGCAGCCAAACCATCTTCTTGGAGTTGCTGCGCATCTCCACTGTGGTTTCCCTGGTAAGGCGCCAAACGATCGTGATGGATCACGACGGGTTTCCCTCTGGGAATTTTCACGATCCGATAAATGACATCGTTAATCTTCTTCTTGATGGTGTAAGGACCTTCCCAGTTCTTTTGTAATTTGAGACAAATACCTCGACGCCGTCGGGGGTTATAGAGCCAGACTAAATTTTCAACTTGTTAACTCTTTTCCATTGTCCAAGGTCGGCGACATATTGTTCACGTGCCATTTCTTCACCAGGTTTACAACCAAACACCAATTCACATGGTAGCCTCATTTCTCTACCGAACAGAACCTTTGCAGGCGTTTGGCCAGTTGATTCGTTGATGGCCGATCGAATTGCCATTAGAAATAGTGGAATATGTCGATCCCAATCCCTCTGACAATCTGACACCACTTTTGACAGATAGTTGGTTATAGTCCGGTTCATTCGTTCCACCATTCCATCAGACTGAGGGTGCATCGCTGTGGTTCTCGTTTTGTGGATGCCTAATCTTTGGCAAACTTCTTGAAACAGCTTGCTCTCAAAATTTCTTCCTTGGTCTGAATGTAATTCTAGTGGTACCCCAAATCGGCTTACGAATTCTTCAACCAATATATCTGCTAAAGTGGTGGCTTCCTGATTGGGAACTGCATATGCTTTAACCCATTTAGTGAAGTAGTCAAGAACAACAAAGATGTACTTGTTTCCTACATCGGTCTGTGGAAGTGGCCCCAATACCTCTACTGCGATTCTTTCAAAAGGACTTCCAACCAGGTATTGCTGCATTTCCGCCTTCGGTTTTCGGTGCGGACCGTTACTGGCAGCACATGTAGTGCATTTACGACACCAATCTTTAACATCATTAGTGCAATTTACCCAGTAAAATCTATCTCGGATCTTTTGCAGCGTTTTCGTGATACCCAGATGTCCTCCAGAACTATCATTATGCATCTGTTTTAAAATTTCCGATACAGCATTTCTTGGGACCACTATTTGTTTCCTTGTTTCTGTGCCCTCGGAATTTTCTACAAGTCTTTTAACGAGCCCTCCGTCCAAAATTAAAGAGTTCCATTGGGACCAGTATGCTTTTAAAGCAGGAGAGGATGAGGATATGTCTCTCCACAACGGACGACGGTCCATTCTCTTCCACTCCCGAATCTTTCTTAGAACGGGATCGTTTTCTTGTTGCTCCTCCAGCATAGAGCTCTCGTCTTCTGGCAAAACCTTAACCAAGGCAAGTTTTTCTCGTTCTGCTCCATACGGGTACAATGGGGGCAATCAGGTCAACATGGTCTTCTGGAAAGTGCATCAGCATTACGATGTCTGGTTCCAGGTCTGTGCTCGATTTCAACATCATATTCTTGCAGTTTTTCGAGCCATCTTGCTATCTGTCCTTCTGTGTTCCTAAAGCTAAGTAGCCACTTTAAACTGGCATGGTCTGTTCTGATCAGGAATTTTCTGCCATACAGATATTTATAAAAGTGTTCGACGGATTTTACAACTGCTAATAGTTCCCTTCGAGTTACACAGTAGTTCTTTTCAGCTTTCGATAAAGTTTTGCTGAAGTAACCAACCACTCTTTCCTTACCGTCTTGTAGCTGTGACAAGACGGCTCCAATTCCCACATTGCTGGCGTCGGTGTCCAGAATAAGCTTACCATCAGGAAGTGGATAAGCAAGAACAGGTGCTGACGTAAGCTGTTTCTTCAATATTTTAAACGCCTTTTGACATTCCTGATCCCAACAGAAGGACTTATCTTGTTCTGTCAAACGTGTCAAGGGTTTGGCAATGTCTCCAAAATTCTTGACATATCGTCGGTAATAGGAACAAAGACCCAAGAAACTCCGAAGCTGATGTTTGTCGATAGGGATTGGCCATTCCTGAACGGCTTGTATCTTAGCAGGGTCAACAGCAACGCCATCCTTGCTTACGTTATGTACTAAATAGTTGACCTGTCTCTGGAACAAGTGGCATTTCTTAACATTCAATGTTAGATTAGCGTTCTGTAATCTTTTAAAAACTTCTTCCAGGTTAGATAAATGTTCCTTAAAGGTCTTACCCATTATGATGATGTCGTCTAGATAAACTAGACAAGTTTCCCATGACAAACCCCGCAGGATGTTCTCCATTAGTCGTTCAAACGTCGCAGGAGCATTACAGAGGCCAAATGGAAGGACCGTGAATTGCCATAACCCTGATCCACTGGTAAAGGCAGTCTTTTCTTTGTCTGCAGGATTCATTTTAACTTGCCAGTATCCGCTTTTAAGGTCTAAGGTAGAAAACAAAGTAGAACCAGCCAAAGCGTCGAGGGCATCATCAATCCTTGGTAGAGGATAACTGTCCTTCTTAGTGACATCATTTAGCTTTCTATAGTCGACACAAAACCGCATTGATCCGTCTTTCTTTCTCACTAATACCACAGGAGAAGCCCACGGACTACTGGATGGTTCGACTATGCCATTTTGGATCATTTCTTTAAGGGCTCTGTCTGCTTCTTCCTTCTTAACTTGAGGCATCCTTCGGGGTACCTGTCGAATCGGACGTGCATCACCAGTGTCAATTCTATGTTGTACAACATCAGTTCTTCCCAGTTTACTTTTAGAACCAAATACAGGTTTATAACGGTAAAGTAGATCTCTTACCTGTTTCTTTTCTAATTTTGACAAAGAGGGATCTAATTTTGTCATTAATTGTTCAATTTCGTTGGTCTCATCTGTTTCCGTAACGTCTACCTTGTGAATTATGGCCGTTACTGGTTCTAAACTTCCTATTTCCGTGTCCTTTCGGAGAAAAACTGGATGATCGTTCAAGTTGATAACTCGGATGGGTACCTCTTTGGCGGATCTAACAAGAGTCTTACCCACAAGGAGTCCTTTTCCCAATTCATTGTCATGGTTCTTTGGCTCTATCATGGCTGGGGCACCATCTGGCTCCGGTCCATCCAACCGCGCTGTGACGACACATTCGCAGCTCGCCGGAAGTTCGATATCATCGATTAGCTTGATCGAGGCATTGTCGACTTGTTTTCGGTGCAGGAATATTTCTTCATTACCAGTACGAAGGATACGTTGGCAAAGATCCAAATGAAAACCACAGTGGAGCATAACATCCATGCCCAGAACAACATTTTCATCAACGTCAGCCACCAGCACTGAGTGAACAAGAGAGGTTGTACCAAACTGTAGCGTCACCTGTATCTCACCGTAGACTCTAGCAGAATCTCCGGTAGCGGTACGCAGTCTCCAACTGGTAGGCAACATCTTATTTCGCATATTTAATGGTGTGAGGGACTCCGGGAATGTCTGGGGTCGAAGTCGCCCTCCAGGAGTCGACCCGTTTAAAGTTTTCCTGCTGCAGGGGTACTTCAGCAGGAGATTTTTCTTTTTGGTGGCAAGTATTTCTTATATGGCCTAGTTCTCCGCAGTTCCAGCATCTCACTTGGCGCCTTCTTTTTGGAGATAACTTTATTAATCTCTCTACTACCGCTTCAACGTCGCTAACGGAATGAACGGCATGGTCGAAGTTACCGGTGATTTCCCTTAGTTGAGCAACTCCACGTGAGGCCTCCGTCGCCGCCTCACACTCCAGGGCAATGGTCAAGGCGTCCATAAGAGTCTTCGGCCGCGCCAACCGTACAGCGCGCTGCAACTCGACGTCTCGAAGACCATCGGTGAAGGTTTGGACTGCTAGGCACTCCAGGAAATCCTCCGCTGCATTTGAATACGCAAGTCGTACCATTCTAGCTACATCCGTTTTAAATTTCTGGATAGTTTCTCCATTTTTCTGTTTTCGGCTCTTTAACTGCATTCGGTACACTGGTTGTAGATGAGTTTGACCATAACGCATCTCTAGACGATTCACCAATAACTCGAAGTTGTCAGCTTCATCCGGTGTCAATGATTGCAAGACGTCTAAAGCTTCGCCTCGCAGAGCTACGGTTAGGGACAATGCTTTCTCCTGGGATGACCATCCATTGGCTCTGGCCGCTGCGTCGAATTGTTTCAGGTAATTTGGCCAGGAAGTCTTCTCGTCGAAGGTCGGGGGTTTCATCGTCGTACGTACATGAGTCGTCTCCTCGCTTCTTTGTCGTTCGACGTCTGCGGGGCAGGTTTCCATCCTTCCTGCATCTCCGTTGCCATGGTGGATGGTTTGGTTTTGTAGACAAGCTTCCAGTTCTCGTTTAAGCTTTTTTATCTCGGACTGCACTTGCTGGTTGATCTCGTCTCTGAAGTTGGCCACTTGGTGATCCTGCTCGTCTCGCATGTTGGCCACTTGCTGGTTCAAGTTACTTACTTGCTGGTTTTGCTCGTCTCGCAAGTTGCATATTTCGGAGCGCGATATTTGCTGGGAGAAGGAACTGGATAACTCTTCTGGTAGCGTGGACATCCGTTGTGATAGCTGGGACACCTCTTCGCGCTGGCTCCTTATCTGACTGGATAGCTCCTCTTGCTGGCTCGTCATTCGTCCTGATAGCTGGGACACCTCTTTGCACTGGCTTCTTATCTGACTGGATAGCTCCTTTTGCTGGCTCGTCATTCGTCCTGATAGCTGGGACACCTCTTCGCGCTGGCTTCTTATCTGACTGGATAGCTCCTCTTGGTGGTTCGTCATTCGTTGCGACAGCTGGGACATATCTTCACGCTGGCTCTTTATCTGACTGGATAGCTCCTCCTGCTGGCTCGTCATTCGTTGCGACAGCTGGGACATATCTTCACGCTGGCTCTTCATCTGACTGGATATCACCTCTTGCTGGCTCGTCAGTCTTTGTGATAGCTCCTCGTGTTGCAGTAAAAGTTGTTGCGCTAGTTCAGAATTTGCTTTTTGAACTGGGTCTTCGAACTCCACAGCGTCAGGGTCCAAATTATTATTTAGGTAGTATTCACGGAGCCTTTTCATCAATACGGATTTGTTCCCAGTAGTTTCCATCTCTAATTCTTCGAGCTCTCTTCTGAGCTCAGCCACCAATAGTTTATTTATCTTTTTTCCAGGCATTCTGGTATCTTCACCCCACACCTGACACCAATTTGAAACACTTATGGGGGCTTTTTACACAATTTATTTACAAAATTGTTAAGATACACTGAACTCTGCTGGATAACGTCTAACTACTTGACAATACAATGAACTCTTGTGAACACTTGACTCGAACTGACGTTAACTGTCCGTGAATCCCCTTATATACAACATTATTTAATCTAGTTAGTGTGTTTAGAGGTTTCTAGAATTTTCTAGAAACATAATTTAAAATAGTCAGTTGATTTTTTTACAAACTTCTAAAAATCAACTGTCAACAACAATCTTTCAAATTAAGGTCCCTTCCTTTACGGTTATCCCGTTACAATATAAAAAATAGAAAATATAAGAGTCGATATTTTCTGTGTATTCTGTTTTAAATTACATTGGGCAAATACTATTTACTATTATCTGTTAGTGGGTTATAGTGTGTCGGCATTATTGCTGTACTTAAGTGTTGAAGCAAAAAAAGCAAAAATTAACTTATTTGAACGAAAGTTTACATTTCATCAAAATTCGATATGTATTTGGGTCTAGTTGTATATTACAAAAAATATTGTGATAAAAATGATCAGTTTATTATCAGCAAAACATATATTTTTATACAAGGTAAATTTGATTTTTGTCAATCTTAATTTAAAGCCAAATGTATAAAATTTTTAGGTGATCCTTAATTCATTTTGCTTATTATATAGATGATAAATATATATAAAATTAAATACATATATATATTTGACTCTGTCGTTGTTTTGAAATTTTTTTAATTTTATACATTTTTAATTTTTTTATTTTTTTAACCGATTTTATTTGTATATATATTATTATTTTTTTTATTTAGTCAATTTTTAAAATTTTTAAAATTCTTTGTTGAATAAACTGTGTTAAAGTCCTCATATATGTGTTTTAGTATTTTATTATTGTACTAGTAAAAACTGGCACAAAATATTTTTTGATATTTTGTTTTATTGATGCATATAATATTTTACTATTTACATACTATTCTATTTCGTACAAAGGCAAATACTCTTTTTTATTTGTATATAAAATATAAATCAAAAAAGTGCAATCTACCGGGAGTCTCCGCAATTTAGATGTCAAACTATTGTAGAAATTTATATCGATGAATTAAATTACACTGCCATCTATACCAAACAAAGACAAATGAATGAAAAATGATAAAAATCGGTTTAGTCGTTCTCAAGTAATAAAAGTGTAGCTGAGCTACCTGCTATATTTTTAATAAGCATCTTGTTTTTATATAAATACATACCTTATGCAGTCACAGCTATAAAATGAATAAATAAATAAATAAATATCTCATATTAAACAGGGTTTATTTTTATATTTATTTATTTAAATTGCTCAACAGACCTTGTAGGCCTAGGGCATTTGTACAAAAATATACATATACAATAAAACATCTAAAATATCAACTACATATACAGGGTGTGTCACGACGAAGGGACAATAGAAATATCTCGAGATCTATGTCGATTTGGAATCTGAAAATTTTTACTTGTAAATTTTCATTGATGGCCTATCTGCCTAAAATAATACCATTAATCTTGCACTTCCGGTTATACCGGAAGTCGCCATCAACTTCGTTATTTTAAATGAAACACCCTGTATATTATTACATTTTCGGATTTCCCATAAAATTCTAGACTAATTTTATATAAAGTAGTCTATATTTTAAATCGATAGTTTTTGAGTAATACAAATTTTTTTAAAAATTTTGACAGATGCGACTGAATTGTGAAAAATCAATAACTGGACTATTTCACAATCAAAGGAAACAAAAGTTGCTACGCTTGAACGATAAATGATGTTCTTTAATTCGATAAACAAATAATTTAGTTTCACAACACAGGGTGTTCTTAAACGGTGTGCCATTTTTCAGAACTTTGAATCAGAATAAGTCAAAATTTTCAAATAGGACACCCTGTAAATAGTTCTGTCGTCTTACGTAAAATTTATTTGGCTTTCAAATTGTATTAGGGTTCCCTATACCTAAAATCAATAGTTTTCACATAAATCAGAAATTATATCCTAGGGGCAGATTTCCACATACAAATCGCAGATTATATGACAGTTAATTTAAGAATTTTTTTTAAAAACATAGCAAATTTTCTAAATTATGATTTTATGATGCATTTATTATTGTTTTCCTATGACTTCAGTAACTATAAAACACTAAGCTTCCATTAAAAGAGGTAAAAAGGTTATTACGAAAGAGATTATTAAAAATGTCATTTGTGGGAGACGAAACTGTTAGCGATTTTTAGTAATTTCCACAAATAATATTGCATTTAAGAAAACAATAATATAATATAATCAAATTTAATAAAACACATTAAGAATTACGTTTAATTTAAATGTTCAAATTGCCGACAGTTTGTCGCTAGACATTTGTGAATGCGACGTACCATGCCTTCTGTTACGGCCCTTCGGATCTCATTAGGATCTAAATTCCTAAACGCCTCCCTAACCCTTTGTTTCATGTCTTCTTTTGTGGTGGGGGGAGTAGTATACATTAAAGATTTGACTTTTCCCCAAATGTAGTAGTCCAACGGTGTCAAATCTGGTGATCGCAGAGGCCATCTAAAACGTCCGTTCAGCGCTATCCAACGATCGTCAAAAGTCTACATTAGAAGCTGATTAACACCATGAGTATTGTGTACAGAAGCACCATCGTATTGATACCACGCTGCTCTGATAAAGATTCTAATGCTTCTTGCAAATTATATGGCATGGTACGTCGCATTCACAAATGTCTAGCAACAAACGCTCGGCAATTTGAACATTTAAATTAAACGTAATCCTTGATGTGTTTTATTAAATTTGATTATATTAAATTATTGTTTTCTTAAATGCATTATTATTTGTGGAAATTACTAAAAATCGCTAACAGTTTCGTCTCCCACAAATGACATTTTTAATAATCTCTTTAGTAAAACCCTTTTTACCTCTTTTAATGAAAGTTTAGTGTTTTATAGTTACTGAAGTCATAGAAAAACAATAATAAATGCATCATAAAATCATAATTTAGAAAATTTGCTATGTTTTTAAAAAAAAATTCTCAAATTAACTGTCATATAATCTGCGATTTGTATGTGGAAATCTGCTCCTAGGATATAATTTCTGATTTATGTGAAAAGTATTGATTTTAGGTATAGGAAACCCTAATACAATTTAAAAGCCAAATAAATTTCACGTAAGACGACGTAACTATTTACAGGGTGTCCTATTTGAAAATTTTGACTTATTTTGATTCAAAGTTCTGAAAAATGGCACACCGTTTAAGAACACCCTGTGTTGTGAAACTAAATTATTTGCTTATCGAATTAAAGAACATCATTTATCGTTCAAGCGTAGCAACTTTTGTTTCATTTGATTGTGAAATAGTCCAGTTATTGATATTTTTTTTTTTAATTTAAATAACTCAAAAACTATCGATTTAAAATATAGACTACTTTATATAAAACTAGTCTAGAATTTTATGAGGAATCCGAAAATGTAATAATATATAGGGTGTTTCATTTAAAATAACAAAGTTGATGGCGACTTCCGGTATAACCGGAAGTGCAAGATTAATGACATTATTTTAGGCAGATAGGCCAACAATAAAAATGGCCAAGTACAAATTTTCAGATTTCAAATCGACATAGATCTCGAGATATTTCTACTGTCCCTTCGTGGTGACACACCCTGTATACATATAACAGTTTAGTTGTTTCTTGTGTGTATTGCTCCACTATTCCTTTACATTTTGTCCTCTTGTACCGAGCTACTCCATCTTTTCCTCGGTCTTTCCTTTCTTTATTTCCCAATGGGACTTCTGTATAAAAGCATTTTTGGTAGCCTGGTTGAACTTAATCTTTCCACAGGGCCAAGCCGTCTGTGCTTATGTTTGGTTCATCGTACAGCATCTTAATTTCGTTATATGTTCGTCTTCTCCATCCATCCTCAGTGTTTATCTCCGCCATATATGGGTCTTAACATTTTCCTTTTCCATATTTCTAGCAATTCTGCATCCGATTTTCTTAAAACCCTGGTTTCGCAGTAATGTGTTACCAACTGTGGGTCGTACGATGGTCTTGTAAGTCCTTGTTTTTGTATTTCTGGTCACATATTTTGGCGTCATAAGTGTCCTAAGGCTTCCGTATTTTTTATTTCCCCTGGCAATTCTAGCCTTTAACTCTAGGTGTTCTTGTCCTTTATCTTCTATTAACACTCCCAAATACGTGAACTGTTGTACTGTTTCAAAGTTGTATTTGTCCCCTTATATGATGTCATTTTTACGTGATCTGTTTCTTGTTGTGTACTTGCCATCACCATATATTTTGTCTTCTTCTCGTTTATTACAAGTCCAAATTGCAGTGCTTCAGTTGTTCTAAAGCTTGGTACATTTTATTTTTATCTATTCGATCATACGCTTGTTTAAAGTCTATAAACAAGGCATATAGTGCTATTTTATATTCGAAGCATATTGTTTAGCCATTTTTTTACTTCTTGATAAAATGTTCTTATTTTTTGGAATTTTTCAGTTTATTTTGATTAAATTGTCATTGTTTTTTCTGTATACCCTTTTCATATTTTGTCTTACCTCCTTATATTTTTGAATGTTACTTTCATTTTTGTCTGTCAGTAGCAGTTCCCTCATTTGTCTTTTAAATTCTGCCATACCTTTACACTTCTCGTCGAACCATTCCTTCGTTGTTATTTGTATAGGTTTTGGTGGTAGCGTTGCTTTATTTGCCTTTGTTATTGTAACTTTAATCTGTTTCCACTTATTCTCTATGTGTTCAGAGTTTTTGGATTGCTTCATCTCTTTTTTTATTTGCTTCTCGTATTTCTTCTTTACTTTATCGTTTTCCAGTCCCGTTATATGGTTCGTATACCTTTTTTCTATTAGAACGTGATCTATTTGTTTGACCGTTTTTCCTTTAGGTGATGTCCACGTTCCTTTAAATATTTCTTTTCTTTTTAATTGTGTGCATCTCACTATCGTGTTCCTCTCTATAGCGAAATGTATCTGACGTTGTCCATTTTCGTTTGTTTATACATGTTAACTGTGCTTTCCTATTGTTGTTCTGAATATATCTTCTTATCCCAGCTTTGCGTTACAATCACCAATTACCATTTTTATATCGTTTTTTTGGCAACCGATCGTATTAATTTGTAATTGTTCGTAAAATCTTGTCTGACACAGGTTTAAATGTCATAACTTTTTCCATCCATTTCAATTATTTCCGACCCCAGTTGTTTGGTTTCTTGTAGCACCATGACATCAAGCTTGTATTTTTTAAACTCTCTTATCAGTTCTTTGAGTCCACCAGCAAGGAACGTACCTGTGACATTCCAGGTTGCCAATTGTTTTTTTTTTGGTTTTTGAGTAGCCCTGATGGTATTTCTTTTCGATTTGTTGTTAGTTTGGTTAATGTATGGTTTACTTATATATATATATATATATATATATATATATATATATATATATATATATATATATATATAACGTGAAGTCAATAGTGGAGTTGCAGTCAATGTTATGGCCAATGTAAATGAAGAAAACTCTTTTATTTTTGTCAAGCTTTCGAATTTATTTAATTCTTTTTCAAGACATCTATAGTGAAGAAAAAAATTTTTTATATAATAAAAATTTTTTTATAATGTTTTATATGTGATAACTTACTAATACGTGAGGTTATGAAAAAAGCTGCGAATTCTGTTTGATAAAATTAAAGTAAATCATATTATTAAAATACATAAAAACATATACGTTTAAAACTTATTATTTGATTGAATTTTAATATGTCTTCAATTTCTTTTTTATATATGTATGTTTTTTTATGTATCTATGGTATTTATTTTAACACAGTAGGAAAGCAAAACATTGTAATGATTAATTTATTTAGATTTTATTTTTATATCAAGTAACTTACTATATTCGTGAAATACAGAACTTTAATTTCAAAAATTTTTTATAAAAAAATTTTTTTAAATGTTAAATTTAATGAAAGTTGTTATTTTTTATGTTTTTATTTTTGTTTATTTTAATATTATATTAATCTTTATGTTTGTAATCCTGTTTTAATTTATTAAAAGTTTTTTATATTTATAAGTTAAATTTATATGTTAAATTTATTTATATTTATTTTTGAAATGATAGAATGTAACAATAAATATTACTCAGCCCTTCTATATCTGATTTTCTATTAATACATGTTTGCCTTTTATCAATGTGTGTCATTTCTAAGAATAATCTTTTTTTATGGTTCCTTTCTCTTTCTAAAATTTTTGTTTCTTCAAATTTAAAACTATGATTATTTTTGACTGCATGTTCTGTTAGTGCACAAGCATTAATTTTATTATTTCTAATATCACTTTTATGAGAGATGTTCCTGCTGTGTACAGTTCTGCATGTTTCTCCTATATAAACTCTTTCACAATTAGAGCAAGTGATTTCATATACTACATTTGCTCTAATTGTGAAAGAGTTTATATAGGAGAAACATGCAGAACTGTACACAGCAGGAACATCTCTCATAAAAGTGATATTAGAAATAATAAAATTAATGCTTGTGCACTAACAGAACATGCAGTCAAAAATAATCATAGTTTTAAATTTGAAGAAACAAAAATTTTAGAAAGAGAAAGGAACCATAAAAAAAGATTATTCTTAGAAATGACACACATTGATAAAAGGCAAACATGTATTAATAGAAAATCAGATATAGAAGGGCTGAGTAATATTTATTGTTACATTCTATCATTTCAAAAATAAATATAAATAAATTTAACATATAAATTTAACTTATAAATATAAAAAACTTTTAATAAATTAAAACAGGATTACAAACATAAAGATTAATATAATATTAAAATAAACAAAAATAAAAACCTAAAAAATAACAACTTTCATTAAATTTAACATTTAAAAAAATTTTTTTATAAAAAATTTTTGAAATTAAAGTTCTGTATTTCACGAATATAGTAAGTTACTTGATATAAAAATAAAATCTAAATAAATTAATCATTACAATGTTTTGCTTTCCTACTGTGTTAAAATAAATACCATAGATACATAAAAAAACATACATATATAAAAAAGAAATTGAAGACATATTAAAAGTCAATCAAATAATAAGTTTTAAACGTATATGTTTTTATGTATTTTAATAATATGATTTACTTTAATTTTATCAAACAGAATTCGCAGCTTTTTTCATAACCTCACGTATTAGTAAGTTATCACATATAAAACATTATAAAAAAATTTTTATTATATAAAAAATTTTTTTCTTCACTATAGATGTCTTGAAAAAGAATTAAATAAATTCGAAAGCTTGACAAAAATAAAAGAGTTTTCTTCATTTACATTGGCCATAACATTGACTGCAACTCCACTATTGACTTCACGTTATATTGAACCAGTCACTATACCATTATTCATATATATATATATATATATATATATATATATAATCAATACCCTTTTCTACCCAAATTGGGTGTAAGGGTTATAATATAAACTAACATTGTAAACTGCGAGTATGGTACAATATAAGTGTAACAATTAAATTCTACTTCTTAATAAATCTATTTCAGTCCTTTCTTTTCAATGCTAACTTCTTTGCTTCTGTCCAAGTTTTACCTCTCTTCGTTAAAATTTTTCCCATCATATTATCCCACGTCTGTTTAGGCCTTCCTCTTTTCTTCTTCCCCTGAGTTTTCGCCTCCCAGATTCTCTTTGCAGGTACTTCGTTGCTCATCCTTTGTAAGTGTCCCCACCATCCCAGTTGCCTTTGCTCTATAAATTGTTCTAGTGGTTGTATATTAAGTTCTTCTAAGATTTTTTTATTCCTTACTTTGTCTAGTCTAGTACACCCATACACTCTTCTTAGGTATCTCATTTCTGTTGCTCCTAATTTAGTTTTTTCTCTTTTAGTTAGTACCCAAGACTCACATCCAAAAGTAAGAATGGGTCTGTAAATGGCTTTGTATACTTTCAGTTTAGTTTGCTTTGTTACTTCTTTTTTATTTATAAGACATCTTTTCATTGCATGGTATAGTTTGTTTGCTTTGCCTATTCTTTTGTTTAACTCTGTTTCTTGGCTTCCATAGTGGTCCCCAAGTATTTAAAACTATCAACTTGTTCAATTTTCTTCCCTTCCAAAAAGATTTGCATGTCTTTTTGTGTTACCGCCATCACTTTTGTTTTAGATTTGTTCATAGTCATCCTATTCCTTGTTAGCACTTCATTCCAAATTTTAATATTATCTTCTAAGTCCTTTTCGTTCTCAGCAATAATTACTATATCATCCGCAAATACACAATCAGAAATTTCAATTCTTTGTAATCTTCTATACCCAACATGTAAAGATTTTGATTTTTGTTTAGTTTGTCTGAAATCGCCAACCTGCAGTGAGCAAGCATGTTGATTAAATGCTTATTCCTCCTTTTTGTGAGAAGAAGCCGTTGGCTTTAGAGTGGAACAGTAACGGTCTTATTATTATGTTTTTATGTTATCATTATTATCATAGTAACAACTGCAGAGCTTATTCTGTTGATTTTTGTGGTATTTCCTGGAATATCTTTTACATTGATAACCAGACCTTAATCAAATTTTATGGGACTACACGGACACTCTACCCTTTTAAATGCCAAAAGAATTTTTTAAATCGGATTATAAATACCGGAGATATTCGGTAAGTACATAAAAAATATGGTTCTTTTTTAAAGTCGGTTCAAAAATAAAAAATCACCAGATGCGAATGACATATCATCTTTTTTGTTATTAAATATAGCCACAAATGTTATCAAACCACTCATATATTTGATTAATTTAACTTTTTAAGTTGACAATCTTACCCACTAGAAAAATTTCGTTGTACATAAAAATGGAGAAAGTAAACTTTTGGAAAACTATACAACGGTTGCGATTTCGACAGGACTGTCCAGACCAACACGGGTTTCGTACGGAATAATTAACGATATGCTTTCCTTTTATATCGACATTATCCTGAAGCATCCGAACGTCCTGAAGCAATAATTTATGATTTAAGGAGATCGTTTGATTGTGTTGACCATGCCTATACTGGAACGATGCGGAATCAGGAGTTTTTTAAAAAGTCGAAAATAATATGTATCAATAATACGCAACAACAGCAGTAAAATATCTAATAATATAGCTAAAATCCTTTGCAAGTCGACTTAAGTTTTCCCCAAAGGTCCACTTTACGCTCATTGTTATTCATATTATACGTTTATAACCTTAGTCCTGCGTTGAGAAACACAATTCGTGAGTTATGCAGATCACTTCTCAGTATTAGTTTTGACAAATGACAATAATGATACCTAACATTAAATCTGAATGTTTAAGGATAGCTACAGAAATTACTATTAATCACACAGGTATGCAAAATTGTTTATCTTAAAGGTATCTATGTTAAGTAATTATGGGGCGCTAGATTCGAATATAGGTAGTAGTGGTTTTCTATCACGTAGGGTTTTTTAATTTTATGAGATCAAAAATACAAATTTAATGCGTCAAAAGGAAGATTTATTAAAATAAATAAAAAAAAAGCTTACATATACATATAGGTTTCCATGATATGAAAACTTAACTAACGTACATAATTAACTCCTATAAATCCTTGTAGTACCTCTTCCGCTTGCCAGTAAAGGTTCTTTTAAAAGATTTTCGTCTGTGTTTATTCGACTCAGTATCCCTATGCAACATCCAACAATATTCGGCAATCCTGTTAACATTCCATCATCCTTGATAATGTATTTCCATTGTCTTCATGTCCTGATGAACAGCTTTAATGCTAATCGGAAGGGGTACTACAATGATTTATAGGAGATAATGATGTATGTTAGTTAGGTTTTGATATTTTAAGATTATTTAAGTCATCTTCAGAAAAAAATCTCTTTATATGACTTTTATCAACCTTTCGCATGAATAGACAACCGTCTCTGACCCAAAAAATTAGTACTCTTCGACCCTGGCTATTTCTTTTGCTTTTTTAAACGCATTTTTACGGGACTATTAGGATGCTCATTAATAAACATCTGGTTAAATATTTAGTATACTTTGAGCCCAGGGTCTGAGTGTAATATAACCGCTATACTTATATGTTTATATATTAATCAGATAACTCCCAGTAGATTTATCAGATTTATTAATAAGTTATTTAAGTTTAGTTAAACATATTTTCATTTAGAGATATTATTATTTATGACGTCACCTATTCCGGTGACTCAGCAAGAGTTTTGAACTCGGCGGAGTGAATGATCGAGAACTGGGGATGTTATAATAAAACAACAAAAAAGATAAGATGTGTTTAATATAATTAATAAAAGTCTTATTAATTAATACCTGGAAGAGATGTTTTAATATACGAGCTTTTAGATTGACGTTTTAATTTTCCGACACCTAAAATTCTCTCTTTTTATCTTATTTAATAACTGCACGATTATTGGTTTTCCTTGCTACTTCAAACTAACTTCTCTATTAAATTTTAAAAAAATAATAATTTATTCAAATTATCAAAAAAAAACTCAAAGCTGTATAAAAAAATCGCTTATCTTTGATATGGAAGTTTTTAGAATACTTTAGAGGTTGCCAATGGTTTAGAAAAAATAAACTAGTGGTTCTTCAAGTGATCTTTCTAATATTTAATTCTTTATTTGGGCATCTTTATGCCACTAATACAAACTGATAAAAAAATATAAATCAATATTTTGAAAATGACCCTTGGTTATTGATCTTGATATCTTGATGGATATGTCAAATTTGTCAAGGGTCGTTTTTTTAAAACTGAAAATGCCTAACAAAAATGAAAATAATTTTTTTTAAAACGTTTCTTAGCTTCCGACAACCAGATCGGTTGTCGTTTTAAAAGATAAAAAATTTTTTACTATATACTTCTTTATGCAAGTTTAGATTTTAAATTTTTGATTTGTTTTTTGGTTACTATAGATATATAGATTATTAACTCATTCTTTTTTTAAGGTGGTTAGCCAAGATCTAGATAAATCCAAAGTAAAATTTGAAATACATTCATTTGGATTTAATAAAATGTGTGCTGTTTCTTTTAATTTTATTTTTATAGAATTTTCTTTTTTACGTAAAATTTTTGTTTCAGTCCATTTTATTTCGTGATTCAGAAAATTAAAAGCATGTTCACAAATCTTAGATTTATCTATATCTCCTTTTTTAAGATAATTTTTGTGTTCATTGAGGCGAACTTCAAGAGGTCTTCCTGATTCCCCAATGTAGACTTTGCCACAATCACATGGTATACTATATACACAATTTTTTTTTTTTTTTTGATAAAAGTGATCTAATTGTATTATTTAATTGAAAAATTGTTCTTATATTAAAAGCATTACCAATTTTTTGAATTTTTTCAGAAATGCCTTTTATATATGGAATTTGTGTTGTTTTTAAATTTTGTGTATGGTCAATTTGGTTATCCAATCTCTGAGAGTTTTCAATTTTATTGAAAGTTGATTTAATTATTTTTTCAGGATACCCATTATTCATTAAAACTCTTTTTATTGTTCCTATTGTTTCTTCGGTTGTCATTTTCAAAGATAAAATTTTACTACATACTTCTTTCTGCAAGTTTGTTTTTTAAATTTTTTGATTTGTTTTTTGATTATTATGGATATATAGATTATCCACTCATTCTTTTTTTAAGGTTGTTAGCCAAGATCTAGTTAAATCCAAAGTAAAATTTGAAATACAGTCATTTGAATTTAATAAAATGTGTTAATTTTCTTTTTGTAGAAATCAATTTTCAGTTTTAAAAAAACGACCCTTGACAAATTTGACAGATCTATCAAGATTAATAAGCAGGGGTCATTATCAAAATACTGATTTATATTTTTTTTGCACTATAGAACGATTTTGCTTAGTTACCGCGTTTGTTGCCTGATCAGTATGTTGTGTCTACTGGTTACTAAGATAAACAGAACGGTAAGTAATTTACTTACCGTTCTAGACAAAAATTGGAGTCGTCGCTCCGCTACGCTCCTCTCCAAACAATTGTCTTCGATCGGTAAAATGTCCTTACCGTTCTTGATACTAATTATACTATTAGCAGTTTGTTTAAGTGGCAAAAATATTCCCAAATAAAGAAGTAAATAGATGTTATTATGCCACAAAGAAGCTATGGAGAATATTTAGATCTTTCTTATCTTAAAATTGTGACGGAATGTCTATATAGTTTTTAAACTCAAAATTTATTTATTTTCTTCTGGTAAATTTCGGATATACCGGTGATCCTCTTTGTCGGATGTGGTAGTATCCTTCAAAGAAACAAAAAAATCAGGATTCGACCCCTTATCAAAACTATTTCCAAGTAGAATTAGTTTCCAAGTCAAACAAATTTTCCAATATAATTGTGAAATAATCTTTAAATTCGTGTAAAAAACCGATCCTGGCCTAATAAAAAATAATTGACAAAAACTGATATTTGGCTTAATTAATTCTACATAAATTTTGTTAGTATTTATGAATTATCACCCCTTTTTAGGCACTCACAATAAATAATAATATTCAAAAGAACATTATTAAAATCGACTTACTTTTATTACAAAGAGGTCGATCTGGTGAAATTACTTATAACGCAAAACGGTCAGTAGTGGGCGAGAGGGGTTAGGAAGGAACTAGGTTACGTAAGTAAGTTCACAGCTTTCATCAAAGTTAACAAAAAAAGTTTAGCATTAATATAAAATTTTAATAATTATGGCGCCTAAGGATACGATAATGAATATTTGTATATTTTAATTTTGGCAAAGCTGATACCATTTAACAAATTACTTTTTTAAATTAATAAGTGAGTGAATAGAGAAAAGTTTTAAATAAGGTTATTGTCATGAATTAAACGGGGTTAAAGCACTGGGTAAATTAATAATTCAATCCACTTAGTGATGTTGGAATTTTTTATGTACAAATTCTAATTAGGTTCTACTGAACCGTGTCAGTCTTTCAATTAGAGAGTATTCATGTTAATGTAAAATAATAATCTTATATTATAGCCCATTCAATATTATTCATCATGTAGATACACGTGGTTTGCGTTATGGAGACATATCAAATTGAATAGCTTAATTTGTGTCTATCTTAAACTACAAACTGTTATTTAGTTTTCACCACAATTTTAGATAATTATTTATTAAATTAAAATCCTTCTTTTTTATTTAATAACAAATACAAAGTTTTTTCCTAAAGATTCTGGAATTTGTTCAAATTTTGGTGAAGGACACTTTTTTACGCAATAAATATTATTGAAATGGCTGTGTTGTTGGTTTGTGCTTAACATATTTTTACATATCTAGCACCGATATGTGATGTTTTTTATTTGTGCTGATATCTTTAACCGGTTTGTTTTCTAGCGATCTCGTTACACTTTCTAATTTTCTAAAATAATGTTTTTTATGACATTTTTTAGTTAGGAAAAAGTAACATGGACTATGGTCAGGTAAATAAAGGAGCTAAGAAACCAGAAGAATACCTTTTAAACTCCAAAATTCTATGGCAAAAGGTTTGGTCATGTTGGAGCATCTTTTTGTCTGCATTGTTTAGTCTGACCCCTTTTTAGGTTCTTTCAAGGACATATTTAAAGAAAACTTTGATGATAGTTTGTCCTGGAGAAAAAAATTCTTTGTGAATGATTCTCATTCTGTTAAAAAGTCAAATTAGCTTTAGTTTATTTTGTAACGAATATTAACACACTTTTTCTGATTGTTGTTCTGCCTAAACTGTTTTTCGGCACCATTTTAGCACAAACTTTACGCATGTGCAAATGTTCAGTCAAAATTTTATAAAAAGTAAACCTTTTTAAATTTAATTGTTTACTTAACGTTCGTAATGTTTATCGATAATTTAATATCACGAGAGTCTTTATACGTTTAATATCTTTGTCGGTTTTCTTAGTTGAAGTCTCCCTGAACGGTGTTTATCTTTAATGTGTTCTCTGCCTCCAAAAAATAATTTATGTCAGCAGAAAAATTAAAATTTCATGGCTTTAGATACGCGATTTCAAGAACTGATTACTATTTCATGTTGTGCTCTGTCAAGAGCAATAACAAAGCGTTGCCAGATCGCTTCCACTGTGGCTAGTCTCAGAACTTTTTTGACACACTTCGTTTCTGCTTGAGAATAGAAAAATGTTTTAGACGACTTAAGATAAACCAACAACTGATCAAAGAGCCTACTAATCGCTGGATACATTCGGATCCCAACGGTTCGGGCGCTATTGCAAAAAGATAGAAATGGCAGGTTTGATTTCTGTCGAATGTAACAATTTTTCATTATTCTTTAATGTTATTTATGTTTGAATTTTATAATTCTCAAATAATTAAAATACTGTGTGTACTTTATTAAAAGTTATCAGTTATTAAAATAATTTCATAAATTATTAATAAAATCTAAATAATAATAAACAGATGTCGAACGTCATCGAATTGTCTCGACGCAAGATGTCTGACTATAAATAGAAAAGCGCGGTTACAGACAGTTGTTGCATTACAATTAGTTAAAGTTAAACGAGAAATTTTTAAGTTTTGTGCTTTAACGCTATCTATTTTCTACGTCGTACATATGGATAAATTTTTAATTGGGGGCAAACCGAAAACTAAGCGAAAGAAAACATTGTACTTCGTCTAATCTACAAGGATATAAGTCTTAAACCCTAAAATATGACCAAGCTAGCCTAAATTTGGGCTTGACAAGCATTGAAATTATTAGAGAAGAAAAACCGCGATACGTTATTTGTTTAAAAATATTAGTTGCTGAGAGCTTAAAACCCAATAAATTGAAGAGGTAGGTACATAAAAACGTTGCACAAGAAATCTATACTAATATTATAAGGAGAAAAGGTTTGTTTGTTTGTTTGTTTGAAATGAATAGGCTCCGAAACTACTGAACCGATTTCAAAAACTTTTTCACCGTTGGCAAGATACACTATTCCCGAGTGACATAGGCTATGTTTCTTTAAAAAAAAATGGCCCTTGGTAAGCCTGGCGCATCAGTAGATTTATATTAATTGAATATATTAAAAGTATACGTTTCAGAAAAAAATGTTTAAAATGAAAGTTGTAGGTCTCTTTAAGACAAACAAAAAAGTCTGCTTTCATTTTTTTGTACAGGGTGAAGTAAAATAGTTACGAATTTTTTTCCATTTTGATTTGATGTCACGCTCAAACGGCGGTACCGATTTGGCCCATTAACAAACTCGACCAAGATTTTGGGACGATTGATTTTTGTATCAAATGTCATTTCGATCCGTTAAGAAGTGCGACCGCTATCGTGTCCACAGATTTCGTTATATCGGATCTATACATACATACATACATACATACATACATACATACATACATACATACATATATATATATATATATATATATATAAACTAAGTGCCAAGAAAACGCGTATTAATATAAAAAAGGGAGGATAACGGGAATGCAATGGCGATAGGACTCCTGTGTGAGCGTTCGTTGTTTTTGTGTTTCTTGACACATGTTTCCCCAACATCCTTTGCTCCCAAGTACCCAACACTTTTGCCAGCCAAGTGCAATACTCTTCTTGGTTATGCCGCACTGATGACGGCTAATGAGCCAGAAACATGCATGTCTGCGGTTACCATTCCTACTCGTGGCCTTATTGATCCTTTTTGCGTACCTGCCCAATAATTTTCCCCTTTTGTTTATATTAATACGCATTTTCTTGGCACTTTGTTTATTTTATATATGTATATATATAAACGAAATGTTTTTATCGACCAAAATAATTGTAAATTCTAGTTAGGGACTAGCAGGTATATATATATATATATATATATATATATATATATATATATATATATATATATATATATATATATAATGCCATTAATGTAACCAAAAAGGACCTTAAAATCCTTATATCGCGTGCGCTGAGAATAATATTGATTATAGAATAAAATAATGTACTACGATTTTGAAGAGTATATAAATATCTACAAAAAATGCCACGACAGCATATGTCTAACTGTTATAGTTACGTCACACTATTTAATTTTTAATTTTTTAACAGTTTTTATCTTGGAATTAATCCTTATCAAAATAACTTATTTCATAATCACGACAGATATCACAAATTTAGCATGTGCAATGGGGCGAGGCTACTTATAAAGGAATTAAAGGACAATTAAGTTGTAGCAACCAATATAACTGAACCACCAGCTGGTCACCTAGCTCATACACTGAGGATACCGATGATCCCAACTGATCTATCAAATCGATTTAAACCGCTTCAATTTCCTATCAAAACATCTTTCGCTTTTACTAATAATAAGTCTCAAGGTCAAACCTTCCAAATAGTAGGAATTGGTTTTCCTCATGGCCAACCGCCTAAGGCGGGTCGGAGCACCTGAAAATCAATTTATTTTGCTGCCAGAAAATAAAACAACATGTAATATTTTTTACAGGGAAGCGTTGACCCAATAAATTTGATGGCTTTTGTTATTTTTCTTTAATCCCCGTGCAAAGCCGGGGCGGGCTGCTAGTATATTAATAAACCACGTAAAATTTTTTAGATCAAACTCAGATCATTTAAAATACAGGTGACAAACTTTCAGATAACGCTCGCAGTGAAGAAGAAAGATTTGTGATACAAAGTGACTCACAAAGTAGCTAAATGTAAAAAAAACACACCATAGCAAAGAAACTTCTACGCGCGACCAATATCATTGTAGAAACATCTCTGCTAAATAACTTTCTCTGGTAGTTAATAAAATCTGTCGAATATATATCGGATATATATCTGCTAACATTCAGAAGCAGCTATTGAATCTCAGATCTAGCTACTGAGTTCCATAATAAATCCCATTTAATTTGTTACATTAGTGTCTGTAAGATTTTTACAATATATGAAGAATTACAGTTTTGCAAACTTATTGAAGGAAGAACTACAGCCAACTAATTATATTATTTGAACATATTTCATTATTTATCGGGAAACTTAACATCCAAGTCTCTAGCCTTGGTCCAAATCTTGTTGTGAAAGTATTAATTAAAGTAGTTAACTACATAAAAACTAAGCTATTAAAATCAAGGATTTTTTCTGCGCTTTGTACAGATATGAGAGCTTTTATTCTTCATCACGTGGTAAGGTTGTCAAATATATCCACAAACTTAAAAGTGGAATAGTGGTATTTTCGAAGGAAGAAGGTCGTAACAGTTCGGCATATTTCTGCGACAAGTTAGTTTTAATAAAGCTTTCTTATTTGGTGGATATCTCTGAAAAACCTTATAGTCTCAATCTTTAACACCAGAAAAAAACTTGAAACTGTTGTAAAAAAATTTTTTATGGAAAAACAACTAAAAAAGTGCTTTTATACATTTCCCACATTGTGTAGAAGTATTCAAGATTAAATATGAAAATAAGCTTTAACTAGAAAAAAAATTCATGTGGGACCCAACTTACAGATATTGTTAGGCTTAGAATAAATTTATAGTTTCATATTTAACAATAATAATTGTGAAAATCAGTTTTAACAATTTTGCTTTTCAATTTACTGCACTTCCTTAACAACTTAACACGCCCCCCTGGGAGGCGCGCCATACAGTTTGAGAACCGCTGTTCCAACGAATCATCATAGACATAGACCCATCCATAAGGTTTTTGTTAGACTCTACCAGTTTGTTAGATCCTAACACCATTTAAATGAGCCTGTTTCCATAAAATCTACATTTTTTTAAAGCGTTTTATTTTATAGTTACAAGAAAACCAACCTAAATATAAAAAATAAAGAAACAACAAAGCTATAACGAATTGTAATCAATTTTACACAAGTGTTTATTTTCGTATAAATCCCTATTTATAATTGGAAAACGGATGGTTTTGTTCAGGAAAAGGACTTAAAGATTATCTGAGTTTTATTTATGTTACTGCCGTTATTAGAGTGCGAACGATATTGATCAGTTAGTGGAATGTTCTGTTCTCCATTTTCCATGCTTTCTTGGATTGGAAACTAAACAGAGAGTTGGAATGCTAGAATGCTAGAATGTTGACAATGGAAAATGTTCGTTTTAGATTCGGAATCTATCATTCGAAATAACTGTTTTCAATAAAAACAAGAGCAAAGTTTAATTAAAATATAACAAACTATAAATGAATATCGAATGTTTATATCTATATAATTAATTAAAAATAACTCACTAATATTAAAAAATTATTATGATTATATGTAGTTTTTTACCAAAAAAATGTCATGTCGCTGTTATTTAATAGCTAGAACGTCATATGTAAAGTATGTGACATATTAAACACAGTCGAAAATATTTGATTTTAATTTGGGAATATTTTATACTTTAAATCCAATCATGAAGAAAATTTTAAATGTAGATAAATAAACACTGTTATTAAAAAACTATAATGTCCAATATATATCACAATTATCAAATGTAAACAAAATATGTCAATTTCTCCCTGTTTTTATCGAAAATAACCGTTTTAGATGTGGCGTTCGTCAGATCACATTGCAAAAATAACTGTTAAATGTTTGATATAAAAAAGTAATTACGAAAAAACAAACTAATATTGTTAACAAATAGATTTACGTGATTTTACCGTAAGATAAATAAATAAATGCAGGCAAACTAAGTATCTAGCAAAGATTAGACGAGATATGAAACTTGTCGTTTTTATGAACGAAATCGACAATTTTGTTTGGTGACCTTGAACAAACCAATCAGAACATTTTTTATTAAGAGCAATACTATTTTTTGAGAAGTCATTTATAACTTTCCAATATAAATAATAGGATTTTGACAGTCCAGAGTGACAGCTTCTCCCAATAGCGATGCCTTTTACTAGGTAAAATATAAAGTGTTAAAGAGGTGGGGGGATACATTTTTATACTCAAGATGTTAAGTTAAAAGAAGACAACTACATCTGTGAAAAACGCATTCGAATCGGATTAAATGGATCAATGAGATACTTTTATAAAAATCTGACCCCCTCTATAGTCCCCTTAAAGGGGTGGGAAGAATTTTTTATACACCAGATGTTAAGATAAAAGAAAAAAATACATGCGTGAAAACCGCATTCGAATCGGATCAGTAAATTTCATGTGATGCGCGCACAAACATATAGACAGATACTGTTTTAAAATACCTGCAGGGACAGATTTGCCTCGTGTATATGGATGACATCATTGCATTTTTAACCTCTCTCCAAAATCAGAGGGTAAATTTATCCAAAGTATTCCAACGAATCTGAGAAACTAATTTCAAAATTTATACCGATCTACGTAAATTCCTACGAAAAGAAGTAGAATGCTTTGGTCACATCGTAACACTTAATGGTATAAAACCCAACCCAATGAAATTTAATGCTATATTTGACTATCCAATACCAAAAACTATCGAAAAATTCAGAGGATTCTTGGCCTCCTTGGATACTATAGAAAGTCTATTAAAGATTTTGCACGACTAATCAAACTTTTAACATTGTGCCTTAAGAAAGTCGCAAAAATTTGCCACACACTTAAGTTTCTGAAATGCTTTGATAATTGTAAAAATATCCTGAATATTGAACTATTACTTCAATACCTGTATTTCACCTGCCCATTTAATTTAACAACCGATGCTAGTAACGTAGCCATAGAAGACATTCTATTACAAAGGCCAGTTAGCAGAGTTATACCAATAGCGTAGGTATGCATCGAGAACTTTAAACGAAACAAAACTAAAGTACTTCACCTTTGAAAAAGAAATGTTGCCAATTGTTTGGGCCACAAAGTACTTCAGATCTTATCTTTTTAAAAGAAAGTTTAAAATCTTATCTGACCATAAACCACTTCAATGGCTTTTCTCACTGAAGGACCCAAATTCCAAACTAGCAAGATGGAGCCTTAAACTAAGTACACGAATTTGACTATGAATTCATGTACAAAAAAAAAACACAAATACCTACTGATGCCATATCGAGAATAATTACACACGAATGGGACACAACATATAGATCAAGAACAACCTTTTTTGGAAATAAACGATAACAATTCTCTTTTTTTAACCATCCAGGATCTACTTTAGACATAGAAAAACTGTTTAAACAACCAGTGTCCTCACCACAGAAGTAGAACTAGAAATGATAAACGATATTATAAAATCAACTAACCAAACAGATCCTAACACACCAAACAAAACCAAACTAGACCAGAAAGACAATGCAACCCAACATTCAGCACAAGAAAATCCAAATCTGGGCATGCCTATATCAGAAAGACCCATTAATTATTATAAACATCAAATAATCTTCAAAACTGTCAACTATTCTTGTAGACCACCGATTACACAAGAGACCATTCCAAACAAAAATCGAATGTTTGTTCAATTAAGACTAGACAACCCACAATTACACATTATCAAATTCCACAAAGAATATGTCCAACCTAAAAAAACTATTCTTTATCATGTGTGAAACACTTAGAAAAGCTTTCACAAACTCAGCATACGATCTTGTAAAATGTCCCATTCCATTAAAAGATGTAAATTGCCCCGACAGACAAAAAAAATATGTAATACAAAATTACCACCATGGAAAAACTAACCACAGAGGAATCATCGTCGGGTGATTCCTCACAGGAGTGATTGTCGTCTGTCGAAAAGGTCTTGTTCATTCGCTAAGTATTTTATTGAATATAGATATCAGAAAAGTCCACTTAATAAAAAACAGATATACTCTCTGTTGTATATAGTTACCTGTTAAGTGTCGCCAGTAAAAAACTATGAACTTCTTGGTGGTATTTACAATTATATTTATACTAGCTTTTACCCGCGGCTTTGCTCGCGTGGAATTGGGACATTCACAAATGATTTAATGACTGTCTATTTTACATATAAAAATTTAATTTTAATCATTCTGTAGGTATATCCTCAGTAAAATAAGTCTGGCCTAACTACTTTTATTATTTTTTTTTTATTAAAAGTTTCATGTTTGTCAATCAATCACGCTGCAACCACTGAATAGATTTCGATAATAATAAATCATACTACACCGATTATGACTATCTTATAATATTGATCTGTGACAGTTCTACATTGGACCTATTATCTGAAATATATAGTAATTTGTGTGTCATTTGTATATGTACTTGCGATAAAAAACAACGATAGCGCGTTTTAATAACCTCTTGCGTCATCTAGTTTCGAATATCAAAACTAAATAATAACACGTATGTATGCATGTTGTGTATTATTTTAGTGGTATTTTTAAATGTATTAATGAGATACTTTCATACAAAATCTGACGCCCTCAATTGTCCGGTTAAAGGGGTGGGGACGAAATTTTTATACACCAGATGTTTAATTGAAAGAAGACAAATACATCTGTAAAAACCGCATTCAAATCAAATTAGTAGTTTTCATGTGATGCACGCACAAACACCCAGCCAGACAGACAAAAAATCTAACCACATTTTTGACTTTTATATCGATGTACCTACGACGTCGTTCGCGTGGCGTGTTGATTGTTGTATAAAATGTAACCTATTTCACTCTTTATGCTTTCAACTATCCCGATACAAAAATCATTCCAAAATTTTTATACACCAGATTCTAATCGAATCAGTAGTTTTCATGTGATGCGCCCACAAACATCCAGACAGACAGACAGACAAAAAAATTCTAAGCACATTTTTGTGTTCTAAATCGATGTACCCGCAACGTCGTTCACGTGGCGTGTTGATTGTTGTATAAAAAGTATCCGATCACCGTTCAACCCTTATGAAGGGGGTTAATTTCTAAAAAACAATATAAGTACACCTCCGCAACCTCTTAAGAACACACATTTTAATTCAGTCCCTTATTTCAATAGGACTTTCATACTAATTTCCAACCCCCGTTTGACCCCCTTAGGGGTAGAGGTTCGTAAAATCCTTTCTTATCGTACGTCTAGACCCTAAAAGGAACCTACCTGCCAAATTTTAAGTTTGTAGGCCTTATAGTTTCTGAGATATGGTGATGAGTGACCTTTCGCTTTTATAATTAGTAGGAATCAATACGTCAAAATGTCCTTCGTTAAAATGTCCGTTAAAACGCATTCTTTTTATCCCTTGTATAGACTCTCTAAATCTGGCAATAAGTCTGCTACCTTGAAACAGTTGGAATTCAAATGGAAATATTTCTCCAGCTGCTTTCAGTTCAAAAGTTGTGCCATAAGTATACAACCTACCCATAATGGCTACATAAAGGCGTTTTGTATCGTAAGGGGTCCCGGATCGGTCCATAGTAAAACACCTAAATCTTTGCTAATCGTTGGACACGTGGCTTACTATATTAGCTCTAACTTGAGCAGCCATTAAAATATTTCCATAAAGCACATAAGACAGAGGTCTGTGAGACAGAGATGAAAATAAACACGCTCCATCGCCAGGTATCTCTTTTACACTACATCGGATTGCTAATCCTTCAACTGTGACTGTTACAATTTCTCCATCCATTTTTTAAACAAACGTAAGTTTACTTAACGAAAAATACAAACTTCTTTAAGTAAGTAATCGATATGACACTTTGATACAAACGTCAGTATAATCAATGAAAAACAAACAAATCTAAGCTAGCACCTAATTGGCATGAAACTTTGAAATAAACATAATTTTAATCAACGATGAAAAAAACAAATATAACTAACTAATTTGAAACGAAACTTGTACACCTCCACAACCTCTAAAGAAAACATTTTAATTTTCAAGTCCCTTATTTCAAAAACATAGGACTTTCATACAAACTTCCAACCCCCGTTTTACTCCCTTAGGGGTACAGTTTCGTAAAATCCTTTCTTAGCGGACGTCTAGACCCTATAAGGAACCTACCTGCCAAATTTCAAGTTTGTATGTCTTATAGTTTCTGAGATACGGTGATGAGTGAACTTTCGCTTTTATATATATAGATTTACCGGTTAAACTCATATTTCTTTGCTGTCAATAAATTAGGTTCACTCCTGATGTTGACAACAAACATTACTTTTATTGTTTCTTATTTTCTTATTTTAAGTCAATATCATTAAACGTTAATTTTAAATAGAGTTATTACAGGATAAAATTAAATATACCTATAGTCCATTTCATCGTTTTTGGCCGATTTGATATTAGAAACCACTGAAATAAGATTAAACTGTCATCCGAGTTACCAATGACGGAGAGATTTTTTTTTTTAAATTAGGTTGTAAGTTTCTGAAACTATCAGTGTGGTTTGACATCTACAAAAATATGACATTAATAATTATTAAATTTAACCCTTCAACAACGAGCCGTACATGACGGTTACTAGGAATGTGAATTAAGTCAAGACTTCCGTATTGAATACTTTTTATCTACCGGTGTAACAAGAGGTGGTAGGTAAACTGCGAAGAAAATGTAATAAATAAATAAAGTATACGGGTAAATTGCGAAGAGACCGCTTTACAGGTAGCAGGTAAACCGCGGAAAAATATAAACAATTAAGAATGCAAAAAATTATTTTTATTTACATAAACTACAATTATTTAAAATTATATATGCATAATATATAAAATTATTTTAAAAAGGATATGTCTTAAAATAAAGAAATCAATATTAAAATCTATTTATATTTAGTTAATTAAAATTCATTAAATAACATGACGTTTTCCAATATATGAAATGTATTTCACACATTTCACAAAAATTATTCTTGACATTTCACCACGTTTGTATTTTTCTATATTTAATCTTAGCAATTCGTGTTTTGTTTCTACAGATTTACTCTTCGTGTGTTTAGGAAGTTTAGTAGGTACTATTCATTTTGATATAGGTATCGGTTTGAAATTGTACATCAATAAAATTAAATAGAGATGGATGGGACGTATAAAAACATTTATTAAAGTTCGAATAAAAACTTTCACAAGCATTTGTAGTATTCTCTGTGGAATTACTGCTTGAGGCCCATAAAAAAGGCGGAAATTTCGATTCCTTAGATATGTAGTTTTCCACTAAATAGTCTGCCATACTAGTTATAGCTTTTGTATAAGGCTGATATTCTGCAAAGTCAAATACAAAACAATCTGCCACGTCACTCTGATCTAAGTAAGCAATACCGAATAAATGACGTAACCACTTTCCTACTTCACTATTTGTATCACAATAGTCTTTTTTAAGGCCAAGATTTTGATTTTTTCGTAACAAAGCTTGACCTAAATGAAACCTGCATCCAGTTATTTGGGAACTGGGAAAAACATTACCTATTGCATTATGAATAACGTATTCAAAATCTGCAACTACTATTTTTGGATCAAAAACGCGGTTGAACTGAAGACATATACTTTATATGTAGTTATGTTGTCCAAGTCACTTACATTTTCCTTTAAAACATAATGAATAAATTTGGAAGGTCGCTCTGAACTATCACTGAATGCTTTTCGTTTCGCCTGGTTACTAATTTTTTTTTCTGCTTTGAATTTCGTCACTGCAACTTTCATGGCTATGTTACGTCTCCTTCCTGCTAATGACTGAGTGTTCCAAAATTGTATACAATTTCGCGTTGCAACTTTTTTTTTTGTGCAGCTCCAAAAAGTTTCACCAGAACTTTTAAATTCTCCTTTTTTTTGAGAATGTATACCCACAAACAAAATTAAGATATTGCCACGTTCACTAGTACTAAATTCGATTTTATCCATATTTTATTTTAGATATATCTATTACACTATTAACAGCTAAAACTAAAACTCCACTGGTAACTTTATCAATCAATAATTGTCGTCAACAAAACTGAAATATACTTTTTTTATCCTAATTGGATTTTAAATATAAACAAGAAGTAAACCCCCTCTGTACCTGGCTAAGATCGCCGCAATTTACCTATCAAAATTTTAACCACCAGTTTTGACCCTTCGCAGTTTACCTGTGCCGAAAGGATTAAATTCGAAATTTACCATCCCCGTAACAAGATGCAGTTACGTAAGTGTTGTATTAAAAAACAAACGTCCTCATTTAAATTTCTAACTTGCCTGTATCTGAGAGAGATGTAACTCTAAATTTACTTCGAGTATGATTTCTGTCATCGGCCAAAATCGGTGAAATGGACTATACCATGTTTCAGTTGCACTAGTTTTATAGTAGAAAGTTTTTTTGGTGGTTTACAAGTCATATTACTATTATTAAATTATTTTAAATTATTACCAAGTGCAACCTGTCCCTTGGCAAATAGCGCTTTACCGGGATAGATTACGGCATAGTCCACAGTACAGTCTAAAAACTTTCTAAAAATTTTCTAAATTAGTTTATTTTATTAACAGTTAAAATAATAATTACTGTTTTCACATGTAGAAAAAAAAACAGAAAAAAACTTCTCTCTCGCGTAATTGATCCCATTATAATAACATAACAGAACTGTCACAATTGAGCGATTATCCAAATGGGCTACAAACAACTTATTTAAAAACTTTCAAAATGATAATATCTATACACAACTTATATCATATTTAATAACAATTTAGTATAAATTTCGAAATTTATGTATATACCTAAACACACTTGAAACATGCATAGTCATCCAGTTCTTAGCTATCTTGAAAATTTCAGAGCTCTAGGTAGTCGGGAAACAGGTTTAAATTCGATAACAAAATTCCACGGAATGCCAAATAGACAAAGAACACGGCGAAAATATAAAAACTTTCTAAAAAATAACTAAAATGCAGTACTTTGTGATTAACGTTGTAAATAAAATATACATACCCACAATTAACCTTAAATCCATAAATGCACTCAAATCAGTTTTATCACTAATATTCAATAATATATATATATATATATATATATATATATATATATATATATATATATATATATATATATATGATATTGATTTAATAAAAACACCAAAATAATATTTATTTAATTTAATTTAATTGTACTGTTACGAAACACGTGTTCTAAATATAAAAATACTAGAATATACAACTTGCACATGGTTATCGAGCCACCTAGAAATAACTTTACGATGTAAGAATTCAGGTGTAAAAATTCACCCTCATCATTTTACTCCATCGCGCCAAAAGAAGTACCTATAACTTCAAAAATAAAAAACATTTAGTCATTTTTAGTAATTTAAAAAAATGTTTTTTTAATGTATTATTAATCTTACTTGTGCTATCCTATTCGCATTTTTAATGCTTTTTTAACGTTTTGGTTGCATTGTCACCGAATAACATGTCTCTAAACAAACTGCTTTGTAGTTTCATCTTATACTAGTGTAAGTATCTAAAACTAAGCATGCTAGCTTACTGTGTGTTCTTGTTATCAGTGTCTCGTTGAAGCTGTAAAATAAAATGGGAAAGCTTGACAAAACTAAAAAGAAGTTTCCTTTAATCGCCACTCCCTGACTACTCTTGTCCAATCCGACATACGAATATTTGAGAAAATGTCAATTAAATCTTAACTGCCAATTATATTTAAAATAACGAATGTGTCATATAATGTCAAATCTCGATATTTCCAATTTATACTTTATTTGATCAAAAAATTCTAGTAATTTAATGATGTTTAATTTGAATTAATATAAGATAAATTTGAAACAAATCAAACATCAAGCTATCTCTATTTCATAAAAGATATACTCTAGTCAACATCTTCAAAAACGTGAAAAATTAAAATAAAGGTCCTAAAAATATGAGCGATAGCTCATTGGATTCGGAATCACCTGTAGAAAAATGTTTTTAAAGGAAAAGTGTGCAGGCAAAAAATTGCAATTGTTATTAACAAAATAAGATGAAAAAAAACAGATGTTTATGTTTTTGTTAATAACTCGAAAAATATTAATATTTAAGCAATTTTGAAAAAACCTCGTTAAAGAGGAGGAAATTTCCGAAAAAAAGGTCCGTCCTCCTGGAACTTTATCTCTATTATTTATAATTTTAATTTGACGTTAAAAATGGGGCTTTGAGCGACTTTTACGGCATGCGCGCGCTACCGCTAAACGGTGTTTATCAGATAAAATATTTTATTTATGACATAAAATGTTATTTTAAAAATTTGAAAAAATTCCAGTATTTTCCTAATACTTGAAAGAATCTAAATCAGTTGTAAAAAACATTTTATTACTGTTTTTCAAAAAGTTATTCAATTGTTAACTAACAAATTTTTTCCTAATCTCTGTTGACATAAACAATGGGATAAAAGGTATAAATAATTGGCCTAAAAATTTGAAACTTCGTGGAGCCCTTTTCATATGTATACTTTACAAGATCCTGCGATAAATCTTTATACAAGTTTATTAATTTGTTAATAATACTTTCTAATATCATACGTCACGTTAACTGTAGCGCCAAATAACTTGCCAATTAAAAAAATTATATATCTTTTAAACTATTGGAGATATGATAAAGGATATTCAGAAGTTTTTTATAGAAAATAAGTTTCTCTTTCAAATAATTCTAAGACCAAATTCGTATTTATTGTTTATTAGATACTACATGCATTTATTTGGAAAAATTCTATATTTTTCTTTACTTTTTCGCAATATTTTGCAATAGTTTTAAAAAATCATAATTAACAAATTAATAAACTTTTATAAACATTTATCACAGAATCTTGTAAAGTATACATATGAAAAGGGCTCCACAAAGTCTCAAATTTTTAGGCCAATTATGTATACCTACCTTTGTAACGATTACATCGTTATTTGTTTGGCCTGGCCTAATAATATTTTATTTCATTAATTTCTCGTCTATTTTGCTACGATATTTCTGGCCTGGCCTACGAAGGTTTGATTTTTAATTTACCGAGTTTTGTTGCGTCGTCGCAGACTTAATTTCAGTAGAAGAAGGGAACTTTTGTTCTCTCGGAAATTGTGTCGCTACCTTAATTTTCTTTACAATTTGTGCTTCAAAGTCTGCAGACCTATTCTTATTTCTTCTCCCTTCGTTTGGGCCATTGCCAAATTTTGAAGGGTCCCAAGATAGGGCTGTTATTAATAGCACAATTTTTTTTGGAGAGAAGCTTTGTAAGCAGAATCTACCAGCTTACTTTTTTAAGAAAACATCTTGCCAACCACATCTGTAGAACATTTAATTTTAAGAAAACATCTTGCCAACCGCATCTGTAGACCATTTAATTTAAAGAAACCATCTTGCCATCCGCATCTTTATTCCTGGGCAAACTTGGTCCGAAATTCCGGCTTTCCCGACGTGTTCCGAAGATGGATACAGAAAAAAGATAAGAAATTAGTTATTCACTATAAATTCATTAATAACTTTAACTACTAATTTTGGCAATAAACAATTTACACTGATTTAACCTCTTTTATTTGCTTGTCTGTATTTTGGCGCCCTTATATATTTGTTTGGGGGGAGTTAGGGAAAAAACCAAAAAGAAGCCACGATCCCCCACGTTGGGCGCCAAATTGTAACATACAACATACCAATTTGTAACCCAAGCGGCCAAAACAATCCCCTTGAGAAAAAGATAAAGATAAAGGTAAAGATATATCTCAAAGGAATTGTTCAACCACGCCGGGCGCCAAATTGTAACGTACAAAGCCAATTTTGTACATCAAATTACCCTTGCTAGCTCCAGGGATCGTGGCTTCTTTCTGATTTTTTCCTTAACTCCCCCCAAACAAATATATAAGGGCGCCAAAATACAGACAAGCAAATAAAAGAGGTTAAATCAGTGTAAATTGTTTATTGCCAAAATTAGTAGTTAAAGTTATTAATGAATTTATAGTGAATAACTAATTTCTTATCTTTTTTCTGTATCCATCTTCGGAACACGTCGGGAAAGCCGGAATTTCGGACCAAGTTTGCCCAGGAATAAAGATGCGGATGGCAAGATGGTTTCTTTAAATTAAATGGTCTACAGATGCGGTTGGCAAGATGTTTTCTTAAAATTAAATGTTCTACAGATGTGGTTGGCAAGATGTTTTCTTAAAAAAGTAAGCTGGTAGATTCTGCTTACAAAGCTTCTCTCCAAAAAAAATTGTGCTATTAATAACAGCCCTATCTTGGGACCCTTCAAAATTTGGCAATGGCCCAAACGAAGGGAGAAGAAATAAGAATAGGTCTGCAGACTTTGAAGCACAAATTGTAAAGAAAATTAAGGTAGCGACACAATTTCCGAGAGAACAAAAGTTCCCTTCTTCTACTGAAATCAAGTCTGCGACGACGCAACAAAACTCGGTAAATTAAAAATCAAACCTTCGTAGGCCAGGCCAGAAACATCGTAGCAAAATAGACGAGAAATTAATGAAATAAAATATTATTAGGCCAGGCCAAACAAATAACGATATAATCGTTACACCTTTTATCCCATTGTTTATGTCAACAGATATTAGGAAAAAATTTGTTAGTTAACAATTGAATAACTTTTTGAAAAACAGTGATAAAATGTTTTTTCCAACTGATTTAGATTCTTTTAAGTGTTTGGAAATTTTTCAAATTTTTAAAATAACATTTTATGTCATAAAAAAAATATTTTATCTGATAAACACCGTTTAGCGGTAGCGCGCGTATGCCGTAAAAGCCGCTCAAAGCCCCATTTTCAACGTCAAATTAAAGTTATAAATAATGGAGATAGGGTTCCGGGAGGACGGACTTTTTTTTCGGAAATTTCCTCCTCTTTAACGAGCTTTTTTCATAATTGCTTAAATATTAATATTTTTTGAGTTATTAACAAAAACATAAACATCTATTTTTTTTCATCTTATTTTGTTAATAACAATTGTAATTTTTTGCCTGCACACTTTTCCTTCAAAAACATTTTTCTACAGGTGATTCCGAATCCAATGAGCTATCGCTTATATTTTTAGGACCTTTATTTTAATTTTTCACGTTTTTAAAGATGTTGACTTGAGTAATAGGAATCAGGATGGTAATGGTTTAGTTTCCAAGTTCATGACGACACTCCCACTACACCACAGCCTGATCCCCTAATGTCACCGTCAAGTTTACAACTTGCCTTTTAATTTGTTTACTTAATAACTTTGTGAAACTCATGATATTCGTCAACGGTGTATTTGAAAGGTCTTACATTGTAATCAGCTCACAAATGTAAAAAGCAAACATCGAGGTCATTATTGGCGTTTGCTTTAGAAATAAAAAAATCTTACTTTCGAGCGTTTCTCGTTTCCTTTGATTATTATACTCAGACTTACCAATAAATGACGAATTATTACAACTGTAACAATAAGAGATCGGAAAATTTGCAACAAATAAATATGAAAATATTACTACGTATCATATTTATTCCAAAAAAATAAGTACAAATATAATGATATTGATATTTTAATAAGGTTTGGAGTCACCCCTTACCTGGGCCCAGCAAGCGGTCTATAAATAAGCTATAAAAGAGACCCTTTTCCGACCCTACACATTAGAGAACCGGCATGTGTTTAAATTTAAAAATATATGTGATTAATTTTTATAAATAAAAAAATACCAGAAACGTAAAGATAATTTTTTTCTGATTGGAACCATATATAATACTTACTCAAAATTTTGAAGTTTACAGACTAGACACCAAAATATTCTACTTTACATTGAGAAAAGAAAAACATTCTTAATAACATAAAATACCTCTAGCGCTTGAAATCATCAGTCTTAACCATCACCAGAACTATGTCCTGAAAGCATACAGCCAACAATCACTTTAAAGACGTGAACTCGATTGAACCCCAAAGATCCAAGACGTTTCACCGTTCGTCGACGGCATCGCGTTCATCGCTAGTAGACGCAACATATCAATATAACCATTCAACAAACCAGTTAAAAAACTATAATAATAAAAGTTGGTATTGTTATATTTCTTTACTAAATTAAATACTAATTTAAACCTTATAATATGTAAGTATCTTTATAACTTTGGAAATTGCAAAACATCGTTAAAAAAATTACGCCTAAATGTTAGATATAAAAACAATTTGACTTAAGTATTAATTTTGATTTGTTTTAATATTTAATTCGGCGTACTCATTTTTTTTAAACAAAAACAAAATAGTTTTTAAATACAAATTTTGTTAAAATGTTAAAAATTCCATGTTTCACAAAAAAATATACAAAATATATCAATAAAATGGTCAATATTGCACTTACTTGGACTTACCTAGTTGACTTTAACCTTTTAAAAGTAGATCATTAAAAACTCCTTCACTTACATCTTTAGCTCCCTAGGTGCTACACATCGAGATGCTACAAGAAATCCACTGTCGTACAACATGTGTCAGAAACTGACAGTTGTTTCTACCCTAGGTGAGAAACAACGTTGTTTCTCACCTATGGCAGAAACAAATGTCATTATTTTAAGTCTGTCAGAATGTTTCTGACTGACAGTTGCATTGGTCTGAAATGGTCTTACTTCGACTGGCTACAGCGATCAAAACTCGCTGTTTTAATGCATGTGATATGAAAAATATAGTGTGTGGCACGGGATGAAACAATCACTTTTCAGAATAAGTATCAAATGTTTATTAGCAAGCTTACGCAATTTGTTTAAGAGCTAAGAATATCCGGGAAAAATAAATTAGCTCTCTTCGATTAACCAGTAAAATAAATATTCCAATAAAACACCCTTAGTATTTGTATTTGTAATAAAAGTTCTTTTATTTTGGGAAAAGTTTAATAGATTCAGTAAAAATTGTTAAATTTTAATTTTTTACTATAAATTTATTACGTGCTTTATACTTTAGTTTTTTTACTTCAACAAGTAAGGTAATTAATCTTTTTTACTATAGGTACCAACCTTTGGTTTACCTCAGGCATAAATGCCGTTATATCTGTAGTCTGGTTCCATAATAGATTTGGAATTTTAACGGTTTTCTACCAATATATATTTTAATGTCTATTTTCAAGACAGATATGTCTCAAGTTTTTACAGCTACTTCTTAAGTTTTGACATGTACCTACGTAAAAAACATAGAGAACACTACGGGATTCTTTTAACGATAAGTTGTTTAAGGTGTTTTGTGTTGCGTTTAGTTTTCTTTTATTTAAATACTAGATATGTCTTAACAAATTTTTAATACTTACATATTACTCATTAGGTACTTATTTTTTTTAAATGCTTTATAATTGGTTATGTTATTTTATTTTTATTTACACCAATTTTTTTTAAACTTCTATTTTAAATTTTATAATTTTTTGATTTTGTTACATTTTTGTCCTTTATTTTGAATTTTCTTTTTAACTTAAAACACTTTTTATGCAAAAGTTTTTTAAGATTATCATTAGTGTTATGATCTTTAAAATTGTTAAATTTTTTTAAAATTGTTAGGATCTTTCGTAACTGTTTTTTAGTGTTTTCGAGACTTTCGACTGTTACTACAGCCATTTACGTTTTTTTTTAATTTTGTGGAGATTTTACGTGTTGTTTACTTTTTAAATTTTTACGATTTTTTTACAATGTTCAAGTAGGTAGCTGCCAACTTTTATTAATTAGAGATTTTGTCCACTTTATACATTTCCCTTGCGTACGTTTTTTTTCGTGCGTATATATAAATACCTACAGGAAAACAATTTCTATTTTAATAAAATATTAATAATCCTAATAATGTATAAACAATATATGATCACTTAAAGCACAGCACAGCTTAAACATCATAATAAACAATCAACTGGCGGTAAAACTACTTACAGCAAAACGAGGTACAACAGAAGCTCTGAGAGGCAAATCAAGAGCAGCAATGGAAAGGGTAATCTCCTATACTAACTTTTTTATTAAAAGAGAACTTAATAAAATAAAACAGGAATTACAGGAGACATCTGAAAGATTAAATCAGATTCCATGATTACTAACTTCCTGCCAACACTTTAGGTATTTAGGTAGATAAACATTAACTTAAGGTGTTAAAAAATGCAGAAACTAATCCCAAGCTTAGGATTACAGCTGATTCCAGACAAATCTGAAACTGAAACGAAATGAGGCCTAAAAACACAAGGTGATCGCCAAACTAGCATACGAGTACCGATAAGAACCATAGGTAACATAAACCAATAAAGGTACAATAAGAGTAATTAGCCTATAGTACAACCGGTGACGGCTGTTTAGAAAAAAACACTATTACTACTTAAGCTGTACATGTTAAATAACAACAAGGACAACTCCTTAAGAATTTTTATTATCGCATAAAAAATTTGCATAGCTGTCTCAACAATTATATGAAAAGCTTTTTCATTTTACAATTGATTACTTCAATTATTTTCTGTGGTCCTAACTATTCTCCCATCAAGAATTAAATTGATATATATCCAAAATGTGACTGCCTGAGGATGAATGGATTTCATTAACATTCACCAAAGTTTAAATGATACATCAGGCGCCGAAACCACACCGGATGCAGAAAGTTTGTTGGAGAGCTGTTTAAGCTGTGGTTATGGTCAAAAACTGGGTAAATATAGTTGTTTATATCTGTGTTATAACTAGAGATCCTTAGTAGTTGATTTAATGGAAAATTGTGAAAAATATTATATATAAAAAAATTACTGGAAAAACTGCAGAGAATGAAATAAAGATTTTAAAAAATTGAAAAAAAAAGTATTTAAAATCAAGAAAGATGCACAGAAAAAAACGAAAAATCAGAAAAAAATTTAAAAGAATTAAAATTAAACAAATTCAAAAAAATTTAAAAAAGCTGCACGCGAAACCAAAGAATAACAAAACAATTAAGCCGATTTCTTTTTAATACATTTACATATATTGACAACTGTCTTCAAAACAATAATAACGAAAAACTTATAAGAAAGTAGACATAATTAAACTTAACTCCGACACACCATTTCTACAGGAAAGAGATGCAGTTTGGTTTTTAACGTCCTTTTAAAGATATCTTGCATAACTTTGTGAATAAGGTCTTTTTAGTTTTTGGTATTGACAATACGAACCTGCTTGTCTTTTTACGAAAAATACGAGTAGCAACCATTTTTACCAATGATCAATCGAGTTAGATCAGGTAGGGACAAGGGCCGTTAAACAAACATAACTTGGTATTACCTGAGATTTTAACAAATTAAGTAAGGGTTATTGACCATAGGTACCTGGTACCTTACTTAGGAAACAGTGTTTACTTTACTTTAATGTACTTTTGCATTTAAAAGAACTAAAAATAGTGGGTAACCCAAAAAGGTTCACTTAATATGGAAGTAGTTTCGAATACTTGTATCGTTAAAAGGAAGAATAAACTCATCGCAGGAACTTTTAAAGAGATATTATGATTTCATTATTTTGATAACAAGACATGAATATTTTGAGTATAAACATATATCTCTTGAATCGTTGTGTCTTCTTCATCCGATTATAAAACTCCATCAACACGATTTTCTTTGTTCCTCATTATAATAATATAAACGGATCATTCATCATACGAGTTATACATTTTGAAAACTATTTTTATAAAGCCTCATTATGACGAAATGAACTTATGATTCGGATTATTTGAATTACTCATTTTGAGTATACCATTTAATCCCGATGATTTCTGTGTGGTCTCTGGTTGATACAATATGTTTATTCATTTGAAGAAAGGATTATATATTCAATATGATCATATGCAATTCTCCTAATAAAAGAATGTTATTATCGAATCCTGAATATAGCAAATTCTCCTGTTGACCATAAAGTACGATTACTCATATAGGAATACAACGTATACTCAAAACAAGTACTTAGGATATACTCGAATGTAATCTAGATTTTTCTCAGTGTACTAACTGGAAATGCAATATCTGACAAAATAGTTCTTTGATTTGTAGATATGGCAACACTGTTAAAAGTAAACGAAATTGGCGGTGGACGGAACTCGACCAAACCCGGGACGGAATTCGACTCACAAAATATTTACCTGTAAATCGTCGGATGAAACTCGACTCTACGAAACATTTACCTATGTATGTCATTAATATAAATATTAAATAATAGAGGCCCCAAGTGGAATCCTTGAGGTACGCCTGAAGTAATATTAATAATGGGTGAAATATAATTACCTATAGCTACTGCCTAAGACCTATTACTTATGTATGATTCAAACCATCGCAGTAGGTTGCCATGTACACCAGCTGCAGCAAGTTTATCTAGTACAGTTTTGTGATCAATCTTATCAACAGCCTTGCTAAAGTCAGTGTAAATGGCATCTACCTGAAGACCTTTATTCATATTCTCTAATAAATATTCACAATAAGTAAAAAGGTTTGTTTTAATAGAGCGTTTTTTCATAAAACCGTGTTGATCCTCATCGTTATAATGTTGATCGTCTGAAATCAAGTAATCACAGATAATTGACTCAAACAATTTGGCAATGATACAGAGTTTAGATATTGGACGATAATTTTGGACAAGATATTTACAACCAGATTTAAAAATAGGAACTATTAAAGCTGTTTTCCAAATGGTAGGAAAATAGCCCTCTGTTAGGGATTTGTTAAACAGTACCTATATATAATGCAAGGGATATCTCATTAACACAATTTTTAATTAAACAAGTTGGAATTTTATCTGCACCAGCGGGTTTATCTGAAAGATTTTTAATTTTGTCAACTATTTTGATTAAAGGAATGTGATATGAGGATATAGTGTTAATACTAAAATCAAAAATTATAGTGTTGTTATTACGTGGCGTAGGTGTATTAAAAACAGAGCTAAAATAATCTGAAAAAAGCTGGGAAATTGCAACGCCATCTGTGATTATATTATTACTAGTAACTTTTATAGCATCGATAGAACTAGAAAAGCCTTTTTTGACTTCACAAACTGCCAAATATATTTTGGATTTGAAGTAATTTGAGTTTCAACGGAACTTATATAATTTTTAAAATCTATATTTCATAAGTACTTTGCCCTACCTATCAAGAGTTTGAAGGTTAAATAATCTAAATTATTTGCGAACCTTTTCCATTTAACATGAAAATTTTTCTTCTCTTTAATAACTTTGATAGTACTTAAAGTAAACCAATGGGGAAATTTTGATTTATATTTTGGAAATTTGGGAACATTCACATTTATAATATTATAACGGGATAACCGTAAAGGAAGGGACCTTAATTTGAAAGATTGTTGTTGACAGTTGATTCTTAGAAGTTTGTAAAAAAATCAACTGACCATTTTAAATAATGTTTCTAGAAAATTCTAGAAACTTCTAAACACACTGACTAGATTAAATAATGTTGTATATAAGGGGATGCATGGGCAGTTTACGTCAGTTCAAGTCAAGTGTTCACAAGAGTTCATTGTATTGTCAAGTAGTTAGACGTTATCCAGCAGAGTTCAGTGTATCTTAACAATTTTGTAAATAAATTGTGTAAAAAGCCCCCACACGTGTTTCAAATTGGTGTCAGGTGTGGGGTGAAGATATAAGAATGCCTGGAAAAAAGATAAATGAACTATTGGTGGCTGAGCTCAGAAGGGAGCTCGAAGAATTAGAGTTGGAAACTACTGGGACCAAATCTGTATTGTTGAATCGGCTCCGTGAATACTACCTAAGTAATAATTTGGACCCTGATATTGTGGAGTTCGATGACCCGGTTTAAAAAGCAATTTCTGAGCTGTCCCAACGAATGACGAGCCAACAAGAAGAACAAACTCAACAACTTTCCCGGCTGCAAGAAGGACAAATTCAACAACTTTCCCAGCTGAAAGTGGAGCTATCAGGACGAATGACGAGCCAGCAAGAGGAGCTATCCAGTCAGATGAAGAGCCAGCGCGAAGATATGTCCCAGCTGTCACAAAGAATGACGAGCCAGCAAGAAGAACAGACGCAACAATTTTCCCAGCTATCACAACGAATGTCTACCCTATCAGATGAGTTATCCAGTTCGTTTTCTCAGCAAATATCACATCTTCGAGATGAACAAAATCAGCTAGTGTCCAGCTTGCGAGACGAACAAAATCAGCAAGTGTCCAACTTGCAAGACGAGCAAAACCAGATCAACCAGCAAATGCAGTCCGAGATAAGGAAGCTTCAACAAGAACAGGAAGCTAGCCGCCGAAAAAAAAAACATCCACCACGGCGACGGAGATGCAAGAAGGATGGAAACCTGCCACGCAGACGTCGAACGACAAAGAAGCGAGGAGACGACCCATGTACGAACGACGATGAAACCCCCGACCTTCGACGGGAAGACTTCCTGGCCAAATTACCTGAAACAATTCGACGCAGCGCCCAGAGCTAATGGATGGTCATCCCAGGAGAAAGCATTGTCCCTAACCGTAGCTCTGCGAGGCGAAGCTTTAGACGTCTTGCAATCATTGACACCGGATGAAGCTGACAACTTTTTGTTATTGGTGAATCGTCTAGAGATGCGTTATGGTCAAACTCATCTACAACCGGTGTACCGAATGCAGTTAAAGAGCCGAAAACAGAAAAATGGAGAAACTATCCAGGAATTTGAAGCGGATGTAGCAAGAATGGTACGACTTGCGTATTCAAATGCAGCGGAGGATTTCCTGAAGTGCCTAGCAGTCCAAACCTTCACCGATGGTCTTCGAGACGTCCAGTTGCAGCGCGCTGTACGGTTGGCGCGGCCGAAGACACTTGTGGACGCCTTGACCATTGCCCTGGAGTTTAAGGCGGCGACGGAGGCCTCACGTGGAGTTGCTCGACTAAGGGAAATCACCGGTAACTACGACCATGCCGTTCATTCCGTTAGCGACGTTGAAGCGGTAGTAGAGAGATTAATGAAGTTATCTCCAAAAAGAAGGCGCCAAGTGAGATGCTGGAACTGCGGAGAACTAGGCCATATAAAAAATACTTGCCCCCAAAAAGTAAAATCTTCTGCTGAAGTACCCCAGCAGCAGGAAAACTAGAACGGGTCGACTCCTGGAGGGCGAAATCGACCCCAAACATTCCCCGAAGCCCCTCACACCATTAAATTGGCAACTCTGCGACATCACGTGGACAGCTTATATGTGGATGGCCTCATTGATGGGAAGAACTTTAGCATGCTGGTAGACACTGGAGCTACAAAAACTATCGTTCGACCATCCATCATTATGCGAAAGAAGATGTGGCCTACCAGTTGGAGACTGCGTACAGCTACCGGAGATTCTGCTAGAGTCTACGGTGAGATACAGGTGACGCTACAGTTTGGTTCAACCTCTCTTGGTCATTCAGTGCTGGTGGCTGACGTTGATGAAGATGTTGTTCTGGGCATGGATGATATGCTCCACTGTGGTTTTCATTTGGATCTTCGCCAACGTATCCTTCGTACTGGTAATGAAGAAATATTCCTGCACCGAAAACAAGTTAACAATGCCTCGATTAAGCTAATCGATGATATCGAACTTCCGGCAAGCTGCGAATGTGTCGTCACAGCGTGGTTGGATGGACTGGAGCCAGATGGTGCCCCAGCCATGATAGAGCCGAAGAACCATGACCATGAATTGGGAAAAGGACTCCTTGTGGGTAAGACTCTTGTTAGATCCGCCAAAGAGGTACCCATCCGAGTTATCAACTTGAACGATCATCCAGTTCTTCTCCGAAAGGACACGGAAATACGAAGTTTAGAACCAGTAACGGCCATAATTCACAAGGTAAACGTTACGGAAACAGATGAGACCAACGGAGTTGAACAACTAATGACAAAATTAGATCCCTCCTTGTCAAAATTAGAAAAGAAACAGGTAAGAGATCTACTTTACCGTTATAAACCTGTATTTGGTTCTAAAAGTAAACTGGGAAGAACTGATGTTGTACAACATAGAATTGACACAGGTGATGCACGTCCAATTTGACAGGTACCCCGAAGGATGCCTCAAGTTAAGAAGGAAGAAGCAGACAGAGCCCTTAAAGAAATAATTCAAAATGGCATAGTCGAACCATCCAGTAGTCCGTGGGCTTCTCCTGTGGTATTAGTGAGAAAGAAAGACGGATCAATGCGGTTTTGTGTCGACTATCGAAAGCTAAATGATGTTACTAAGAAGGACAGTTATCCTCTGCCAAGGATTGATGATGCCCTCGACGCTTTGGCGGGTTCTACTCTGTTTTCTACCTTGGACCTTAAAAGCGGATACTGGCAAGTTAAAATGAATCCTGCAGACAAAGAAAAGACTGCCTTTACCAGTGGATCAGGGTTATGGCAATTCACGGTCCTTTCATTTGGCCTCTGTAATGCTCCTGCGACGTTTGAACGACTAATGGAGAACATCCTGCGGGGTTTGTCATGGGAAACTTGTCTAGTTTATCTAGACGACATCATCATAATGGGTAAGACCTTTAAGGAACATTTATCTAACCTGGAAGAAGTTTTTAAAAGATTGCAGAACGCTAATCTAACATTGAATGTTAAGGATTGTCACTGTTCCAGAGACAGATCAACTATTTAGGACATAACGTAAGCAAGGATGGCGTTGCTGTTGACCCCGCTAAGATACAAGCCGTTCAGGAATGGCCAATCCCTATCGACAAACATCGGCTCCGGAGTTTCTTGGGTCTTTGTTCCTATTACCGACGATATGTCAAGAATTTTGGAGACATCGCCAAACCCTTGACACGTTTGACAGAACAAGATAAGTCCTTCTGTTGGGATCAGGAATGTCAAAAGGCGTTTAAAATATTGAAGAAACAGCTTACGTCAGCACCTGTTCTTGCTTATCCACTTCCTGATGGTAAGCTTATTCTGGACACCAACGCCAGCAATGTGGGAATTGGAGCCGTCTTGTCACAGCTACAAGACGGTAAGGAAAGAGTGGTTGGTTACTTTAGCAAAACTTTATCGAAAGCTGAAAAGAACTACTGTGTAACTCGGAGGGAACTGTTAGCAGTTGTAAAATCCGTCGAACACTTTTATAAATATCTGTATGGCAGAAAATTCCTGATCAGAACAGACCATGCTAGTTTAAAGTGGCTACTTAGCTTTAGGAACCCAGAAGGACAGATAGCAAGATGGCTCGAAAAACTGCAGGAATATGATGTTGAAATCGAGCACAGACCTGGAACCAGACATCGTAATGCTGATGCACTTTCCAGAAGATCATGTCGACCTGATTGCCCCCATTGTACCCGTATGGAGCAGAACGAGGAAAAACTTGCCTTAGTTAAGGTTGTGCCAGAAGACGAGAGCTCTATGCTGGAGGAGCAACAAGAAAACGATCCCGTTCTGAAAAAGATTAGGGAGTGGAAGAGAATGGACCGTCGTCCGTTGTGGAGAGAGATATCCTCATCCTCTCCTGCTTTAAAAGCATACTGGTCCCAAAGGAACTCCTTAATTTTGGACGGAGGGCTCGTTAAAAGACTTGTAGAAAATTCCGAGGGCAGAGAAACAAGGAAACAAATAGTGGTCCCAAGAAATGCTGTACCGGAAATTTTAAAACAAATGCATAATGATAGTTCTGGAGGACATCTGGGTATCACGAAAACGCTGCAAAAGATCCGAGATAGATTTTACTGGGTAAATGGCACTAATGATGTTAAAGATTGGTGTCGTAAATGCACTACATGTGCTGCCAGTAACGGTCCGCACCGAAAACCGAAGGCGGAAATGCAGCAATACCTGGTTGGAAGTCCTTTTGAAAGAATCGCAGCAGAGGTATTGGGGCCACTTCCACAGACCGATGTAGGAAACAAGTACATCTTTGTTGTAATGGACTACTTCACTAAATGGGTTGAAGCATATGCAGTTCCCAATCAGGAAGCTACCACTTTAGCAGATATATTGGTTGAAGGATTCGTAAGCCGATTTGGGGTACCATTAGAATTACATTCAGACCAAGGAAGAAATTTTGAGAGCAAGCTGTTTCAAGAAGTTTGCCAAAGATTAGGCATCCACAAAACGAGAACCACAGCGATGCACCCTCAGTCTGATGGAATGATGAAACGAATGAACCGGACTATAACCAACTATCTGTCAAAAGTGGTGTCAGATTGTCAGAGGGATTGGGATCGACATATTCCACTATTTCTAATGGCAATTCGATCGGCCATCAACGAATCAACTGGCCAAACGCCTGCGAAGGTCCTGTTCGGTAGAGAAATGAGGCTACCATGTGACTTGGTGTTTGGTTGTAAACCTGGTGAAGAAATGGCACGTGAACAATATGTCGCCGACCTTCAGAATCGAATGGAAAATATACACAACCTGGTGCGTGAAAAACTACAATTATCTAGTGATCGGATGAAGAGGTACTATGACACACGGACAATGGAAAAGAGTTACCAAGTTGGAGATTTAGTCTGGCTCTATAACCCCCGACGGCGTCGAGGTATTTGTCCCAAATTACAAAAGAACTGGGAAGGTCCTTACACCATCAAGAAGAAGATTAACGATGTCATTTATCGGATCGTGAAAATTCCCAGAGGGAAACCCGTCGTGGTCCATCATGATCGTTTGGCGCCTTACCAGGGAAACCACAGTGGAGATGCGCAGCAACTCCAAGAAGATGGTTTGGCTGGCTAAGGGAGTGTGCGGGATTCCGATGTAGGAAATAACATTCTAAGGAGGGGGCAGTGTAACGGGATAACCGTAAAGGAAGGGACCTTAATTTGAAAGATTGTTGTTGACAGTTGATTTTTAGAAGTTTGTAAAAAAATCAACTGACCATTTTAAATAATGTTTCTAGAAAATTCTAGAAACTTCTAAACACACTGACTAGATTAAATAATGTTGTATATAAGGGGATGCATGGGCAGTTTACGTCAGTTCAAGTCAAGTGTTCCCAAGAGTTCATTGTATTGTCAAGTAGTTAGACGTTATCCAGCAGAGTTCAGTGTATCTTAACAATTTTGTAAATAAATTGTGTAAAAAGCCCCCACATGTGTTTCAATATTTTCTAAATGGTAATAAAACTTCTGAGTTCACTAGTATTTAAGTAAAAAGATTCACTATTCCAATCATTAGAAGATAAATTATTCTTGATCTGATTAAAATTCGCTTTATTAAAATTAAACTGCACATTTGAATTGTTTTTTAGATTATCGCGATTATAATTTGGAAATTTTATGTCAACTTCTAACTTTGTATGATCATGATCCTCAGGAACTAAAGGAGATTTACTGAGAGTAATATTTTCAATCATGAAGTTATTGTTTAAAATTAAGTCAAGCGTATTATTTTATACATTGGTAAAATTATTAAACTGTGATAAACCGCAACAAGAAATTGTGTCAACAAACATAGTAGAATTAGTATCGGAAAAATGTGAGGGTATACAACAGTAGTTAACAGGATCTAATAACCATTTTATATAAGGTAGGTTAAAATCACCGCATATTAAAAATACATTTTCGGGATTATCTTCATCAATAATACTTAGCTTAGAACAAAATTCACTTAAAGCAATGGAATTACCCGGAGGAATGTATACAAAACAAATATTAAGTTTGAAAGATAGAGATGAGACAGTTATCCGCAGATCTTCGGCATCACACCCACTCATTGCGCAAGATACTTTGAAAATTGTTAATCTTTGTTCTTTATCGGCAGAGCCAGAGTCTTCCCTATCTCGTCTAAAAATTGAGAAAGAATCATTCAAAACTTCGGAAGAACTAATATTGCTTTTTAACCAAGCCTCTGTGAGGCATGTAATGTCTTGGTCACAGTTTAAAGACTTTTTAAAAATGTTGGAAAGTTTTGATTTTAATCCACGAACATTTTGATACAACACTGAGAGAGCCATAACAGTAATAAGTAGATTATTATTAGAAACTAAAAACTTAAAACATGATTAGAGATTATAAGTCATCTTCAGAAAAAATTCTCTTTATATGACTTCTATCATCCTTTCGCATGAATAGACAGCCGTCTCTGATCCAAACAATTTTCAATTCTTTGGCCCTGGCTGTTTCTTTTACTTTTTTCAAAAGCATTTTTATGGAACAAGTAAGGTACTCATTAATAAAAAGCTGGTTAGATATTTGGTCTACTTTTAGCCCAGGAGTTGAGCTTTTCGATTGACGACGTTTTAGTTTTGCAGCTGCTAAAAAATTATCTCTTTTCTTCTTATTTGTTAACTGGACGATTTTTGGTTTAGGTTTGTCTTGATTACGGGATTTTGCTTTGAAAATTGTATCGACATCATTAACAGTGATAGGGCATTCAATATGATCACCTATCATCTGAATAACATTTAATACGTTTTCGTTACTTTTTTCATTTACTCCCTGGATTTCAACATTTTTGGAACGTAAGTGTTGCTCAAGTGTTTCTACACGAGCAGTAAGTGATCTAACTTCTTTTTTTAATACTAGATTTTCTTTTGATATTTTCTCGATTGTATCTAACCTCGCATTCATTTTATTTATTATGGACTCGAAATCAGATACCTTATCACTGCAGAAGTTGACTGATGTCAATACATCTTTGTGCTGCTTATTTAGATCATAGATAGATAATTGAATGTTCTTCACTATCTCCAATGTGCGGCTCGATGTAGTTTCTTCCCCCGACAAGTCGCTATCATCATTATCATCGGTGTTGTTCACCGCAATTGTTGACGTTCGTTTGCTTCCATTAGAAGATCTACACACTGAAAAATATCATGCAAAGCCAGGAACTTTGAAATTCGAGACGGCTTGCTTACTTAAATTCACGTACTTGCCATGAAAAGATTTTGAACACAAACCGGCACAATTAAGCCCGGGCGTCTTATTTGTAATCGAAGCTGTACAAATGCTACAAACAACCATTATTGCTCCCGAACTAATACCTTTGTACGGATGTCGAGTTTATCACAACCAGTTTTTTAAATTTTACTAAAAACCAATAATTGTTTATATAGTTTAACCGATTGCAAAGGGAATTTGATCAATTTCTACACAAATATTGCACTAATTCATAGAAAAATATTGGTGAAAGATTAATTGTGTTTATAACTGATGGTACGCGAAAAAACGAGATTTTTCGGCCAGAATTTGCCACTATAAGCAGATTACTTGAAACGATTAAACACACGTACACACATCAATTAAAAGAAAACAAATACGTCTTTGAAAACCGCATTCGAATAGGATCAGTAGTTTTCATGTGATGCGCGCACAAACATATACATTTCCACAGTTTTATTATATGTATAGATTATTTTTTTTGTATTTCTTTTTAGTCGGCTTCATAATAGTTCATTATTATTTTTATAATTTTATTATAAACTAGTTGTACTCGCAACGTCGTTCGCGTGGCGTGTGATTGTTGTATAAAAATTTCTTACCCCACCCCATTTAAGGAATGGGAGAGAAATTTTTATACATTAGATATTAAATTCAAAGAAGACAAATACATCTGTGAAAACCGCTTTCGAATCGGATCAGTAGTTTTCATGTGATGCGCGCACAAACATACAGACAGACAGACAGAAAAAAAAAATCTAACCACATTTTTGGGTTCTATTTCGATGTACCCGCGACGTCGTTCGCGTGGCATGTTGATTTTTGTATAAAAATATTTTTCCTCACCCCGTTAAAGGGGTGGGGGAGAGAAAGTTTTATACACCAGATGTTAAGTTGAAAAAAGACAAACGCGTCTTTAAAAACCGCATTTGAATAGGATCAGTAGTTTTCATTTGATGCGCGCACAAACATATACATTTCTACAGTTTTATTATATGTATAGATAGATGAAACAAGAGCTGAGGGTCAACACCTCATTATGCCCAATAATAGTAAAATTACATAAATTACTTACTAGTATTAATAAACAAAATAAAAATAAAATACAACATAATTAATACTTAAGAAAATGAACAATAAAATTACTCTAATAAAAAAGGTCAAGTCTGCTTTTAAATGAGTTGGTAGAAGGTGCAGAGACAATTGTTTCATGAAGGTCACTTATTATCATTTGGGGATGTCCTGTTCCTGATATAAAGTGCCGTATGGATCAATACAAGAATCTGGTTTTAAAGACAATTTCTATGTGCACTGCTCTATTTGATTGGCATGTAAACCGAACTCCTTGTCTCTTCTCTTTGCGCTTTTCACTAGTGATACTGACAGTATTGGTCAAAATAATCTATTTCGGCAATATAAAAGGTTTAGATGGTTTTTAAAACTAAATTCGGAAGTTTCTAATTAAAAACTGAGTATTGTCTAGTAATATGGGTCTTCTAGTTGATACGTTTATTTCGTTCGAATATTCAGTTCAACCTTGCGTTTTAATCATACCTTCTTCTTTCATAACAGATATTTTTTTTATTTTTTTTTAGTTTTACAGAAAGATAATTAAATTTTAAAATATATGCAGATATTCAAATTAAACTTTTTTCTTTTTAAAGCCTTTTAATATCTAATAAACCCAAAATCATATTTTTTTGATTGAGACAATATTCCAAATTCTATGTAGGTATTTTTTGATCCATTTTTAGAAAAAACAGACAATTTAAAAAATATCAAAAATCCACAAAAATATTATTAATTGAAAACAAAATGGCATAAGATGAAATAAAGAAAACCGTTACCTAAAGACAATTAGAAAAAATAGTAAAAGAGTCAATTAATTTGGTAAAACATACATGTTGTAAAAGAATAAAAAATATATCTTTTTTAATCATAAACCGTATAGAATTATAACCATTTAAAAAACCTGTAAAAAATTTGGGATCAAAAATTGGGAAAATTGTAGGTATAAGTTGGGAAATAATTTAAAAACAGGTAAATAATGTTAGAAAGGAAAAAATACTGTTAGGTGTTAAAAAGGAAATAATCACAATTTCTAAAAAGAACTTTTTATAGTAGAAAGTTTTTTTTTTGGTGATTTATAAGTCATATTACTATTATTAAATTATTTTAAAAATTACTAAGTGCAATCTGTCCCTTGGCAAATAGCGCTTTACCGAGATAGATTACGGCATAGTCCACAGTACAGTCTAAAAAACTTTCTAAAAAATTTAGTTTATTTTATTAACAGTTTAAATAATAATTACTGTTTTCACATGTAGAACAAAAAACAGAAAAAAACTTCTCTCTCGCGTAATCGATCCCATTATGATAAGATAACGGAACCGTTACCTGGACTCATATCCGACGCTTATTCAAATAGGCTACGAACGATTTATTTAAAAACTTTCAAAATGATAATATATATACACAACTTATATCATATTTAATAACAATTCAGTATAAATTTCAAAATCTATGTATATGCCTAAACACACTTGAAACATGCATTGTCGTCCAGTTCTTAGCTATCCTGAAAATTTTAGAGCTCTAGGTAGTCCGGAAATAGGTTTAAATTCGATTACAAAATTCCACGGAATGGAAAATAGACAAAGATCACGGCGAAAATATAAAAACTTTCTAAAATAGGAAAATCGTCGCTGAGCGTCGACTGAATATAAAGATTAACCAGTTGGTCTAGAAAGTAATCGAATATATTACAAAATTTCTAAAACCATATATGACATATTCTTGACAATTGCCGATCAATGGATGACAGCTACTTGTGGTGGGAGTTGTAAGCTGGAAAAAGTACAATAATAAAATCCGGAAAAATCTTAAAAGTAGAGTAGAGCATATTTTATACTAAAAGGATAACTTCTAAAAACTACAGCGTCTCTGAACATTTCAAAGAGATAGCAGAAACTATAAATAAATTAAAGTACAAAATTAGTTAATGTACAAAAAAGGTGATTTCTGTATCTTGAAAAACTTTAATTTATTTGTTATTTATTATTATAGGTAATATAATTAAACTTATATTATAATTAAATCAACATAACCCCTTTTTATAAAAAATAATTCCAGAGTTTTGTTGCTGAATAAAGTACAACCTACATAAACTGTAAGTAATTAACATTGTATAGGTACGTTTCCAATAAACAGAATGACTTTTAGGAAATCTCAAATTCTTTTTTATTAGTGAAGCTTTCTATCCTAGAATAGGATAGTTTGATTTAATATAATATGCTTGCTTTTGTCGTTAAAAAAGAATCAAACTTTTGGTTTTAATCAAATTAGCCTGCAGCTTAGGCAATCAAATGTAAGAATTTCTAGTTTACGCGATTAAAAATCTGACATATTATGCTCCTATTTTGTTTAAAGTCCTTCTACAGGTTGTTTTTTAAATTACTAATTATTTATTATTACTAAAAAATCACGTTGGTGTCATTCGGCACTATAGACTTTATATATTATAAGGCTTTTTTGTTTTTTTTAAATAATAAATAAACCGCGTTCAGAGTTGCGCCGCCGTAAACTAGAAATTCTTAAAGTAATAGTCTAAGCTGTCGGATAATTTGTTTAAAACCTAAATTTTGTTTTTTTTAACGATAAAAACAAGCGTAAAATGCCTTTTAGAAAACCTGAAATTGTTTTTATTAGGTTAACTTTCATATACAGTGTGTACAAAAAGTAACGTAACTTGATAATATTTCGGTTTGTGATAGGTTTTCAAAAAAAAGCTTCAAATAAAAGTTATAAGAAATAGATCAAGTTATCAGAATAAGTCAGTTAGAAATATACAGGGTGCACCTTTACTCCAGAATAACGTAATGGCCTTTTTTTTTTAATGGTACCCCCTGTATATTTTTTCAATTTTTGAAAATCTATTAAATTAGAAATACAACCGTTAAAACCGCGTGTTTCTAACTTCATTCATTTCAAAGTTACAGGGGTTTGAAAATAAAATATTAAAAAAATATGTATGGCAAAAAAATAGTAGGCACTTCTTCTGTCAATTAATACTTTATTAATTTTATCTTATTAAATGCTCAAAGTGCCTACCTTGTTCTATTTGGCAATATCCCACTCTATTATAAAATGCAGAAGTAGCATTACGCAACTGCTCATTCGTTATTTGACGGGTTGTTGTCAGTATTCTATGTCTTAGATCGTCCAGATTATCAGGTTTTGTTTTGTACACAACGTTTTTAAGATGTCCCCAAAAAAAATAATCTAGTGGTGATAAATCAGGAGATCTTGCTGGCCACTCTATTGTACCCCTTCTTCCTATCCACCTGTCTTGGAAAACTTCATTTAAATAATTTTGACCATCAACGGTAAAGTGTGGTGGTGCACCATCCTGCTGAAACCAAATGTCATCGAAATTGTCACCAACAGCATTTCTTATTGCAGACACTATTTGATTTCTCAACAAATCTAAATACTTTTGACCATCCAAATTACCTTCTATAAAAAATGGACCAATAACAGTGTTATCGATAATACCTGCCCAAACGTTTACTTTTAAAGGCCTTTGCGTTTTATGTTCCCGAATCCATCTGGGATTAGTATCACTATAATATCTGCAGTTGTGGCGATTAATTGTACCATTTAACATAAACGTGGCTTCATCGGAAAAAACTATCTTTTCTGTAAAATTAGGGTCCACATCTACCTTTTGCATTATAGTTTCAGAAAATTCCATTCTGCGATCAAAATCATCATTTTTTTTTATAATGTTACTAACCGATCCAATACTAACATCATGTTCTAATGCAGTTTTCCGAATGGATGTACAAGGATTTTCTACAAATGTTTGCATAATGTCCAAGGCGTTTTCATCATTAGTTACGTTCTTTGGTCGTCCACTTTTAGAGCGATTTTTAGTTGAACCCACTTCTTCAAAACGTTTCACAATTCTCCAAACTGCAGTTTTAGTAATTGGGTTACGATTTGGATAGGTACCATTAAATAATTGAGCTACCTCATCAAAAGTTCTTTTACGATTACCGTAACCTCTCATCATCAGAATCGTTATTCTTTCCTGTTCCGTAAACATATTGGAATTTTAAAAGTACCTAACTACATAAAAAAATCTCAACATAAATAATACTGTTACATTTAGAAATAAGTAATGACAGTAGCCTACTATGTTTTTGCCATACATATTTTTTTAATATTTTATTTTCAAACCCCTGTAACTTTGAAATGAATAAAGTTAGAAACACGCGGTTTTAACAGTTGTATTTCTAATTTAATAGATTTTCAAAAAATAAAAAAATATACAGGGTACCATTAAAAAAAAATGTCATTACGTTATTCTGGAGTAAAAGTGCACCCTGTATATTTCTAACTGACTTATTCTGATAACTTGATTTATTTCATATAACTTTTATTTGAAACTTTTTTTTGAAAACCTATCACAAACCGAAATATTATCAAGTTACGTTACTTTTTGTACACACTGTATATATATATATATATATATATATATTGAAATGGATCCTCCTTCCGGAACACCCTTTTTCAATAAAATTATCGGTCGTGGATTCCAAAATTTTTAAATTGATTGTCCTAAAATATAAAAATTATAAATAAAAAATCTATCGCGTCTTTCTAAATCTTTCTTCTTCCGTTTTTCCACTCTTTCTCTATATCTTCCTCTTCCAACTACTTTGGAACTCCTACTTGCTGCTGCCTTTCCATCTATTTAATACCTTTCCGCTGCTCAACTCTTTCTCTATACCTTCTTCTTTTACAATTTTCCAACTCTAACCTTTCTGTATCCTCGTATCCAATTCCAATTACTTTTTATTTATTTATTTATAAATTCTTCTGATTCTATAATTTTCTTCAACTCTTTTTATTTCAATTTAAATCTCGTTATATTTTACTATTTTAATCAAATTCTATGTATTTTTGTTAACTTTTTATTTTTCTAATGACTTTTACCAAAATTACAATCTTTGACAATCCAATCAATAATCATCTCTTAACAACATAACTTCTGAACTAAACAAAAACAAATACAATATATAAAAATACTTAATCTAGACAACCGATTTAAAAATCATGACCACGTTCCAACACTTCATTGAAAGAACGTGCACCATTGAAGAAAAATCCATATCAATTTCCCCCAAATTTGATTTGACTTGGTGAATCACTTCACCTTGCCAAATCAAATTTCCTTTCAGTAGGAAATTTTTCTTCACCATCAGTTGTCAAGCTTTTAATTTAGAATATTTTAATATTAACTAATACATATGAATTCCCTATCATTAGGTATATCTACTTTTACATTCTTCTGTATTCAATTTTTCATTTCTATTATACTATTTTTTTATAAAATTCATTTCCCCTTCTTAACATTTATCAAAATATAATTTTTTTAAAGTTTTAGATTTGTTCCCCCACTTTTGGAATTTCCCTATAGGTACATATAAATTTTGTAACCTTAACCCTTTCCTGTTATTTCCATTTATATAACTTCTTTCTAAATTTAAATACCTTCCCCCTTTCCTGATATTTCCCACGATACAAACTTTTAATAAATTTAAATTTCTTTCCCCTTTCCTGATATTTCCCTCGATACAAACTTTTTATGAATTTAAATTGATTTCCCCTTTCTTGATATTTCCCACGATACAAACTTTTTATGAATTTAAATTGATTTCCCCTTTCTTGATATTTCCCACGATACAAACTTTTTATAAGTTTAAATTGCTTTCCCCTTTCTTGATATTTTCTCCAATATAAACTTTTTATAAATTTAAATTGTTTTCCCCTTTCTTGATAGTTCCCTGTATATAACTGTTTCCTAAATTTAGATTGAACAAAATTCCCCCAGAAATAACTCAAAAACATCTTCTTAAATTTTTCAAACACAAATATTTCATCTTTACTGGCAAAACATATCAATTCCTGCCGATGTAACATCTCACGCAGGTATTTTCTTAATTCTTCATGATCTTCACATCATTTTAACTTATTTTTCACTATTCTTATGAAAATTTTTAGATGAATCTTATTAATATTTCCATTAATTTTATGTTCACTTTTACCTATTTTCATATTATTTTGATTTTCATTTATTTTTCTTCTTTCCATTTCTTCCAATAACATTTCACATTCTTTTTCTTGTACTACATTTATTTCTTCTACTTTTTCTTCCATCTCATATCTTCTTTATTGTATTTTGCATTTCTTCTATTACATTTTTCTTTTCCACATTCTCTGGTTTTATAATTATCTCTAAGTCATTTAATTTTATATTTGTATTAGCATTAATTTATTTTATTTCATCTTTGCATTCCCTGTTAATAATTGTTTTAATTTTTACTTCTTGTAATTCCTCTAATTCTGTTTTTCTCATTATCATTTCAGTTATTATTTCTGTTTTTGTTTCTTCTAATGTTTCTCTATACATTTCCATTTGCTTCTTTATTTCATTTTTAACTTCTTCTTTTATTTCTTTTTTCATAGAATCCATATTCTTGTTCATTTCTTTTTTCATAGCATCCATATTTAAATTTATTGCTTTAATATCTCTGTTCATGTCTTTTTTCATTGTATCCATATTTGAATTTATTGCTTCAGTATTTTTGTTATTTGCTTCTATATCTTGTTTTATTTCTTTTTTTATAGAATCCATATTCTTGTTTATTTCTTCTTTAATATTTTTGTTCATTACTTTATAATTTTTGTTTATATCTTTTAACATTTCTGTAATTAATTTTATCGCTGATTCCTCACTAATCCCTATCTTACTATCCTGATTACCCTTATTATCCTGAATAACCTGATTACCCTGACTATCCTGAGTACCCTGACTACAATGATTATTAATATTATCCCCTTGTTCTAACATTCTATCTGTAATTTCCTTTTCCCCTCTTAATTTCATATAAATCTACCTATAATTTATTTAATCTTTTACTCCGAATCACACACTTTGTTTTTAATAAAGCAGATTGACACCTAATAGTTGAGAAAAATCTCTTACCCTCAGTGCCGAAGCAGCCACACGTTTTGGGCGCCAATTGAAATGGATCCTCCTTCCGGAACACCCTTTTTCAATAAAATTATCGGTCGTGGATTCCAAAATTTTTAAATTGATTGTCCTAAAATATAAAAATTATAAATAAAAAATCTATCGCGTCTTTCTTAATCTTTCTTCTTCCGTTTTTCCACTCTTTCTCTATATCTTCCTCTTCCAACTACTTTCCAACTCCTTCTTGCTTCTGCCTTTCCATCTATTTAATACCTTTCTGCTGCTCAACTCTTTCTCTATACCTTCTTCTTTTACAATTTTCCAACTCTAACCTTTCTGTATCCCCGTATCCAATTCCAATTACTTTTTATTTATTTATTTATAAATTCTTCTGATTATATAATTTTCTTCAACTCTTTTTATTTTAATTTAAATCTCGTTATATTTTACTATTTTAATCAAATTCTATGTATTTTTGTTAACTTTTTATTTTTCTAATGACTTTTACCAAAATTACAATCTTTGACAATCCAATCAATAATCATCTCTTAACAACATAACTTCTGAACTAAACAAAAACAAATACAATATATAAAAATACTTAATCTAGACAACCGATTTAAAAATCATGACCACGTTCCAACACTTCATTGAAAGAACGTGCACCATTGAAGAAAAATCCATATCAATATATATATGGTAACCGCAGACATGCATGTTTCTGGCTCGTTAGCCGTCATCAGTGCGGCATAACCAAGTAAGGTATTGCACTTGGCTAGCAAAAGTGTTGAGTACTTGGGAGCAAAGGATGGTAGGGAAACATGTATCAAAAAAAAAAAAACACAAACAACGAAACTCACACAAGAGTCCTATCGCCATTTGTTTTACATCCTGGGCTTGGAACGGCTCAAACACAATGAGTCCGTTTCGCCAACGCGGCGACGCTGTTCGTAGCCCCGAAATGTGGGCACAGCTGGCCGAAGCCACAAATGGCGATAGGACTCTTGTGTGAGTTTCGTTGTTTGTGTTTTTTTTTTGATACATGTTTCCCTACCATCCTTTGCTCCCAAGTACTCAACACTTTTGCTAGCCAAGTGCAATACCTTTCTTGGTTATGCCGCACTGATGACGGCTAACGAGCCAGAAACATGCATGTCTGCGGTTACCATTCCTATTCGTGACACTATGATCCTTTTTGCGTACATGCCCATTAATTTTCCCCCTTTTGTTTGTTATAGGTACGCATTCTTGGCACCCTTTTTTGTTTATATATATATTGAGATGATATTAGTTACTATGTTATATTAAATAAGAATGTAGAAGGAAAATCTAATGGAAAGTAGAGAAAGGAGATTTTCTTATTTCGGGTCAGAGCGCAAATTTAGTAACATTGGGATTGATTAACATCATCTTCTTCATAATTCCTAAAAAAGGAAAAAGAAAATAGAATAAAAAAAAAAAAAAAAAAAAAAATACAAATACATTTCAAAGATTTTTATTTAAAGATTCAAAAATGATTAATCTACATTATATAAAGTTTTGATAATTATGAAATTGATAAATGGGTAAAGTAGATAATTAAAAGTTTATAAAATTGCCAATACGTTAGTAATCAAACATTAATTTTAAATGAATTAGGGGTGTAAGTAAATGAGAAAATTAAATTATAAAAAAAAGACATCACAAATAGTTAAAATAAATGTTAAAACTTCAACTTACTTTTAAATTATACAAATTTACCAACCATATTCTAATTTATTAATAGTTCAAATGCCAAATGAAATATTCTGAAAAAGAGAAAATTATTAGTTTGTAGTGCTAGTAAATTTTATAAGAATATAAAAAAAAAAATGATCATTGTTTTAAATTGTAATATTGAATCAAGAATTAGATTTTGTTAATAATTTTATTTAAATAAGAAATTAGTAGGCGATTAGATGGAAAAGATGTATAGATTTAAGTTTGTTGAATTTGTCAGTTGTTTCTTTGTTGATTTGATAGAAGGTCTCTTGTTTTCTGGTTGTTGAAATAGAAGTTGTATTAAAAATTTGCTCCGTAGAAATTTTGAGTTTTTTTTGAAAGTATTGATAATAGAAAGTATTAAAACAGTTTAAAGTATAAAGAATATCCCAAGGTAACCAGAGAAAGCAATTGGTAAGAGAAATTTATATGATTTTATGAAAGAATAAATGGTTGAAATTATTGCTGAGTAGTTAATCGTTATAAATGCTTCCTGAATTGATTTAAAGAAAGATACTCTAGTTTCTAACAAGAAAGAATAGCATTATTGTACTTACCTTTGGATGTAAAAGCTGATTGTGCAGTGATTAGAAGAAATCTTATTTGTAAAATTTGCAAAGTTCGTGATATCATTGCTGTGCTGGGTAACATAGGCCTGTTATTGAAAAGGGGATCCTAAGGCTTAGCAGACCGAAGAGAAAACAAGATCTTCATAAAACGGTATCACTCTTCCATTATTATCAATAAAGAACTTTTCTGTTGTTTGATTTTTGTAATTTCCATGAACATTTTTTATTTTCACTGTTTTATGTATTTAACTAAATTATTTTTATTCATTTTTTGTTAAGTTTAATCCAAATTGTTTAGTAACTCAAGACAGAATATTTCATATATATATATTTGATGCATGTTTTGGTTTATTAACGTTTTTTTTGAAGTTTGACACATTTTGAATTAGAAAGGTTAGAAATTTATATACAATTCATGCCTAGAAAACATTGTTGGTCTAGGATAGTGCGGTTTTACAGTCATTTTATTGCAAATTTGTGTATTAACTGATTTTGAATCTAGTTTGGTTGAATATTTGAACTCTGACCTTGACATAAGGGAATAGCCGGTAGCATATTTAATTAATCATATTGGAAGATAATTACATTGAGTTAATTCTTACCTATTCACTATTTATATTTAAAATTCAAAATTAATTAAAGGTAAGGAATATTTTATAACATAGTGATTGATATTAGCAAAACATATTATTATTATTCATACACACATCATATATGTTATAAATTTTGGCGCCCAACGTGGGGCTCTAAACAATCAAAATTAGAGCCGATTCAAATAATTAAAATTTGAGAATTTTGTTAAATTTTTTTTTTATTATTTCGCTCTAAACAATCAAAATTAGAGCCTATTTAAATAATTAATATTTAAAATATTTTTTTTTTTTTGAAAACTTGATTTGAAATTTTTTTTTGTGTGATTCATATTAGTTATATTTATCTCGATAGAATAAATTGTGAATATGGAGGGAAAAATGAGATTAAGAGATGGTAAGATAGTAGGAGATGAGAGTGAAAGTAGTGATGGAGGAGAGATTGAGATGGAAAGTGTGGCAGTACAAGTACATGAAAAGAGAGTGTTAGGAGCCGGAGATTATCGAGTGGAAGAGCTGATTCAAACCGGACAGACACAGGAAGAAGCAGAGATGGAAGAAGGAGAGAATTTAATAGAGATAGGGGGAGAACAGGATCGAACTATGATAGAAATAGAGACAGAGACAACTGCTGGTGGAAATGAACAAGAAGAACTGGTGGTACAAGAAAAACCAAGAAAAAAAAATCAACCTGATATGAACAGCATACTTGAAATCCTTATGATGAGATTTGATCAGCAGGATAAGAAATTGGAAGAGTCTAATAAAAGCAGAAAAGAAGATAATATGAAGATGAAAGAAGAAATAAATAAAAAATTGGATCAACAAAAAGAAGATATTAATAATAAATTAGATGAAATAAAAGAAGATAATAAGATTTTTAAAAGAGAAATTAGTAGTATTAAAGAAGATAATTTGAAGATCAAGGAAGAAATGAAAATTATGAAGATAGACTGTGACAAGAATATGGAACAGCAAAATATTAAATTAAGGAATGAAATCCAGGAGACAGGGATTAAAATTAAGGGGGAAATTAAAATGGTAGAAGAGAAAATAGTAGAAGTGAGTAAACAAACAGAACAAATAAAAAAGGAAATAGGACAGATAAAGATGCAAGAGCAAATTAATGAAGAAGTTGTAGACAATTTAAAAATTAACTTAGGAAAAGAATTTGAAAAACTAGAGGGAGAAGTAGAAAAACAAAAAGGAGTTTGTAGTAGGAATCAAGAATTAACCAAGTATAAATTAAATAAGGAATTAGAAGGAAAATTTCAAAAGAATAATGAGAAAATGAAGCAGACTAATAAAAGATTGGAGAAAATAAAAGAAGATACTAAGACATTTATAAGACAAATAAACTATATGAAGGAAGATAATTTGAAGAGCATAGAGGAAGACACAAATAAAATAGATGAAGAAAGGAAGAAGACTATTAAGAAATTTGTAGATGAATATAAAGCAAAGCAAGTAGCATTCTGGGAAAAATTGTACATTTGGAAATATAAAGAAAGGGGGAAGAAATTTAAAAATATAGTAGGTATTGGGTATATTTGGAATTATCAGGAAAGGGGTAAGGTATTTAGATTTATTAAAAGGTTAGATGTATAGGAAAATTTATTAAAAAAGGGGAAATAATTCGAAAACTAGAAAAACAAATTATATTTAAATGAATGTTTAGAATGAATGTGATGTAAAAAATATAGAAATGAAAAATTTATAAAAAAATGTTAGGGTAGATGATATTAATAGCAAAGTTTTGTAAATAATAGTATTAAGATGTAAATATCAAATTAAGATTGAATGGTTTTATTGAAAAAAAGGTTTATACAATCTGTGCAAATAATATTAATTGAGGCTAAAGTTTTTGTAAAATGAGTGTTTATTTATAAAAAAAAAATAGATTAAAATTATAATTTTTAATCCAACATCAATGAAATGTTTGATGTAAAAATTTTAATTGGGGGATTTGAGATGATATTAGTTACTATGTTATATTAAATAAGAATGTAGAAGGAAAATCTAATGGAAAGTAGAGAAAGGAGATTTTCTTATTTCGGGTCAGAGCGCAAATTTAGTAACATTGGGATTGATTAACATCATCTTCTTCATAATTCCTAAAAAAGGAAAAAGAAAATAGAATAAAAAAAAAAAAAAAAAAAAAAAAAAATACAAATACATTTCAAAGATTTTTATTTAAAGATTCAAAAATGATTAATCTACATTATATAAAGTTTTGATAATTATGAAATTGATAAATGGGTAAAGTAGATAATTAAAAGTTTATAAAATTGCCAATACGTTAGTAATCAAACATTAATTTTAAATGAATTAGGGGTGTAAGTAAATGAGAAAATTAAATTATAAAAAAAAGACATCACAAATAGTTAAAATAAATGTTAAAACTTCTACTTACTTTTAAATTATACAAATTTACCAACCATATTCTAATTTATTAATAGTTCAAATGCCAAATGAAATATTCTGAAAAAGAGAAAATTATTAGTTTGTAGTGCTAGTAAATTTTATAAGAATATAAAAAAAAAATGATCATTGTTTTAAATTGTAATATTGAATCAAGAATTAGATTTTGTTAATAATTTTATTTAAATAAGAAATTAGTAGGCGATTAGATGGAAAAGATGTATAGATTTAAGTTTGTTGAATTTGTCAGTTGTTTCTTTGTTGATTTGATAGAAGGTCTCTTGTTTTCTGGTTGTTGAAATAGAAGTTGTATTAAAAATTTGCTCCGTAGAAATTTTGAGTTTTTTTTGAAAGTATTGATAATAGAAAGTATTAAAACAGTTTAAAGTATAAAGAATATCCCAAGGTAACCAGAGAAAGCAATTGGTAAGAGAAATTTATATGATTTTATGAAAGAATAAATGGTTGAAATTATTGCTGAGTAGTTAATCGTTATAAATGCTTCCTGAATTGATTTAAAGAAAGATACTCTAGTTTCTAACAAGAAAGAATAGCATTATTGTACTTACCTTTGGATGTAAAAGCTGATTGTGCAGTGATTAGAAGAAATCTTATTTGTAAAATTTCCAAAGTTCGTGATATCATTGCTGTGCTGGGTAACATAGGCCTGTTATTGAAAAGGGGATCCTAAGGCTTAGCAGACCGAAGAGAAAACAAGATCTTCATAAAACGGTATCACTCTTCCATTATTATCAATAAAGAACTTTTCTGTTGTTTGATTTTTGTAATTTCCATGAACATTTTTTATTTTCACTGTTTTATGTATTTAACTAAATTATTTTTATTCATTTTTTGTTAAGTTTAATCCAAATTGTTTAGTAACTCAAGACAGAATATTTCATATATATATATTTGATGCATGTTTTGGTTTATTAACGGTATTTTTGAAGTTTGACACATTTTGAATTAGAAAGGTTAGAAATTTATATACAATTCATGCCTAGAAAACATTGTTGGTCTAGGATAGTGCGGTTTTACAGTCATTTTATTGCAAATTTGTGTATTAACTGATTTTGAATCTAGTTTGGTTGAATATTTGAACTCTGACCTTGACATAAGGGAATAGCCGGTAGCATATTTAATTAATCATATTGGAAGATAATTACATTGAGTTAATTCTTACCTATTCACTATTTATATTTAAAATTCAAAATTAATTAAAGGTAAGGAATATTTTATAACATAGTGATTGATATTAGCAAAACATATTATTATTATTCATACACACATCATATATGTTATAATATATATATATATATATATATATATTGAGATGATATTAGTTACTATGTTATATTAAATAAGAATGTAGAAGGAAAATCTAATGGAAAGTAGAGAAAGGAGATTTTCTTATTTCGGGTCAGAGCGCAAATTTATTAACATTGGGATTGATTATCATCATCTTCTTCATAATTCCTAAAAAAGGAAAAAGAAAATAGAATAATAAGAAAAAAAAAATACAAATACATTTCAAAGATTTTTATTTAAAGATTCAAAAATGATTAATCTACATTATATAAAGTTTTGATAATTATGAAATTGATAAATGGGTAAAGTAGATAATTAAAAGTTTATAAAATTGCCAATACGTTAGTAATCAAACATTAATTTTAAATGAATTAGGGGTGTAAGTAAATGAGAAAATTAAATTATAAAAAAAGACATCACAAATAGTTAAAATAAATGTTAAAACTTCTACTTACTTTTAAATTATACAAATTTACCAACCATATTCTAATTTATTAATAGTTCAAATGCCAAATGAAATATTCTGAAAAAGAGAAAATTATTAGTTTGTAGTGCTAGTAAATTTCATAAGAATATAAAAAACAATGATCTTTGTTTTAAATTGTAATACTGAATCAGGAATTAGATTGTGTTAATAATTTTATTTAAATAAGAAATTAGTAGGCGATTAGATGGAAAAGATGTATAGATTTAAGTTTGTTGAATTTGTCAGTTGTTTCTTTGTTGATTTGATAGAATAGCTCTTGTTTTCTGGTTGTTGAAATAGAAGTTGTATTAAAAATTTGCTCCGTAGAAATTTTGAGTTTTTTTTGAAAGTATTGATAATAGAAAGTATTAAAACAGTTTAAAGTATAAAGAATATCCCAAGGTAACCAGAGAAAGCAATTGGTAAGAGAAATTTATATGATTTTATGAAAGAATAAATGGTTAAAATTGTTGCTGAGTAGTTAATCGTTATAAATGCTTCCTGAATTGATTTAAAGAAAGATACTCTAGTTTCTAACAAGAAAGAATAGCATTATTGTACTTACCTTTGGATGTAAAAGCTGATTGTGCAGTGATTAGAAGAAATCTTATTAGTAAAATTTCCAAAGTTCGTGATATCATTGCTGTGCTGGGTAACATAGGCCTGTTCTTGAAAAGGGGATCCTAAGGCTTAGCAGACTGAAGAGAAAACAAGATCTTCATAAAACGGTATCACTCTTCCATTATTATCAATAAAGAACTTTTCTGTTGTTTGATTTTTGTAACTTCCATGAACATTTTTTATTTTCACTGTTTTATGTATTTAACTAAATTATTTTTATTCACTTTTTGTTAAGTTTAATCCAAATTGTTTAGTAACTCAAGACAAAATATTTCATTTATATATATTTGATGCATGTTTTGGTTTATTAACGGTATTTTTGAAGTTTGACACATTTTGAATTAGAAAGGTTAGAAATTTATATACAATTCATGCCTAGAAAACATTGTTGGTCTAGGATAGTGCGGTTTTACAGTCATTTTATTGCAAATTTGTGTATTAACTGATTTTGAATCTAGTTTGGTTGAATATTTGAACTCTGACCTTGACATAAGGGAATAGCCGGTAGCATATTTAATTAATCATATTGGAAGATAATTACATTGAGTTAATTCTTACCTATTCACTATTTATATTTAAAATTCAAAATTAATTAAAGGTAAGGAATATTTTATAACATAGTGATTGATATTATCAAAACATATTAATATAATTCATACACTCATCATATATGTTATAATATATATATATATATATATAAACAGGGTCTCCAGGAACTTAATGCCAAAAATTCGGGAGCAAATAGAAGAGGTCAAAATAATGTTAGAAGTTCAAATAAATTTTTGTCATACGAGCCTTCGTTTCCAAGTTATAGACCTTTAAAGTTTTTGGTTCTTATTTTCTTACCATTGCATTGTGAAGTATTAAAATTTATAGGCAACTACAATGGCCTAACATGTACGTAATTGTTTTACTGCGTTTAAATACTATCTTAAGGAATTTTTAATTATAAGTTGTGACAATTATTGATAGTTCTCTTTAGAATGTCTGTCTTTACAAAATATGGCGATCAGATCTAAAAGTTCAAATTTCTCCTAAACCCTTAATTTTATCGAGTTCAAACAATAGTACATTTTCATAAGTAAATGGATTGGAAAATTTATTTTTGAAATTTAAATATTATTCAGATGGTCCCTATTAAAATTACGGATTATTAACCAATGGGCACAAGCCGTCTCTGCTTATCTGTACGTAATGTAGATTCATTTATACCGTCAAACACAGGACATGGATGTATGCAATCCGTCACTGAAATTTTATAGTATTCCAATGTATAGTTTAGAAATTATGACAAAACAAAGGTTTTTATTTCGAAACTTTAGAGGTCTAAAACTCGGATACGAAGGCCCGTATGACAAAAATTTATTTGAACTTCTAACATTATTTTGACCTCTTCTATTTACTCCCGAATTTTTGGCATTAAGTTCCTGGACACCCTGTATATATAAGGGGCAAATTAACGGGCATGTACGCAAAAAGGATCATAAGGCCACGAGTAGGAATGGTAACCGCAGACATGCATGTTTCGGACTCTTTAGTTTTATTTTTGAGTTTCCAAATGTTTGTTAAAAAATGTAATAAAACATTAAGTTATGAGATTTAACTATTTTCAACAAAATAAGTGCAAAATTTAGTTGTTATCGACATTATTCAAAAGTTTTTAGATTAAATGAAATAAAAACAAAATCACATCATGAAATTTAACAGCACAAAGCACCTTTATTTGTTTTTGAGTTCAAATTACAATGACTTTTACATTTCTCACTTTAACGGTTACCGAGAAAATATATGGCTTGCCATTTTTATCCACCGAAAAATGCTAAAATCTCTCCCTAATGTAAACCGGGTTTTGGGGTTCCCATCGGTTTTTCTTTTCAATGATGGATCATAAAGTTATACGTTTGGGTTTAATTAAATTTAAGTTTTAAATCCATTGTTTTTATCATATTTTTAGTAATGTAATTGTGTAAGACATCTCTCAAGGGATTATTGAAGTTTAGAAATTAAACAACCAAAATATGTTAAAAAAAAACATAAATCTCTAGACAGCTCCTGAAACATTAGCTACAGATGCACCTTGATGATTTAAGTTAAATCAAAGGAGAATCAAAAACTAACTATAAGCTTTAAGGGGCTATAGCTATAGATAGAGATTACAGGATCGATTCTTATGAGAGGTATTTCTATTCAATTTTTCTTTAATATCATTTTTTGTTTTTCTATAATCTTATTTAATAATAAATTTTATTAGATTTATTATTAAATAATATTGAAAATTATCATTTTGTACTATAATTTACCAGTTACTTATTATATTATTTAAGGCTTTATTAGAAAATATTAAGATTTTTGCGAGATCCTACTTTTTATTAATGCCAAGGATATTATCTACAATTTTATACAAAACAGTTATTACCTTGAAGAAAAAAAAAGCTTTTTGTTGGCTAAGTGCACACTTTGTACAATCACAATAAAACTCTTGTTGTAAGTGTGGTGCAAGTAGAAACTAAGTTTCAAAGCCGTCATTTTGTTAACCTTAATATGTACAACCATGTGTTCCAAAAAATCTTCGTTTACACTTATATGTTTTGTTTGTGAATTATTGTAAAATTGTTCCTTTACATGGATTTAGTCTCTGGCATCTCTAGACAAAGACGCACTGATGATGACTATTGATGATGATTAGTCGAAAGCGCTCTGCATTAAATTTTGATTAAATCTACTTACACGACACTTACAAGAGTTTTATTTTGAGTTATTACCTTGCCTTCTATTTTTCTTTTCAAAATAATTTGTCAGTAGGTATGTTGAAAATGATAAAAATCGATTAAAAACAAATAATATTCCGGCAAGTTTGCTGAAGCTCCTTAAAAAATAGGATTTTCTACGAGCCGTTAAAAATTTTTAAAATACAATAATTATTGTTAAAAGGAAAACATGCTATCAGTCTCACTGAAATGAAAAAAATAATAATGAAATTATCATATGAAAAATTCCAAATATTTTCAATAAATAGATTTAGTATTTAAGAAACTTAAAAGAGATCAGTAATTGGTATAATGAAAATTGTTTAAACAGAAAAATAATAAAAGTAGTGATATTTACCATTTTATTAAATAAGCACAACAGCCACAAATAAAAGTTATTTTTAGAAAGTTTTTATATTTTCGCCGTGTTCTTTGTCTCTGTTCATTCCGTGGAATTTTGTAATCGAATTTAAACCTATTTCCCGACTACCTAGAGCTCTGAAATTTTCAGGACAGCTAAGAACCGGATGACAATGGATGTTTCAAGTGTGTTTAGGCATATACATAGATTTTGAAATTTATACTGAATTGTTATTAAATTAAATATGTATGCATATTATCATTTTGAAAGACTTCATATAAGCTTGCGGTTGGCCTATTTGGATAAGCGGTTGAAGCTGTTGATTGTGACAATTCTGTTGGGTTATAGTAATAGGATCGATCTCGCGAAAGAGAAGTTTTTTTTTTGTTCTTACATGTGAAAACAGTAATTATTATTTTAACTGGTTATAAAATAAACTGTTTTAGAAAGTTTTTAGATACAACTTCCCTTGATTTTGTTAACAAGAAACCAATCTTCTCTATGATCAATCACAGCGTTGTGTGACTTAATATTTTTGCAATATTAGGGATGCTGTGCATTGTTGAGATGACACTTAAAATATGACCAATAAATCAGTAAAAACTTTCTATTATAAAAAGTTCTTTTTATAAATTGTGCTTATTCAATCTTTGCTTATATTAAAATTTTTAATGAGAAAGTTGTAAAGGGTTGTAAAGATTTTTCACATTTTCACAATGAGTTTTACCCCTAAAAAGTTTTGATAAAATCTAAATTTTCCTACTATTTGTTGAAATGGCAAACGTGGGAAAGGTGTCGCTAAACACAGGATTTTTTTTTTCTAAAGAAAATTCTATTTTCCCAAGGATATACCAGCAGATATATCAGAATTTTTTTTATATTTACTTCTCTCTAATATATCCATCAGTACCCTCGAGAAAAACGCGGTTGAAACGGCGATTAATATCTCCCGGTCTATATACTCAGATGCATAACATCGATATAAAAGCTCTTGTGATACTTTCTCTTTTCTACCAAAAGAATTTTTCCGTACTTTTATTAACGTTTCTACATTAAATTTTAGAAGTTTACATCGTCAACCAGCATTTATAACAGCATTTACGGTTTTCAATATTCTTTCTGGTTTATCTATTCATTATGATACGCGAATTATTTCTTATATCTTATATCGTCCCGAAATTACACATCCTAGAGTTTTTCCTCTGTTTTCTATTATATCGATGCTTGCGTGGTTTTACCTATTTTTGTGTGTACAATTTTACAGTTATCAGTTTGGCTTTTGAAAAGCATTGGAATCAAAAGTTTTGTTGTTTTAATTTTTAGTTTTTAATCAAATTTTATCAGTTTTCATCTTTTATTCTGCTTTTTCTACTAGATTTTGTTTATGGATTGTATGGAAATATTGATCGATTATTAAAGAATATTTCAGAAAACAGCTTTCATGGTTTTTATACATATTCGGAGTATAAATAGTTTTTCTACACGTTGCTATATGTAATTTAAGCAATTTATCTAAACAAAAAAGAATTAAAGTAGAATTTACGGTATGAACATAGTTAACCGGAGAAGAGCAGATCGTAGATTTAAAATTATAATTATTTATGTTTAATATGAGTATAGCGGAGTGATATAATAATTAAAAGGGCTTAAACATTTTAATGATTATGAAGAAAAGGAAAAGTTGTTACCTTGATTAATAGTCACTGGTTGACTTTAATTGAGCTTTTCCAGTTTCTTTTTAAGCCGCGTTCACAAAGTGTTGCGTAACGCGTGCGGGAGTACGATTTGCAAACCACTAACCGGCCGGTTTTAACTTTCAGTGATTTTTGATTGGTCATATTTAAGTAAATTATAGCGGAACTAATAATATACCAGTTTTCGGTATGTCCAGTAGATATTTTGTATCTATATGTGTAAAGCAAAAGCCACCGTTTCCTTCTTCATATCAGAACAAATTAGAAAAAGGATTAGAAGAAGGAGTTAGATAATATATAAAGTATAATTTAGCGGAGAGAGGAGCAGATTCTAATTATTATTATATGTATAATAACTAGTTATAATTGCCATCGTGACAAGCGATTAATTTTAATATGAGCCAAGTCAGGCCCAGGAAAAAAATTTATGGGTTGCAAAATTAAATAATCACAATTTATAAAAAGAACTTTTTATAGTAGAAAGTTTTTGTACTGATTTATAGGTCATATTACTATTATATAAATTATTTTGTTACTTTCACATGTAAGAACAAAAAAAAAAGAAAAAAACTTCTCTCTCGCGAGAATGATCCCATTACGATAACCCAACATTCCCAACAAAATTGTCACAATCAGCCGCTTATCCAAATAGGCAACGCCAAACTTATATGAAGTCTTTCAAAATGATAATATGTATACATATTTAATTTAATAACAATTCAGCATAAATTTCGAAATCTATGTATATGCCTAAACACACTTGACATATGCATTGTCATCCAGTTCTTAGCTATCCTGAAAATTTTAGAGCTCTGGGTAGTCGAGATTACAAAATTCCACGGAATGACAAAGAGACAAAGATCACGGCGAAAATATAAAAACTACATGTAAGAACAAAAAAACAGAAAAAAACTTCTCTCTCGCGAGATCAATCCCATTACGATAACCCAACATTCCCAACAGAATTGTCACAATCAGCCGCTTATCCAAATAGGCCATGCCAAACTTATATGAAGTCTTTCAAAATGATAATATGTATACATATTTAATTTAATACCAATTCAGTATAAATTTCGAAATCTATGTAGGTATATGCCTAACCACACTTGAACCATGCATTGTCATTCAGTTCTTAGCTATCCTGAAAATTTTAGAGCTCTAGGTAGTCAAGAAATAGGTTTAAATTCGATTAGAAAATTCCACGGAATGGGAAGGGGGAAAGATCTCGGCGAAAATATAAAAACTTCCTAAAAAATGGCCGGAAGTTAACACATTGAGGTCGATTGGGTCAGAACTTAGAGCATAAAGGCCGAGAATTAAGGACACCTTCTATTTGTACAAGAACAGTATTTAATTCCTCGTAATTGAGAATTTGTAGACAAACTATGTTAGAGAGATGAGTTTTTACAAAGCGAACAACACTTTCCCATAAGCCACGAAAATTTGGCACGGCGGCGGGGTTAAAGTGACAAGCTATTTTTTCTCTTTCAACCGCTAAGTGCATATATTTGTTAATTTCATTCCAAGCACCACAAAAGTTAGTGCCTCGATCACTATAAATATCATTAACCTGCCCACTTCGCGAAATAAATCGACGCAAACAAGCAAGGAACGCTTCACTGGTTAAATCAGAGGCCAACTCGATATGTACCGCCTTAGTTACCATACAGACAAGCAGACATCCATACGCTTTTAAAACTTTAGCACCACGAGTTCTATTTGTCGTGATAGAAAAGAGGCCGGAATAATCTACACCGACAGATCCAAAGGCCTTAGTAGTTGAAAGTCGAGCAACAGGTTATTGACCCATTAAGGTGATATACTCCAACATTTTGGCGCGAAACCTAGAAAGAGCAACGATACCCAAACAAACCCATTAACCCCGACATTTAAAACAGATACTGATTCACCGAACTGTACTCGGAAGTTCATAGTAGAGGGCGCTTTAAATCAACGAATAGGATATTTTAAATCTGTATTGCGTTTTTCTCAAAAATTTCAAAATATTTTGATATGAAATTTTAGGCATGAATAGTTTGTTTCATTTTACGTGGTAGACGCATACTTTTATTTTGAATAAATGATAACTTAAAGAAAATTATAATGGTTTATAGAGAAAAAAAATAATTTTTGTAATAAACACATGCGTCTACCACGTAAAATGAAACGAACTATTCATGACTAAAATTTCATATTAAAATATTTTGAAATTTTTGAGAAAAACGCAATACAGATTTAAAATATTCTATCTTTGATTTAAAGCGCCCTCTACTATGAACCTCCCAGTACAGTTCGGTGAATCAGTATCTGTTTTAATTGTCGGGGTTAATTTATACCTGACAAAATTTTTACATTTATTCTCTGTACTGGGTTTGTTTGAGTATCGTTGCTCTTTCTAGGTTTCGCGCCAAAATGTTGGAGTATATCACCTTAAGGGTTGAACAAAAAGAGGATTAATTCTAAAACAATTGTAGCACTTTGAGATAACTCTTAGAATAGTTCGTCTATAGGAGATGATCCAATATTTCTGAGACAATAAATATTGTAGCGTTTGAGGGCCTGGATGTAAATAAATTTTATGAGTATATTCTATAATTAAATGAGTTAAGCGATGGTTAGAGGGAAAGAATATTGGATATTTCTTATCATACATCAATTTAGCATTTTTTAAGCGACCTCCAACGCGCAAAACACCATTTTCCAGAAAGGGGGTGAGTTTTCTATAAGGTTTAGAGAGGCGTATTTCTGATTTTAAAGCTGAAATTTCTTCGGAAAAAACCTGATAAGGTACGAATTTTATAAGGAACAAAAGTGCATCTTCCAACTCATAAATAGAAAAATTTGTGTTTTTTTTTTATTTGTGGGGTATCTACAATTATTCATAAATCTTAGTATATAGTACACATAGATCTTTGTATATTATGTAAACTGGAAAAATTTATCTTCGTCAGAAACGTTAGTAAAGAGTGAAAAAGTTGTTTTGCGACGTTCTTCAGAGGGTTCAGAAAGTTCAAAAATACTTTGTTGGCCAAGTGTTAGAGGGTTTACTAAGCCAAGAAGGGCCCGCCCGCCAAAGGGTAGGTAAAAGACCGCGAGAGCCAGGGTCCGCGGAATTATCTTAAGAGCCTATCTGATGCCAATTAGAGGTAAGTATTTTTTCTTGAATATAGGCAACTCTATTTGAAACAAAAGTATTCCAATTGCGCGAATTACCTTTAAACCAACATAAGACAATGGTACTATCTGTCCAGGCAAAAACATTAGAGACATAAATTTTATGATTATAAAGTTGAACAAAATTAAGTAAAACTGAGCAGAACTGCACTGCATAACTCGAGGCGAGGGATAGATATTTTTTTTAAAGGAGCTATGCGTGATATTGCAATAACATAAAAGCTTTTTGACAAAAATTAAACCTCCTTTAGAAAAAAATATTTTCAAATTCTAATAATAAACAAAATTTTAAATTTCTATGAGTTCATTTTTTTTATAAAGGTTCTCGAAAATAATCACAGATTTATTGAAGTTATAAAATTTGCTCCTGATTTAAATAAAAAAAAGTGAGAGGTGTCAAGGGACACCCGGATGGAACGAAGTTCCTTTCGATTAATTAGTGAAGGAATTGGTAATTTGTAAACACAACAGAGAGTTTATACATACATAAGCATTTATTGTTGTCTGTATAAAATCTCTACTTACCTAACACTATCAGCAATATCCAGAACTTGTGTAGAAACACTGTCAGGATACATTATTTTTATTATTTTCTATTATTTTATTATTTATTATCTACAAAAAAACTGTATAAACTTTCTTCTTCCGTTTTTCCACTCTTTCTCTATATCTTCCTCTTCCAACTACTTTCCAACTCCTTCTTGCTGCTGCCTTTCCATCTATTTAATACCTTTCTGCTGCTCAACTCTTTCTCTATACCTTCTTCTTTTACAATTTTCCAACTCTAACCTTTCTGTATCCCCGTATCCAATTCCAATTACTTTTTATTTATTTATTTATAAATTCTTCTGATTATATAATTTTCTTCAACTCTTTTTATTTTAATTTAAATCTCGTTATATTTTACTATTTTAATCAAATTCTATGTATTTTTGTTAACTTTTTATTTTTCTAATGACTTTTACCAAAATTACAATCTTTGACAATCCAATCAATAATCATCTCTTAACAACATAACTTCTGAACTAAACAAAAACAAATACAATATATAAAAATACTTAATCTAGACAACCGATTTAAAAATCATGACCACGTTCCAACACTTCATTGAAAGAACGTGCACCATTGAAGAAAAATCCATATCAATATATATATGGTAACCGCAGACATGCATGTTTCTGGCTCGTTAGCCGTCATCAGTGCGGCATAACCAAGTAAGGTATTGCACTTGGCTAGCAAAAGTGTTGAGTACTTGGGAGCAAAGGATGGTAGGGAAACATGTATCAAAAAAAAAAACACAAACAACGAAACTCACACAAGAGTCCTATCGCCATTTGTTTTACATCCTGGGCTTGGAACGGCTCAAACACAATGAGTCCGTTTCGCCAACGCGGCGACGCTGTTCGTAGCCCCGAAATGTGGGCACAGCTGGCCGAAGCCACAAATGGCGATAGGACTCTTGTGTGAGTTTCGTTGTTTGTGTTTTTTTTTTGATACATGTTTCCCTACCATCCTTTGCTCCCAAGTACTCAACACTTTTGCTAGCCAAGTGCAATACCTTTCTTGGTTATGCCGCACTGATGACGGCTAACGAGCCAGAAACATGCATGTCTGCGGTTACCATTCCTATTCGTGACACTATGATCCTTTTTGCGTACATGCCCATTAATTTTCCCCCTTTTGTTTGTTATAGGTACGCATTCTTGGCACCCTTTTTTGTTTATATATATATATATATATATATATATATATATATATATATATATATATGTTATGATGTAGTGTTTCACGGATGGTAGAATGAACAGTAGTGGTGTTCCGGGTTTCAATCCGTTGGTTGTTTGTGTCTTCACGACGTTTCGCCAACATCTCAGCTGGCATTTTCAAGTGATGCTTCCTTTGCGGCTGCTCAACTTGGAATGAGCTGCGTGGTCCTGTGTTGCTGCTTTTATACGCGTCGGCGGCGGCGCAGGTTATATCGCTGTTCTGTGATTGGTGGGCGGTGCGGTTCAGGTGTTGACGTTTCCTCCACCCGAGGTCGTTGACCGCGCCGATTATTTCCTGACTGTATTTGGGCCTGGATGGGTACGGCTGTCCTTGTTGCGTTTGTGTTTCTTATTGGTTCTGCCCGTGTCTGAGTATTCTCCAAGGATTTTTGTTTTTCTTGGGTAATTGGATTGGATTGTCTTTTGAGGAGACTTTTCCAAGTGTTGGAGATGTTTTGTGCATCGTCTCTTTTGTTGAGGCTGTTGGTTCTCTCTATTTCGAGGGCTTCTCTAACTATGCGGGTTCTGTAGTGTTTGATAGGTGCAATCTGTTTTGTTTCTGGGAAGTTTATTGTGTGGCCCGTTTCCTGGTGGTGTTGAAAAAGGGCTGATGTCGTTTGCTTATTTCTGATGCTGTTCTGGTGTTCCTGTACTCTGGCTGAGATTCTTCTATTTGTTTGTCCGATGTATTCTTTGTCGCAGTTACTGCACGGGATGCTGTATACGCCTTGGTTTTCTAAAGGTATTTTGTCTTTTGGATTGCCTATTATTTTGTGTAAGGTAGTCTGCGGCTTGTAGATTGTGGAAATGTCATGCCTTCTTAGAATCCTTCCAATCACGTCTGTTACACCTTTTATATATGGCAGTTTAGTTTTTGGTTTGGACATGTCGTATTCTTCCTTAATTGTTGTTGGTCTCGTGGCTTGTTTTTGTGCTTTTTTGAAGACAAACAGAAGGCGCCCCCATGGGATCCTCACTATCACCAGTAATTGCCAATCTCTACATGAAGTATTTCGAAACCAATGCACTAAGTAAAGCTAAAATGAAGCCGACTTTTTGGAAACGCTACGTGGACGACATCTTTATCATATGGCCTCATGGAAGACCCAATCTTGACAATTTCCTTGATGAACTAAACAACATCCACCACCGAATACAGTTCACGTTAGAAGTTGAAGAGAATGGCCAATTGCCTTTTCTTGACCTACTTATTACAAGAAACAATGACCTCACAATTGATTACACGGTATACAGGAAACCTACACACACTAATAGATATCTGAATGCTAGATCTCATCATCACCCTTCCCAATTGCAATCGGTAGCCAGTACACTGATATCCAGATCTATACGCCTAACAAAAACAACGAACCGACAAGAAGAACTTCATAACATCACAACCGCCCTAAGACAAAACGGATACCATGAACACACAATCAAAAAAGCACAAAAACAAGCCACGAGACCAACAACAAATAAGGAAGAATACGACATGTCCAAACCAAAAACTAAACTGCCATATATAAAAGGTGTAACAGACGTGATTGGAAGGATTCTAAGAAGGCATGACATTTCCACAATCTACAAGCCGCAGACTACCTTACACAAAATAATAGGCAATCCAAAAGACAAAATACCTTTAGAAAACCAAGGCGTATACAGCATCCCGTGCAGTAACTGCGACAAAGAATACATCGGACAAACAAATAGAAGAATCTCAGCCAGAGTACAGGAACACCAGAACAACATCAGAAATAAGCAAACGACATCAGCCCTTTTTCAACACCACCAGGAAACGGGCCACACAATAAACTTCCCAGAAACAAAACAGATTGCACCTATCAAACACTACAGAACCCGCATAGTTAGAGAAGCCCTCGAAATAGAGAGAACCAACAGCCTCAACAAAAGAGACGATGCACAAAACATCTCCAACACTTGGAAAAGTCTCCTCAAAAGACAATCCAATCCAATTACCCAAGAAGAACAAAAATCCTTGGAGAATACTCAGACACGGGCAGAACCAATAAGAAACACAAACGCAACAAGGACAGCCGTACCCATCCAGGCCCAAATACAGTCAGGAAATAATCGGCGCGGTCAACGACCTCGGGTGGAGGAAACGTCAACACCTGAACCGCACCGCCCACCAATCACAGAACAGCGATATAACCTGCGCCGCCGCCGACGCGTATAAAAGCAGCAACACAGGACCACGCAGCTCATTCCAAGTTGAGCAGCCGCAAAGGAAGCATCACTTGAAAATGCCAGCTGAGATGTTGGCGAAACGTCGTGAAGACACAAACAACCAACGGATTGAAACCCGGAACACCACTACTGTTTATATATATATATATATATATATATATATATATATATATATATATATATATATATATATATATATATATATATATATATATACAGGGTGTCCAGGAACTTAATGCCAAAAATTCGGGAGCAAATAGAAGAGGTCAAAATAATGTTAGAAGTTCAAATAAATTTTTGTCATACGAGCCTTCGTTTCCAAGTTATAGACCTCTAAAGTTTTTGGTTCTTATTTTCTTACCATTGCATTGTGAAGTATTAAAATTTATAGGCAACTACAATGGCCTAACATGTACGTAATTGTTTTACTGCGTTTAAATACTATCTTAAGGAATTTTTAATTATAAGTTGTGACAATTATTGATAGTTCTCTTTAGAATGTCTGTCTTTACAAAATATGGCGATCAGATCTAAAAGTTCAAATTTCTCCTAAACCCTTAATTTTATCGAGTTCAAACAATAGTACATTTTCATAAGTAAATGGATTGGAAAATTTATTTTTGAAATTTAAATATTATTCAGATGGTCCCTATTAAAATTACGGATTATTAACCAATGGGCACAAGCCGTCTCTGCTTATCTGTACGTAATGTAGATTCATTTATACCGTCAAACACAGGACATGGATGTATGCAATCCGTCACTGAAATTTTATAGTATTCCAATGTATAGTTTAGAAATTATGACAAAACAAAGGTTTTTATTTCGAAACTTTAGAGGTCTAAAACTCGGATACGAAGGCCCGTATGACAAAAATTTATTTGAACTTCTAACATTATTTTGACCTCTTCTATTTGCTCCCGAATTTTTGGCATTAAGTTCCTGGACACCCTGTATATATAAGGGGCAAATTAACGGGCATGTACGCAAAAAGGATCATAAGGCCACGAGTAGGAATGGTAACCGCAGACATGCATGTTTCGGACTCTTTAGTTTTATTTTTGAGTTTCCAAATGTTTGTTAAAAAATGTAATAAAACATTAAGTTATGAGATTTAACTATTTTCAACAAAATAAGTGCAAAATTTAGTTGTTATCGACATTATTCAAAAGTTTTTAGATTAAATGAAATAAAAACAAAATCACATCATGAAATTTAACAGCACAAAGCACCTTTATTTGTTTTTGAGTTCAAATTACAATGACTTTTACATTTCTCACTTTAACGGTTACCGAGAAAATATATGGCTTGCCATTTTTATCCACCGAAAAATGCTAAAATCTCTCCCTAATGTAAACCGGGTTTTGGGGTTCCCATCGGTTTTTCTTTTCAATGATGGATCATAAAGTTATACGTTTGGGTTTAATTAAATTTAAGTTTTAAATCCATTGTTTTTATCATATTTTTAGTAATGTAATTGTGTAAGACATCTCTCAAGGGATTATTGAAGTTTAGAAATTAAACAACCAAAATATGTTAAAAAAAAACATAAATCTCTAGACAGCTCCTGAAACATTAGCTACAGATGCACCTTGATGATTTAAGTTAAATCAAAGGAGAATCAAAAACTAACTATAAGCTTTAAGGGGCTATAGCTATAGATAGAGATTGCAGGATCGATTCTTATGAGAGGTATTTCTATTCAATTTTTCTTTAATATCATTTTTTGTTTTTCTATAATCTTATTTAATAATAAATTTCATTAGATTTATTATTAAATAATATTGAAAATTATCATTTTGTACTATAATTTACCAGTTACTTATTATATTATTTAAGGCTTTATTAGAAAATATTAAGATTTTTGCGAGATCCTACTTTTTATTAATGCCAAGGATATTATCTACAATTTTATACAAAACAGTTATTACCTTGAAGAAAAAAAAAGCTTTTTGTTGGCTAAGTGCACACTTTGTACAATCACAATAAAACTCTTGTTGTAAGTGTGGTGCAAGTAGAAACTAAGTTTCAAAGCCGTCATTTTGTTAACCTTAATATGTACAACCATGTGTTCCAAAAAATCTTCGTTTACACTTATATGTTTTGTTTGTGAATTATTGTAAAATTGTTCCTTTACATGGATTTAGTCTCTGGCATCTCTAGACAAAGACGCACTGATGATGACTATTGATGATGATTAGTCGAAAGCGCTCTGCATTAAATTTTGATTAAATCTACTTACACGACACTTACAAGAGTTTTATTTTGAGTTATTACCTTGCCTTCTATTTTTCTTTTCAAAATAATTTGTCAGTAGGTATGTTGAAAATGATAAAAATCGATTAAAAACAAATAATATTCCGGCAAGTTTGCTGAAGCTCCTTAAAAAATAGGATTTTCTACGAGCCGTTAAAAATTTTTAAAATACAATAATTATTGTTAAAAGGAAAACATGCTATCAGTCTCACTGAAATGAAAAAAATAATAATGAAATTATCATATGAAAAATTCCAAATATTTTCAATAAATAGATTTAGTATTTAAGAAACTTAAAAGAGATCAGTAATTGGTATAATGAAAATTGTTTAAACAGAAAAATAATAAAAGTAGTGATATTTACCATTTTATTAAATAAGCACAACAGCCACAAATAAAAGTTATTTTTAGAAAGTTTTTATATTTTCGCCGTGTTCTTTGTCTCTGTTCATTCCGTGGAATTTTGTAATCGAATTTAAACCTATTTCCCGACTACCTAGAGCTCTGAAATTTTCAGGACAGCTAAGAACCGGATGACAATGGATGTTTCAAGTGTGTTTAGGCATATACATAGATTTTGAAATTTATACTGAATTGTTATTAAATTAAATATGTATGCATATTATCATTTTGAAAGACTTCATATAAGCTTGCGGTTGGCCTATTTGGATAAGCGGTTGAAGCTGTTGATTGTGACAATTCTGTTGGGTTATAGTAATAGGATCGATCTCGCGAGAGAGAAGTTTTTTTTTTTGTTCTTACATGTGAAAACAGTAATTATTATTTTAACTGGTTATAAAATAAACTGTTTTAGAAAGTTTTTAGATACAACTTCCCTTGATTTTGTTAACAAGAAACCAATCTTCTCTATGATCAATCACAGCGTTGTGTGACTTAATATTTTTGCAATATTAGGGATGCTGTGCATTGTTGAGATGACACTTAAAATATGACCAATAAATCAGTAAAAACTTTCTATTATAAAAAGTTCTTTTTATAAATTGTGCTTATTCAATCTTTGCTTATATTAAAATTTTTAATGAGAAAGTTGTAAAGGGTTGTAAAGATTTTTCACATTTTCACAATGAGTTTTACCCCTAAAAAGTTTTGATAAAATCTAAATTTTCCTACTATTTGTTGAAATGGCAAACGTGGGAAAGGTGTCGCTAAACACAGGATTTTTTTTTTCTAAAGAAAATTCTATTTTCCCAAGGATATACCAGCAGATATATCAGAATTTTTTTTATATTTACTTCTCTCTAATATATCCATCAGTACCCTCGAGAAAAACGCGGTTGAAACGGCGATTAATATCTCCCGGTCTATATACTCAGATGCATAACATCGATATAAAAGCTCTTGTGATACTTTCTCTTTTCTACCAAAAGAATTTTTCCGTACTTTTATTAACGTTTCTACATTAAATTTTAGAAGTTTACATCGTCAACCAGCATTTATAACAGCATTTACGGTTTTCAATATTCTTTCTGGTTTATCTATTCATTATGATACGCGAATTATTTCTTATATCTTATATCGTCCCGAAATTACACATCCTAGAGTTTTTCCTCTGTTTTCTATTATATCGATGCTTGCGTGGTTTTACCTATTTTTGTGTGTACAATTTTACAGTTATCAGTTTGGCTTTTGAAAAGCATTGGAATCAAAAGTTTTGTTGTTTTAATTTTTAGTTTTTAATCAAATTTTATCAGTTTTCATCTTTTATTCTGCTTTTTCTACTAGATTTTGTTTATGGATTGTATGGAAATATTGATCGATTATTAAAGAATATTTCAGAAAACAGCTTCCATGGTTTTTATACATATTCGGAGTATAAATAGTTTTTCTACACGTTGCTATATGTAATTTAAGCAATTTATCTAAACAAAAAAGAATTAAAGTAGAATTTACGGTATGAACATAGTTAACCGGAGAAGAGCAGATCGTAGATTCAAAATTATAATTATTTATGTTTAATATGAGTATAGCGGAGTGATATAATAATTAAAAGGGCTTAAACATTTTAATGATTATGAAGAAAAGGAAAAGTTGTTACCTTGATTAATAGGCACTGGTTGACTTTAATTAAGCTTTTCCAGTTTCTTTTTAAGCCGCGTTCACAAAGTGTTGCGTAACGCGTGCGGGAGTACGATTTGCAAACCACTAACCGGCCGGTTTTAACTTTCAGTGATTTTTGATTGGTCATATTTAAGTAAATTATAGCGGAACTAATAATATACCAGTTTTCGGTATGTCCAGTAGATATTTTGTATCTATATGTGTAAAGCAAAAGCCACCGTTTCCTTCTTCATATCAGAACAAATTAGAAAAAGGATTAGAAGAAGGAGTTAGATAATATATAAAGTATAATTTAGCGGAGAGAGGAGCAGATTCTAATTATTATTATATGTATAATAACTAGTTATAATTGCCATCGTGACAAGCGATTAATTTTAATATGAGCCAAGTCAGGCCCAGGAAAAAAATTTATGGGTTGCAAAATTAAATAATCACAATTTATAAAAAGAACTTTTTATAGTAGAAAGTTTTTGTACTGATTTATAGGTCATATTACTATTATATAAATTATTTTGTTACTTTCACATGTAAGAACAAAAAAAAAGAAAAAAACTTCTCTCTCGCGAGAATGATCCCATTACGATAACCCAACATTCCCAACAAAATTGTCACAATCAGCCGCTTATCCAAATAGGCAACGCCAAACTTATATGAAGTCTTTCAAAATGATAATATGTATACATATTTAATTTAATAACAATTCAGCATAAATTTCGAAATCTATGTATATGCCTAAACACACTTGACATATGCATTGTCATCCAGTTCTTAGCTATCCTGAAAATTTTAGAGCTCTGGGTAGTCGAGATTACAAAATTCCACGGAATGACAAAGAGACAAAGATCACGGCGAAAATATAAAAACTACATGTAAGAACAAAAAAACAGAAAAAAACTTCTCTCTCGCGAGATCAATCCCATTACGATAACCCAACATTCCCAACAGAATTGTCACAATCAGCCGCTTATCCAAATAGGCCATGCCAAACTTATATGAAGTCTTTCAAAATGATAATATGTATACATATTTAATTTAATACCAATTCAGTATAAATTTCGAAATCTATGTAGGTATATGCCTAACCACACTTGAACCATGCATTGTCATTCAGTTCTTAGCTATCCTGAAAATTTCAGAGCTCTAGGTAGTCAAGAAATAGGTTTAAATTCGATTAGAAAATTCCACGGAATGGGAAGGGGGAAAGATCTCGGCGAAAATATAAAAACTTCCTAAAAAATGGCCGGAAGTTAACACATTGAGGTCGATTGGGTCAGAACTTAGAGCATAAAGGCCGAGAATTAAGGACACCTTCTATTTGTACAAGAACAGTATTTAATTCCTCGTAATTGAGAATTTGTAGACAAACTATGTTAGAGAGATGAGTTTTTACAAAGCGAACAACACTTTCCCATAAGCCACGAAAATTTGGCACGGCGGCGGGGTTAAAGTGACAAGCTATTTTTTCTCTTTCAACCGCTAAGTGCATATATTTGTTAATTTCATTCCAAGCACCACAAAAGTTAGTGCCTCGATCACTATAAATATCATTAACCTGCCCACTTCGCGAAATAAATCGACGCAAACAAGCAAGGAACGCTTCACTGGTTAAATCAGAGGCCAACTCGATATGTACCGCCTTAGTTACCATACAGACAAGCAGACATCCATACGCTTTTAAAACTTTAGCACCACGAGTTCTATTTGTCGTGATAGAAAAGAGGCCGGAATAATCTACACCGACAGATCCAAAGGCCTTAGTAGTTGAAAGTCGAGCAACAGGTTATTGACCCATTAAGGTGATATACTCCAACATTTTGGCGCGAAACCTAGAAAGAGCAACGATACCCAAACAAACCCATTAACCCCGACATTTAAAACAGATACTGATTCACCGAACTGTACTCGGAAGTTCATAGTAGAGGGCGCTTTAAATCAACGAATAGGATATTTTAAATCTGTATTGCGTTTTTCTCAAAAATTTCAAAATATTTTGATATGAAATTTTAGGCATGAATAGTTTGTTTCATTTTACGTGGTAGACGCATACTTTTATTTTGAATAAATGATAACTTAAAGAAAATTATAATGGTTTATAGAGAAAAAAAATAATTTTTGTAATAAACACATGCGTCTACCACGTAAAATGAAACGAACTATTCATGACTAAAATTTCATATTAAAATATTTTGAAATTTTTGAGAAAAACGCAATACAGATTTAAAATATTCTATCTTTGATTTAAAGCGCCCTCTACTATGAACCTCCCAGTACAGTTCGGTGAATCAGTATCTGTTTTAATTGTCGGGGTTAATTTATACCTGACAAAATTTTTACATTTATTCTCTGTACTGGGTTTGTTTGAGTATCGTTGCTCTTTCTAGGTTTCGCGCCAAAATGTTGGAGTATATCACCTTAAGGGTTGAACAAAAAGAGGATTAATTCTAAAACAATTGTAGCACTTTGAGATAACTCTTAGAATAGTTCGTCTATAGGAGATGATCCAATATTTCTGAGACAATAAATATTGTAGCGTTTGAGGGCCTGGATGTAAATAAATTTTATGAGTATATTCTATAATTAAATGAGTTAAGCGATGGTTAGAGGGAAAGAATATTGGATATTTCTTATCATACATCAATTTAGCATTTTTTAAGCGACCTCCAACGCGCAAAACACCATTTTCCAGAAAGGGGGTGAGTTTTCTATAAGGTTTAGAGAGGCGTATTTCTGATTTTAAAGCTGAAATTTCTTCGGAAAAAACCTGATAAGGTACGAATTTTATAAGGAACAAAAGTGCATCTTCCAACTCATAAATAGAAAAATTTGTGTTTTTTTTTTATTTGTGGGGTATCTACAATTATTCATAAATCTTAGTATATAGTACACATAGATCTTTGTATATTATGTAAACTGGAAAAATTTATCTTCGTCAGAAACGTTAGTAAAGAGTGAAAAAGTTGTTTTGCGACGTTCTTCAGAGGGTTCAGAAAGTTCAAAAATACTTTGTTGGCCAAGTGTTAGAGGGTTTACTAAGCCAAGAAGGGCCCGCCCGCCAAAGGGTAGGTAAAAGACCGCGAGAGCCAGGGTCCGCGGAATTATCTTAAGAGCCTATCTGATGCCAATTGGAGGTAAGTATTTTTTCTTGAATATAGGCAACTCTATTTGAAACAAAAGTATTCCAATTGCGCGAATTACCTTTAAACCAACATAAGACAATGGTACTATCTGTCCAGGCAAAAACATTAGAGACATAAATTTTATGATTATAAAGTTGAACAAAATTAAGTAAAACTGAGCAGAACTGCACTGCATAACTCGAGGCGAGGGATAGATATTTTTTTTAAAGGAGCTATGCGTGATATTGCAATAACATAAAAGCTTTTTGACAAAAATTAAACCTCCTTTAGAAAAAAATATTTTCAAATTCTAATAATAAACAAAATTTTAAATTTCTATGAGTTCATTTTTTTTATAAAGGTTCTCGAAAATAATCACAGATTTATTGAAGTTATAAAATTTGCTCCTGATTTAAATAAAAAAAAGTGAGAGGTGTCAAGGGACACCCGGATGGAACGAAGTTCCTTTCGATTAATTAGTGAAGGAATTGGTAATTTGTAAACACAACAGAGAGTTTATACATACATAAGCATTTATTGTTGTCTGTATAAAATCTCTACTTACCTAACACTATCAGCAATATCCAGAACTTGTGTAGAAACACTGTCAGGATACATTATTTTTATTATTTTCTATTATTTTATTATTTATTATCTACAAAAAAACTGTATAAACTTTCTTCTTCCGTTTTTCCACTCTTTCTCTATATCTTCCTCTTCTAACTACTTTCCAACTCCTTCTTGCTGCTGCCTTTCCATCTATTTAATACCTTTCTGCTGCTCAACTCTTTCTCTATACCTTCTTCTTTTACAATTTTCCAACTCTAACCTTTCTGTATGCCCGTATCCAATTCCAATTACTTTTTATTTATTTATTTATAAATTCTTCTGATTATATAATTTTCTTCAACTCTTTTTATTTTAATTTAAATCTCGTTATATTTTACTATTTTAATCAAATTCTATGTATTTTTGTTAACTTTTTATTTTTCTAATGACTTTTACCAAAATTACAATCTTTGACAATCCAATCAATAATCATCTCTTAACAACATAACTTCTGAACTAAACAAAAACAAATACAATATATAAAAATACTTAATCTAGACAACCGATTTAAAAATCATGACCACGTTCCAACACTTCATTGAAAGAACGTGCACCATTGAAGAAAAATCCATATCAATATATATATGGTAACCGCAGACATGCATGTTTCTGGCTCGTTAGCCGTCATCAGTGCGGCATAACCAAGTAAGGTATTGCACTTGGCTAGCAAAAGTGTTGAGTACTTGGGAGCAAAGGATGGTAGGGAAACATGTATCAAAAAAAAAAACACAAACAACGAAACTCACACAAGAGTCCTATCGCCATTTGTTTTACATCCTGGGCTTGGAACGGCTCAAACACAATGAGTCCGTTTCGCCAACGCGGCGACGCTGTTCGTAGCCCCGAAATGTGGGCACAGCTGGCCGAAGCCACAAATGGCGATAGGACTCTTGTGTGAGTTTCGTTGTTTGTGTTTTTTTTTTGATACATGTTTCCCTACCATCCTTTGCTCCCAAGTACTCAACACTTTTGCTAGCCAAGTGCAATACCTTTCTTGGTTATGCCGCACTGATGACGGCTAACGAGCCAGAAACATGCATGTCTGCGGTTACCATTCCTATTCGTGACACTATGATACTTTTTGCGTACATGCCCATTAATTTTCCCCCTTTTGTTTGTTATAGGTACGCATTCTTGGCACCCTTTTTTGTTTATATATATATATATATATATATATATATATATATATATATATATATATATATATATATATATATATATATATATATACAGGGTGTCCAGGAACTTAATGCCAAAAATTCGGGAGCAAATAGAAGAGGTCAAAATAATGTTAGAAGTTCAAATAAATTTTTGTCATACGAGCCTTCGTTTCCAAGTTATAGACCTCTAAAGTTTTTGGTTCTTATTTTCTTACCATTGCATTGTGAAGTATTAAAATTTATAGGCAACTACAATGGCCTAACATGTACGTAATTGTTTTACTGCGTTTAAATACTATCTTAAGGAATTTTTAATTATAAGTTGTGACAATTATTGATAGTTCTCTTTAGAATGTCTGTCTTTACAAAATATGGCGATCAGATCTAAAAGTTCAAATTTCTCCTAAACCCTTAATTTTATCGAGTTCAAACAATAGTACATTTTCATAAGTAAATGGATTGGAAAATTTATTTTTGAAATTTAAATATTATTCAGATGGTCCCTATTAAAATTACGGATTATTAACCAATGGGCACAAGCCGTCTCTGCTTATCTGTACGTAATGTAGATTCATTTATACCGTCAAACACAGGACATGGATGTATGCAATCCGTCACTGAAATTTTATAGTATTCCAATGTATAGTTTAGAAATTATGACAAAACAAAGGTTTTTATTTCGAAACTTTAGAGGTCTAAAACTCGGATACGAAGGCCCGTATGACAAAAATTTATTTGAACTTCTAACATTATTTTGACCTCTTCTATTTGCTCCCGAATTTTTGGCATTAAGTTCCTGGACACCCTGTATATATAAGGGGCAAATTAACGGGCATGTACGCAAAAAGGATCATAAGGCCACGAGTAGGAATGGTAACCGCAGACATGCATGTTTCGGACTCTTTAGTTTTATTTTTGAGTTTCCAAATGTTTGTTAAAAAATGTAATAAAACATTAAGTTATGAGATTTAACTATTTTCAACAAAATAAGTGCAAAATTTAGTTGTTATCGACATTATTCAAAAGTTTTTAGATTAAATGAAATAAAAACAAAATCACATCATGAAATTTAACAGCACAAAGCACCTTTATTTGTTTTTGAGTTCAAATTACAATGACTTTTACATTTCTCACTTTAACGGTTACCGAGAAAATATATGGCTTGCCATTTTTATCCACCGAAAAATGCTAAAATCTCTCCCTAATGTAAACCGGGTTTTGGGGTTCCCATCGGTTTTTCTTTTCAATGATGGATCATAAAGTTATACGTTTGGGTTTAATTAAATTTAAGTTTTAAATCCATTGTTTTTATCATATTTTTAGTAATGTAATTGTGTAAGACATCTCTCAAGGGATTATTGAAGTTTAGAAATTAAACAACCAAAATATGTTAAAAAAAAACATAAATCTCTAGACAGCTCCTGAAACATTAGCTACAGATGCACCTTGATGATTTAAGTTAAATCAAAGGAGAATCAAAAACTAACTATAAGCTTTAAGGGGCTATAGCTATAGATAGAGATTACAGGATCGATTCAATTTTTCTTTAATATCATTTTTTGTTTTTCTATAATCTTATTTAATAATAAATTTCATTAGATTTATTATTAAATAATATTGAAAATTATCATTTTGTACTATAATTTACCAGTTACTTATTATATTATTTAAGGCTTTATTAGAAAATATTAAGATTTTTGCGAGATCCTACTTTTTATTAATGCCAAGGATATTATCTACAATTTTATACAAAACAGTTATTACCTTGAAGAAAAAAAAAAGCTTTTTGTTGGCTAAGTGCACACTTTGTACAATCACAATAAAACTCTTGTTGTAAGTGTGGTGCAAGTAGAAACTAAGTTTCAAAGCCGTCATTTTGTTAACCTTAATATGTACAACCATGTGTTCCAAAAAATCTTCGTTTACACTTATATGTTTTGTTTGTGAATTATTGTAAAATTGTTCCTTTACATGGATTTAGTCTCTGGCATCTCTAGACAAAGACGCACTGATGATGACTATTGATGATGATTAGTCGAAAGCGCTCTGCATTAAATTTTGATTAAATCTACTTACACGACACTTACAAGAGTTTTATTTTGAGTTATTACCTTGCCTTCTATTTTTCTTTTCAAAATAATTTGTCAGTAGGTATGTTGAAAATGATAAAAATCGATTAAAAACAAATAATATTCCGGCAAGTTTGCTGAAGCTCCTTAAAAAATAGGATTTTCTACGAGCCGTTAAAAATTTTTAAAATACAATAATTATTGTTAAAAGGAAAACATGCTATCAGTCTCACTGAAATGAAAAAAATAATAATGAAATTATCATATGAAAAATTCCAAATATTTTCAATAAATAGATTTAGTATTTAAGAAACTTAAAAGAGATCAGTAATTGGTATAATGAAAATTGTTTAAACAGAAAAATAATAAAAGTAGTGATATTTACCATTTTATTAAATAAGCACAACAGCCACAAATAAAAGTTATTTTTAGAAAGTTTTTATATTTTCGCCGTGTTCTTTGTCTCTGTTCATTCCGTGGAATTTTGTAATCGAATTTAAACCTATTTCCCGACTACCTAGAGCTCTGAAATTTTCAGGACAGCTAAGAACCGGATGACAATGGATGTTTCAAGTGTGTTTAGGCATATACATAGATTTTGAAATTTATACTGAATTGTTATTAAATTAAATATGTATGCATATTATCATTTTGAAAGACTTCATATAAGCTTGCGGTTGGCCTATTTGGATAAGCGGTTGAAGCTGTTGATTGTGACAATTCTGTTGGGTTATAGTAATAGGATCGATCTCGCGAGTGAGAAGTTTTTTTTTTTGTTCTTACATGTGAAAACAGTAATTATTATTTTAACTGGTTATAAAATAAACTGTTTTAGAAAGTTTTTAGATACAACTTCCCTTGATTTTGTTAACAAGAAACCAATCTTCTCTATGATCAATCACAGCGTTGTGTGACTTAATATTTTTGCAATATTAGGGATGCTGTGCATTGTTGAGATGACACTTAAAATATGACCAATAAATCAGTAAAAACTTTCTATTATAAAAAGTTCTTTTTATAAATTGTGCTTATTCAATCTTTGCTTATATTAAAATTTTTAATGAGAAAGTTGTAAAGGGTTGTAAAGATTTTTCACATTTTCACAATGAGTTTTACCCCTAAAAAGTTTTGATAAAATCTAAATTTTCCTACTATTTGTTGAAATGGCAAACGTGGGAAAGGTGTCGCTAAACACAGGATTTTTTTTTTCTAAAGAAAATTCTATTTTCCCAAGGATATACCAGCAGATATATCAGAATTTTTTTTATATTTACTTCTCTCTAATATATCCATCAGTACCCTCGAGAAAAACGCGGTTGAAACGGCGATTAATATCTCCCGGTCTATATACTCAGATGCATAACATCGATATAAAAGCTCTTGTGATACTTTCTCTTTTCTACCAAAAGAATTTTTCCGTACTTTTATTAACGTTTCTACATTAAATTTTAGAAGTTTACATCGTCAACCAGCATTTATAACAGCATTTACGGTTTTCAATATTCTTTCTGGTTTATCTATTCATTATGATACGCGAATTATTTCTTATATCTTATATCGTCCCGAAATTACACATCCTAGAGTTTTTCCTCTGTTTTCTATTATATCGATGCTTGCGTGGTTTTACCTATTTTTGTGTGTACAATTTTACAGTTATCAGTTTGGCTTTTGAAAAGCATTGGAATCAAAAGTTTTGTTGTTTTAATTTTTAGTTTTTAATCAAATTTTATCAGTTTTCATCTTTTATTCTGCTTTTTCTACTAGATTTTGTTTATGGATTGTATGGAAATATTGATCGATTATTAAAGAATATTTCAGAAAACAGCTTCCATGGTTTTTATACATATTCGGAGTATAAATAGTTTTTCTACACGTTGCTATATGTAATTTAAGCAATTTATCTAAACAAAAAAGAATTAAAGTAGAATTTACGGTATGAACATAGTTAACCGGAGAAGAGCAGATCGTAGATTCAAAATTATAATTATTTATGTTTAATATGAGTATAGCGGAGTGATATAATAATTAAAAGGGCTTAAACATTTTAATGATTATGAAGAAAAGGAAAAGTTGTTACCTTGATTAATAGGCACTGGTTGACTTTAATTGAGCTTTTCCAGTTTCTTTTTAAGCCGCGTTCACAAAGTGTTGCGTAACGCGTGCGGGAGTACGATTTGCAAACCACTAACCGGCCGGTTTTAACTTTCAGTGATTTTTGATTGGTCATATTTAAGTAAATTATAGCGGAACTAATAATATACCAGTTTTCGGTATGTCCAGTAGATATTTTGTATCTATATGTGTAAAGCAAAAGCCACCGTTTCCTTCTTCATATCAGAACAAATTAGAAAAAGGATTAGAAGAAGGAGTTAGATAATATATAAAGTATAATTTAGCGGAGAGAGGAGCAGATTTTAATTATTATTATATGTATAATAACTAGTTATAATTGCCATCGTGACAAGCGATTAATTTTAATATGAGCCAAGTCAGGCCCAGGAAAAAAATTTATGGGTTGCAAAATTAAATAATCACAATTTATAAAAAGAACTTTTTATAGTAGAAAGTTTTTGTACTGATTTATAGGTCATATTACTATTATATAAATTATTTTGTTACTTTCACATGTAAGAACAAAAAAAAAGAAAAAAACTTCTCTCTCGCGAGAATGATCCCATTACGATAACCCAACATTCCCAACAAAATTGTCACAATCAGCCGCTTATCCAAATAGGCAACGCCAAACTTATATGAAGTCTTTCAAAATGATAATATGTATACATATTTAATTTAATAACAATTCAGCATAAATTTCGAAATCTATGTATATGCCTAAACACACTTGACATATGCATTGTCATCCAGTTCTTAGCTATCCTGAAAATTTTAGAGCTCTGGGTAGTCGAGATTACAAAATTCCACGGAATGACAAAGAGACAAAGATCACGGCGAAAATATAAAAGCTACATGTAAGAACAAAAAAACAGAAAAAAACTTCTCTCTCGCGAGATCAATCCCATTACGATAACCCAACATTCCCAACAGAATTGTCACAATCAGCCGCTTATCCAAATAGGCCATGCCAAACTTATATGAAGTCTTTCAAAATGATAATATGTATACATATTTAATTTAATACCAATTCAGTATAAATTTCGAAATCTATGTAGGTATATGCCTAACCACACTTGAACCATGCATTGTCATTCAGTTCTTAGCTATCCTGAAAATTTCAGAGCTCTAGGTAGTCAAGAAATAGGTTTAAATTCGATTAGAAAATTCCACGGAATGGGAAGGGGGAAAGATCTCGGCGAAAATATAAAAACTTCCTAAAAAATGGCCGGAAGTTAACACATTGAGGTCGATTGGGTCAGAACTTAGAGCATAAAGGCCGAGAATTAAGGACACCTTCTATTTGTACAAGAACAGTATTTAATTCCTCGTAATTGAGAATTTGTAGACAAACTATGTTAGAGAGATGAGTTTTTACAAAGCGAACAACACTTTCCCATAAGCCACGAAAATTTGGCACGGCGGCGGGGTTAAAGTGACAAGCTATTTTTTCTCTTTCAACCGCTAAGTGCATATATTTGTTAATTTCATTCCAAGCACCACAAAAGTTAGTGCCTCGATCACTATAAATATTATTAACCTGCCCACTTCGCGAAATAAATCGACGCAAACAAGCAAGGAACGCTTCACTGGTTGAATCAGAGGCCAACTCGATATGTACCGCCTTAGTTACCATACAGACAAGCAGACATCCATACGCTTTTAAAACTTTAGCACCACGAGTTCTATTTGTCGTGATAGAAAAGAGGCCGGAATAATCTACACCGACAGATCCAAAGGCCTTAGTAGTTGAAAGTCGAGCAACAGGTTATTGACCCATTAAGGTGATATACTCCAACATTTTGGCGCGAAACCTAGAAAGAGCAACGATACCCAAACAAACCCATTAACCCCGACATTTAAAACAGATACTGATTCACCGAACTGTACTCGGAACTTCATAGTAGAGGGCGCTTTAAATCAACGAATAGGATATTTTAAATCTTTATTGCGTTTTTCTCAAAAATTTCAAAATATTTTGATATGAAATTTTAGGCATGAATAGTTTGTTTCATTTTACGTGGTAGACGCATACTTTTATTTTGAATAAATGATAACTTAAAGAAAATTATAATGGTTTATAGAGAAAAAAAATAATTTTTGTAATAAACACATGCGTCTACCACGTAAAATGAAACGAACTATTCATGACTAAAATTTCATATTAAAATATTTTGAAATTTTTGAGAAAAACGCAATACAGATTTAAAATATTCTATCTTTGATTTAAAGCGCCCTCTACTATGAACCTCCCAGTACAGTTCGGTAAATCAGTATCTGTTTTAATTGTCGGGGTTAATTTATACCTGACAAAATTTTTACATTTATTCTCTGTACTGGGTTTGTTTGAGTATCGTTGCTCTTTCTAGGTTTCGCGCCAAAATGTTGGAGTATATCACCTTAAGGGTTGAACAAAAAGAGGATTAATTCTAAAACAATTGTAGCACTTTGAGATAACTCTTAGAATAGTTCGTCTATAGGAGATGATCCAATATTTCTGAGACAATAAATATTGTAGCGTTTGAGGGCCTGGATGTAAATAAATTTTATGAGTATATTCTATAATTAAATGAGTTAAGCGATGGTTAGAGGGAAAGAATATTGGATATTTCTTATCATACATCAATTTAGCATTTTTTAAGCGACCTCCAACGCGCAAAACACCATTTTCCAGAAAGGGGGTGAGTTTTCTATAAGGTTTAGAGAGGCGTATTTCTGATTTTAAAGCTGAAATTTCTTCGGAAAAAACCTGATAAGGTACGAATTTTATAAGGAACAAAAGTGCATCTTCCAACTCATAAATAGAAAAATTTGTGTTTTTTTTTTATTTGTGGGGTATCTACAATTATTCATAAATCTTAGTATATAGTACACATAGATCTTTGTATATTATGTAAACTGGAAAAATTTATCTTCGTCAGAAACGTTAGTAAAGAGTGAAAAAGTTGTTTTGCGACGTTCTTCAGAGAGTTCAGAAAGTTCAAAAATACTTTGTTGGCCAAGTGTTAGAGGGTTTACTAAGCCAAGAAGGGCCCGCCCGCCAAAGGGTAGGTAAAAGACCGCGAGAGCCAGGGTCCGCGGAATTATCTTAAGAGCCTATCTGATGCCAATTAGAGGTAAGTATTTTTTCTTGAATATAGGCAACTCTATTTGAAACAAAAGTATTCCAATTGCGCGAATTACCTTTAAACCAACATAAGACAATGGTACTATCTGTCCAGGCAAAAACATTAGAGACATAAATTTTATGATTATAAAGTTGAACAAAATTAAGTAAAACTGAGCAGAACTGCACTGCATAACTCGAGGCGAGGGATAGATATTTTTTTTAAAGGAGCTATGCGTGATATTGCAATAACATAAAAGCTTTTTGACAAAAATTAAACCTCCTTTAGAAAAAAATATTTTCAAATTCTAATAATAAACAAAATTTTAAATTTCTATGAGTTCATTTTTTTTATAAAGGTTCTCGAAAATAATCACAGATTTATTGAAGTTATAAAATTTGCTCCTGATTTAAATAAAAAAAAGTGAGAGGTGTCAAGGGACACCCGGATGGAACGAAGTTCCTTTCGATTAATTAGTGAAGGAATTGGTAATTTGTAAACACAACAGAGAGTTTATACATACATAAGCATTTATTGTTGTCTGTATAAAATCTCTACTTACCTAACACTATCAGCAATATCCAGAACTTGTGTAGAAACACTGTCAGGATACATTATTTTTATTATTTTCTATTATTTTATTATTTATTATCTACAAAAAAACTGTATAAACTTAACAAAGTCGCGACACTACACTGTTCACAGCAAAATAGAAAATAGTAGATCCATTATTTTCAAAAGTTCGTTTCTTTTAACAAAAGTGTCCATTTATACAATACCAGAGGTTAAGATGCTATACATCTACCTAGAATTACTTTTTATTTCAATTTAATTTAAAACAGGAATTAACAATTTAATACAAAATTTTAAAATATTTGACAAAAACTAAGTAAGGTAATTTGACGTAGGTACCTAACTAGTCAAGTTAAGATTTATTTTTGAAATTTTTATGAATTTATTGATTTATAAAAACATGATAAAATAAAATATAATACTATTCTTTTTTTTTTCTACAGTATTTTCTTTTTAATGTACATTTTCTGTTAATTTAAAATAGTGTCTTTTTAATTGATGATGAGAGAGAGAGAGAGAGAGTTTTTTATGCGTGTGTCGTGTCGTGTCGTGTCGTGACATATTTTGGTCTGAATTTTTTTCGGCTAGTCCCCAGCCTCAGTCGTAACTGGTCGTAACGCCCGAAAGGAAACTTCGTTCCAATAATGCACCAAAAAGCCAGAAATAAATTCTTTATTTCTTAAAAAAATTTGTAACAACTAGACATCTGATTTCGATTTTCTTGAAGTCGGCTCTTGCGTCAAATACCACTCTAAGTTTTGTGGTTGAACTCTCTGCTTTAATAACACAGTGGTGTGGAATATAATAAAAGAGATACATTTTTCATTTGGTTTAGGAAAAAATATTCTTTTAAACACTCGCTATATTTAGCATGCAGAGAAGGGTTTTTAATATTCTTTTTTCTAGAGAAATAAATCTTTTTAAGGCAATATCTTGAGATCCCGAGAAAGAGGGTTCGCCCCCCTTGAATGGTAATTCAACAACGTACCTTCCATCGGTATTTCCAAATGAATTTTTAAAGCGTTCTTCGGCGTTTAAATCGTCTGCAGAGAGTTTTGAGGTACAGGGCATTTCTTCTAAAGCCCAAAATTTTTTAATAGAATTTTTAAGAGAGGTTTCTTGAGTAGTTAAAATAGTATCTATTAAGGGAGTACAATGTTGAGTATAAATTTTTCCCATGATTATCCAACCAAATATAGTATCGAGGGCCACTGGTTTATCCAAAGTGGTAAATTTATAGCTACTCTTAAGTAGAAAAACAAAAATATCGGCTCCTAAGAGAATGTCTATTGGACTAGATTTATAAAAGTTAGGATCCGCTAAACGCAAATTACAAAATTCTGAAAAGCTTTCTTTGGGTAAAGCAGTAGAGGGTTGATTATGACAACCTACAGGTTTTATAATACATTCACAACTACCCGAAGCCTGAAAGCGAGTTTGAGCTATCCCACAAATATTAGTAAAATTCGGATAAGGGATTAAGCCCAATTTCTTAAAACACTTAGAAGTGATTAAATTGCTTTGAGAGGTAGAGTCAAGAAGATCGCGCATAGGCCTAAAATTTTCACAAATATCTTTTACTTCTATAATAGTTGTAGAAAGTAATGTGGTTTTCGAAAGCTGTGAGATCAGACTAGAAATTTTATCACCCAGATTAAAAGGAGAGTTTGAGTGAGAGCAATTGGAAGCATTATTTTGAGTAACTGAGCTTTGTGTATTAGAGATATAACAAGTATTTTGAACATTTGAGAGAAAAGCTTTAGTTAAAGTAGTATTATTATTTTGAGGAGTATTGTTATTTTGAGGAGTATTATTATTTTGAGGAGTATTATTATTACGAGTCTTAGCGTTCATAAGTAAAAGGGTATGATGCAAGTTTGACAAAATATCTTACTATTACAATGCGGAATGTCTGGTACCCAAACAGTTGGTGCAACAGCTTTTTCTTTGATGAGGGCAAATCGCTCGAATGGAGGTTTGGCCAAAAATAGAGGACAATTATATATGTCATATTCGTGTGTACACAATTGACAGCTCCTTTTATTTGGGATTGAGAAATTATTGGAATTAGCGACGAAACTGGCAACAGGTCTTGCCTTAAAATTAATATTATTCTGAGAGTTAGATTTCTTATCATTATATTTGAAATTATTTTTCTGTTTTTCATAATCATTCGATTTACCCTTAAAATTATTGGAATATGAAACTGTATCAAGAGCGGCGCATTGCTTATTTAAAAATGAAACTAAAATCATAAAACTATACAAATTTACCCTGGACATATAATGTTGCGTCCAGAGGACAGCTTAATATCGCTGGGATACAGAAGATACAAAATATAGAGTAAGGTCCATATTTAGAACGGAAATTTGTGGGTCTACTGAATCAATTAAATATCTATTTTTTGACCATATACATAAAATATCATGTAAAAACATTATTGCGTCCGATATACGGTCGCATTATTATACAGGACGCAATAATGAATAGTAGAATGTTGACTGTTATAATATGGACGCAACATTGATAACCGGATATATATCTTTTTTTCAGGATTTTTTATGTTTTCCATCCATGGGATAAAAAAATAAGTGGCGCCCATTTTTTCTTTTTATTTTCCTTTCTCTTTGTTTCATTTTCTTGTTACACTATTAATTTGAAAGTCGATTTTTCAATAACTGTTTATTTAGCTCGTCCAAACCCACGCTTGCTCTCCACCGTTCGCAAGGGTGAACCTTAAGTAGAGCATTGAACAGCTTCCTTTAAAAAGGTTACAGTTATTAAGTCACCAACTGAAATGTCCACTCCTGTTGCTGTCGAAAGTTCTTGCAGTTGTAAAGGGATAACGAATTAAGAAAAGGACCTTTACTCGAAAGACTATTTTTAGGTTATTTGTGAATGTTCTCTTTCTTTCTAGTGTATAATGATTAAGTTTGATTTATGTTTCGCGTTCATTCTAGAATGTTCTTTAGTTTTATATAAGGACATGTATAGACAGTTTAAATAATAGTTTATTGTATTGTCAATAAGTTTAGACGTTGTGTTAAAGTCCCCATAAGTGTTTCAAATTGGTGTCAGGTGTGAAGTAAAGATACAAGAATGCCTGGAAAGAAGATAAATGAACTATTGGAATCCCGAAGTTCCTAACACCATTAAATTGGCAACTCTACGACACCACGTGGGCAGCTTATATGTAGATGGACTCATTGATGGAAAGAACTTTAGCATGCTGGTAGACACTGGAGCTACGAAAACTATCGTCCGACCAACCATAATTATGCGCAAAAAGATGTTGCCTACAAGTTGGAGACTGCGTACCGCTACCGGAGAATCTGCTAGAGTCTACGGTGAGATGCAAGTTACACTACAGTTTGGTTTAACCTCTCTTGTTCACTCGGTGCTGGTGGCTGAGGTTGATGAAGATGTTGTTTTGGGCATGGACGTTATGCTTCACTGTGCTTTCCATTTGGATCTTCATCGGTTAAGCTAATCTATGATTTCGAACTTCCGGCGAGCTGCGAATGTGTCGTAACAGCGCGGTGAGATGGACTGGAGCCAGTGGAGCCCCAGCCATGATAAAGCCAAAGAACCATGATCATGAATTAGGAAAAGGGCTCCTTGTTGGTAAGACTCTTGTTAGATCCGTAAAAGAGGTACCCATCCGACTTGAACGATCACCCAGTTCTTCTCAGAAAGGACACGGAAATGGGAAGTTTAGAACCAGCAACGGCCATAATTCACAAGGTAAACGTTATGGAAACAGATGACACCAACGGAATTGAGCAATTAATGACAAAATTAGATCCCTCTTTGTCAAAATTAAAAAAGAAACAGGTTAGAGATCTACTTTACCGTTATAAACCTGTATTTGGTTCTAAAGTAAACTTGGAAGAACTGATGTTGTCCAACATAAAATTGATACTGGCGATGCACGTCCAATTGGACAGGTACCTCGACGGCTGCCTCAAGTTAAGAAGGAAGAAGCAGATAGAGCCCTTAAAGAAATGATTTAAAATGGCATAGTCGAACCATCTAGTAGTCCGTGGGCTTCTCCTTTGGTATTAGTAAGAAAGAAAGACGAATCAATGCAGTTTTGTGTCGACTATCGAAAGCCTAATGATGTCACTAAGAAAGGCAGTTATCCTCTGCCAAGGATTGATGATGCCCTCGACGCTTTGGCAGGTTCTACTTTGTTTTTTACCTTGGACCTTAAAAGCGGATACTGGCAGGTTAAAATGAATCCTGCAGACAAAGAAAAGACTGCCTTTACCAGTGGATCAGGGTTATGACAATTCATGGTCCTTCCGTTTGGCCTCTGTTATGCTTCTGCGACATTTGAACGGCTAATGGAGAACATTCTTTGAGGCCTGTCATGGGAAACTTGTCTAGTTTATCTAGATGACATCATAATGGGCAAGACCTTTAAGGAACATTTATCTAACCTGGAAGAAGTCTTTAAACGATTACAGAAAGCTAATCTAACATTAAATGTTAAGAAATGCCACTTGTTCCAGAGACAGGTCAACTATTTAGGAAATAACGTAAGCAAGGACGGCGTTGCTGTAGACCCTGCTAAGATTCAAGCCGTTCAAGAATGGCCTATCCCTATCGACAAACATCAGCTTCAAAGTTTGTTGGGTCTTACCGACGGTATGTCAAGAATTTTGGAGATATCGCCAAAATCTTGACACGTTTGACAGAACAAGACAAGTCTTTTTGTTGGGATAAGGAATGTCAAAAGGCGTTTGAACTATTAAAAAACAGCTGACGTCGGCACCTATTCTTCCTCATCCACTTCCTGACGGTAAGCTTATTCTTGACACCGACGCCAGCAATGTGGGAATTGTAGCCGTCTTGTCACAGTTAAAAGATGGTAAAAAAAGAGTAGTTTGATACTTCAGCAAAACTTTATCGAAAGCTGAAAAGAACTACTGTGTCAATCGGCGGGAACTCTTAGCAGTTGTAAAATCCGTCTAGCACTTTTATAAATATCTTTATGGCAGAAAATTCCTGATCAGAACAGACCATGCCAGTTTAAAGTGGCTACTTAGCTTTAGGAACCCAGAAGGACAGATAGCAAGATGGCTCGAAAAGCTGCAGGAATATGATATTAAAATCGAGCACAGACCTGGAACAAGACATCGTAATGCTGATGCACTTTCTAGAAGGCCATGTCGACCTGATTGCCCCCATTGTACCCGCATGGAGCAGAACGAGAAAAAACTTGCATTAGTTAAGGTTCTGCCAGAAGACGAAAGCTCTATGCTGGAGAAGCAACAAGAAAACGATCCCGTTCTGAAAAAGATTTGGGCATGGAAGATAATGGAGAGTCGTCCGTTGTGAAGAGAGATATTCTCATCCTCTCCTGCTTTAAAAGCATATTGGGCCCAATGGAATTCTTTAATTGTGGACAGTGGGCTCCTTCAAAGACTTGTAGAAAATGCCGAGGGCACAGAAACAAGGAAACAAATAGTGATCCCAAGAAATGCTGTACCAGAAATTTTAAAACAGATGAATAACGATAGTTCTGGAGGACATCTGGGTATCACAAAAACGCTGCAAAAGGTCCAAGATAGATTTTACTGGGTAAACTGCACTAACGATGTTAAAGATGGGTGTCGTAAACGCACCACATGTGCTGCCAGTAATGGTCCGCATCGAAAACCAAAGGCGGAAATGCAGCAATACCTGGTCGGAAGTTCTTTTGAAAGAATCGCAGTAGATGTATTGGGGCCACTTCCTCAAAGCGATGTAGGAAATAAGTATATCTTTGTTGTAATGGACTACTTCACTAAATGGATTAAAGCCTACGCAGTTCCCAATCAGGAAGCCACCACTTTAGCAGGTATATTAGTAAAAGAATTCATAAACCGTTTTGGTGTACCACTAGAATTACATTCAGACCAAGGGAGAAATTTTGAGAGCAAGCTGTTTCAAGAAGTTTGCCAAAGATTAAGCATCCACAAAACGAGAAGCACAGCGATGCACCCTCAGTCTGATGAAATGGTGGAACGAATGAATCGGACCATAACCAACTACCTGTCAAAAGTGGTGTCAGAGTGTCAGAAGGATTGGGATCGACATATTCCGCTATTTCTAATGGCCATTCGATCGGCCATTAACGAATCAACAGGCCAAACGCCTGAGAAGGTCCTGTTCGGTAGAGAAATGAGGCTACCATGTGACTTGGTGTTTGGCTGTAAACCTGGTGAAGTGGCCGGTGAAGAATATGTCTCCGATCTTCAAAATCGAATGGAGAATATTCACCACTTGGTGCGTGGGAAACTTAAATTATCTAGTGATCGGATGAAGAGGTACCATGACACGCGGACAATGGAAAAGAGTTACCAAGTGGGGGATTTAGTCTGGCTCTATAACCCCAGACGGCGTCGAGGCATTTGTCCCAAATTACAGAAAAACTGGGAAGGTCCATACACCATCAAGAAAAAGATTAACGATGTCATATATCGGATCAAGAAAATCCTCAGAGGGAAACCCGTCGTGGTCCATCATGATCGGTTAGCGCCTTACCAGGGAAACCACAGTGGAGGTGTGCAGCAGCTCCAAGAATATGGTTTAACTGGTTCAAGGAATGTGCGGGATCCCAACTTAGACAATAACATTCCAGGAGGAATAAATCTAAGGAGGGGGCAGTGTAACGAAATAACCGATTAAGAAAAGGACCTTTACTTGAAAGACTATTTTCAGGTTATTTGTTCTAGAATGTTCTCTCTCTTTCTAGTGTATAATGATTAAGTTCGATTTATGTTTTGCGTTCATTCTAGAATGTTCTTTTGTTTTATATAAGGGGATGTATAGACAGTTAAGGAAAGTTCAAATAATAGTTCATTGTATTGTTAATAAGTTTAGACGTTAACCAGCTGAGTTCTGTGTATCTTTACAATTTTGTGAATAAATTGTGTTAAAGTCCCCATAAGTGTTTCACAGTCTTTGAGTAATCTTAAACACAAATCGGTCCTGTTTTTTAGTTGTGGGTCTTTCTGACTCCTTTGTCTGGACCTTTCTTAAGAGTTCCTAGTTCCAAGTGCCTCTGCATGCCTTTTCGATATAACACTTTGTGTAACGACTATTCCCGCTGCTACGTCTGTTTGGCGCATTTCTTGTTCGATCAGAGCAATAATTCTTCCTTGTTAGTTTAATTTAAGCCAATTTTGTCTTTTATTTAAGTGCAATTCTATAGCGAATTACCTTTTTGTTGTCTGTTTCTTTTATATTATATATTTATTTTATCTATGCAGCTGTAAAACTTTTTTCAAATGTTTGTTAAAATTTTCTCATTTATCATTGTTTTCACCAAAATTTACCAGATACCATAATTGTATATTTTATGTATTCAGAAAAAAATATTTACATGTTTTAATATTTATTTATGGAATCCATGATGCTCCTTTAAGCGTTTAAAATCTTTTTTAGGTTATATTAGACACATCTAAAACATTAAAAAAAAATACTTGTCTGAATCCAACTACTTAATTTTTTTTTAGATTTTTCATTAATCCATTTTTTTAATATTTACCAATAAAATGGATTTTGTATGCGATATTCAAGTTAAATATTTTGAATAAGTTTCTTATAAAATAGTCTTTGCGATTAAAGACAGCATAATTACTGTCAATTTAATTAAAAATTTTATTGTAAGAGAAAAATATCACTTAAAATTAAAATTAATAAAATAAAAAAATGGGTTTAGTTTATTTATTCAACATTGTAACGAAATGGAAGCTTTTAAAGAAGTATTTCTAAGTATTTGACGTAAATGCTTAATTCAGTGAAAACTTTAACACGAAATAATTATCTATGTATTGATCATAATATCAACCTATTTAATGAAGTTGGTTGCATGACATTTTGTTACAAATAAACACGACATCTTTGGAAATAATTCCATAATTACATAATTGGACATAGTTGTCAACGTAATGATACACAAAATAAACAAACACAATTATTTCACTTAGCTTAAGAGAAAAAAATAGTTTCTTTAAGTAATTTACAATTCGGTCTTTGGTAGTTTCGTGACTCATATCGACGACCATTCATGGTATCAATTAATGATTGGTTGACACTAAATTAAAATATCATATTTAAAGAAAACAAGAAAAAATTAAAATAATAAATAAATAGTTTTTTTAAAAAATTGTTCAGATTTGAAAGAAATAATGTTAAAAGTTGTAATAATTTATATCAATCGTAAAACATTATTGAAAATATAAACAAAATCGCTTTAAAATTTAATCAAAATTGTAAAACCATAAAGCTGTAAAAAATTGTTAAAAATGGTACAAAATAGTTAAAAATGTAAACAAATGGTAAAAAACTAAAACAAACAATTAAAAACTGTAATAAATCGTCAAATTCTGTTTCACAATGGTTAAAAATTACCTATTAAAAAAGAAGTAAGCACAGTAAATGAGTCTTAAATAATATAACAATTTTGAAAACAATAATTGTTAATTTTTTATTTTAATATTAACCTCTTTTTCATGTTTACGTTAATTTTATATAAATATCAAACGTAACCTCACAGAGATCTCCCTGATGATGAAATAAATGTATTTCGAAAGCTTGGATCGAAACTCCAGACTTTTATTAACGTTAAAGTATTACTGTACTCCCAATATTCCTTTTTTAGTTACATTTATCTTTTTAGCAAATATTACTATTTAATAATTATATATATATATATATATATATATATATATATATATATATATATATATTTGTTTTTTTCTTGGGTATGAGGTTCTGTGATAATGAAATATACCATTTATTTTTCGACGTTTCGCCTTATCATGGTAGGCTTTTTCAAGATATTTTTTTTTCTAAAATCAATAAACGTAACACTCAATTACATTTTGAAGCATCTAAATTAGCACATTTTGTAAGTATATAAGTATATATAATTATACAACTAAAATTAAACGTATAACAAATAGACTCACTAAAACAGAAAAACAGTATCAAAGAAAATTAACTAAAACAAAACAATTTATCAAAGACAACCCTCAACTCATCATTCTTAGACCTGATAAGAGCAATAAAACAGTTGTTATGGATGTAACTGACTATAATAAAAAAATGCTAGAGCTTCTAAATGATTCAAACGTTTATAAAAAATTGAAGTATAATATATGACAAAAACCTATCAAAATAAAAACAACACGTTTATAAAGAAATTATTAACTAAAAAATCTTTGGACCCAGTTACAGCCGCTAAATTAACAATACACAACGCAGTTCCCCCCAAAATATACGGTTTACCTAAAATACATAAAACTGGAAATCCCTTAAGACACATAATATCATGTATACAGTCACCTTTCTATAAATTGTCAAAATATTTAACCAACTGCCTTAGTTAAATTACAGTACAAAACAATTATTTTATTAAAGATTCATTTGAGTTTAAAACATTTATAGATACTGTAAAAATTCCATCTACACATAAAATAATTTCCCTAGATGTTACCTCATTATACACAAATATACCCAACGAACTCGTAATTAAAGTAATAGATTATAATTGGCCAAAATTAAAAAACCACACAACTTTAAATTTAAAAAAAGTTAAAGAAGCCATCAACATCATTCTATCAAATAATTACTGTCAATATCAAAACGATTTTTTTTAACAAATTGATCGCTGTAGCATGGGACATCCTATCTCATCACCAATAGCACAACTGATCATGGAGTACCTAGAAGAAAATGCACTGAAAGAAATTAAATATGTCACATTTTACAAAAGATTTGTTGGTGACTGTCTTGCAGCAATACCATCCGATAAGATCACAGATTTTTGTAATGCATTTAATAGATACCACACAAAATTAAAATTTACATGTGAAATAGAAAACGACAATTCAATTAATTTTCTCGATCTTACACTACTAAGAGACACGGAAAATCAAAATGTTCTAACAAAGTGGTACACAAAACAGACATGGTCAGAACGGTATTTAAATTATCATTCAAATCATCCACAAAATCAAAAGAAAAGTGTAGTCATAGGTTTGACTGATCGAGCCATTAAATTGACCTCACCAAAATACCGACCAGAAATATTAAATAAAGTACATACACATGAGACCACTATGAAACATGAATTTGGTTTTAAAAATACAGCCATTTTAGATCAAGATGAAAACAAACAAAAATTAGCAATTAAAGAGATGATATACATTAATAAAGAATCAAACTTAGTAAATTTTCGTCAAGACATAAATAGTTTAAGCAAAATTTATAAAAATATTATACAGTAAATAAATTTTCAACATAAAACTTTTTCAACATATATCACATGAAAACTAATCATAAATACTATGATCACCCTATAGAAAATCTCATTTAATTTACCAAAACAAAAAAAAATAATAAAAAACAAAAAAAAAGTACTTTATAAAATTCAATATCAACTACATAAAATATTGACACTTTTAAACAAAACGTTGATCCTGTAACACCTGTAGACCGTAAGTGTTTGAATTTGTTTTAATAATTATTTTTAAATTATTTAAAATATTTTTTTTTAACTGTGGCGTCCAAAATATACTTACAAAATGTGCTAATTTAAATGCTTCAGAATGTAATTGAGTGTTATGTTTATTGATTTTAGAAAAAAAAAATATCTTGAAAAAGCCTACCATGATAAGGCGAAACGTCGACAAATAAATTTCTATTTGCTTCAGCTTGGAGTTTTAATTACTTTTTTAATTAATTATATATTCCTTTTCTTAATAGACAACTTTTATTTTTTTATTATTTATTTTATTATTATTAACATCATCTTATTTCAACTTATAACCTTAGCAATTGATTTCCACAAGGACGATTAACACTCCCAAAAAGTTAAAAGTTGTCGAGAGATTGCGTCTCCTTAAGAAAATCTTAACCAATCATTGTAAAAGAAAACAAGTTCGCCCACACATGATTTATAAAAATAAAAGTAAAACTAAATTTTCACGTAGCTACTTATTAAAAATTAGAAACAACTGTAAAATTATAACGTAAAATCTGCTAAACCTTTTATGAAATTAAAACACTTAATAGAAATGTTTGGGATTCGTAAATATAAAAAATCAATACTTTAAAGGAATATTGGTATGGTATGTTTGCATAAGAAATTGACTTCGAGAAACTTAAGAGAATTCAATCCTCTCGGAACTTTAACTGAATGGTATACACCTATGCACTTTTAAAATTTTAAATTTTTGAGGTAATAGTAGTTTACGTAACAAGTCCTGAAAGTGGTCTTTTACTGGACGGGTAAGCAAATTGCAGGGTGAGCCATAGGCGAGCCCTGCAAGCCTGCGAGTCCAGTAAAAGCACTTTTGGGACGCATTACGTACAATATTTTTTTTAAAACGGGCATTGTTGTACCATAAACTTCATATTATTCAGCTTACATTTTTATAACAAGAACTCTTTATTAACTAATTTTAACATTTTTTTAACAAACCTTGCTTGGGTTGCCGCTTTAACAATTTCATCTGGTATAATTTCATCTTCCATTAATTAACAATCAAATGCATTATTTTAAATGTCCATTTTATAATAAATTTCACGTTTTCAACTAAAAGTCAAAATATGTCAAGTTATTTTATAGTTTTAAATATATACAAAACTTGGTTACCATAGAATTGACCGCTATCTTAGACTAACTATTTTACCGGACTCATTTTTATTTTCTGGCCTTGTCCGAAAAAATGAGATTTTCTGACCTAAAAATAAACCGGAAAGTACTAATTTCTGGCCGGTTTAAAAAAAAGTGTATTAAATTGCTTTTTTCACAATATAATTAATTAAAAAAATACACTTTTAAGTAACTTGACAAGTTACACTACCGTTACTTGTCAAGTTAGAGCAGTCGTACTTTTAATTCCCTTTAAGTTGATAACGATGTCTAGCCATTAATAACAGAATACTTTAATAGAAAAGTCAAGTTTAAGCTATTTAGGTAATTGCATACTAGATAACGATAAAAATTTCTTTTTGTCTAAGAATGTTTTTTTCTTTTATATACCTATATAAGTAATTTAAAGTACCTATATGTAAATGAAAATCTGCTAAATCTACTTTATCGTATATAATAAATACAACAATATTTTTTTAAGAAAGTGTAAAAATCGACACTACATAAACATATTTTACAATATCGTCCACTTCGAATACAAACAGATTTTGTGTCTGTCACATGTTATGTCTATTTAAACTATAATGTTTAATATATTTTTTGCACGATAGAACGATTTTGCTTTGTTACCGCGTTTGTTGCCTGATCAGTATGTTGTGTTTACTGAAACAGAACGGTAAGTAATTTACTTACCGTTCTAGAACGGTAAGTAAATAATTGCATATGTGATGATATTTTAAAAGTGCTCTGTCTAATGTCTTATACGAAAAAATATTTCTATCGTGCAAAAAACGTTATAAGCATCACGAACGTTAAGGACTACCGATCTCAGACAAAAATTCTCCTCCTGTCCACACAATTGTTTTCGATCGGTAAAATGTCCTTACCGTTCTTGATACTTAATATACTATTGTGATTTGTTTTTTAATTGAGTTTAATCACGACAAAAATAACCTTGACAAATTTTTAAAAGCGTATTTCGAAAAAGTTTCTGATTGACTGACAATCTGTTTTAGGATTTTCTTTCGTGTCTGCGATGTTCAGCTGCAATGTGGAGTTATGTAATGGCAGCGGCTCGAGGTGACCCCCGTAGGCGCCACGGGTCGGTTTTCACTGTACAATCTGTTTCAAGTGGATCTGGTCCTGGTCCATGCAGAGACGGACTCAATTCTAAACCAACTGGAAAATATTCCGCCAATTCTTTGGCGGGATACACCAAAGTCATACAGGTTAGTATTTTCGCTGAAAATATCTACTAGAATCAAAAAAACTCTAACACTAAGATTCTTGTGGTGTTTAAAATTAAGATACCTATGATAAACGTCAGCGAATAAAAAAGATTACAAAGAACACACTATAAACAAGCTCATTCAAAATAACTGGTTTTAGGCAATGCGCTAAAGAATGCGGGACCTAAAAGAACGCAAAAAATTTAAATGGCGCCATCACTTTGTTTGAGAATGAAAACAGACGTTGTCAAGCAACTAAGCGTAGTTGCTATAGTTCAATTAAAACACAAAAACACTACAGTTGAAGAAATGAACGACAACAACAAGCAAATCTAGAAGGTTATAAAGCGTAACATTTTAAGATACAATCAATATCAGATTGAAAACAAAATTAAAAAAGAATGAAGTTGTTACGTAAAAAACTGAAAAACGGAAAAAGTCAAATAGTGAGGGTTAACGACAAACAGGTGAGCGTTACAAAAAACAGGAGAGCGTTACAACAAACAGGGTAGCGTTACAACAGAGAATATATCCCAAAAGTAGTTAAAGACTTTTACCAGACTTAATGTCTCCTGTTTTGGAATAAAAATTATACCGTAGAAGAGCTGTTTATCGCGGAAATAAAAATATGTGATTTGGCAGGTGGAAATTAAAATTAAAATTGTTTTAATCGGCAAGGCAAAGAACCAAAATTTAGCTATAGACAAATTTGTAAAAAAAATCCATTTGGAATGGCATTTTTTCATTTTAATTAAAGTTAAAATAGATACCATTTTTAAAGTGGAAGTAGGGTTAAATAGAAATCCTGGACGACTATATACAACTTTACTAAATTGCGCAGAGATACTGTTGCAAAAATTTAAAATAATGTAACGGAATAACCGAAAAAGGAAAGGACCTTTGGATAAATGACTGTTTTTAGGTTATGTTTTCTAGAATATTCTCAGTTCTTCTAGTATGTAGCAATAAGGTTAGATCATGTTACTCGAAGCTAATAGAATATTCGTTTTTACTATATTAAGGGATGTATTAGCAGTTCAGGGGAGCTCAAATAGTTTATTGTCACTGTGAAACTATTTAGACGAAATCCAGCAGAGTTCTTGTGAATCTGTTACAATTTTGATAAATAAATTGTGTTAAAGTCCCTTTAAGTGATTTAAATTGGTGTCAGGTATGGGGTGAAGATACAAGAATGCCTGAAAATAAAATAAATGAACTATTGGTGGCTGAGCTCAGGAGAGAGCTCAAAAAATTAGAGTTAGAAATCACTAGGTGTAAATCCGTATTGTTGAGTAGACTCCCTACCTTAGTAATAATTTGAACTCTAGACATATTTAGTAGAAAGACCTGGTTCAAAAAGCAATTTGTGAACTGTCCCAGTTGTTCAGCGCGAAGGTATGTCCCAGCTATCACAACAAATGACAAACCGGCAAGGTACAGAGGCAACAATTTTCCCAGCTGTCGTAACGAATGACGTGCCAAAAAAAAAACAAAGGCAACAATTTTGTCAGCTGTCGCAACGATTGACGAGCCAACAAGGGAAACAGACGCAGGAATTTTCCGAGCTAATGACGAGCCAACAAGAGAAACAAACGCAACCATTTTCCCAGTTGTCGCAACAAATGACGATCCAACAAGAAAAACAGACGCAACAATTTTCCCAGCTGTCGCAACGAATGACGAGTCAACACGAAGAACAGACGCAACAACTTTTCCAGCTGTCGCAACCAATGACGAGCCAACAAGAGGAGCTGTTTCTCCTAGCAAATATCGCATCTGCGCTCCAAAATGTGAAACTTGCGAGACGAGCACAATTAGCCAGTGGCCAACTTGAATCAGCAAGTGAACAACTTAAATCAGAAAGTGGCCAACCTGCGATACGAGCAAAATTAGCAAGTAGCTAGCTTGCGAAAGAAGAGATGAACCAGCAAATGCAGTCCCAGATAGGGAAGCTTCAACGAAACCAAACCATCCACCACGGCAACGGAGATGCAGAAACGATTGAAACCTGCCACGTTGAACAACAAATGGATGGTCAGCCCAGGACAAGGCAATGTCCCCAACTATAGCTCTGGAAAGCGGGGCTTTAGACGTCCTGCATTTATTGACACCGGACGAAGCTGACAATTTCGAGATATTGGCGAATCGTCTGCAGATGCAATATAGCCAAACTCATCTACAGTTCAAGGTAAAAGCGGCAAGAATGGTACGATTTGCGTATCAAAATGCAACAGAAGTTTTTCAAGAGTGCCTGGCGATACAAACCTTTACCGATGGACGCCGAGATGCAACGGGCTGTATGGTAGCGCAGCTGAGGTCTCTTGTGGACCATTACCCTGGAGTTCGATGCGGCGACGGAAGCCCAATGTGAAGTTGCTCGACTAAGAAGTCACCGGTAACTACAACCTTACCGGTCATTCTGTCAGCGACGTCACAGCGCCAGTAAAGAGGTAAGAAAAGGTATCTTCAAAAATGAGGCGCCCAGTGAGGTGCTGGAACTACGAAGAACTAGGCACCCAAAAATAAAAATCTCTTGTCCCCCAGCAACAGGAAAACTAGAACAAGTCGACTCCTGGAAAGCGGCATCGACCCCAAACAATCCCAAAGCCCCGCACACTATTAAATTGACACTTTTGTGATACCAAGTTGGCAGCTTATATGTAGATGGCCTCATTGACGGAAAGAACTTTAGTATGCTGGTAAACATTAGAGCTCAGAAACTATCGTATGACCAACCATCACTATGCGAAAAGAGATGTTGCCTACCAGTTAAAGACTGGGAACTGCTACCGGAGAATCTGCTAGAATCTACGGTGAGACATAGGCGACGGTAATAAAACTGGTCTAGTTAATTTAGATGACATCATCATAATAAGCAGGACCTTTAAGAAACATTTATCTTACCTGAAAGAGGTCTTTAGGAGATAACGGAAACATAATCTAACATTAAATGTTAAGAACTGCCACTTGTTCCAGAGACAGGTCAACTATTTGGGAAATAAAGTAAGCAAGGATGGCGTTGCTGTTGACCTCGCTAAGATTCAAGCCGTTTAAAAATGGTCAATCCCCATCGACAAACATCAGCTCCGAAGTTTTTTGAGTCTTTGCTTCTATTACCGACGAAATTTTAAGAATTTTGGAGGCATCGCCAAACCCTTGACACGTTGGACAGGACCAAAAAGAAGAGAACGAGAACGAGTTACGGTACAGTAACACAATCGCAGAGCGATCTGTTAAAATTTAGGAGAACAAGAAGATCACAAGTCCTTCTGTTGGGATCAGGAATGCAGCCATTATTCTTGCCTAACGACGTCTTGGCGGTAAGCTTATTCTGGACAGCGCCGCCACCTGCAATGTGGGAATTGGAGCCGTCTTGTCACAGCTACAAGATGGTAAGAAAAGTGATTCGATATTTTAGCAGAACTTTATCGAAAACTGAAAAAACTACTTTGTAACTCGGCGGGAACTGTTAGCAGTTGTAAAATCCGTTGAGCACTTTCATAAATATTTGTATGGCAGAAAAATTCTAAACAAAACAGACCATGCCAGTGGTAACTTAGGCCCAGAAGGAAAGATGGGTCGAAAAACTGCTGGAATATGATATTGAAATCAAGCACAGACCTGGAACAAGACACTGTAATGCTGATGCACTTTTTAGAAGGCTATGTCAAACTGATTGCCCCCATTTTACCCACTTTATTTAAGGTTGTGCCAGAAGACGGGAGCTTCATGATGAAGGAGCAACAAGAAAACGGTTCCGTTCTGAAAAAGATTCGGGAATAGAAAAGAATGGACCGCCGTTCGTTGTGGAGAGAGATATACTCATCCTCTTCTACTTTGAAAACATATTGAGCCTAATTGAATTCTTTAACTTTGGAGGATGGGCTCCTAAAAAGACTTGTGGAGTGGAAAATTTCGAGAACACAAAAACAAGGAAGCAAATAAAAGTCCCAAGAAATTTAGTGGGTAAACTACTCTAACAATGTTAAAGTTTGGTATTGTAAATAATTTAAAAAATAAGTCAACGGCGGATGCAGTGTTGTCTATAAATACGCTCAAAAATTTGTTTAATATGTTTGGTTATCCCTTGTTAAATATAATGAATACATCACTGGAAACTTAAGTTGTGCTTACAGCGTTAAACAGTGGTGTTGTTATACCAGTGCCAAAAGTTAACCATCCCAAGAAGTCAGAGGAACTAGAAGTCTTAGTACATGAGCAGCTAATGCAGCATTTAGAACAAGACAACATATTCTATGCTGGTCAATCTGGATTCCGTAGCAAACATTTCTGTGAAAGTGTGTGTCAGTTTGTATTGTCCAAGTGAAAAAAGCAAATTAATGGGGGTTACATTATTGTAAGTGTTTTTATAGATTTAAAAGCGGCATTTGAGACCATAGATCCGAGAAAATTGATAGAAGTTTGTAGAGTGTACGAAGTTAAGGGCACAGTTCTTAGTTGATAGAAAGCTAGTTTAGTGATAGACATAAAACAACTAAAATAGATGGTTATATATTAAAAAAACTGAGGTTAATTATGGTGTGCCACAAGAAAGTGTTTTGGACCTTCTACTTTTTATACTCTACATAAACGATGTAAATATATACGTAAATGTTTTATGAATTTAAATGCAGATAATACCGTTGTATCAGTATCAGGGATAAACTTTAATGACGTAGTACAAACAATAAAAAAAGACTTAGACTTTTTAAAAAATTGGTTAAGGTATAAAAGATTAAAATTAAATTCTTCTAAAACAAAATGCATGATTCTCGGTACATGGCATAATTGTAAATCATTTGTTTACTTTAATATTAAAATAAAAATGGATTCTGTGCCAAGAAATAAAATATCTAAATAAATAAATTTAAATATCTATGTAGACAATATGTGTAAGAAATTGGGAAAAAATAGAGTTATTTGGGAGGATAGCGCATAATTTATCAAACTGGTCGTGACATATGATTTATAATGCGATAATATATCCTCGGTTTACATATTACATTTTACTATTAATATATTGTACCAATGTGAACTTAAACAAAATTCAAATTTTACAAAATAGAGCCATGAGAATATTGCTAAAATGCAGTATGTATCTGGCATCAAGATTAAAATTTCTAATAAGCACAATTTACAAAAAGAACTTTTTATAATAGAAAGTTTGTTACTGATTTATAGGTCATATTTTGTGTCATCTCAACAATGCACAGCATCCCTGACATTGTAAAAAGATTAAGTCATACAACGCTGTGATTGATCATAGAGAAGATTGTTTCCTTGTTAACAAAATCAAGGGTAGTTGTATCTAAAAACTTTCTAAAACAGTTTATTTTATTACCAGTTAAAATAATAATTACTGTTTTCACATGTATAAACAAAAAAAAAAGAAAAAAAACTTCTCTCTCGCGAGTTCGATCCTATTACAATAACCCAACAGAATTGTCACAATCTACCGCTTCACCCCTTATCCAAATAGGCCACCGCAAACTTATATGAAGTCTTTCAAAATGATAATATGTATACATATTTAATTTAATAACAATTCAGTATAAATTTCGAAATCTGTGTATATGCCTCAACACACTTGAAACATGCATTGTCATCCAGTTCTTAGCTATCCTGAAAATTTCAGAGCTCTAGGTAGTCGGGAAATGGGTTTAAATTCGATTGCAAATTCCACGGAATGACACAGAGACACAGAACACGGCGAAAATATAAAAAACTTTCTAAAAATAAAACAAATGGTAGAAAAAGCCAATTTGGTTTTTATTCATAAAAAAAAATATTTTATTTCACAATTTATGTCAAAATTACATTAAGACCAAGGAAAATTTTTAAGAGCAAGCTAGTTCAAGAATTTTGTCAAAGAGTAGGCATCCACAAAACGAGAACCACAGCGATCCACCTTCATTCTGATAGAATGGTGGAACGAATGAATCGGACTATAACCAACTATCTGTCAAAAGTGGTGTCAAAGGGAATGGGATCGACATATTTCACTATTCCTAATGACCTGCGAAGGTTCTGTTCGGTAGAGAAATGAGACTATCATGTGACTTGGTGTTTGGTTATAAACCAGTTAAAAAAGTGGCCCGTGGATAATAATAATAGACAAACTAGTGCGTGGAAAACTTCAATTATCTAGTAGTCTAGGATCCCACTTCAAATTAGTGTAGGAATAATGTAGACAATTAAAATTTAATTTTCAAGTAACTTATAAGTAGGAGAATTCATTTATCATAAGGTGCCAATTAGCAATTACCCGCCAGTAGTATTAATTAAAATATTTTTAATTGACTTTTAGAAATAAATTTCGTTTACATCTTATGAAAATTAAGCTTACAGCAATTTATAATAGCGTATTTGAAAGATTTGAAAAGGTACAGTTCTAATCTCTAATCTAATCTAAAAAAACCTGGCATGGTCTCTCCTGTGGAGCCCCATGTTTGCGCACTGCTGCCTATGGGAATATTGTGACCAGGTTCGGCACCAAGAGTCCTTACATGCACCCGATGCGTGCAGGACTCTAGTTTGTTCAGCTGAAAATCAGCGTCCCGCTGATCTTCAGGTAGGCTAGAATCCAGGTATCCGAAATTCCTTGAGTTACTGTTGCCACAGAGCGGTTCCCTTGATAAGAGACTTGAGTCCTGTGACTAGCTCCTCAAGGTGGTGATAGGATTCAGGATTCGTGTCACCGAAGATGAGGAACCGTTTATAGTCCAAGGCCTCACACTCGAATAGAATGTGAGTTGCCGTCTCATCTTCCATGGCGCACAGTCGGCACGAGGTGGGTTCCTGTGTCAGAATCCCCATCCTCCGAAGGTGTAGTCTAAATGGTCCATGCCCAGTGAGCAGGCCCACTAGTACTCTTATCTGACTCCTACCAAGATTCAGTATGTCAAACGTCAGTTTTTTGGAGTAGCCTTTGAGCATCAGCTTCGAGTGCCTCAGCCCTGCAGTGTTACCCCAGTGCTTGGTTGACTCTTCCCAGACCCAGTCCCTGACTTTGGTCCTTACCCAGGCTCTAGGCAGTCCCAATACCGGTTCTGGACCAGTGAATCGTGTGTCCGCTCCCTTCTTGGCCAGAAGGTCCGCGGTTTCATTACCTTCAAAACCTTTGTGCCCTGGTATCCACTCCAAGAAAACACTGTTTTGTCTAGCCAGTTCATTGAGGTTTTGTATGCATTCCCAGATCAGCTTGGAACTAACCCGGAATTGTTTTAAGGCCAGCAGTGCAGCCTGGCTGTCTGAGAAGAAAGTTATCCTCTCCCCTTTCCAGCCACGGCCTCGGGCGTGGTCGGCAGCCTTTAGTAAGGCGTATACCTCTGCCTGGTACACGGTTGACTCCGTTCCCAAGCTAAAGTGCTGCCTAAGGTTGCGTGGACCACAGATCCCTGCACCGGTTCCTTCTGAAGTGCGAGATCCGTCAGTAAAGTACTTGATCCCTGCATCTTCGAAAATTCTTTGAGAGCCGTCCCCAGTCCACTCGGCTCTGTCTCTCAGTCGGACTTGGTATCGACTCTCAAAGTTGTAACAGGGGATCATCTGGTCAGTTGGCAAGCCTGTCAACAGGACCTGACAATCTCCAGTGAACAGTGTGCGATGACGATGCAATCCATCACCATCACACCCGTTAACTTTCAGCCTGTGCGCTCCCGACATCGCCTTCCCTTTGATGAAAACACTGAGGGGTGGCAAGCCCAGGATAACTCCCAGTGCCGCTGTAGGGGCTGTCCTCATGGCCCCAGAGATCTGCAGGCAAGCAAGCCTCTGAAGCGAGTCCAGCTTCCTCTGAACAGTTGATTGCTCAACCTTTTTCCACCATACGCATGATCCGTAGGAGACAATGGGTCTGACAGCCGCCAGGTATATCCATCGGACGACCTTGGGTGAGAGTCCCCACGTCTTCCCCACAGATCGCCTAAGCATGTTTAAAACACGCTTAGACTTGTCTATAGTGTATTCTAAATGCCGATTCCAGGTAAGTCTCTTGTCCAGATGGACGCCTAGGAACTTTACCTCCTCGGCAATTGTTATTCTTTCACCGAAGATTCTGGGTGGCGTTAAGCCCGCCAGCTTATACCTACGTGTGAAAGGTACGACTACCGTTTTGGCAGGGTTGACTGTGAGATGTCGACTCCTGCACCAGCGTTCTACCCTTGACAGAGCTCCGTTGAGCAGTTCCGTCATAGTGGTCACACAAAAGCCTCGGACTAAGATGACGAAATCGTCAGCATAGGCCTGGGCATGTATTCCCGACTCATTGAGCTCCCGGAGTAGAGGGTCAGACGCCAGGTTCCACAACCGAGGGAAGATGACTCCCCCCTGTGGGCAGCCCCTAGTGGCCAACACCTCCCTCGAGACGCCAAACAGGTCGGCAGTGATAAGTCGCCCTCTCAGAAAGTTCTCAATCCACCCAGTGGTGGCAGAGTCTAGCCCTCTGAGGGAACCGACTATGGCATCGATAGAAGTGTTATCAAAGGCACCCTGGACATCTAGAAAGACGGCCAGAGCCACTTCTTTTCGGTCCAGCGCTGATTCTATCTTGTCAACCAAGACGCGCAGCGCGATTTCTGTGGATTTCCCTGGCTGATAGGCGTAGTGGTGCCGATGAAGTGGGGACCTGACAAGCAGTTCCTCGTTCACGCGGCGATCCACCAGCCTTTCCAAGGTCTTCACAATGAAGGAAGAGAGACTAATGGGTCGATACGCCTTAGGTTGGTCGAAGTTTTTCCGACCAGCCTTAGGTATAAAGACGACTCGCACCTTCCTCCAAGTGTACGGAATGTACCTATAGGCCAGACTTGATCTAAACAGTCTGCACAGTGTTGGTATCAGGAGATCCAACCCATTCTGCAGAAAAGCTGCATAGATTCCGTCTGGACCAGGTGATTTAAAAGAGGAGAAGCTGCCTACGGCCCACCGTATTCTGTCCGCCGTGACGACAGCCTTGGCCACCTCCCAGTCCCCTCTGTCCGGTCTTCTGGCATGAAGTTCCGGAGTTGGGTCGGGAGGCCAGCCATCGGCCACGTCTAAGCAGCCAGGAAAGTGAGTTTTCAGCAACAATTCGATTGTTTCCTCTCCTGTTTTGGTATACGTCCCATCCGGCTTAAGCAAGTTGCCCACCTTCATGGTTACGTCTTTGGAAAGAGCTTTCTGAAGGCTGGCACCTGCATTGACATCCTCGATATCAGCGCAGTACCTTCTCCAAGATTCCCTCTTCGACTTCCGAAGTTCTCTGTTATAGGCCGTAAGGGCTGTGTGGTAGGATTGCCAACAACCATCACCACCACCGTCCCTCCTAGCTCTGTTCCAGAGTCTTCGGGTTTCTCTACGAAGCCGTTCTAGCCGCCTATTCCACCAGGGAGGTTGCTGAGAACTGGCCTTTTGGGTGAGAGGACAGCTCACATCGTAAGCTAAGAGTAAGGCATCTTGCAACCGCTGAGCCTCCTCATCTAAGTCCTCTGGTTTTCTGGGATTCACACTCCGGTCACCAAGTGCACTGCCTAGTTCCTCTCGAAAGAGTTCCCAGTCCGTGCGCCTCGGGTTCCTGAAGTAGTGTGGCTCCCGGCAATCTTCAAGGAAGTCGTAAAGGATATATCTATGATCAGACATAGACGCCTCTTCCGACACCCTCCAGTTACCCACCCTTCTCAACAATTGGTGGGATACAGCTGTGATATCCAGCACCTCCCGCCTGTTACGCGTGACAAAGGTGGGTTCGGAGCCCTGATTTAGTGTAACTAGGTTAAACAGAGATAAGAATTCAAGTAAGGACTCACCTCTGGCGTTGATGTTGCTGCTGCCCCAGGTTGTGTGGTGGGCGTTGGCGTCCATCCCGATGAGGATGCCCCGTTGTCCACCTCCAAACTGTACCAGCAGCCTCTCCAGCTCCGGTGTCGGTATTTCCGGGGAGTCGTATGGTAGGTAGCATGACGCGATGATGATGTTCTTGCTGCCACCTACCTCTTTTGTGTTGACCTCCACCGTTGTTAGGTCACAGCTAGTGTGGTCCCACAACGGCATCAGCTCTACACCACTTCTCACAAAGATACAGGTTCTGGGTTTGTCAGCGGATCTGTCGTAAATGACAGTTCCGTGCGCCCCACTGAGTCCGGCCACTCTGCCATGAACCACCCAGGGCTCCTGGATGAGGGCCACCTCGACCTGTCCTTGTAGAAGCGTTTTAGTAAGGGCGGCTGACGCCGCCTTACTGTGGTGGAGGTTGACCTGGATGATCCCCCCCATTTTTAGGCCTTTTAACAGCCTTCTCCAGACTCGTGATGCGCACTTCGTCGAAAGCTAGGAAGATTCTCATCCTCCTAGCCTCCAGTGCCCTCATCGAGTCATGGTTGACCCTGAAGATGATGGATTTCGTCTTGCGACTCTTTTCATCATCCCCAACCCTCACCGCGTTGACAAAATGCCAACTTGAGGTATCGAGATCCCCGTTCTGCCTTGCCACTGCGGACAGAATGGCGTCCGGGGTTCTCTCGCTCATCACAGCCGGGACGGAGAAGATGATTCTCCCTCCTCTTGGAAGTTCCTTGGCCGACCTTACGATCAGGCTAGTTCCTTCCAGAGGCGGAAGACAATCCATCGTTTTCATGAGTCACTCTACGGTGTCCTGGCCGGTGCAATAGAGCATCAGAGCTCCATCCTTAAGCCGGACCCCCCTAAAGTGGCTCTTGGCTGTCATTTTTTCCAGCAAGGCCTCCTGAGTCTGCAGGAACTGCTCCTCACTCAGCTGTTGTTGGGGATAGTCTACAGGAGTGACCGCCATCTTAATGGCCGTCATCACCCCGCTGTAGGTGGGTTTCTCCGGGTCAGCCTTAGATTTCTTCTGTGGCTGCCTGTCGGAGTTTGGGGTGTCGCCATCCATCCTGTCCCTTTTCAGGCGGGATGGACCCGGCGTCCCCCCTGAAGTCGTAGTGATGATCGCCGAGGGCGCCTCCAACCTCTCCTTTTGTCTTTTTCTCTGCTCAGCACTACTAGGTTTGCGCCTGTGTGCTGCAGCGGGCTGACCAGGTTTTTCAGGGTCCATCAATTTTGACGGAATCCCCTCCTTGTCTGGTATAGCCGGAGTTGTAGCCTTGGGGAGGTCCAGCCGTTAGTGGTTTCCCACCGTCCGGTAAGCTCTCCTTGGCAGCTTCCAGCTTTTCCTTCCTTCTGCGCAGTTTCGCTGCTCCAGAAGGCCTTTTCCCTTTAGCCTTCAGGCACAGGTTCCCAACGGCGACGTCGAGCCCTGCGACCTGTTGGCCTATCCCCTCGCTAGATTCAGCGGATGCTGACTCTTTTTTTGGGGATGTAGCTTCCTCCGTTTCCATCAGAAGCTGGTCCTCAGCGGAGCTGGTCACCTCCAGATAAGGCAGCCTGAGCTCTGCTGTTGATGGTTTTTCTGCATCAGAGTCCATCTCCGAAGAGACGGCCTCCTCCGCAGGTGGATTGTTTATTATTTTTTCTGTGTAATCCATAAGAATCCCACGAGTACCGGGTGTAAACAGTCCACCTTCCCAGTGACCCGTGTAGGAAGGTAAGGGATAGATACAATGGGGTGCTCCCTGGTGCCCCAAGGGGATCGTTCGCGGCTGCACATTAGACCCTGCAACCTAAGCCCTCAGCACGATACCTTCCACCTTAGCTTGGGTCGTTAGCCACTGGCCTGTGACCAGGACGAATGAAACCCGATCCCGAAGGACCGAGCCTGCTTTACTCTCATTAGCCAGCCTGTTGCCAGGCCGTTACCGGGGTTCTCCACATGGAGGCGAGAGTAGCATTGAGGAGCAAAGATTCCCGACCACACCAACATGAAGCTGGTGAGCTGAGACTTTACTCCCCCTGTGAACCCCAAAAGGTACAGTTGCTGCCAATCATTTAGCCGCTTCCTCTACGCAGCCAGGTGTAAACAGGTATGATTTTGTTTGAACTTTTCGTTTATTCCGTATATTTATTTCATTTCCTTCACATTAAAGATCATTTTTTTCTGTACTTAATTTTATAAAGGTGCTTGTAAAAAAAATCCGCAAATCAGAGTTTCCTGACCTTAAAGATGCTAGGTATTGAAAAGAAATTGACAGAGAGTGAGTGCGCGACGCTACTGGTTAGACAAGGATATTTAGCGTCCTGGTCTAACCATTTTATTTAAAAAGTGATACATATTTATAAAATCATTACAAAAATCTATTTCAATTAATCTAATGCAAAATATATAACTTTATGCTAGCTGTCACAAACTAGCATTCATTTAAAAGAAATAGCAAAATGGTATAATAGATCTGAGCCACTTTCGCTGCTGTTGCTTTATTTCTTAAACATACCATAACATTTAATGATGTTGTTATGTAGTTCTATACTGATTTTTTTGGCATTGCTTATTTAATATTTCCATCTTTAAAAATTTTAACTTTTGATAATATGAGCTGTCAATGTTTCGACAGTAGGACAGGACGTTTAGTTAAGTTTAGGTACCAACCCAACAAAATGAAGTGCCAATCCAAGAAATAAAATGCATAGTGTACTGAGATAGGAATAAGAAGTGAATGGATAATACGTATCAATTCCACATATAGGTACACATTTTTCTCCTAATTTAATGCATTGCAGTGTTTCGAATATTTTTGAAAATGATTAAAAAGACACATTATATTAATGGCGTAATATTTTTTAAAGATTTCTATAGGTAATAGTCTTTAATTTTTATTGTATACTAGCTTTTACCCGCGGCATTGCCCGCGTGTAATTGGGACATTCACAAATGATTTAATGACTGTCTATTTTACATATAAAAATTTAATTTTAATCATTCTGTAGGTATATCTTTAGTAAAATAGGTCTGACCTAACTACTTTTAATGTATTTTTATTAAAAATTTCATGTTTGTCAGTCAATCACACTGCAACCACTGCACAGATTTTGATAATAAATCATACAACACCGATTATGACTATCTTATAATATTGATCTATGACAGTTCTACATTGGACCTAATCATCTGTAAGATATAGTAAAGCTTCGATAATAAACGCGTCCGATCGCTGCAAAATTCAAAGTGCTATAGGGAAAATCGCGGCTTTCGACGCGCTATTTATAGGCACGCTGCCGCCGCCCCGGCCGACCAGTACCACCGCAAGCGGTACGTCCCGCAATTTTAATCTGTAATATCTTCGAAAAAATTCATTTAAATCTTGTGCTGTACAGGACCATATAGATCTATATTAAATTAACAATGTATTTAAGCTATTTAATTGGATAAGGATTATTGCTGTATTGGTTAAAATCGCTTCGAAAGTTAGCCATTATTTGTCGTAAAGTAAATGACAAAAAAATGTTATTGTGGGATATCCATAAGAGATAGACATATACCATCGCAGATTTTTCTGTAGACCTTTTCAATGTGTACAAATAATTAGTACATTATTTTGATAAATCTCGTAGGGTTCAGCCTGCGTTTGCAATGTAAGCGGAAAAAATTGATAATTAACGACATCACATTAGAAAACTCAAAAATAACATTAGTTTTCCACCATTTAGTGCATGTTATCATACATATTAACCTTCCTCCTGGATCACTCTATCTATTAAAAAAAAACGCATTAAAAAAGGCATACAAAGGGACATAGGGACAGAGAAAGCGACTTTGTTTTATACTATGTAGTGATAATCAGTTGTTTATTAAGAACAATATATTTTTAACTTTTTTCGTTGTCGAAAAATTTCAAAAAACTGTTATTTTTTTGAAATTGTTGAGATTTTTTGACTAATCGATTTTGCACTTCGGATAACATTTTTAGATCTCAAAAAACTGCGTCGAATGCCGTCCTGAACATCAAAATTGAATAATGTGTTAAAAAGTTATGGCTTCTTAAAAATTCCAAAAAAGCTCAAAAACGTCAAATTACGCCACTTTACTATAGCTTTGGGTTTAAAATTAGCGGGAAGTTAAAAGGTTGGCCTTTAAGGTCAACCCCTTTTCGAATTTTTTTATTTGTTTTTGTAACCTATATTTTAAATCTTTACAATAGTAAAGAACTTTCTGGTACAATATTGGATTGGTATTATTTTTGCAATGTCACTTTGTTATAATACCTACTAATATCACTCTAACATACACTTTTACAATAAATTAACGCACCACCAAAAAGTAACTAAAAATCAATTTTTGTCGAAACCACTTATCCGATTTCTATGTTTTTTTTTTATAAAAAAGTTGTCTTATTAAGAAAGTTTAGTATAGGTTCTACTATTGGCATACGAACTTATTTTTTTATAAATAGTTGTGTAACAATTATAATGGGCTTTTTCCATAAAATTTATTTCACCTTGTGAGCAGTTACAATATCAAGTTATATTAAAACGCAAATCTAACATTTTTGTTTTTTGATTTAGTCTTTTATCTTAGCTACTACAAGAAAGACACACTTTTATAGTAGAACATGTTTTTACAGAAAAATATATTTAACAACAACAAAATGAACAAAACTAAAGATAAATGGTGAGACCTGGCATTGTCATGCATCAATAAAAATCCTTGCTCTATATAAGGCGCAAATGACACTACGTGTTTTTTTGTGCGACCAATAACAAAATTCCTTCCCAAACCATCACAGATTCCCCTTCAAATAATGTGGCATTTGAAAAGTTACACTCATGAATCGGGGTTAATATTCACCTTCTTCCTAGTCCCGGTTTGCGTCTTTCTGTATCTTTCTATGACCCGTGAAATGGTTGTATGACATAGCTTAAATCGTACGTCAAAATCTTTGGTAACCTTCCTCAAACAGATCGACTGCTTAAGCAAATAAGAGTTTGTGCTTTACGTTACAAAATAGCAAAATTAAAGATTTCGCAAAAAATATACTTTAAGAATAAACACATTTCTATACATCATTCCAAGCTTAAATATATTAAAGTAGGCCTTGTTAGGGTAATGAATTTCGCCCTGTATATTTAATCTTAATTTCAGTTGTAAGTGCGCTGTTGTCACGTCCTCAATAAAATCATAGTGTTAGTGACAATAAATAAAATAACAATTGTGTACTCCATTTCAGCGCGATCAAATCATTAAACTTAGTACTTTTACAAAAAAAGAAAATCGTTAAATTAAAAATATACATTTAGACATAATGAACGCATTTACAAAATAATAGTAATTAAATGCAAGCAAACAATAAAAATATATACAAAAAAGTCTTCATTTGCAATTTGGAACAAATTTTCCATGTCTATATAATATAACGGTATTATAAAATAAGTTTTACAACAAACATTTAAATCGGACCAGCTATAAATGAGAAAATGCAAAATATTTCATTTTGTCAATAAGTATTACAGCAGCTATATATTGAAGAATTTTTTATGGAGCTTTCCAGGTAGTGCGGCATTATGACATACCAAATGGTTTCAGCTATTTTGATAAGTAAAAAAAAGATAAAAATTCCCACAAAATGGTATGCTTTAAATATTGGAAATCCTTTTAATATGTGTTCAATAGTTATAGTGCAATAATTCAGCAGAAAAGCAGATACACTAATGGTAATATAAGCAAAGTAAAAAAAAAATAAAACATACAACATTAAAAAAACATATAAACAACAAAAATTGAAGTAACAGATTTGGTTAAAACTATTGTCACGTTAATCTATTCACTATGTATTTTCAATCCACCTTTATTATCAAAGATAAAATGTTGTCAAGTGAACAGTTTTTTTATGTAAGAAGTCCAATCCGTCCAAATAATTTCTTCTGTATGTCTACAAATTTTTTTCCACATGTCTGGTATAGTCCATTTCATCGTTTTTGGCCGATTTGATATTGGAAACCACTGAAATAAGATTAAACTGTCATCCAAGTTACCAATGGCGGAGAGTATTTTTTTCTAAATTAGGTCGTAAGTTTCTGAAACTATCAGTGTGGTTTGACATCTACAAAAATATGACATTAGTAATTATTAAATTCAACCCTTCAACAACGAGCCGTACATGACGGTTACTAGAAATGTGAATTAAGTCACGACTTCCGTATTGAATACTTTTTATCTACCGGTGAAACAAGATGCAGTTACGTAAGTGTTGTATTAAAAAACAAACGTGCTCATTTAAATTTCTAACTTGCCTGAATCTGAGAGAGATGTAACTCTAAATTTACTTCGAGTATGATTTCTGTCATCGGCCAAAATCTGTGAAATGGACTATATACATTGTCTTAACGCTTCTGTCCAAGTTTTGTCCAAATATATAAATGCAAAATGGAGGTAATTAAAGTAAATCATGTCCATGTTGGTTTAATATTTCATCTACTACATATGTCTTATCGTTGCTTCTGTATTGTATTGGCATAATTGTCTTTTTTTTCTTCATTTTTTTATCAAATTTGATGTTATTGCTGCTTAACCATCCCTGCAATATCTGTTTTGTTATTGACAATGCAGCTGGTCTGTTTAGTTGTACAGAATGAAATGAAGCATTATCCATGTTCACTACACATTTCTCTGAAAAATTATATAAAGCAGGCATAAGTTGATTAACAATCCAGTTTTGTGATAGTCAATGTCAGTATTTGAAGAGTCTAACAACAAATCACATTCCTCTTAAAACCCACTATTCGTTCCAGCGAGTAAAATTGTAAATCGCTTTCCTTCGGATATCACATGCAATGGATTACTTTTTAAATCAGATTCATGTACCCATCGACGCGTTGGAGTACCATTTTGTTATATCTACGCCTATGTACACGAATCTGATGATTTCATTGCGCTTTCTTAATTCTATAAATTTCTGAAGGAAAGAGATTTTGCTATGTCTTCGCTCACTTAAAATTAGTCGTCAGTTCACGTTTTTAAGTTTATATATCATTAATTTTGTTTAAATAAGTTCGTTCATTGTTTAAATCTCAGTTTTTTTGAGTCAGTCAAAAGTTTATCGAAAGTAAAATATTCGTTTTTGTTATTGTACGTCCAAATCTGCGCTGCAATTTTTTTTTAAATGAAGTTCTTAAATGTATCTACTTTATCTTTCTTTCTTTTATTTGCCGCTTTTTTACCATTACCTAAATCTTTTTTTTTTTCGTTTACATTTAACACTAACCTAAAAAAAACACGAAATATTTCAAAAATGTATTAAATAAAAATTTTAATTATATTTAATTGGTCATAGATTAATGAATGAAACATCAATTCGTCCGTGTCCTATCAAATTACATTTTAATTATCATTATGGATCATTGTTATTAAAGAAATTAATGAAAATATTATATTCTTAAAACATTTCTAACTTTTACTATAATGTCTAATCTGGCAACATTGTAAAATAATGACTGACGCAGCACTTTGAGTTAGGTATGTTTAATAAATTATAAGTAATTTGAATGTATAAGAATGTAAAAGTGTATTAATTTTTTTAATGCATTTAACCATTATATTTATGATATTTGTTGTCAGTTTGTGACTTGCAATGACTTAGTTACTTTCAAACACCAACATGACAAAAACCAATACCAACGTGAATAAATAAAAAAATAGATATATTTAAACGTGGAATTACTGTTACGAACTACAAACGTTGGCTAAACCGGGCCTGCCTATTCTAGTTCGTGTAGCTAGTGACGTGCTGGCGACTCGAAGGTCAAAGGGTTAGACGCGCGCCATAGACGCGCGCACTAGAAGAGACGCTTGTTCTTGTTACTTGTTGTTGACTCATTGTAAAGAAGGCATATACATATAATTAAAATAAATTTGTTAATGTTCTTTTCCAAAGTAAAAATTAAACCAAGAAATAATACAGTCCACTATTAATCAAACCCAACAATCACTAATATTAACTGCTTTTTCTCAGCTTCAGTTACCTTATGACAATTACTGTTTATTTTTGTTTTTCCATATCCTGCTGCTTACTTAGTGCTTTTAATAAAATTAATAGTCAATAAAAACATGTTATAAAATTATGTTTTTTGCACAGTGGCTAAGATAAATGATTAAATCAAAACACAAAAAAAATTTAATGATAAAGTTATAGTTTGCTTGGAATTATAACTTGATATTGTACCTAACTGCTGAACTCCATAGGGTGTTATATATTTTATGGAAAAAAACACGTTATAATTTTTACACCCAGTATTTACAAAATAAGTTTTTATGCGATAATAGAATATAAGAATTTTCTGAAAGAGGCAACTTTTCAAAAAAAAAAGATCGTCCAAATCGGCTACGTTTTGGTGGTGCGTTAATTTATTGGAGAATCTAAATTCTTTGTTATTAAGTCTACGCTATGGATTCTTTTTGTACAATAAATTCTTTTATAGAAAGACGGAACACGGGGGTTCTCTAGAGATGAACTCAACACTAGCACTTCCATGCTGTCACAAGATGGAACCAGGGATGTATTGGCCGAAGTACAGATACATAGCCCATTATCCGAAAGATATCCTTGTAGTCCCATCGAGAAACCAACACAGGCAAGTAAATTTTTTACAAAATTTACAACCAAATCTCTTAGAGACAAATCTAAAAATAATCTAAGCAACTATACGTAAACTTTTTATTTGAGACTTTGCGAACAGATTAATTGCTTGGCTTCTTGGTAAATACAATTAGATTCGAAAACAGTAACAGGAAAATTAAATTCTGATTCTTTGTACTTTTGTAGTTTCAAATTAATCAGCTACTTTCTTTTCGCTGTTTGTTTTTATTTTCACAGCATTTGAAAATGTTTTTTAAAAAGCTTATAAAAATAATAAATACATTTTATTTTTTAGCTAAATAGTTATTAAATTTCAATTTTCAGCCTAGTCACCAATATCAAGGGCGAATTCCTGAGAAATGGTTTGAAAATTTATTATTACCAAATAATTTGGTACCAACAAAAAAATTGTTTTTTTGCAAAACAAAAAATATTACCTTATTCCCTGAATGATTCTAAGCAAAAAAGCTTCCCATGAATTTTTTTATCAGACGCACCGTTTTTAAATTAAAAATAGCATTTTTACCATTTTTGAAATTTGCATAACTTTTTATCTAATAGATATTTTTTAATTCTGCGATAACTATTCTACAGTTAAAATCATAAAGTATGGGATGAAACCGGTTGCAATACAAAAATGCAATAATTTTATTACTTTTAACGCTATAAACAATATGCATTTAATCTGTTTTAACGTACGACGCAGGGTGTATGAAGGGTAATGGAAATCTACCTATAGGCTTGTCTGATTTTTAGAACTTTTAATAGGTACTTTGAAAAATTATGGACTTGGGTATTAAAAAAATAATTTTGTGGATATATATCAAACAGACGTCCTATAATTTAAAGTTAATTGTAAAAATTTATTTAAGGAAATTAAAAACTTTTATTATAGCAAATTCCTATTATTGTTTTAATTTTATCGGATTTCTGCTTCTTTTTTGCCTTAGTATATGTTCTGTATAACTTTTTAAATAATTATTAGTGATTTACATTTTAAGACTTTGTGTATTATGTTATCTTTTACCTGCATTTCACCTATTATCTGGATACTAGTAAAATCGGTACCAAGTTATCCGCACTTCAAGCCAAACTCGCCAAATATTTGTTAAATTTTGGAATAAGTAAATCATTATGTAATGACAATTGTAAGTAAACTGGATAGAAATTATTTATATTGATTGTATTTCAGGAACATTGGACATGTATTAAGAGAAAAATATAGAAAATGCAGAAATACATTTGGTAAAAGTTTTTAAGAACAAGTCTAATTGTCAAAACTTCAACGAGTTATGCATATGGTCCTTTAGATATGCAAAGGAATTGTTACCAACTTCTGCATCTATCAAGCTTCATATCTGACGGTGTTTTTCTAGTGGATATAATCAAGTTAACTGTTTAAATAAAAATCTCGTCATACTTTATCTAATTGACCATGAATTTATTGAGCAAGATGACTTACTTTATCTCAAAAACTTCAAAATTTATTACCTTCATTAGATAAATTGGTACAAAACTGTATGTGTAAGAAGTGCGTACGAAAAACATGCATTTGTGTAGCGGCTGGAATTACATGCTGTTCATCTTGTAAATGTAACAAGACATGTAAACATATTTATAATAATTAATATATTCTTTGTTAACGTATTTTGCAAATGAAGTATGAAAATTGATAAAAATATATAAAAGTTCTAAAGATCAGACAAGCTTCTGTAGGTAGATTTCCACTACCCTTCATATACCCTCCTGCGTCATACGTTAGAAGAGATATCGTTTATAGCGTTAAAAAGTAATAAAATTATTGCATTTTCGTATTGCAACCGCTTTCATCTCATACTTTATGATCTTAAGTGTCGATTAGCGATCCCAGAATTAAAAAATATTTATAATTATTTATTAGATAAAATTATGCAAATTTAAAAAATGGTAAAAATGTTATTTTTCAAATGTTTAACGATTTTTAATTTAAAAACAGTGCATCTGATGCAAAAAATTATAGAAAGCTTTTTTGCTTAGAATCACTCAAGGAATATAGTCTAAGAGCTGGCTACGAAAATTGAAAATGATAAGGTGCAGTAAAAATGATTATATAAAAACCTTCCTTATCTATTGTATAGCGCGTAGTGTCCACTGCCAGAAGTCTCTCCCGAGGCGGAACGCGTGGGCGGGCGGCCAAACGTGTAAATTTTTGACTTGAAAAAAATCATAAGGTGCAGTTTTGAAAATTTGTAGTTTTATAGTTTTTACCAATAGAAATACTGTAAAATTATTGCCAGAAATCTAGATCGTGGCTAAAATGTCGCCAGAAGTCATTAAAGTTGTAAATAAATTATTAAAAAAAAATGACAAGGTGCAGTTCTGGCCAATTTGTTTTTATATTATTTATTGCTAAAAAAAGCTAAATGTAAATTGCCAGAAGTCTAACTGGTGGCTAAGTAAAGATAAGCTAATTAAATCTTTGCAAGTTTTTGAACTGAAAACAATAGTTCTTAAATTATCTTAAAACTCAATATTTCGCTGTTTATTTGACAGCATCATCAGGAGTTAACTACAAAGAAAATATTATGTAGGTACTAAGAAAAATAACACATTAAAACGTATGACTTACAGAAGTTTAAAGATTTCAAGTTGACATTAAATTAAAATAATTAAAAAAGTCATATCACGTTCAAAACAGTAATTAAATAAAAAAAAATAGATATATACACATATATATATATACATATACATACATAAACATACATACATACATACATACATACATACATACATACATACATACATATACATACATATAAACATGTACATATATATATACCTATATATACACATACATATACATATATATACTGTACAAAAAGTAATGATAAAATGTTCATAGATCATAAATTTATAAATAAGGTTACTTGTTTATTAAGGTCTACTGATATTTTTACAAGAAGTTGTTATATTTTCTCCAATAAATTGCAGTAAATGTTGCTTAACTGTCCGGTGTCTGTTTTGTAATTTAAAGTATGTTTTGTTTTTGTTTATGTGATACATTTCAAGAAACAGTCTGCTTTTATAATTGTCAGTGTGTGCTAAAATTCGAGCATTATATATATATATAATATATATATATATATATATATATATATATATATATATATATATATATATATATATATATATATATATATATATATATATATATATATATATATGTTATGATGTAGTGTTTCACGGATGGTAGAATGAACAGTAGTGGTGTTCCGGGTTTCAATCCGTTGGTTGTTTGTGTCTTTACGACGTTTCGCCAACATCTCAGCTGGCATTTTCAAGTGATGCTTCCTTTGCGGCTGCTCAACTTGAGCAGCCGCAAAGGAAGCATCACTTGAAAATGCCAGCTGAGATGTTGGCGAAACGTCGTAAAGACACAAACAACCAACGGATTGAAACCCGGAACACCACTACTGTTCATATATATATATGTATATATATATATATATATAAAATTTTGAACGTAAGGTGTTTTTGAGGTCAGGGGGCCCAAAACAAAAAACTGTAGTGAAAATTTCCCGAAGTCGTGACCTGCGAACCAGCTGAATAGTAGATATAAATCTACTAATTAGAAATACAGTTAAAAATTACTAAAGTGATAGAAAAATTAAACGTTTTGCAATTATCATTTAACAAAAATTTAGACTTCAATAATTTATTGAAAAACATTTGAATAATTCATTAATAATACGAGATGTGAAATGTTTTTTTAAAATTATTAAATAAAAGATGTAAACGAGCCATTCAAAAAAACATTAAAAAAATTTTATTCGTCATCTTTGCCTCCTTGCCCGCAGTTTCCATCCACGGTAAAAGAAGTCTTACTAAATAATAAAAAATTTATAGCTGTAGTATTAAATTATTACATAATATAAAGGTCTCATAATATAATTTATTTATAAAAATATTATACGTACCTATTTTAGATGACGAATCAGATATAGATAATGCTAACGATGAAGATGAATCCGATTGTGAATGTTGAAAAATATTGGCACTCTCGAATATTTTATTCTTTTAATTATAAATATGTAGTTTAAAAAAGCAGTGTATGTAATGACAGAACCCTAAATAGTGGTTAACTATATGAAAAATAATAAATAAATTACTGCAGTGATAGAACAGTTTTTTTTTATTAAAAACAATTTCAGATATTAATACTTAAAAGAATGATTGGTAAATATAAAGAATTTTCCCAATCTTGTTTTCATTAGTTTATTTATTATAAAAAAAATTGAATAATTGATACTGCCAATATTTTTTAACATTCACAATCGGATTGATCGGTTTCATCTTCATCGCTAGCATTGTCTATATCTGATTCGTCATCTAAAATAGGTACGTATAATACTTTTATAAATAAATGATATTATGAGACCTTTATATTATGCCATAATTTAATACTATAGCTTTAGATTCTTCATTATTTAGTAAGACTTCTTTCACCGTATGTATAGGTATGTATAGTTCCGATATGACGAAATCTATGGACACGATAGCGGTCGCATTTCTTAACGGATCAAAATAAAATTTGGCACAAAAATCAATCACCCAAAAATCTCGGTCAAGTTCGTTAATGGGCCAAAGCGGTCCGGCCGTTTGGGCGTGACATTAAATCAAAATGGAAAAAAATTCGTAACTTTTTTACTTCACCCTGTACAAAAAAATGTTACTGGACTTTTTTGTTTGTCTTAAAGAGACCTACAACTTTTATCTAAAACAATTTTTTCTGAAACGTATACTTTTAATATATTCAATTGATATAAATCTACTGATGCGCCTGGCTTACCAAGGGCCTTTTTTTTAATATAGTTAACCACGATTTGGGGTTCTGTCATTAGATACACTGCTTTTTTAAACTATAAGTAATATAAAATAACGATTGTCAGAACTGCATCTTGTCATTTCATTTTAAGAACTATTGTTTTCAGTTCAAAAACTTGCAAAGATTTAATTAGCTGATCTTTACTTAGCCACCAGTTAGACTTCTGGCAATTTACATTTTTAGCTTTTTTTAGCAATAAATAATATAAAAACAAATTCGCCAGAACTGCACCTTGTCATTTTTTTAAATAATTTATTTACAACTTTAATGACTTCTGGCGACATTTTAGCCACGATCTAGATTTCTGGCAATAATTTTACAGTATTTCTATTGGTAAAAACTAAAAAACTAAAAAGTTTTAAAACTGCACCTTATGATTTTTTTCATGTCAAATATTTACACGTTTGGCCGCCCGCCCACGCGTTCCGCCTCGGGAGAGACTTCTGGCAGTGGACACTAGGCGCTATACAATAGATAGGGAAGGTTTTTATATAATCATTTTTAATGCACCTTATCATTTTCAATTTTCGTAGCCAGCTCTCCGTCTAATACGATAAAAAAATTGTTTTGTAAAAAACCAATTTTTTAATTAGTAACAAATTATTTGTTAATAAAAAATTTCTCAACCATTTCTCGAAAATCCACCCTTAATTTTTGTAATAAGGGGGTCAAACTACATAGAAAAACCTTTGGTGAAGCCTTGTCTCTTTAAAGACTACGAAAACCCTCTGGACTCCTGGACTATATTTTTAATGAGATAAGATCTAAAGATATTAAAAAAGTATGGCAGCCAGCATACATTAGTAAAACAGGTCACAAAATAACAAGACAAATAAACAATTCAAAAACAAATAAAATTCAAGGTGGAATAATTAGTACCTATAACAAAGTCTTAGAAATAAACATTCAATTAAAAATTTAAATAAAACAAAAACATTATAAAATTTATATATACACTGTGGATAATGAAGTACAGTTCGTAGTTTATTTAAATAATGTTCAGAACACACCTTCGCCATAAAATTAAAAAAAATCCCGAATTTGTAAAATATCGTTTTTTACTTAAATTAGGAAATCTTATTCGAGTACTTTTCTAATATGTTTACCAGAACGAAACCCTCTTAATGTAAGTGAAGTATTTACCAAGTCGATTAATAACTTTGATGAACCACCACCACGTCCTCATTTTCCAGAAGAACACCCAGCGGATAATCCTGTGGAGTTACATTATGCAAAGTTGCCTTTCATTGAGAATCTAACACCACAAATATCCAGCATTCTACGAAAGTATAATATTATTATAGCGAATTCAGTTATTAATCGACCTGCTAAATACTTCACTTACATTAAAGATAAAACTCCTACGTTATTCAAATCCAACGTAGTGTATTCGATTAAGTGCAGTGATTGTCCGAAAGTGTACATTGGGCAAACAACTCAAAAACTGGCTAAACGGATCGCTATACACAAAAGTGATACAGTTAAAAAACCAACTGCAACTGCTTTGAGTCAGCATGTATGTTCCAGTGCACATACTATCGATTACGATAGCGTCAGTATCTTAGAAGAAGCAACCAACCAGTTTAAAAGAAACTTCATTGAAATGTGTTACATCCATTCGTCTCCAGAGTCTATGAACTTTAAAAAAGATGTAGAAGGGTTGAGTTCGATCTACTTACACCTTTCTTTTGTGCCAAAATATGACGAAAACCAATCATTTTAATAAAAACAAATAGGTTATGTTTTATTGAAATATTTATTTATTGATAGATGACTTACTTGACAGAGTCAATGTTCCGTCTTTTACTCTACAAAAAATTTAGCCAATGTATCAAAAATTTTTGTTATTTGTGTGGTCGTAATTGTTAACTGTTGTGTTTTGTTTAATTTTATTTAACATTTTAATATTTTAACATTTGAATTGGTTTTATAATTGGACCTGTTTACATTTGAACAACCCACGTTAGTCATGTTTTATGCAAGGGTTGTTCTCATATATGAGGTGGAACAAGAACATATTTTTTTGTAAGTTTTAAATTTTAACATTATTACACCCTTATAATATTATTATTGTAATTCCCGTAAGGCGCTGATGAAGGTTAAAAACTAACCGAAAATTTCGCAACCTAAGAATAAAGTTCCTACTGCTGGCGTTTTTCGATCAATTGCTTAACCCAGACCTTTCCTGAGCCTGTTATTATATATATATATATATATATATATATATATATATATATATAAACGAAAGGGGGAAAATTAATGGGCATGTACGCAAAAAGGATTATAGGGTCACGAATAGGGAATGGTAACCGCAGACATGCATGTTTCTGGCTCGTTAGCCGTCATCAGTGCGGCATAACCAAGTAAGGTATTGCACTTGGCCAGCAAAAGTTATACTTGGCACCCTTTTTTGTTTTATATATATATATATATATATATATATATATATATATATATATATATATATATATATATATAACGTGAAGTCAATAGTGGAGTTGCAGTCAATGTTATGGCCAATGTAAATGAAGAAAACTCTTTTATTTTGGTCAAGCTTTCGAATTTATTTAATTCTTTTTCAAGACATCTATAGTGAAGAAAAAAATTTTTTATATAATAAAAATTTTTTTATAATGTTTTATATGTGATAACTTACTAATACGTGAGGTTATGAAAAAAGCTGCGAATTCTGTTTGATAAAATTAAAGTAAATCATATTATTAAAATACATAAAAACATATACGTTTAAAACTTATTATTTGATTGACTTTTAATATGTCTTCAATTTCTTTTTTATATATGTATGTTTTTTTATGTATCTATGGTATTTATTTTAACACAGTTATATTGAACCAGTCACTATACCATTATTCATATATATATATATATATATATATATATATATATATATATATATATATATATATAACACTGATAATTCGACAACCAAAGAGATTGCAGAGTTGGGGATGTAGTCAGGAATTCTTGGCCTAGGTGAGTAAAACTCTTTGTAATATTTTCGAGCTTTCGAATTTATTTTAATTCTTCTTCAGGAAAAACTGTTAAAAATTAGAAAGTAAGTGAAGAATACAATTCAGAAGAGAACAGACTTACTGTACGTGAGTTGGATGAAACTACTAAATTCGTAGCACATTTGTCGCTAATAAATTTTTAAAATACAAAATACACAATCACATTGTTAAAAAACAAAAACCGAATAAAATGTTTAAACATTGTTTGTCTATAATTAAAAACGACATATTAAAAAGTTACAAAACGTTCACAAGTTTTTAAAATTTTCTGCGTTGTAATGTAAAATGGCGGAGAGCCCTTCCAGAAAGGCATGAAAAATATGTACGTTTTAAAGTTTAAACAAATTTTAAGGCAACCCTTTGCTGAATAGTAGGTACCGTTTAGGTTTATGTGGAGACGAAGAAAAGACAAGGTCAGCGCGGTGTTAGACAGATAACGAAAACAAGGTAACCAACAAATTATTGTTTATTTACATTTGTATTAAGTAGTTTGTATTAAAACTTTATTATAGATGTTTTCTTTCTTTTTAGGTTCAAGAATTAAAAAAAGGTTAACTTACCCAAAGGAGATGGATGGGAGAAAAGCAATAGTCAGACCGTTGTTATTAGACTAATTTCAAGATTCAGTACAATAAGGTTAATTTTATTATTTAATGTTTTTAATTGCTAAAAATATCACAGATAAGATAAAGATTGTATCCCAGTTTGACGTAGTTTTATTTTAGTAGCAGTTATTCGTGTTATAATTGTTGTCCAGTTGTGAATTATAACCTCAAAATAAAATAAAAGTGTCAAAAGGAAGTACTTCTGCCTCACATGAAAAGTTACAGAAGGAAAAGTAGATGTAAAGTATTGTTCGAAGATGTTGTCAGTATAAAATGTATTTATGATGTTGAAAATTTAGTTTAATTTTGATTAATAGGTGGAGAAAATTTATTTGAAATACTGAGAATATAGCTGTAACAAGAACTCAGGTGCTGAATGTCAGTCTTTTTGTTGATGCTGTCAATTGTTTTATTAATATGTATCATTTCAAGAAAATTTCGTTTGTTATGGTTCTTCTCTCGTTCAAAAACTTTAACGCTAGAGAAATCAATCGTATGTTTCTTTGAAAGTGCGTGCTCAGCTAAAGCACAAGAGGGTTTCTTTAGTTTAATATCACTTTTATGTGAGGTGATTCTAGCGGACAATTGACGACTCGTTTGACCGATATACTTGGCTTGACAATCGTTACAGGTAAGTTCGTACACTACATTCGATGTTTCTAAAGAGCTGACCTTGGTTTTTGTTCTAGTGAAAAGACTACTGGTCGAGAAAACGGTTTTAATGGCTATGGCCTTGTTTGGGACCTGCTTGGCGATGGTGATTAATTTTGGTGTGAGAACATTTATGAACGGGAGTGAGACGAAAGTGCGAGGTGGTTCGATTCCAGGTTGAAACGTTGAAAGAATGGGATTAACCACGAGAGGAGTGTCGTTGTAGTTGTGGTGAATTAATGTGTTTATCATCTTTCTAGGATATGAATTGTCAACTAAGATTTCTACTAATCGTTGTAGGTCTTGTTTTCGGTATGCAGGATGCGAGAGTTTGAGTACTCGGTTTCGTAATGTTTTCACTAAGTTGATTTTCATTTTTTGGGTATGGTTTGAATAGAAGTTAATGAATCTATTGCTAGCCATTGATTTCCTATACCACTGCGTACGGAGCAAGCCAGTGTCACTTCGATGGATTTTCATATCTAAGAAAGGTATGCATCTCTCATCTTCGTACTCACACGTGAAATGGAGGTGCGGGTCGAAACCGTTAAACACAGTAAGGATGTCTTCTGCTTTGCCTCTGGGTACTGCTAGGATGAGTGTTATATTGACTAGTCATTCTAACTATTATATATATATATATATATATATATATATATATATATATATATATAAACTTTTAAAAATTCTTTGCTGACTCTTATGTAACAAAATAACGAGGATATTGGGTTTTTTGCAGCAATACGAAAAGTGTACTCTTATAAGTAATTTAATGCCAAGCTTTCGATTATGATTATAATCATCTTCAGGGCGCTACAATATTTTATGTTATAATATGGACTAAAAAATTATTTTTTACTTACAACTTGTTGAGATTACTTCGCAATTGATAGTAATTGATAGCAATTGATGTACATATGTAATAATTATTGAAAAAACAAGCTTTTTAAAAATTATTAAAAAAGAAACTGAAACACTAGAGCTTTTTTAAAAAACGATGATACACGCGATTACATTAATTAAAACATGACTGGATGTATTTGTGTCATATTGGCTTTTGATTTAGAAAAATCCTATGGAAACGAAATTAGGTCTTGAAAAAAGATCATAGGAAACAATCAATAAGTATATGAAAACTTATTATAGTATTTAAATATAAAGTTGTATTAAAAATGTTATTAAATTTTTTAATAAATTGAAAGTAGATATATAAAATTAATTAAAAAATTATTAAATTATTATTATAAATTTTATTTTAGTTATTTAATTTTTTGGTAGTTTTAAATTATTATTTAGATGGTTAATTTTCAAGTATATGTAAAAAATCAACACTACGTTTTTCCAAAAACAATAGGTAAGAAAACATTTCGTTTAAATGCCTTATATCAGTTCTATGATTCATAGAATGTGGTGTCTTATTGATATGTGTCATTTCCAAAAAGAGTCTTCTGGACATATTATTATCACGGTCTAAAACTGTAACATTATCATAATCTATTCGATGGTCATTTTGCACTACATGGAGTCCAAGTGCACTCCTTTCAGGATGTAGTCTACAGTCAGATTTATGTGATGTAATTCTATCTTTTAGGCGTCTCGAAGTCTGGCCAACATATACCTGGTTACAATCTTTACAAGGCAGACTGTACACTACATCAGTTAAGGAAAGCAATGGAGTTTTTGTTTTTAAATTTGTGAAAATTCCTCCCACTGTGAGAACTTTTGCTTTTAAAAATGTTCTCACAGTGGGAGGAATTTTCACAAATTTAAAAACAAAAACTCCATTGCTTTCCTTAACTGATGTAGTGTACAGTCTGCCTTGTAAAGATTGTAACCAGGTATATGTTGGCCAGACTTCGAGACGCCTAAAAGATAGAATTACATCACATAAATCTGACTGTAGACTACATCCTGAAAGGAGTGCACTTGGACTCCATGTAGTGCAAAATGACCATCGAATAGATTATGATAATGTTACAGTTTTAGACCGTGATAATAATATGTCCAGAAGACTCTTTTTGGAAATGACACATATCAATAAGACACCACATTCTATGAATCATAGAACTGATATAAGGCATTTAAACGAAATGTTTTCTTACCTATTGTTTTTGGAAAAACGTAGTGTTGATTTTTTACATATACTTGAAAATTAACCATCTAAATAATAATTTAAAACTACCAAAAAATTAAATAACTAAAATAAAATTTATAATAATAATTTAATAATTTTTTAATTAATTTTATATATCTACTTTCAATTTATTAAAAAATTTAATAACATTTTTAATACAACTTTATATTTAAATACTATAATAAGTTTTCATATACTTATTGATTGTTTCCTATGATCTTTTTTCAAGACCTAATTTCGTTTCCATAGGATTTTTCTAAATCAAAAGCCAATATGACACAAATACATCCAGTCATGTTTTAATTAATGTAATCGCGTGTATCATCGTTTTTTAAAAAAGCTCTAGTGTTTCAGTTTCTTTTTTAATAATTTTTAAAAAGCTTGTTTTTTCAATAATTATTACATATGTACATCAATTGCTATCAATTACTATCAATTGCGAAGTAATCTCAACAAGTTGTAAGTAAAAAATAATTTTTTAGTCCATATTATAACATAAAATATTGTAGCGCCCTGAAGATGATTATAATCATAATCGAAAGCTTGGCATTAAATTACTTATAAGAGTACACTTTTCGTATTGCTGCAAAAAACCCAATATCCTCGTTATTTTGTTATATATATATATATATATATATATATATATATATATATATAAACAAGGTGCCCAGAAAACGCGTATTATAATAAACAACATGCCCGTTATCCCCCTTTGTTTATATATATATATATATATATATATATATATATATATATATATATATATATATATATATATATATATATATATATATATATAAATATATATATATATATATATACAGTGCTTTTCAGATAAAAGTATCCACCTTTAATAACTTTTGTAATACTGGTATTTAGAAAAAATCCAAAAACACGTCAATTTATGTTGGAAGGGGCAAGCATTATGGCTTATTTAAACTTACTGGAAATGCCACCCCCTCACCCGAGCAGCATCCCCTTTATTTTTTTAAATTACTTCTCATATTTTTTATGTAAAATTTGGATACTCCTCTTTGAGCTGATTTCAAAAATGTATAATACTTGTAGGTTAAAGTGGTTAGTTTATGAGATAAACAATTTTTCTTTTAAGGGCACAAATTTTACTTATTTTTTACTTTCACCTTATTTGCCTGTACTAAAATGGGTTGTACAACAGTTCAAACTCTTTAATCTTTTTAACTGTGCTATTTATGCCATACACAACATCCCCAAAAGTTAAACGTTTGGTGTGGTATCCTAGGTGACCACATTGTCGGACCTTTCTTCATCAACGGAAATTTAAATGGTGAATCATATCTTGAGTTACTCAGGGAAGGGGTTGACCCACGTATTACAACAATAATAGAAAATGATAATAACCTTTCCGAAGATTTACTGGTATTTCAACAAGACGGAGCTCCCCCACACTATGCTATGCCTGTCCGACAATTTTTAAACGAAACATTCCCCGCTCGTTGGATAGGTAGAAGAGGGCAGATGATGGAGTGGCCACCTAGGTCACCGGATTTAACACCCCTAGACATCTTTTTATGGGGGTATTTAAAAACAAAAGTTTATGCTACCCAACCAGAATCTCTGGATGATTTACGAGAGAGGATAGAAAATGAATGTCGACAATTAAATCCAGCCGTATTAAGCAATATCAGAGAGGCATTTCAAAATACATTATACCATTGTATGGAAGTGAATGGTACTCATTTTGAACACTTATTGAAACTTTATAATAAATAGCACAGTTAAAAAGATTAAAGAGTTTGAACTGTTGTACAACCCATTTTAGTACAGGCAAATAAGGTGAAAGTAAAAAATAAGTAAAATTTGTGCTCCTAAAAGAAAAATTGTTTATCTCATAAACTAACCACTTTAACCTACAAGTATTATACATTTTTGAAATCAGCTCAAAGAGGAGTATCCAAATTTTACATAAAAAATATGAGAAGTAATTTAAAAAAATAAAGAGGATGCTGCTAGGGGATGAGGGGGTGGCTTTTCCAGTAAGTTTAAATAAGCCATAATGCTTGCCCCTTCCAACATAAATTGACGTGTTTTTGGATTGTAGGCAATGGATGAAAAGAGCCAGACGTGAGAGAAACTTTATTCCAAATATGCGAAATTTTCTTCGACTTTTTTCGCCTTCATCAGCGCCTAAAATGGGAGTTACAAGATTTGTAAGTATATAAAATATAGTATAATGTTAAAAACTTACAGAGGAAAGTGTTCTAATTTTCCTATTTTTTTTTAGGTGTTCAAATACAACATAATTTGTACTATGCAAAAACAGTAATACATTAAAATTTTTCGGATATAACAGTGTTTAATTTCCCGATCTTAATTTTAAACAATTTAAGCGTTTTTACTATTGTAAAATTCGAAACGAAAACAGTAAACCACAAGGACATCGAGGAACGCAGAAACATGTATCCTTTTTATTTTTGTATTATTAAGACAAAGACAAACCATATTAGGAATACACAGAGCGAACTCTGGGTAAGAGTTGCTAGGATACTCCTGTTGTTAGAGGCCACCTACGGTGACATTTGGATAGACCTTCGACAGGTGTCAGCCATTTATTATTTTAAGGTTAGGCCCTGGACATAAACACAAACAAAACACCACACAACAACCATGAAAAACATTGTTTTTCCACTCACGAAGCACCAATACTGCACTAATTTAGGTAATGTCCCCATGTCTGATCTTCTTCGTTAGATCCTGATGTACCAGGTAGGTGTAAATCAAACTTAAACCTTCCACATCTTTTTTAGAATTCATCGAATTTTTGCACCCATTTATGTAACACATTTCCACGAAGTTTCTTTTAAATTGATTTGTGACTGTTTCGAGGATTCTTACATTCCCATAATCCATTTGGTGTGAGGTAGAATGTACGTGTTGACTTAACGCAGTTATCGTGGGTTTCTTAACTGTATCGCTTTTGTGTAAGGCGATTCTTTTTGCGAGCTTTTGGCCTGTCTGTCCTATGTACTGTTTGGGGCATCCACTACACTGTATGGAGTAAACCACGTTCGATTTATTCATCTTCGGCGTTTTGTCTTTCAACTGGGAGAAAAAGGTACCCAATTTTTTATAGGTGGCATTTGCGACGATAATATTGTATTTTCTCAGGCGGTTGGAGATTTGAGACGATAACCCTCTTATGAATGGAAGCCTGGCATAGTGAAATTCAACAGGTTCTGTTCCCGTAGAGTTTTTTGGTGGGATTGTGCGAGTGGGACAATCTTGGTGCAACATCTTGTTCAGGAGATTCTTGGGATAGTGATTCTTCCGTAATATGTCAAATAATAAATCAATGTTCTTGTTTACATATGACGGATGGCAAATCTTCTTAATGCGATTTTTTAGACCGATACTGATGTTGACCTTTTGTTCGAACGGATGGTAGGAGTGGAAAGGGACGTACCTTCCTGAATATGTCTTCTTTCTGTACCAATCGAGCCTGATGGAATTGTCATCATGTCTGATAACTGCAGTATCCAAAAAGGGTACCATTCTGTTAGTTTCGGTCTCACAGGTGAACTTGAGGTGAGTATTGTAAGCGTTAAAAATTTCCAAGGTGTACTCTTTTTGTTTTCAGGTACAGCACATATAAGGTCATCGACATATTGGTAGAGAAATGGAAAATGGAAGTCTACCTTGTTCTTGCAGTACTGGAGTAGGGAATTCATTACAATCTCAGCTATTGAAAGAGAAAGTTAACTAAAAAGAACTTTTGTTTTTAAAAAAACGCGCCGTGATCAACCAAAATTTATATATATATATATATATATATATATATATATATATATATACATATACATATATATATAAACAAAGTGCCAAGAAAACGCGTATTAATATAAAAAAAGGGAGGATAACGTGAATGCAACGCAACAAGGATCATGGTTACAAGTAGGAATGGTAACCGCAGACATGCATGTTTCTGGCTCATTAGCCGTCATCAGTGCGGCATAACCAAAAAGAGTTTTGCACTTAGCCAGCAAAAGTGTTGGGTACTTGGGAGCAAAGGATGTTGGGGAAACATGTGTCAAGAAACACAAAAACAACGAACGCTCACACAGGAGTCCTATCGCCATTTTGTGCTTTCGGCCAGCTGTGCCAATGGATTTTCGGCTAGCAACCAGCGTCACCTTTTTTTATATTAATATGCGTTTTCTTGGCACTTTGTTTATTTCATTTTTTGGGCTAGAACAACTCAAACACAATGAGTCCGTTTCGCCAACGTGGTGACGCTGGTTGCTAGCCGAAAACTTGGAAACTTCGTAGTGCCCTTTTCATATGTATACTTTACAAGATCTTGCGATAAATCTTCATAAAATTTTATTAATTTGTTAATAATACTTTCTAATATTATACGTCACGTTAACTGTAGCGCCAAATAACTTGCCAATTAAAAAAATGATATATCTTTTAAACTATTGGATATATGATAAAGAGTATTCAGGAGTTTTTTATAGAAAACAAATTTCTCTTTCAAATAATCCTAAGACCAAATTCGTATTTATTGTTTATTATATATTACATGCACTTATTTGGTAAAATTCTGTATTTTGTTTTACTTTTTCGCAATATTTTGCAATAGTTATGAAAAATCATAATTAACAAATTAATAAACTTTTATGAACATTTCTCACAGAATCTTGTAAAGTATACATATGAAAAGGTCTCTACAAAGTTTCAAATTTTTAGGCCAATTATTTATACCTTTTATCCCATTGTTTATGTCAACAGATATTAGGAAAAAATTTGTTAGTTAACAATTGAATAACTTTTTGAAAAACAGTGATAAAATGTTTTTTCCAACTGATTTAGATTCTTTCAAGTGTTAGGAAAATACTGGAATTTTTTCAAATTTTTAAAATAACATTTTATGTCATAAAAAAAATATTTTATCTGATTATTTTTTTCACCTGTCAAAATATCACAATTTTGTGATTTCGTCCAATGAAAACGCTTAATCGTCAATGTTTTATGCTAAATCTAGCCAATCATTTCGGTTTATATTGATAAAACCACTAGTGGTTTTACTAGTATTGATAAAATTATAGAACTGTCAAAAATTCAATAACAATATTGAACAATCAATTTTCTTGTTTATAAGTACCTTACTATAAATCAACATTTATTTATATTATCTAAATATTCTGAAATATATTTTGTTATTATTATTATCACAATTCAATTTATCTAAACGATAATGAAAAATCAAATGTGTAGGTACTTTAAAACTAACCTGCTTCCTGGTTCTGCATGAATTTAAAACTTTTATATGCCTACAGGCAAATGTGGTTTTGTAGGTAAACTTTAAATAGATATACCTAATAATTTTTATTTTGGTAATTTTCTCTTTAATAATATAATTGTAATTGTATAAATAGGAAAAAAAATAAATATTTATTCAAATTATAACCCTGTTTTCACGACGCTCACGACAACTGACAACTGTCAATACTATCTAGTGATGGTGTACCATAGAGGATAAGTTAATAGGTAGGGGGAAACGGGGTAACGGCATTTCGTTTGTGTTAATTATGAAATATAAGTTGTTCTAGGAAGTTCTTAAATAAAGTAGTTTTTGTACAGAATGGTTCAAAAAATAATCTTCTCAAATACCACTCGTCCTGTAATATTTTACTAGATAAATTTTTATTTTCCAGACTCAAACTTTTTTATTTTAAGCAAAACTACTCAAACAAACTGAATATGATAAAATCACTCGTCCTATGGACTCGTGATTTTGTCACATTTCAGTTTGTTTTCGTATTTTTGCCAAATAAAAAAGTTTTCGTGGAAACTAAAAATTTATCGATAAAATTTTAAGGACTCGTGGTATTACCTTTGATAAACACCGTTTAGCGGTAGCGCGCGTATGCCGTAAAAGTCGCTCAAAGCCCCATTTTCAACGTAAAATTAAAATTATAAATAATGGAGATAGAGTTCCGGGAGGACGGACTTTTTTTTCGGAAATTTCCTCCTCTTTAACGAGCTTTTTTCAAAATTGCTTAAATATTAATATTTTTCGAGTTATTAACAAAAACATAAACATCTGTTTTTTTTTCATCTTATTTTGTTAATAACAATTGCAATTTTTTGCCTGCACACTTTTCCTTCAAAAACATTTTTCTACAAGTGATTCCGATTTCAATGAGCTATCGCTCATATTTTTAGGACCTTTATTTTAATTTTTCACGTTTTTAAAGATGTTGACTAGAGTATATATACATATATTATAACTATAATCAATATAAATAAATAAAATAATATAAATAGCAAAATGTAAATTTATAGTGTTTAACGCGTAATAAGTGTAAATCTGTAAAATCTGAGTACACCCCCTTGTCGCAACGTTGCCATATTTTTAAGACCATCCTTTTCTACGACTATCCTTCTCATACCATACACCTTCTTACCTGGGTTACGGTGCTCAATTTGGCTCTACTCCCCGAGCTATATACGTAGGTCCGGAATGCATAAAATATTTTTAATTTTTTTTTTATTTTTATTTAATCAAATCGTGTTATAAGACATTTTATAATGTATACACTTCGTCAAAAAAAAATTAACACAATATGTTAAAATACGCATTACATAGATATATTATAGAACATAATAGATATATCACATTAATAAAACATCACACTTTGTTTATAAACAGAATAAAACACATATAAACAGATTAAAAAATTTTAAAAATGAGTGACTCAAAAGCAAAAGACTTAAGCAAGGTTCCTAGAGATTATCAAGTTTCGACCAGAAATCTTTCAATGTTTTGAAGGGACATATATTTTTTAATACTGTAGAAGGCTTGTTGTATTAAAAACCTTTTTTTCTCCTCCCACTTTGTAAAATATCGTTTTACATGATACTTTTGAGGAGTGTAAGTGATCATAAACATTCATCGGGATTGTAAAATACAATTCTGTCCAATCAGAAACATGTAAAACAAACTCCCATGGGACTTTTACTTTACACGATTTTGATTGGTTACAACTCGCCTGCAAAGAATAAGTTATGTTCGTAGGGTAAACTACGAATTGTCTAAAAATTAAATGTCAAATACAAATTATAAATTTATAATTGTATTACTATTTTTTAATTATTTATTAATATGTATAACAGCAATGATTTTTCAGTAAATTATACCTATACAAATTTATATTTTTTAGATTTAGAATCATTACTACTAACAAAGCTATTCTGTTTGACAGCTGTCAAATTTAAATTAACTATTAAATTCGTTGTTATTTTTATAGTACGTATTTTTAAATGGTTGTTTTAAAATTATTGATTTCGAGAGCAGTAGACAGCAAATGAAACTAAAAGAAACTTCTTCCCAATACTCTGAGTTTCGTTGTAAGAAAGAATATTCAAGTTTTATGGAATGGCTGAAATCTAAACATACTTCTTCACAGAGAAAGCAAAAACCTTAAAAGCGTCGTTCATATGGTCTATAGGTACACAGCATGATAAAAGCTACGATAGAAGTAAATCATAATATTATAAGTACATTTGCAAAACTAATAATGTTTCTAAAAACACAAAATGTTGAATACGTTCCAAAGTAATCGAAAGTATTAGATAAGAATATTAGATAAGGTATTTTTTTAAAAGATATTTTTAGGTGGCTCTAATAATGGGAATATCTGGAGCATGTTGGCAAAGTGAGCTTACACAGATGACGGTAGATCACATTGACAAAGACAGTATTTTAATTGTAAAGGTGCCTGCCACCAAAACAAATGTTTCTCGAACATGACTTATGCGCGTGGTAGTAGAAAAAATATTGTACGCAACACGGGAAGTAAGTAATTTGCAGTCTCGAAGTGTTACCGCTCTCGGCTAACGCCTCGAGCGTTAATATCCCTTCTCGACTGCAAACGTCTACTTACTTCCCTTGGTACGTAAATAACTATTAACTTGTTTTTAAATATATTGGAAGACAAATCCCTTGTTTCTTTGGGCAGTTTATTGAAGAAATGAATGCAATAATAAAATTGGAGCCCACTTTACTAGTGTGTAAGCGAAAGTACTCAGCCCTGTAATCATCACTGTGACGTGTGCTGTAACCATGAAATGAGTTGCTTTGTGTTAGTAAGCTTGGATTTTCATACGCGTAGAGAAGACATTTGTATATATGCAGGCACGGCAGTATCATAATCTGAAGTTCAATAAATTCAGGTTTTACATTTTCCCTGTATGGTATGGTATGGTAACAAATATATCAAGGGGAGTAAGTCCAATGCACTGGTCGGTGTGCTTCGCATGGCACGCCGATCTTTGAATTTGGTTTAATTTTCTAATAGCAGTCGTTTGTTTCACTTTATGCCACCACACCACAGCACCGTATGTTAGCATAGGTCTTATGATTGCAGTGTAGATCCACATGATGACCTTGGTTCGGCAACATTGCTCATAAGATATAAATGCTTTTTTAACTCTGCTTTCTATGTGTGAGTTCCACGCCAGCTTGCTGTTAAGGATAACACCTACGTTTTTCCTTTCTGTAGCAAAGCTTGATTTAACTTTAAAAAGACTGGGTGCGTTTAAGCTCCTAGGTTTCTTTTTCTTCGTGAAGAAAATCATTTCTGTCTGTTTGGAATTAATAGACAGCGATTGCTCTTTACACCATGTCTCTAAAGTTTTGAAAGCCACTTGCGTTCTGTCGCATAGGGTGCTTTTAAACTTTCCTGTTGGCAGAATTACAATGTCATCTACGTAGGCTACTGTATAGATTTTGTCATGTTTGTTGAGGCGGCGAATTAGGCTGTCTAGAACAATGTTCCACAGTGGTGGGAATAAACCCCCCCCCTGTGGACAGCCCCTCGTAACCTTGCCTCGTATCTTGACATCCGCTTACTGTTGTAAGTACATTTTGGGTAGTAGGCGAGTGCATTATTTTAGAGAACGTGCTTTTATCAAAAGCTCCCTCGATATCTATGAATACGCTCAGGGTGAACTCTTTCCTGTCCAATGATCGGTCGATCTGAGCAACCACATGATGTAGGCCCGTATCGGTGCATTTCCCTGTTGTGTATGCATGTTGATTGGGATGCAGTGGTTTGGTCTTAATCACTGTATCTCTTATGTACCTTTCATTTAGCCTCTTTAATGTTTTTAATTAAAATTATGTAAGGCTAATAGTTTGGTAAGCTTTTGGAATAGATTAATACATTCTTTCAGGTTTTGATATGAAGACAAACTTTACTACTCTCCACATCTTCGGTATAATTCAGAGCTAGGAAAGCTCTGAATATTTAAACTAGGTGAGGAAGAAGCTCCTCCAGACCCCACTGTAGCAGGGCTGGATAAACTCTGTCCAGTCCTGGTGATTTGAAGGGGAAGAAACTAGATATTGCCCACTTAACTTTGTCCTCGGTAACAATGAGTCTGGCAATGTGCCAGTCCTCTGTTGAGGGTATGTGATGTTCCTCGTTCCACTTTGCCTCTACTGTTGCAACAGATTCGACAAAGTGTATTTCTCGCTAGAGATGTCGACTTTCTTTTACGTTGGTAGTTCGGCTACCACCCTGTTTTGTAAGTATACCAATATCTCTGTATGCATCCTTTGTTAACGCTCTTTGGAGTCTCGCTTTCTGTGGAAAATCCTCAATTTCTTCTTAGTAGGTTCTCCATGCCGTTCTTAGGCGTTCTAATTCCGGGCAAACCCACGGGGTGAAGTTGCCTTCATTATTAGCCAGCCTTAGGGGACAAGAGCTTTTATAGGATTTAATGATCAATCAATCAATCAATCAATCAATTAAATAAGCTTTATTGTCAAAAATTTACAAAAAATTTGTGTAGACAGAGCCAACAACAGATAAATATAAGATAGAACTAGGAACTAGTTCTACCATATATACATGTTACATATTACATATGCCTACATATAAACATAAAAATAAAAATATTTAGAAAAAACATCGTTAGTTGACAGAACAATCCAAAACAAACAAAAATTGTTTCACCAACCAATTTAAAAAACTTAAATATTGTTTCCTAAACAAATTTATAAACTGCAAAGAAAAGAATCACACATTAAACAGATGAATATCAGCCTATTAACCAGTGTGTGAAATGCTCGTATTATTAAAAAAATCGCTTACTGTATAAAATGGTCTTTCCAGCAAATATGATTTTAGTGTCTTACGAAATAGAACCGGGGCTGATATGGACTTAATCGCAGACGGCAGATGATTATGCAATTTTTTTGCGTTGTATAGAATCAAATTTTTGACGAATTCGGAGGTTGGGATAGGAAGACGAAAATTATGATCCGCATTTCTAATTGCATATCCATGGAGGGGCCTTTCCGAGACAATTGTTTGGTTCTTGCGGATTAAGCAAATCGATTCATAAATAAACAAAGAAGGAAGTGTTAATACTTTATGTCCTTTGAAGATATCTTGGCAGTGGGCTCTGTTGTGTAATCTCAAAGCATATCGGATAGCTCTTTTTTGAAGTCTGAATATACGATCGAATTAAGTCCGAGTGCAGGTGCCCCAGAAAGGAAGAGCATATCGCAAATGTGATTCGAACAGGGCAAAGTAGACGGTTTTAGCTATTGATGTGTTGAGCTCCCCGGAGACCGATCGCAATGCAAAGCATGCCGAACTCAGTTTTTTTGATAGGGTATCAATGTGTGTTTGCCACTTCAGTGAATTGTCAATAAGACCTAAGAACTTTACAGACTCGACGACATCGACAATATTGTTATCAAGCACAAAAGGTTGTTACGTACTGTTATATGACAAAATTTTAGTTTTCCAACGTTAAAGCACAGAAGGTTCGAATCGCACCATGACTTGATGGTCAGCAAATCGTTAGACATAGTTCTATAGAGAGTTGACACATCCGGGCAGCTCCAAGTAAGCAAAAAGGCAGATTTTTCCGCTAATATCCAGACAAGCAATGTCGTTGATGAACATCAGAAATGGAATGGGGCCTAAATCAGAGCCCTGAGGCACCCCACAATCTATTTGTTTGCATGAAGAGGTGGATGAATCAACTCTGACCAGCTGATTTCTATTGTTTAGGTAAGACTTGAGCCATTGCAAAGGAGTGCCACATTCACAAAATAATCATTCAGATTGTCCGGAGAAGCAGAGGTTGAAATGGCAGAATGGGTCATAGAATGAGTTTTATTCCTTAGATCATTGACACTAGACCACGTATCCTTGGCAACATTATTGGAGTTTGTCAGTTTATTTTTATAATATACATCCTTCGCACCTTTAATAGTTTTTTTATAAATTTTTCTGTAATTTTTCACGTAATTATGAAAGAGGGGATTCGTCGTGAATTTTTTAAGGTGAGATAATAAGCGCATATTCTTTGCAGATATACTTAAGCCTTTGGTAGACCAAGGTTTATGTTTTTTAATTTTAATTTTTCTAATGGGAAAAGCTTTGTCCACCAGCCCAGACAGTTTGTTTATAAATAAAGAAAATGACGAATTAATGTCTTCAAGGTGGCAATCCCAGTCAGTTGATGAACATAACTGCTTGAAATTGGAAAAATTCTTTCTTAAAAACATTCAACCTAATTTGTAAGAGAGAACTCTACGCTTAGATTTTACAGGAAAACTTGTTAATACTGCTTCATGATCTGAAAAACCTGAATTAAGTACAGAACAGTCTACAGAGACCGGATCAAATGTTGACACTACATAGTCTATTATACTGGAACTGGTTTTTGTTATTCTAGTTGGAGAGTTAACATGCATCTTCATACCAAGTGAGTTAAATATAGATAGAAGAGAATCTTGAGCAACACACACACTGAAAAAGTTAACATTAAAGTCACCACACAAAATCAATTTACTGTTAAGAGAAAGTGATTCAAGCAAGCTCAGTAGTTTATGACAGAACATAGGCAAATTCGCGTCAGGGGTTCTATAAATACAGACTATATAAAGATTGTAAATACCACTATAAACTATAGAAAATTCAAATAATTTCTCAGTTAGTAAGTTGTCAAACTTAGTCACTGCTGTAAAGTTATTATTAGTGGACATTATTATAGATCCTCCATGTGATAGATTCTTTCTGCTATACCTTGATATTATGGTATAGTTTTTAAGGAATACTGGCTCATCCGCCTTTAGTCAATGTTCTTGGCAATAATTTCGTTAAAATTCAGTTGTTCTAAAAGTAAAAATAAATCATCAGTTTTGTTTCTTAGATATTGAATATTAATAAGAAATATGCTGAGCTTGCTATCGTTCACTGATTCAGAGTGGAAATGATTGTGTTCTGTATCGTTGTTGTATACCGTTCCAGATCACTATTATTGCCAGGTGTGGTGACCTCCCACCCCTGCAGAGCTATTTCCAACCGAGAAGCATAAGCTGCTCTGTCGGTCTTCCTAGGGTCGCGGGACTTACGTTTTTCGGATTAACGAAAACGTTTTTAAAAATTTTTATTTTATTTTAAATACAACTTTATAGTGTAGAATCTAACATCAGACTAACTATTTTAAAATGATATAAAGTTTAAAGTAAATTTTACAGTATCAGCTAAATATAATATTCATCATTAATTTATTTTATAGTAAGGTAGAATGGGTCACATAACTCCTCCCTCCTTAGAATGAAGTTGTGGTTGGAACAAGCAAAACTTCTGGTTGTTGCTGGGGTGAGTTCTCTCGGTAGAAGTTGTAACTGCATTTTCTTCTGAAATTTCCTTTAGGTGGATGGTATTCTTGGACTTTCGAATTTTCTTAAAAATAAACCATATTAATAAAAATAACAAGAAAATATAAAGGGGTATGGTCCAAGGGTGATGACTTGAAATAACGTCAGGCTGTATTGGTTGTAGTTGTTCTATTTTTGATTGTAATTTGTAAAGTTCGTCTAACGGTACAGTTTCTAACCGGAGCTTCGTCGCAGAGTCATTGATTTCATGAGTTTTGATATCTGGAAGCAGCAGTGGTGTTGCTTTGACTTCTTTCTTGTCGTTTGTATATTCGAACAGCGATGTTTTTATGCTGCATTGATATGGAACTTCTATTAAATAGGTACCTTGTAGTACGATGAAGTCATTTCTGTCGCAGTGAATTTGTAACTTTTCTTCTTTTGGAAAGATACCAATGTACTGTGATTTGCTCACTTCTTCAATTAAAGATGTCGCAATTGTAACTGACGCTATTTTGCAATGTGGGGTATTATTTCCCAATTTTAGAATCGAAAACACACAATCATCTTCGATTTTTCCATGTAAGAGTTTATTGTCCTGACACAAATAAATTGGGTCCAAATATTGGCAACATTCAGCATTGTATTGGAACATCTCGTTACTCATTGTGAAGTAGGAATTTGTAGGGATTATTACGGAGAAATTTTGGGTAGGTATAGAGTACAGATGATAGTGAATAAAAATATCTGGATGTACAATAGGAACATGTAAGGCAAAAACCAACCTATTATTTGAAAAATATGCTTCTACTTTAATGATATCGTAAAATTTGTGGATATCATTAATTTTTGAATATACTAATTGTTTGACTGCATGGTGTTTTAAAAGATATAATAATATTGATTTCATTTCTTCAACAGAGACAATGCTATGGTGTAAACTTCCTAGCTTTGCAAAAGATATGGCATTCTCGATATTAATAAGAAATGAGAGTAAGGTGTCAAGGCTAAATTTTATTTGTGATAGTATATCCGATAAGGCATAATAATGCAAATCATCTTTAAGCAGTTTCTCAAAAGATTTTCGTAAAATATCCTGATTGTGAATAATTAAAGAGAATGTTTTATTATTATTTTTAATAATTTCTTTTGTAATAGATATTTCTTGATTTACTTTTTTAATTACTTGATTCTGATTTTCCTGCAGCTGTTCAATCATTTGATCATACTTAATAGCATCTTCCTGATCTAAATTACCGGTGATTGCCTTAATAATATTACCTAATCCGTTTATTAAACCACGTTTTTGTCTAATGTTAAAAGGGAATATAGAATAAAATTTTGATTTAACACTTTGCAATTCGTATTTCACATGGTTTTCCATTGTTTTTAGGAAATCTCCGTAAGTATTATTTTCTACTGCGGTTTTGTTTACTTTAAATATTCTACAAAGATTATCTTCTAGATTTCTGATTTCTAAGTAAATTGGTTTGATGTCAATGTAATGTAAAAATGTGTGTGTGCCAACTTTAATTTTTGCTTCCCCTAACTTAAAGGGTAAGATCCCGGGGTTGTTCTTCAGGTTCTTCACCGTCACTGTTTGAGTCATCGTCATCGTTAGAGTCATTGACATTGTCAACAGGATCCTGCAACAATTCCTTTGTTTTAGTTGTAGGCCTTTTAAAAATATTTTTATGATATATACTACGATCTGTTTGTAATTTTAAACCCTTATCAGCGACTATATTTTCACGAATGAATGGAGGATTTAATTTCTTTCCTCGCGTTTTTACATTGTGTCTGTAAGCAGTTGTTTGTTTAGAATAGTCAGGTGGTACTTCTCTATTTTCGTTTAATTTTGAAATTACTTTTTCCTTTTGTTGCTGAGAGCTTTTATAAATATTATTGTATAGTATTTGGGTCTTTTGTTTATGCTCTTCAATGTAATTATTTACCAATTCTTGTTGAATGTCAATGTCAAATGGATCTTTGGTATTTAAATGTCCAGATATAATGTCAATAGGTTTATGTTTTGTTACTGAGTGTATAGAATGATTATATCCAAAAATTGCATAAATCATAAGGTCAACGGTAGGTTTTTCTGGGTATTCTAATTTGAGTGCTCGTAAATGCTCAAGAATTGTAGAATGAAATCGTTCTATACAAGCATTACTGTTAGAATTTTTGGAAGTTGTAAAATGAATATTGATTTTGTGTAATTTACAAAAATCCATTACTGTAGAGTTTTTGAACTCCGTGCCACTATCAGCAATAATTTGTAAGGGTAAACCATGAAATGACATAAACTTTATTAATGCCTCTATTATGGAAATGGCATCTGCTGATCTTATTTGAAATGCTTGTCCATATTTTGAAAAATTGTCAAGTATTGTCAAAAATTTTGTATTGTCGGCTTGAAAAACGTCTAGATGTAAAATTTCAAAAGGACATTTAGGAGTGGGTGTCAACTGATATTTAATTTTTGGTGGATTTCGGTCATATTTGGTACGCTGACAAATATCACAATCATTTACATAAGACCTTACGTCGTTATCTAGATTTGGCCAATAATACTTTCTGTTTAGTGTTTTAATTGTTTCTTGAATTCCACGGTGATTTGTTTTGATTCTATGATTATACACAATTAAATCTCTTTGTTTTTCGTTATCAATTACATCTTCTAATTTTTTATTGCATTTTATAAATTTAAATGCTGAATCACTAAATGTTTCTATCATTAGATTACTTAAACTTTTGTAAATTTCGTCATTGTCGTCATCTTGTATGAAAAATGCATAAGTATTTTTAGGTTTTCCAAAGTCTTTTAAAAACTGTATGATTGGGGATAAATCATTATTTACAATATAAATAGTCCATATTTGTTTTTTATTATCAAATATAGTTTTCTTGGAAAGTTTTCGTGGTAAGGAAGATTTATGTATGTGTAATTGGTGTTTAAAAACATTTATTGGGTTTTCAGTGGGGTGTATACCTAGTACAGGGTTTTCTGCACTACTATGTACTGTAACTTCGTCAGTAACTTGTTCAGGGTTTGTTTCTATAGGTTCAGATAAGAACTCAGGTGGAATAATGTCGTCAATTGTCTCAATTTCTCTTGTAGTTAAATTCGGTCTTGTATTTCTTATATATTCCTCTATTTCGTTGTCTATGTCTCCAGGATTTCCTATAAGGGAGTCGATCTCTTCTAAAGGATTCGTTTCTGTTTCATTTGGATGTATTTCAATTCTGGACAGAGCGTCTGCATGACTTATTTTTGATCCTTTAACATAATGTACTTTATAATCATACTCTTCTAGCTGTAATCTCCAACGCACTAACCTTGAGTTAGGTTCTTTTAAGGACATTAACCATTGTAATGGTTTATGGTCGGAATATATATTGATTGTTCTGCCAAAAAGATACGGACGAAAATATTTAGTAGCCCAATGGATTGCTAATAATTCTCGTTCGATTGTGCTGTAGTTCTGCTCACTGCTATTAAGCGTTCTGGAGGCGTAAGCAATAGGTTTGTCAGATCCAAGGGGTCCTTGTGAAAGAATTCCACTTATCGCAAATTTACTTGCGTCTGTTGTTAAATTGAAAGGTTTAGAAAAATCTGGATGACTTAAAATTGGATCGTTAGTTAAAAGTGATCTACAATGGTCAAAACTTTTTTTTGTAATTATCGTCAATTTTGATTTCTGCTCCTTTTTTCAAGCATTGAGTGAAAGGTTTTGTTATGGCTGCAAAATCTTTTATAAATTTTCTATAATAACCCAAAAGTCCTAAAAATCTTCTAATTTCTGTAACAGTTTTAGGCATAGGATATTCGAGTATCGCTTTAATTTTTTTGGGGTTTGGTTTAACACCGTCTGGGGTTACAATATGACCTAAAAATGCAGCTTCCTTGCGTAAGAATTCAGATTTATCCAACTGAATTTTTAAATTAGTTTCCCTTAATCGTTGGAATACTTTTTTCAAATTGACAATGTGTTCTTGTAATGATGTTGAATACACAATTATGTCATCCATATAAACAAAACAAATTTCGTGCTGCAAACCTTTGAGTATTTCATCCATAACTCGCTGTAATGTAGCTGGTGCGTTCTTTAATCCCATTGGCATACGAATGTATTCGTAATGACCGTTTTCGACATTAAAGGCTGTTTTCTGAATGTCTTCTGGAGCCATCTCAATTTGGTGGAAGCCACTCGCCAAGTCTAAAGTCGAAAAATATTGACATCTGCCAAGTTTGTCCAAAATATCGGTAATATTTGGCAAGGGATATCGATCGTCAATAGTCTTCTCATTGACTTTTCTATAATCCACAACAATTCTCCATTTCTTTTTGCCGCTTGCGTCTGCCTTCTTCGGGACTATCCAAATAGGAGAGGACCATGGACTATTACTAGGACGAATTATGTCTTGGTCCAACATACTATTAATTTGTTTCCGTACTTCCTCTTTATGGATATAGGGATATCGGTATGATTTGGTATATACAGGAATTTCATCCTTAGTTTTTATATTATGTTTCAGTTTGTTTGTAAACGTTAATTTTTGTCCTTCGTAATGAAAAATATCTGAGTAAGATTGACACAATCGCATAATTTGATATCTTTCTTCCTCATTCATATGGTCTGTACGAATTAAATTACAAATGTCATGAACTTCGTTAGGTACAGGAACAATGTCAGCATGGTATATCTCAAAGTCATTGTCAATAAATTTATCTGTTCTTATCGGTGTATAAAATTCAATGTCGGCAATAGTATCACTAGGATTTTCTATTTCTACCCAAGCATAATTATTTTTAGCCGTTGTCAAGGATGGTTTTATAAAACAATCATTTATTTTAGTACAAGGAACTATTATATTACCATTTTTTTGTGTGACAGGAATTTTTACTTTACTTATAGTATGAGGCATAATTTCTGTATAAAATAATACCTTTTGTTTTGAATCAAAATAATGAATTGCATTTTGTGAATTGGGTGTAATTAATATTGAATCATTAAAATTAATTTGTGCATTTAATTTTTTTAAAATATCTAATCCGATTAAACCATCAAAATATCTATGAAATTTAAATAAACAAAATTTAATTAGTTCGTTACTATTAAATTCAGGAAAAGAGGGAATAGATACACAATGATCTCTCTGTGATTTTTGAAATATGGAACAAACTGTAAATGGTTCCTTATATATATTTTCGGAAAAGAATTTAGAAGCTATTTCTGGATTTAAAAATGATTTAGTTGCACCAGTATCAATTAAAAGTTTCAAAGGGGGATTTTGTATTTGTATGTAGGGTAGTTCGGTTTTGTCATAAATAGAGTTGATTTCTATTACGTTTTCTCTATTTGGAAAGGGATTTCCTGAAAATTTTGGTCGGAACTTTCAGAGTCTACAAAAGGAATCTGATCTAACTCGAAATTTTCTGTGTCCTGATTAAATTGTTCATAATAAATTGATTCACCATTTTCTGAAACTAAACTGTCATGATTCTCAGAACTTTCTACGTTGTGTAGTTCTTCCATGATAACATCTGGTCTTTGATTAGGATTGGACTGAAATCGATTTTGATTTTGGAAATTATAAGGTCGAATTTGATTTTGAGAATTATAAGGACGATTTGTAACTTTCGTTACCACGCTCATTGGTGTTGGTTTAGGCAAAGTATTTTGAGTGGGATTTTTCCAGACATTTCGATTTCCGAATACTTGTGAATTTGTTGGAAATCTTTGAGGTTGAGTGTTCACTCGAGGCGGTAATTGAATTGGTCCTCGTGGAAACTGGTTTTGAGTTTGATAAGTCATTGGTTTTGGTTGAAATGAAGTTTGAGAAGAAAAATTTGGTGTCTTATTAGGAGGTTTTGCTGAATTTGATTGGGGATGATTATATTTTTGTAAATAGCGAATATTATTATCTTCAATTATATATTTTTGTGCTTCAGCTAAATTAGTTGGTTTCATAGCCCTAATCATCGAACTTTGTGGTTCTTTTAGTCCTACTAATAAAGTATGCAATGCATGAGCATCGTATAAAGCTTTCTTACTAGTTACTATAACTTCATTATTTTCGTGTATATTAATATAATTATGTAATAAATTTAAAGTTGAAAGAACCCTTGCATAAAACTGCAAAGAATTTTCATTTGCATTCTGCCTTAATGCACTCATATCTGCTAACAAACTACTTTCATTTCTTTGGTCGCCAAAATGAGTAATTAACAACCCTTTAATAACATTCCAATCATTGGATCCGCTAAGATTAAAAACTTCTTCTGCAGAGCCAGATAGTTTTGATAATATACTATTAACTAAAAGTTTATTTTGTGTACAACCCGCATTTTCATGATTCCAAAATTCATTTAACAAATCAGTAGCGGTAGAAATATATCTATATAATCTAGTCGGATTTCCATCAAAAGTGGGTACCGTTTGCAAAAATTTTATATCAAAAACTGGAGGATTTGGCATGGTTCTAGGTGAAGATGCAAAAATATTATTTAATTCTATATTTATTTCGTTAATTCTATTTTGTTCTAACGTTAAACGTTCTAAAGATTCTACTAATTGATTTGTACTATCCAAATTATTTTCACTGAAGGAAATGTTGGGATAGGAGTCTGACATAAAAAATATAGGAAATTACAATGAGTAACTTACCATTGGAAACTTGTCTTCATGGCACTAGATCGATTCTGGATACCACTTGATATTTTCAATTATTTCTTCTTTATTTCGTTTTTCTTGTTAGGTTATTCCCGATAAAGAGTAAACTCACGATTTTCTGCGATAGAAACCTTCGAGGAATGATCCTACTGACTGCGCCACTTACTTTTTTCGGATTAACGAAAACGTTTTTAAAAATTTTTATTTTATTTTAAATACAACTTTATAGTGTAGAATCTAACATCAGACTAACTATTTTAAAATGATATAAAGTTTAAAGTAAATTTTACAGTATCAGCTAAATATAATATTCATCATTAATTTATTTTATAGTAAGGTAGAATGGGTCACATAACTCGGGATAGAGTTGAGGGCACAGCACCCAGATCTATTTTAAATGCTAACCACCGGTGATCTGACATTGATACTTTGCCAGAGCCTGCCAGCATCGGATTTGTTTTGATATTTCAGTTCTACACAACGTTATATTTACTATGGTTTGACTTCGACAGTTTACAAAGGTGGGAGTGGTACCCCTGTTCATAATGCAGAGGTAATTCCCTATTATATAGTGATAAAGTGACTTACCTCTGGCGTTTATGTCCTTACTGCCCCAGTTGACGTGATGCCCATTGGAGTTGCAGCCGATTATAAACTCCAATTTCTGGTGCTGGCAGTACTTCACCAGTTCCTCCAGTTCCCTGCTAGGTGGTAATGCAGCTGCATCAGAGGGGAGGTAGACTGATGCTAGGACTACGGTATTTGGTTGTCCGTCGCACCTAGCATATTCCATCCGTACTGCAGTCAAGTCTGAGCAGGAGAGATGTGGCAGAGGATGAACTTTAATGTGCCTAGGTACGTATATGGCAGTCCTTAGCTGGTCATTGCTGGAAAAGTAAAAAACGATCCAGTTAAAGTACTTAAACCAATGATTCTGGTTTTCCTTATTCAGGGTTCTTGGATTAATGCAAGGTAGCAGCTGATGGTTGCCATGGCCACTCTGCTGTGCTGGAGGTTACACTAAATAAATGAAGTCGTGTCGGCTCCTCCTCTACGATCCAATTTTTATTTTATTAATATTATTATTAATTTATTTATTTATTCGGTCAGGGGGACCGTTTCTGAGGACCCGCCGGTCTGCATCTTTTTATTGAATATAGGTTAAATTTTATAGATGCCTCTGTATAATAATTAATTTAAGTTATTTTGAAATATGGCAACATGTTACGGGTTAGTTGCCATCTGTCATATTATTATTAATGTTGTATTGACAATTGTGTTTTTACTGTGTCTAATAAAAATATTATTAAAAGAAATCTTCATCTCCATGGAAATCTTATTCAATTTCATTGCAAATACCCAATACTCGATTAGGTTATGGGCCCAGGAAATATTAATTAGTTGCGAAATTCAATAAAGAGCACGATAATTAAAATAAAATTTGCGGCACGTGGAAACCCCCAATTAACCTCTCACTATGGAAGTCGCAAATTCGATGAAAGTGCAAAAGTTCGACGGCAGAAACTTTAAGCAATGGAAGTTAAATTAAATGCGCCTTACGAGCAAAGAGTTTGGACGTGGATAACCTGAAACCTACTAATATTGCAAAACAAGTTGAATGGAATGTCTATGTTCATTTTGACATCTTCAATGGATATTGACCAAATTTCTCTGATAAAAACATGCGAAACGGTAAAAGAAGTAATAAACAAATTAGAAGCTATTTACGAACACAAATCTTGATTCAACAAAATGATAGTGCATGAACAGTTCTATCAGTATACATATTGTTCAGATGACAAAATGGAGCATCACGTCTCAAAAGTTGAGGGTTTGGCTAAACAACTCAGAGGATGTGGTGAAAAGTTGAGTGACACAGCAATGATGACCAAAATATTAAGCACACTGCCACCTGCATATCGTTCTCTACGGCAAGTATGGTTGTCACTAGATGCAAGTTATCTGACTATTCAAATTTAATGTCACGTTTAATTGATGAAGAAGCAAGTCTAATAAATGATACCAATAGTGAGTCAGCATGTTAAAGAAAAACTCCAAACAAATCAGACACAATGCAAAGTCAAGAAGCAATTTCACAGACAATGCAAGTAATCAAAGTTATAAATTTGTGTGCTACAAATGTAACAAAAGAGGTCACTTTGTAAGGGAAAGCAGAGCACTCAAGAAATCTGTTTATAAGAAACAAGAGCAGCGAAATATGTAAGCATTTAGTGCAGAAAAATATTCATTACCTGCGAGTGACGATGATGTGTAATATATTGAATAGCGGACCATCAATGCACATGACATACCTACAGGCGAGAATTCTTTTGTAAATTTATTAAATATCACAGCCATAATAATAGTGACAGAACTGTTAAATTAGGGAATAAGCAAAATTTTAAAGTTTGTGGAGAAGGATCAATATTAATTAAAAGGAAAATCATTGGCCAGTGGGAGGAGAGCATATTGGAGAATGTAATTTATGTACCTGAAATGCAAAGGAACCTATTTTCTGAGGGCGCGGCAACCAGAAGAGGTTATATGATTGTGAAAAATAATGAAAGTGCCTTAATGAAGAACAATTTAGTAGTTATGCATGCACATTTAAAAGACAACAATTTATATGAATTAGATATTAAAACATATATTTAAGAAAGTTGTAATATTGTTTGACTTGGTATCACTACAGACCGTCGCGTTACTGACCGCGAGGGGCAACAGTTGCGTTACTGACCGCGTCCCTTTTTGACCCTTGTTTATTGTACTTATGAGTTGCATTACTGACCGTCGTTTTTTGTATTGTTATGAAATTTATTTTGATAACACTGTTTCTAAGTATTTGATTTAAAAATTTAATTTGTGAAAGGTTGGTAGGAGTGAAAAGGTTTTATTGTTATGTATTTTTTAGTTTCTTTGAAATGAATTGGAATTTCAATAAAAATGTATAAAAAAGTAATTAATAATAATTTATTAAGAAAATATAATTTTAATAAGATGAATTCAGACCCAGAGCCGGAGTAAAAATAAAATTAGTTAAAATATGAATTGCATTATATAAGATAGGATTTTATTAATATATTTAAACAAGCAATTCTTGTAATTGGAATCTCGGAATCGGCTCCAACGATTTTCATGAAATTTAGTATACAGGCGGTTTCGGGGGCGATAAATCGATCTAGCTAGGAATCATTTTATTCATGTTTTATCCAAAAAATGAAAAATATGATTCTTCCTGACATTTATTGCACGTGTTCACTTAAAAATGCCTAAACGATCTTGAAAAAAAAACGCTTATAAACAATCTAACTTCACGAAGCCGCAACTCGTCTCAAGAACACCTAGAAGAGCATCGTCATCAAACTGATGAGGATTCTCAAACTTCTCACAGTGAAGACTCATTTCAAAGATACACCGTCATGAAAATAATCAGGTTTCTGCTCGTCCCACACGTAGTGCTAAAGTACTATGCTTGCAAAATTTGACTGACATTACACGAGCAAAGCTCGGTCATCCAGTTACTAATTGATAATTGAACTAAAATATACAAACATTTATAAATCAACCAAATGTGACAACTTCTCTAGTGCAACGCCACCTTGTTTCGTGTTAAGCAAATCACTTATAGTTTTTTTAATTGCCCTGTCTGTATATATCGATGAGCCCGTTTTTTAAAATAAATGTTCATTTCTATTCTCTGTTGAATAACATCGTAATGCATGGAATCATGTTGGAGAGATTTTATAAGTTCGACAATATTAGGTTTCGACGTCATCCTATGATGTTCGCCAACACAAAACCATATACTTCCAATGAAACTATTTTCTAACCACTGCTCCACGAAATAGTCAATTGTACAATGTAACTTTTACATTATTGGATGAACAAATAGTGGTCCCAAGAAATGCTGTGCCAGACATTTTAAAACAGATACATAATGATAGTTCTGGAGGACATCTGGGTATCACGAAAACGCTGCAAAAGGTCCGAGATAGATTTTAATGGATAAACTGCACTAATGATGTTAAAGATTGGTGCCGAAAATGTACCACATGTGCTGCCAGTAACGGTCCGCATCGAAAACCGAAGGCGGAAATGCAGCAATACCTGGTCGGAAGTCGTTTTGAAAGAATCGCAGTAGATGTATTGGGGCCGCTTCCACAAAGCGATGTAGGAAATAAGTACATCTTTGTTGTAATGGACTACTTCACTAAATGAATTGAAGCCTACGCAGTTTCCAATCAGGAAGCCATCACTTTGGCAGGTATATTAGTTGAAGAATTCATAAGCCGTTTTGGAGTACCACTAAAATTTCATTCAGACCAAGGGAGAAATTTTGAGAGAAAGCTGTTTCAAGAAGTTTGCCAAAGATTAGGCATCCACAAAACGAGAACCACAGCGATGCACCCTCAGTCTGATGGAATGGTGGAACGAATGAATCGGACCATAACCAACTACCTGTCAAAAGTGGTTTCAGAGTGTCAGAGGGATTGGGATCGACATATTCCGCTATTTCTAATGGCCATTCGATCGTCCATTAACAAATCAACAGGTCAAACGCCTGCGAAGGTCCTGTTCGGTAGAGAAATGAGGCTACCATGTGACTTGGTGTTTGGCTGTAAACCTGGTGAAGCGGCCCGTGAAGAATATGTCACCAATCTTCAAAATCAAATGGAGAATATTCACAACTTGGTACGTGGGAAACTTAAATTATCTAGTGATCGGATGAAGAGGTACCATGACACGCGGACAATGGAAAAGAGTTACCAAGTGGGGGATTTAGTCTGGCTCTATAACCCCCGTCGGCGACTATTTTCAGGTTATTTGTTCCAGAATGTTCTCTCTCTTTCTAGTATATAATTAAGTTCCATTTATGTTTCGCGTTCATTCCAGAATGTTCTTTTGTTTTATATAAGGGGGGGATGTATAGATAGTTAAGGGGCGTTTAAATAATAGTTCATTGTATTATCAGTTTAAACGTTTATCTTTACAATTTTGTGAATAAATTGTGTTAAAGTCCCCATAAGTGTTTCAGTATGTTTCCTTAATTTTATTTGGCAGTAGTGCGTATATCGCTGGTCTTTCCTCTTCACTACTTCTTAAATTTACATGTATGGTGTATTGGCTATGCGCACGACACTAGAGGCTTCTTGCGGCCAAATCACAAAGCTCAACTGCAGGACCGCTAACGCAGGGTTTAAATAGAAATAAAAATTAAAATACAATTTAATTAAATTTTTAAAATATTTCATAGTATTTTTAAATATTTTTCTGACCATCTTCGTATATTATTTCACTACGGGGTAAAAAAGTAAGCATATACAATGTAATTAGATTAGTTAATCCCTTAAAATTATTAGAATGTAAGGTTATACACAGTATACCTAAAATACTCAACATTTATTTAAATGCTTTTTATGTCTGTTCGAACAGATATATCTCTAAAAGTTTTTTCAATTGTAACATACTTTTCATTTATAAACCTATTTCAAGTTTTTATAACACTTTTTATGGAACCACTATATTAGTTCGAGTCTGGAGATCACACTTTTCACTTTCAATTTCAAGAGATTTACAAATACAGCAAAAAGAAGATTCTCTAAAAAACATCTGATTTTCGTTGTTTTCATCGATTATGTATATAAGCTTAAGAAGCTTTTTCTAAACAAGAACTTGTGCTTCTTTCATAATATTCTTCGTTGTCAATGAATTCATCGTTAGTTACTTTGCAATAAGGGTCCCCTTAGTATTAGTAGATTGTTCTGTAGAAGAAACCTAAGTACTTGTTGACTGGTATGAATCTATGCAACGCTTCAAATAACAATTATACCAGCAATAAAATATTTTTTATATTACTAATTTAATAATAAAAGCATTACCATCAATATGTAGAAACTTTGTACCTGTTGAGAACTTGAATAGAAATTGCTGTGTGACACAATAACTGTTTTGAAAAAATTGTTAGCACATAGGCTGGACTATTTGGTAGAACAGATTTTTTGTTTCCAATAAAATGATCGCTACAAATTATATAGCGGGGTGTTGGTGACCAAGAAGATTTCTCAACACTAAAAGAATATTTTAGCATTTATTTTTACTACATTTATCCACATGTTTGTTGTATAATTCATTCTGATATCACCTGTATAAAAATATACATATTTAGGTATATATAAAGGTTATACTTACTTTTGTATTTTTACTTCAGATAGCTATTTTTGACGTTCTTCTGGTCTTTTATTTTCGCAGGGAATGTAAAAAATGTGCTTTTAGTATTTTTACAGTTATTTGGGCAAAAAGGAATGCAACAAACACTATGACCCATATTTTTTAATAAAAACACATACAATCATATGTAAATTGGTCCTGCAGTTGAACTTCGCGTTAGATCCGCCGCGAGCGCTAAGATCAGGCGACGTTGGTCACGTGGTTACGTGCACATAGCGAATAGCTGATCAAATAACTTACTACAGCACTTGAATGTTTCATTACCTAAAATGGTTTTAAATTAAAATTTGGAAGGCTGTGTGCACAGTTTATAGTCCAAGTAGGTAAAAAAACAGTTTGTATTCCTTGTGCAAAAATTTTTTATTCAAAACAAGCAGAGCGCTTTCGACATAATGTCATCATCAGTGCTTCACTGAAAAGTATGGTTGAATGATAACGAATAAAGCAAATTAAGAAAAATTACAGACTTGTCAGTTAACAACGGCAATCCATGTATAAAAACTTTGGTTAAGTTCACAAAATTTAAAATCCATAAGATTAAGATAAATTTTCACGTTCCACATTAAACAATAATGTCACAAACATATAAAATTATTGATTATATCATGTAAAATCAACGATGTACAAAGATACAAATTAAAATTTTTTTTTAAAAAATTTTAAAGTCACATTTTTAAAAATATTCAATTAAATGAAGTGACCTTCTAAAGTAAGAAATGACATTACTGACAAGTGACATGAACAAACATTGACAGAGCTGCGTTCCGCTATTTAAAATTAAATAATTTATTAAGAAATAAAGTTTAAGAAATTTTGAAAATTTGAAATCACTCAATTAGGATAACGGATGTGAAATTCAAGCACAAGTAGGTCAAAAGGAGGGACACCCCACGGAAGGTGCAGTATAGCCCACTTACCAGTACTTTAAAAGTAACTGATAGTCCCGAAGGTGAGCTCCTACTACACCCCCCCTGAGGGCTCCCACCCTCATGGAAAGAAATAAACAAAGACAATACATAAAAATTAGGTTCGAAACCTAGACTAAGAGGTCAATGTTCACACACCAAGCATCTAATGGTTGCCCATCGTCCCTAAGGATACTCTGGTGTATAAACCTCAACGCCCTTAAGACGAGAGAGGTGAGTTGGAAAACCCCTCGGCCAGATCGTCAGACTGGTCAAACCCCGTGTATCATCATAGAAGGCTCCATAAGAAGTCTGTGAAGGGGCGTGTAAGCCCTACCTAAATCTGTTTGAATATTAAGACAGTTAGAGTTGTTAAGTAACTCAAAATTAATTTCGATGTCTTCGAGAAAGTCAAGTAAAGTAATATTTTTAGAGGTAACAGCTTTCAAAAGAACAGAGTTTGTACCTGGATCAAAATTATGGTTATTAAATTTAATATGGTGGCCAAATGCTGATTTATCAGGGCGTTTGAGGTGCTCACCTATACGGACTCAATCACTAGCTAATAATATCTCTAAAATCCTCTATAATCAACTTGACAACATTAAAATTTCATTTAAATCCACCTATAACTTAAGAAATTTACTTGTTAATTCTAAAGACAAAATTGATAAATTAGCCAAAAGTGGTGTATACAAATTGAGTTGCAGCGATTGTGATGCTACATACATTGGTAGGACTTGTAGAGCTCTGGGAGTCCGTATAGGTGAGCACCTCAAACGCCCTGATAAATCAGCATTTGGCCACCATATTAAATTTAATAACCATAATTTTGATCCAGGTACAAACTCTGTTCTTTTGAAAGCTGTTACCTCTAAAAATATTACTTTACTTGACTTTCTCGAAGACATCGAAATTAATTTTGAGTTACTTAACAACTCTAACTGTCTTAATATTCAAACAGATTTAGGTAGGGCTTACACGCCCCTTCACAGACTTCTTATGGAGCCTTCTATGATGATACACGGGGTTTGACCAGTCTGAGGATCTGGCCGAGGGGTTTTCCAACTCACCTCTCTCGTCTTAAGGGCGTTGAGGTTTATACACCAGAGTATCCTTAGGGACGATGGGCAACCATTAGATGCTTGGTGTGTGAACATTGACCTCTTAGTCTAGGTTTTGAACCTAATTTTTATGTATTTTCTTTGTTTATTTCTTTCCATGAGGGTGGGATCCCTCAGGGGGGGGTGTAGTAGGAGCTCACCTTCGGGACTATCAGTTACTTTTAAAGTACTGGTAAGTGGGCTATACTGCACCTTCCGTGGGGTGTCCCTCCTTTTGACCTACTTGTGCTTGAATTTCACATCCGTTATCCTAATTGAGTGATTTCAAATTTTCAAAATTTCTTAAACTTTATTTCTTAATAAATTATTTAATTTTAAATAGCGGAACGCAGCTCTGTCAACGTTTGTTCATGTCACTTGTCAGTAATGTCATTTCTTACTTTAGAAGGTCACTTCATTTAATTGAATATTTTTAAAAATGTGACTTTAAAATTTTTTAATTTGTATCTTTGTACATCGTTTATTTTACATGATATAATCAATAATTTTATATGTTTGTGACATTATTGTTTAATGTGGAACGTGAAAATTTATCTTAATCTTATGGATTTTAAATTTTGTGAACTTAACCAAAGTTTTTATGAATGGATTGCCGTTGTTACTGACAAGTATGTAATTTTTCTTAATTTGCTTTATTCGTTATCATTCAACCATACTTTTCAGTGAAGCACTGATGATGACATTATGTCGAAAGCGCTCTGCTTGTTTTGAATAAAAAATTTTTGCACAAGGAATACAAACTGTTTTTTTACCTACTTAAAATGGTTTTGTTTATTTAAATGCTTTCTATTGCCATTTTGCTAGCGAATCCAAGAATTCTATCTTTTTGACCGTCATCAAATAAAAGAAAACGCCTTCCATTTTGAAGAAAAATATCTGGAACCGTAAATTCTTCGCGGGTAGTTGGACAGATAGAAACTCCCATTGCGCTGTTCCTTTGTCTGTATTAAGAAGATTTAATGCTTTCAAAGTCAGGAATCATTGTTACAAAGTCTTATCCCGCATCTTTAATTTGGTGAAACTCCTGTTCAAAAAAATTTTCAACTGATGTCAATTCTTCTCTGGCTCTTTTTTTGCTTATGTAGATTCGTTCCCTTACATCATTACGGGTTACAGTTATGTTTCCCACTATAAATTACCGCATTGTCTTCGTTAGTGGTAATGCTTTCACTACATTCTCCATCACAGGAACTTTTTTAACACACCTCCAGTTCTTCGTATCGTTTTTGTTGGATCTTTTCAAGCAGTATTTGTGACCACCATGTAAAATTTGTTGTTTAAGCTTTCCGCTTTCAAGTATCTTAACGATCTCCATTTTTCAGAACTTATACCACAACAAACAATGTTTCTGTTTAAAATAACACTTAGTTTTCAGAAGATGAAATAGAAATGGTTGAAGTATTATTATACATTTCTATTTATACACTCTAGTGATAATGCTCTAATTGCAATTGGGCATTTCCAAAATAAGATTCTTATGTATTGTTCAGTTGAGTATATTTGGACATGGTTTCTTCAGTTGATAATGGTTATTACTTCGATAATCCTCACAAACAACAAGTACTTACTAGTTCTTGTTTGTGAGGATTATTGGAATAATCAATAATAAATGAGATTTAAAAGAGTTTATATTTGAAAAATTCTCAATATAAATCATTTTATATTTTGACTGAACCCCGTACTTCTGAAAAACAAAATTTACTTAATTGCATATTTTATTATAGTTTAAGCGCAATTCAACCTTTTATTTTGAAACCCTGTAGTGGATTAGCGCAATTCCTATACCCGTTTAATTTTATGTCCTTAATCCTTAATTCAAAGCATCATTGGAAGCTATTCGGCGGTCAGTAATGCAACTCATTTTGACCTGTCTACCTGAAATTATAAGTCGCGGTGAGTGGTGCATTTGTTTCAGGTAAAATTTTAAGGCGGTCAGTAATGCGACGGTCTGTAATGGGACTACACCATATTGTTTAATCTGATATTAAAGTGTGGCATCAACGTCTAGGACACCTTAATGTCAAAGAACTTCAGAATATAAGCAAAAATGGAACAATTCCAGTAACGTTGACAGGTAATGATAATTTCATTTGTGAGGCTTGTCAATATGGCAAGCAAGCAAGATTGCCATTCCTCAAATCAACAACAGGTCCAACTCAGGCTGGTAAAATAGTCCACAGTGACGTTTGTGGACCCATCAAAGAGCCATCTGTCATATTATTAAACATTTGTGTTTTTACTGTGTCTAATAAAAATATTATTAAAAGAAATTTTATTCAGTTTCATTGTAAATACCCAATACTGGATTAATAACCTAATCGAGTATTGGGTATTTGCAGTGAAATTGAATAAGATTTTTTTCAATAATAATTTTTATTAGACAAAGTAAGAACACAATTGTCAATACAACATTAATAATATGACAGATGGCAACTAACCCGTAACATTTTGCCATATTTCGAACTAACTTAAATTAATTATTCAGAGACACCTATAATTTACCTATATTCATTACTCCCACTTAAATTTAAAAGGTGTTTATCTAAAATGAAAGTATTATAAAACTTGCGATTTGATTTTAAAACATGAACACTAAAAAGATTATAAAACTTACACTTTCATGACACTATCTCTTAAAAAAGTCAACTTAAATAGTGCTAAGGCTTTTCTAAGAAAATCAGCTAATTGACATGAGCTTTCAACATATTTAATATTAATTATTTTATCTTCAACATTTTCCCGAATAAAATGATACCTTATGTCAATGTGCTTACTTCTCTTATGAAATACTGGGTTATGTATCAATTTGATTGCACTTTGATTATCAATGTTCAATGTCACAGAGTTTTGTTGTTCGCCTATATCTAGTAAGAATTGTTTAAGCCACAATATTTCTTTTGTTGCCTCACTCACAGCCATATACTCAGACTCTGTCGTTGACAATGCTATTGTATTTTGCTTATGACTTGCCCAAGTGACTGGTCCACCATTCATTAGGAATATGTATTTAGCTATAGAAGAGGAGCTAAGATATCATGAAAACAACAATACATGGACAATAACTGAAAGAACAGGTAAAAAGCCTATTACATGCAAATGGGTATTCTGCATTAAGAAAAATAAAGAAGGAGAAATTGAACGGTACAAAGCTCGTCTCTGTGCCCGAGGAAGATTTAGACGCTCAGCCTCACTGGTGTTGTTTTTTGTTGTTTTTGTTTGGTTTCCATGTTGGTCCCACAAGTAGCAAGGCAAAGGAAGATCACCACCTGACAGAGCCTCGAATGCCAGAGGGAAGGCTAAATACGAGAGGGTGCCACCCTGTGCCCTCAGGGGAACGTTCGCAACCACATTCCAACCAGTGGCCTTTTAGCCTTTGGCACGTTACCTTACACCTTAGCATGGGTTTAGCTGGCTTGCGGCGACGGCTTTCGCAAAAGATTTTGGGGGTTTTTAGGTTCCCTCACCCTACTTATAACCGTAACTGATCAACCCTGACCACCTCCTATCCGCCACCTGGAGACGCGCCTGGTAGGTAGCTCAACCTCCCTTTAAACAAATAAAGGGTGCCAGGCATTTATATTCATATAATATATGTATAGTTATTTATTTAAACTTATAGTTAGTAGTTAAAACAAAGCATCAAACTTTCCAACGACTTGTAGTTTTACGTAAACCTTTGTTTCTACATGTCGTAATTAATTAATTAAATATTGCAGTTAATTTGGTTAGAACTGGCTGCTGATAAACATTATTATAAAAGCAAACCTTTGTTAAAGCAATAAGTTAGGGTAGTCAACAAAATAAATTAATCGTTTTTGTTTTAGCACTAGGTCTATTTTCTCCAAGGGTGGATAAAACGGGATGTGTTATATGAAATTTTTAGCTACTCTTTAAAACACAATTAAAAAAATTTAATATTATATGTTTACTAGAGAGTGACTTAAGGTTAAACCTCTTGAACTAATATTAGTAGTACCAAGGGATCTCCATTCATTTTCTCATACAAGTTTAGAACAAGAGCTTGGCTTGACTTAGTATATTAGCGATTCTCTTGACAGTGGTGCTCAAATCGACGTTATTTACACCGACATTTTTAAGGCGTTTAACAGGCTTGACCTACACATCTAAATAAAGAAAATGGCTACTTCTGAATTTTTTATTCAAATATTAAAGCTAATTGAGTCTTACTTATCGGATCGCTTGCAGTATGTCTCTTATAAGGGATATGTGTCGCGTGATCTGTCCGTTTCCTCAGAAGTACCTCAGGGCTGGGTTGTTGGCCAGCTCATATTCAATATGTTTATTAATGATTTTATTTTTAACTTAAAATCTCCATGTCTGTTGTACGCCGATGATCTTAAAATCTTCACAACAATCAAAAATAACAACGATGTAGCTGTTCTGCAGGGTCATCTCAGGAGGCTGAATAAGTGGTGCATTAATGTTGAATACCAGGAAGTGTTTTGCTGTTTCTTATCGTAGGAACTGTAAGCAGTTAGTAAATGTATATAGTTTAGGCGTAAAAAGGTGACTTTGTAGTGGATCTCAGTGTTACTTTTGACGCTAAACTGACTTTTAATCAGCGTACATCTATTGTCACAGCTTGTGCACTTAAATAATTTAGATATATTACAAGAAACTCCAAGGAGTTTAGTGATGTTAAAACTTCAAACTGTTGTTTAATTAAACGTATTATTACAGAAAACTGTATCATTGTCATATTTAATAAAGCGCGTTTGTCAATAGATGGCAAAAAATAATATAATATCATTCTAACGCTTTACAAGTTTTTGAAAAAACATTTTCAAAGACAATGACCGTTCAACTAAGAAGAAACAACTACCTCCTGGGCTATATGCCCCAACGGATATTGGATTATACTTCAAAGTCAAACGGGGTTGGAATATCCACAAGATAACTTAAACCAACCATTCTAGTTTGCAGTTAGAAGGGACAACATAACTTATAGACCGGTTTCGGTGTATTCACGAGCAAAGCGAGTGCTATATATCGCGTAAGTGCGCAAAAAGCACTTCACGCACAGTTTCATACAATATTTTATCTACGATAATCAATAAAAAATAATTACAAGAAAGCAATTTATTTTCAATTCATTTACAAGATACTAACAAAACTAATGCTCTCATAGCAACACCATGGCAACGCGAATGCTAAGGATATTTGATTATATGACGGTGTGTCAGAAACAGTGCGAAAAAGTAAATCCCATTTAAAATACATTGTTACTTCACGCACACTTTTAATCCTTCACGCACTGCTGTCTATAATGACAGTTTTCACGAATTAAAAATTGATACATATTATGAGGTAGAGTAGGTAAAATACTTTTTATTAATACCCCAATCTGAAGCAATAGACTCATCCATTTCCAAGCTACTTAATGTTAGAATTCGTCGAAATAAATTTGATAAAATAAAATGTACTTAATATGAAATTTTATATTCTAGAAAATTATCCACTTTAAACGCAAAAAAAAGATCTGTCGAACACAATCTGATACGTCACTATAATACAAAAAGATTAGATTGGACTGATTTTTGTATATCTATATCTTTTCAATTTACTGAATCTTTAAATGGTAGGTACTCAAAGGATTTATTTTTGGTCCTCCGTCCAGAAACAATACTATTAATTACTTCAAAATCGTCCGGAAAATGGCATTTTCAGGCCTAGGCCGGCAAAGTAGCTTTTAGATTATCTAAAGAGATGGCGCTATGAGTTTAAATTTTCAGTCATCAAAAATACATAATGAATAATACAAATTTTAATTAAATTTATTTAAAAACAGCGTATAATATACTAAACTTACATATAACTTTTTCTAAAGATAAGCAGGATTTTAATTTACATTTAATTTCTCTCACAACTTGTATTATAAAATTTGACATTCATGTCAATTTATGAAAAAAGTTCATTGTTTCATCTTTATATAAACATCTAATCTTGTATGTGACAAAGTAAAAAGTTTTTGAACTTGTTGTGTTTGCAACATATGTTAATTAAAACACTAATAACTACTAAACACGTATATTAAGTATCAAACAAGTAATTATACAACTATAAATACTATAATATTAACATCACGTCATACCAGCTGACCCTGACAGTCTTCTGTCGGCTGTCTTCTGGTCACTGGTCTTAGTATAGGTAGCACAAACGGTCAACTGTTAAACATAACAGAACTTTTGAAAATATTAAAAATTAGTCGGACCAAAAAATAGTGTGTGTTACACGTCCGGAAAATATTTTGCAAGTGCTCGTATTGTTTCGCCTCGGTGCTACGCACCTCGGCTACACAACTTTCCTCGCTCTTGCAAAATGTCATTTTCCGTCCTTGTGTCACGAATAACTATTTTATAAACAATAACATGTGGTAAATATTTGATCTTTGTTTTACTTAAAAAAAAATGATGCTCTTTTAAAAGACGTAAAAATAATGACGTAATGTTAAAAATCCATCGTCCCAACTGTATAAATGTTTTTTATAAGCCCACGGTACTTGAAATAAAAAATATTATTAAAAAAATGTGTTTAGATAAAAAATAAAACTTTCAAAATAAACAAAACTTCAATTTTTTTCTTTTAAAGAATTTAATAATGCAAAAATATATGAATAGTTGTATTAAAAATTAATAATAATAAAAACGTCACAAATAACTAAAAAAAATTTAAAATTTTAAATTTTTGTGTAAAATGATAAAAAATATCTTTAAAAATACACAATTTTTAAACAAAATAGTTTATACGAAAAGTCTAAAATCGTGTGTAAAAGTCAACAATAAAATTATATGCAGGGTGTTTCAATAAAAGCAATTTTAATTTGTACGCAACTTATGCACCACCCTGTTCCTGTATATCGAGGAATACATTGTAAAACCACATTCGTATGAAACAATTGTTTTTTAATTTTACATAATAAGTATGTTTACTATTATTCCATTTAATTAGACCATACTGTATAGGTTGTTTCTCGGCTAACAGGTTTTTGCTTGTAAATTCTGGATTTTTTGTTAGTTTCTGAATTCCAAATATACAGCTTGTCCCAGGATTTAGTTGATGAGAAGAAAAAAATTTGTATTTAATAAATTTGATCAATGACGAAAATCCTGACATAATAATAATAAACGAAACGAAACTTAAACCTAAGCACTATTTCAATATAAAACATTATAACATTTTTAGAAAGGATATAGACAACGGTGCCGCGGGAATTGCAACACTAATAAAGAAACCTTTGAATTGCGATGAAATTAATTTTGATAGTAGATGGCAATCTAATAAATTTAGATACCTAATAATTAAGATAGGCGAATTATCCATAGTCAATATATATTCTAATCCGGTAAACAGGCTTGCTCCGAGATTTTTCTCAAAATTATGCAGTACCCTAATTAAACCATGGATCATCATGGGGGATTTAAATGCCCACCATCAGGCTTGGGGTAGTGAAGTTAACAACAGCAATGGGAGAATCCTAATGGATATTATGGATGAACACGAGCTAATTTTCATTAATGACGGTAGTCCGACCCGTATACCAATTCCAGGCCAAAGACCAAGCCCAGTGGATATGACAATTACGCCAATCAATATTGCCCTACAGGTTGAATGGAAAGTACTTCAAGATAACGGTTTTAGTGACCATTACCCCACCCAGGTCATCCTGCAAACTCGCAACCCAAATGTAAGATATAGTAGATATGAAGTAAACTATAGAATTAATTGGATATACGACAAAGCCAATTGGGATCTCTTCGAAGAACATATTAACACATCACTCTATAATGTAAATTGTAATTATGAGATATGGGAGAAGGTAATCACAGAGGCTGCTAAGTTACACATACCAACTAAAATAATAAATATGTCAACGAATAGAAATGGTAAAATAAAAAACATTTGGTGGGATGAGGAATGTAACATTAAAAATATGGAAAGGAAAAAAAGCCTAAAACAGTTTAAAGATAATTTTAACATGGAAAATTTTTTGAAGTTAAAACAAACAATGGCTCAAACCAAAAGATTTTTAAAAAACAAAAAGAAAAGGAAATTCCAAGAATTCTGTGCGACCCTTAATAGAAAATCAGATATTAAATATATTTGGAATACAATTAAGAAATTTAAATCGATAGTTAACACATACTCTCCCAGTCCACTAGCTGATGAATATATAAGCAAAGAAATCCTAAATAACCTAGCGAAATGTAACATGGACCCAGAGCATCGTATAATGCCTGTGCAAAATACTTCTGTGGAATTTAATATCATGGAACTTAAAAATGCGCTATGGTCGGCAAAAAATAAAACTCCTGGCCTGGACAATATATCTAATAGATTATTACAAAAGATCCCTGCAATTGAACTTGACTTCCTGTTGCAATTATTCAATCTCTGTCTAAAAGGATCAAGTATTCCCAATTCCTGGAAAGAGTATATAATACTAGCCTTCCTTAAATCAAATAAAGACAAAAATATAACTAGTAACTATAGACCCATAGCTCTATCATCGTGTGTTGGAAAAATACTAGAAAAAATGATTAAGGAAAGATTAAACTGGCACATAGAAAATAAAGATTTACTACACAAGTATCAAATAGGTTTTAGAACAGGGATGGGTATAAATGATAATCTGTGTATTGTGCAATCCTATCTGCACCTTGCCTCATTACAAAACAAGATAGTTGGTGCTACCTTTTTAGATATTAAGGCTGCTTACGATAATGTTAACTTATATATTTTGTATAATAAACTATTACAAATAGGCATACCAACAGATTTAGTGAATTTTATATATCAATTTTTACAAGGAAGAAAGTTATACATCAAGGATACTTATGGCAAAATACATGGACCACAAATCGCCACTACAGGGCTCGCACAAGGATCACCCTTAAGTCCGATACTTTTCAATATATACATGAGATCTATTTACAAATGTGTTCAAGGGGATGGGCTATTATTATCATATGCTGATGACTTGGTGCTATTGTATAAAGATAGTAATCCGAATAACATTAAAATTAATCTAACTCTCGCACTAAACAGCATAAACGAATGGCTAGTTAAGCATGACATGGAATTATCCATTAATAAATGTAAATGTATCTGGTTTAAACCCGGTAAAGAATTATATAATCCACCGGATATTCTGATCAATAATCAGGAGATCCCAAATGTGAATGTTGTTAAATATTTAGGGACTACATTTACCTACAACTTGTCATGGAAATCCCACATTGATAATATAGTGGGAAAAGCGTCTAAAGGTATTAATATTATCAAATCAGTATGCAGAGTTTGGTGGGGTACAGATCCGAAAACATTACATACAATTTACACGGGAATAGTTCGATCGCACGTGATTTTGGCAGTATATTGATAATCCCTTCAAACAAAAGTGATCTTAAAAAGTTGGATAAAGTACAGTACCAAGCCCTGAGAGTAATCCTGGGCTGTATGAGATCAACACCCATTAATGCCCTATTAGGAGAATCTGGAGAAATGATGTTAGAATTCAGAAGAAGGTGGCTCGTCTTGAAATTTTTGTCAAAAATTGTCCGTAAGGGAGATCATCCAATACAGGAGATTTTAGAGAACACCATTACCTTGTACAACACAGGAAAAGTCACGAGAAAGGGCAAGAAAATGCCATTATTATGTGAAGGCCTAAAAAAATGGACACCATATAATAATATAATCTATAAAGCTAATAAATCTGCTTGCTACGAAAAAGATTACTTTTCTTTGATAAATCCAGTGAATCAATTAATCCTACCAATAAATAAAGATGGCATGGACCAACACAGTGTATTCATGGAACTAACAAATAACTTACAAGATAGTCTTTTTATTTATACTGATGCCTCAAAAACTAACTACAAAAATATTCCAAAAACTGGATATGGAATATTCATTCCGAAACTAAATATATCCTTTTCCAGTAATTTACCTGATAATATAAATATAACTAACGCTGAATTACTTGCCATTAATAAAGCAATCGACTTTGTTACAGAAAAAAACATGATCAAAACAATAATATTTACAGACTCAAGAAACGCCATTTGGCTCCTAACCAATACCAAAATCAAAAACATTTCTAATCATACGGTAGCTGAAATTAAAGAAAAAATATGGAAATTAGGTAGTAAAGGATTTAAAATACGTATAGCATGGATCCCGGGACATTCTAATATCACAGGCAATGAGAAGGCAGATCTATTGGCTAAAGTAGGGACAACCTTAAACATCCCAATGAACGTCAAAATTTGTAGTTCAGAAATTTTAGTTCAATTGAAATATCAAATCAACAAACTAAATACAACGATGTGGGCATCAATGAATAAGAATAACTGGTACAGTAAAATACAACCAAATCTTCCATCAATCCCCTGGTTTCAAAAGATCAATAAAATTAATAGACCTCATATAACTACGATCATTAGGATGAGAACTGGACACTGCCTCACCCGTAGTCACTTATACAGAATAAAAACAATAAACAATCCATATTGCGAATGTGGAAACATTGAAACTCTGGAACATATATTTTTCCAATGCCCAATAAACGAAATACCTAACTACGATTTATATAACAGCATTAAGGGGATAAGTAGACCTTTCAACATCATAACAGTTTTATCGAATATGACAACTGAAATAATACTACTTTTCAACAAATTTTTAGAATATAATCAAATCAAATTATAACACCAAAATCTCATTGTTTTAGATCCACACCTTTAACCTGGGATTCCTATACCGAGGTAGCATCCTCTGGGTTTGTGTAATGCTCTGCCGCTGCCCCAGAGCGAGAAAAGTTAATTCCTTTGTTGTGTTTGTCTTATAACTTCCCGCTAGTGCAAAGTTTAGATGTAAAATGTAAATAAGTACTTATGTGTGTATAGATATAACATTTAATTGAAAAAGTGAGGTTTAGTCGTCGTGTCAATCTCAGAATTCAAGGATATTGTAGATTGCAGCAGCAAGACACACTACAATATCAACAAATGTGCTGGCTAATGTACCTATGTACGTGCCAAAAAAAAAGTAGAAGAAGAAGACAAAACCAGAATCCTTCCTTTTACATGGTCGTCATCAAATCAACATGTATTAATTGATAAGTGAATTTGTCAAGTGTAACGCCATTTTGTGAGTTTGCATTTAATCTGACTCAATCGCGGTCAACCTAATGGGATTTTGAATGTAATCTCTTTTATAAATCTTAGCCTCATTTGTATAATATTCCTTTGGCAATATTTTTTTGGGTAGGACTTAAGATTTTTCCATTTTGTGGGATTTAATTTGGACGTTCACGTGAACAAAATCGCTGAAATTTCATTTAATGATTGGTGTGAAAGAAAGTACGGAAATTATCCACAAATATAGGGTGATAGTGGACTTAACATCGTCAGATTGATTATTTTAGCCCCTAATCACACTAAGGGTTTCGTTGGTCTGGCCCAGTAGTATTCTTTGGCCTGGTGCATTTTATTTTGGATCAACGCAGCTTCTTTGGCCTGGTGCAGTAGTATTCTTTGGCCTGATGCAGTAACATCTTTTGGATCGGCGCAGTCCCTTTTCTTCTGCTAGTGCAGCTTGGCTACTGCAGAAAGCCACTCACAGATAAGCCAAATTTAAAATTGTATTTATAGTTCTGTCATTACAGATGTACTGATTGTTATTTTTCTTTATGTAGCGGCAATTTTTTTTGTAATTATTTATAATAATTTGCGCTGGGTGATCACTCTTTGCTATATTTTGCCTATATTTTGTGCGGCATTGTTTTTTTTTATATATGTAAGAATATCTATTGTTGGGATTAGTTGTGACATTTATTTTGTGAATATAAGTGATAGATCTATTTTGGTGTCTTACTCAGCAGACCGCCTTACTCACCTTTACTGATAAATTTTATTATTTTAATTAAAATTCTTACTTTATTTATTTATCTCCATTGGGATAGGTCAGTGCCTGGACCAACAGGAGTTTCCGATTTGTACCGTCAAAATCGGTGGCGCGACTCACTTGTTCTTGTTACTTACCCTCTACGGCTGAGCTGGGCATAATTTGCCAGTAGAGAAGAAAACTTACCGATCTCAACTGGAGTTGGAAATTAAATTTATTTTTCTTGTATATTTTTCTAAATTGATTTTATAAAAGAACGTGGCAATATTTTAATGTAAAGTTATTTTAGTTTTGTTTTTCATCATTTCATTGATATATTTTAATAAATGTTGTTTTACTAATATTTCTTGTTTTCTTTAATAGCTGGCGCCATTATGGTTATAATCAATTTAAATAAAATTATTTGCATTTTATCAGTTTAAGGATAAATAGGTGTTGTATTTTAATAATTTTAAAATAGGCACTTTGTTCATCTGATTTGAATCTCGTAACTTTTCGTCTCATTTAACCACGTTGTATTTATAATTTTTAGGCGGGAAATTTAGAGACGAGGCTATGAAAATGATTTTATAACCGAATGCGGCAAAATGTAAAATTATTTAAAATCTACACATTTTGTGCGTTTGAATAATGCGACAACATTGCTTGACTCGGCTTCTACCGTAACGATACCTATAGGTATATTATGGCTCGGATCTGTATGAATCTACTCTGAGCTTAAGATTCACATGCATGGATGGGCAAATGACACTCATTATTTGCGAATTCAAAATATTTTTGTTTTATTTTTCATCCAAAACACATCATTACTTTGCGAATAAAATTGCAATTTAAACATGCTGTCAGCAGCTAAATGCATAAGATTTTTTTTGTATTTGTGCTGAGATCAGCCAGATCTATTGACTGATCCGAAAAACTGTTTAGAATCTATCTGCTCCCAATGCCAGCTTCAGAGTGCAAATCTTTAAAGTTTGTTAGCAATTTCTCTTGCAGATCATGCATGCTTTGTATTATGCAGAAAATTTAATCCCCTATCCTAAGCGATAGATAGAAATAATTAAAATATATGTTTTGTAGAGATGTTAACCTCAAATTAAGTTTTGCATGTAATGCTTGTACTTTGTCTTTCGTTCTTGTTACATTTTTTTCTCTACCCTGTTCAAATTATTTAGGTGCTTAAAAAGATATGCCTTTTTGAGACAAACATATACAGATATAGTTTTTAGTTCCAATACTCTTGTCAAAACCTTCCCTTTAGATAGTCACCTAACCTCTATGTGATAAAGAATAAAACGAGTACACATATATTTACAAATTATTCTAAATGGCCAGGTGTATAATTTCATTCAAAGATAACTTTTGTTTTTCGGCAACGACAAACAATTTAATTAACTGCCTGGTGCGGGATCGAACTTCGCTTGTATTATTTAGATACTCGATATTTTCGTTTTTACAAATATTTAAAAAAATTTACAGATAAATTATAATTCGAGATGTATTAGTCTGACTTCAAATTATAATGATTAAATACACAATAATAAGTTGTTAAACGAATTACATTATGTACATATTACTCAGCCATGCCAGCGACAACATAACTTGGTTTAACGATATGCGACATTTTAGGTCGCTAATAACTAGATACCATATAAAATAAACAAATAATTTTAATTAAGTTGTATGCAAATAAAAACATTAACACTTAAAACAACAACAACAATTAGGATAAACTCAGCTTGAGCTCAACTTTTTACACCACTCTGTTGATTAAATCATCACTATTTTATAACCCGAATTATAGTTTTTGCTAATAACAGTTTTAAAATATCGTTCAAAGAATTCCTAAGGTTTATTAGCTTCTTTTTAACGCTTCGTAGTAGGATGACGTAAAAGCTTTGACAGTTTAATATTCTTACGTAACAAAACATTATCACAAATCACACATTAAGGTTTATTAAGTAATTGTTGTCAAAGTATTTATTTAAACAGAAGACTCGGATGACGAATTAGTCTTTTGAAGGATTTAAACTATCTACTCTTAAGCAAATAACAGACGAAGCTGTAAAGCTTTCCTTTGCATTTGTAAATTATGTACAAATTTTGTATAGCTAGTCTTTTTAACTTTCACAAAGCTTACAAACACAGTTCTGTTTAAAAATTAAACAAACAAAAATAACATTAAGAAGAAATTAAATATTGTTAAACCTGGTAGGAATACAATCTATGAACTTTAAGATACCGAAGTGTGAAAAAACGATAAAACAAAGAAGTGCTGACTTTCTAGGTCCCAAACTGTACAATTTTATACCTACACAATTAAAAACCACCAATAAAATTAACACATTTAAATATAAACTTAAATTATGGATCAAAAATACAGATAGACATTTAATTGCGGATATAATAAATAATAAAACATAAACTAAATCTTTACTAAATCCTGATGGCTTTTTTTTTCCTGGATCGGACTTGTTTTTCTTAAGTTTCTTTTCTAGATATTGCCTCATTTTTTTAAGATAACTACTTGAAATTATTGCTGTCGTTTTTTTTATTATGTTGTAATATGTATTTTATAATTTAATAATTTATATTTAATTGTACATCGTCCTTAGTTATATTGTAAACATCACAAACAAGCTGTGTTCACAACAGCTTCTGTGATTTTTCCATGTTTATTTAATGTATACTACTCTGTATTTGTTAATTGAATTGCATTAATGATAACATGAATAAACATTATTATTATTATTATTATCTATAATCGCCACGGATAAACCTAGGTTAATTACTAAATTGACGTGTTTAATCATACATTTATTTTACTATAGGTATTACTGATTCAGTTACTACTAAAAATGAATTATATAATTTTTTTTGTTTATTTACTGACACTTAACTTACCATTATTTTGTCAGTTTTATTAGATTTTCGATTAAAGTTGTAAATAGAAAGTTTGTTGATATTAAAGTGCTTCGAAACTGATAAAATCAGTCTGCCTGCGTACTTATTTCGTAGATGTGTTGAAGAACACTTCTATACTATTGAATTCAACTTATTTAATTAATACCTACTCATGCTTTTTTCAAACACAACTATTATTCTTCTTGCTTGTAATTTATTTTTACAAAGATTATCTAATAATCAAAATACACAACACTCTTGGACAGGAAACCAAAATTTGACTAATAATGGAGAAATTGTTAGTAATAATTCAGAACCTGATATTATTTTTTCCTCTTTATATTATATAGAAAAACTAACTCCAAAATTGTTAAACATTTTTAAAAAAGAAAATATAAAAATGGCTCAAAAAAACTTAAATGCATTAAATTAAATTTTCAGTAAAATCAAAACTCCTTTTAAACATTTAGAAAAATACAATTTAATTTACTCTATTCCACGTGGTGAATGTAATAATGTATATATAGGTCAAACTTCTAGAAACCATAAAGGTAGAATAACCTCCCATAAAAGCGATTGTAGATTACAAAAAAATTCCTGTGACCTAGCTGAACACCATATTAACACTTCGCATATTATTGATTATAATAAAAATACTTGATGAAGAAAGGAACTATCACAAAAGACTTTTTCTGGAAATGTTACACATTAATAATACTTCTAATACAATAAATAAAAAAATGTGATATCAAAGATCTATAGTTATTTTATACAATTAACCAGTAAATCATTAAAGATATCTTTATTAGTTTTTCGTATTATTTTCAATAGTTATTTGTGACACAAGGACGGAAACTGCCATTTTGCAAGAGCGAGTAAAGTTGTGTAGCCGAGGGGCGTAGCACCGAGGCGAAACAATACGAGCACTTGCAAAACATTTTGCGGACGTGTAACACACACTATTTTTTGGTCCGACCAATTTTTAATATTTTCAAAAGTTCAAAAACTGTTTACTTTGTAACATACAAGATTAGGTGCATATTGACATTATTGACATCTATTGCACGATTAAAAGAATTAGTAATAAGGAATGATTTTCTGATAATCGATTTCACGATCCTTAATTTATATATATACGAATACTGTGCTAATAAGCAGCACAGTGAAAATTGTTATATTGATAATATTAATATTAATATCTAATAATTTTATATACAAATAGCAGAGACAATGAACTATTATAGTTCAATGAGCAATAATAAAATCGAGATATGTATTTTCATAATCGAATGATAAGTAGTTGTAAATTGACATAAATGAAATGTCAAATTTAAAATAAAAGTTGTGAGAGAAATTAAATGTAAGTTTGAATCCTGCTTACCTTTAGAAAAAGTTATTAGTTTAGTATATTATACGCTGTTTTTAAATAAATTTAATTAAAATTTGTAGTATTTATTATGTATTTTTGATGACTCATAGCGCCATCTCTTTAGATAATCTAAAAGCTACTTTGCCGGCCTAGGCCGGAAAATGTCATTTTCCGGACGATTTTGAAGCAATTAATAGTATTGTTTCTGGACGGAGGACCAAAAAATTATTTTTTACCTCTCTTTATTTTTGATTTTTTTTTCTTAAATTAAAAATTTTTAAGTAAATTGCGTATTTTTTAACCTATTACTCTGTCAGTAAGTGTCAAATTATTAAGGAGTTGTGTTATAGTTTCATTTACTAAACTAGTGGAGTAAGTAAATAGAAACCTGTATTATTATGTTGGTTACCTACAGTATTCATTAAATTAAATTAACATCTGACATTTCTCAGACAGAACTGTCTGCGAAATCGAATATTTTTGACAACTTATGCCAAAATTTAAATTTTATGTTTGTTATTTTTAGTTTTATACAAAACCATTTGGTAAGTCGTGGGTAAAGCATAGTACTTCACTCGAGGAACAAATTGCATATTTAGCTCGTTTCTTTAGCCCATTCGCTCGCAAGCTCGCTCATGGGCCAAACACACTCGCTGTAATATGCAATTTACTCCACTCGTAAAGTAATATACGATTACAATTCATTGTAACAACTGATTTGTTATTTACATCTTTCAAAAAAATTTGACCATAATTATATAAAAAAAATTTAAAATTTTTTAATTTTCTTCGAGTTTTTAAGGTTTAATTATTACAATTCTTTAATATTAGTAAGTAAAAATTTTAGATTTTGTTCAATGTTATGTAATATTTTTTTTCAGATTCTAGTTGTCTTGAGAAAGAAACTAATCAGTTTCGAAAGATCATTTTTTTCTTTTATACTAGCCGGTCAAGAATACTTATAAATCTATATATATATATATATATATATATATATATAAAATAAACAAATTGCCAAGAGAACGCGTATTAATATAAACAAAAGGGGAAAATTATTGGGCATGTACGCAAAAAGGATCAATAAGGCCACGAGTAGGAATGGTAACCGCAGACATGCATGTTTCTGGCTAATGTTTGGTGTTAATTAAGATGATTTGACACATAATATTGTTTGTAGTTTCCCTAAAGATGGAAATAAACGTTTCCGAAAGCTTGGAATAATTATAAAGAGTTCACTTTTATTTCACTGCCGCTACCCCAAACAATCTAACATTTGCTTTATATATATATATATATATATATATATATATATATATATATATATATATATGCTATAATATAATTAATTTTGTCTTCTAAAAGTAGAGTTAGAATATAGCTCTTTGTTTCTGCTTACTCCATATAAAAAATCCATTTAAATAAATCAAATTTTATTTTGTCTCAGATACCGATAGACAAGTAATAAAATTAAAGTTATTTTTTCTAGATTGGTATATATAAATAGCATCAAATGAAAATAAATAATCACGAAAAAAAATATTTTTGTTTTTTATATTAACCTCTAATTTTTTAATATGTGTATATAATCGATGACGTGACCTTTTCTAATAAAATAAAAATAGTTTAAAAGTAATTTCGACCTTTTTCTATATATAATTCAGTAAAATCTCTTTATTAAAATTTAGTTTTAGTTGTATGAAGTATGTCGAAGTCAACAGTGATAGAAATTGATTTTGGTTTCGGAAATTGTGGTACATATCGTCGTTTATCTGAAGTAAGTTATATAATACGAAACAAAACTATTAATAAAACTCGTCTCTTTAAGATTCACATCAGATTTTCTCACTTCACTTTCTTTTCAACAAAACTGAATTAAATTTAAAGTCACGTTCGGTATATAAAGTTTATAATGGTCTCACGTTCTGAACGTTGAAACTAATATTGATCTGGGTAAAAAAATATTCTCAGTACCCTTTTGACACAGGACAAAGAAATGAATATTGAGAAAAAAAACATTTTTGTGCAAAGAAAAACTATATAGTGTGGCAATATTTAAGAAAAACGTTGATTAGGCGGTGATGGCACGGGACAGTTTGATAAAAGTAATATTTGGACAACTTCATATTTAGCGGTAGGTAGGTATAAGCTGTTACAGAATAAAACTATCTTAGTGCGTTTCTATTAACTGATTAAAAAGGAAACAATTGTCTAAAAATATTCATGGATTAAACAGAAGTTGTAATATGTGTTACGTGCATGTAAGTGTACATTAATGTGGAAAATTTGAAAAGTAAAATAAAGTACAATTGTTTTACTTAAATAATATATTGACAGTGATTATGCTAGAAATTTAAATTGTAGGTAAAAAACTAAAAAAGCAGCGAAACGATATCTTGTTTTAGATGAAAAATCGTTTTATTATATAGGGATAAATTAGTCACAAATGTTTACAAAAGAGAATAAATACATAAAAATTACTCAAAATTAAATGAAATTATATCAATCCAAACAAGTTAAACCATAAACTTAAACTGTATTCTTTACAATGATACCTAAATCTTTTTGGGGTTTTAAGTGAAATTAAAATATGAACATCAGCGGACTATTAAACGAATTAAAGAACACCTCTTTAGAGTGGAATTCAAACAATAGTTAGTAGTACCTACATGAAATAGAGCTGCATCTCTCAAGTTACAATAGTTACATGAAATCCAACTAAACAAAACTTATTTTTTGTTCCGTTGGAGTTAATGATATTATGTAAGAATTTAATAGCAGATGTTTGCAGTCTATCTTTTAAAGGGGGACTACCGAATTGTAGCTGACTTAATCCCGTCGCGTAAAAGGGTGTTAATAACAACAACCACCAATAACAAAGTTTCATTTTTTTATAAGAGTAGGGTATAAATAGAGTCTTCATAAATAAGTGGTAGTTGCAAGTTTCTAACTTTTGTTTAGTAAGTGGTCAATTGCTAGTTTCTTGAGACAATAAATATTTAATCAATTTTTAGTAAAAAGGGTGCAAAACTGTTAGTGTTAAATAATTATAAATTTTCAAAAACACACATCGCGAAGTGTGGAAAAACAAAGTAGCGGTGCAATAAAACCCAAAGTAGATGCAACACAAAAATATATATGAAAAAACGATTTGGAAATCTCAACTTGATCATAACCATAAACATGAGATAAACAATTACTGGCGAGCCATTACTAACAGTGTTAAAAGAAAAGATGTTGATGATTGTACAAAAAGACCATCGAAACTAATTCATCAGGAATTAACTGTAAGTACTCAATATATGATAAATGAAATTATTATTAACTAAATGATTTTTTATATCTTAGAACAATGTTTGGGCTTCAGTCATAGAAAGCGGTGGTCTACTACGTGTGAGAAGAAACCTGTACAAAGCACGTCGAGATGTTTTACCGGACGCACACGAATTCCCGTCAGGATAACCAATCTACCTGTTTCATAATTAGGGTCCGTTAAGCCGTCACTCGAGTTCCCGTCAGGGTGAAAACTGACCTGTCCAAAAGGTGTTTATGGTAATTGCGGTAAATTCATCTGATATTTAGCTGTGTATTTATTGCATATTATTGTAAAATAATATAATGTTTAACAGTAATAACAGTTATTATAATAGTAAAAGTTTTAAATTCGTTTTTAGATGTATGAAATAAGAAATAGTTGTAAATAATGTTTTATCTTTGGCACTCTTACACGATATTATTTTACATGGTATTATTGAAATAAAATACGGAATTTTAATTTTACAATTTTATTGCGTACTACTACTGTACCATAAATACATACATATAAAGAAGTCATGCATACATAATATACCTACATATATATTAACAAATTCATTTTAATAATTATAATACAATATAACTAAATTTATAGGCCATACACTTTATAAAATCGTAACGAGAGATTTCTTTATTTTTAAATTGAACAATTTTTTCATTAATAAATTTTATATTGCGTTCTATATTTTTTCGAGTATATCGCATGTCTCCTGATTTGCAACTATTTATTTTTATATACGTATCTGTTTGCATACCTTTAATAGCTTCTATAAAAACATATACATTTAGGTGGTTTATAGGGCAATACTGTCTAAACTTCGAATGAAAACTTTCACATGTGTTTGTGGTGCGTAAAGTGTCTGATGTATTTGCTGCCCAAATCTCGGGCGGAACTGGCATCTTTGTATTCAGTTGATAACCCCAACTGTCCTATTCTTCTGTACCACGCTTGTGACAGGTGAAATCTACAACCAATAATCTTCGAATTTGGAAAGCTTTCCTTAACACTGGAGTGAATCGCTTGTTCAAAGTCTATAACGATTATTTCCGGCAAAAATTTACTTCCAAGTTCGTTACTTTTAGTAACAATAAGATCAAATAATTTTACATATGTCGATTTCAGCTTGTTCAGACAGAAAGCCACCGGAATATATGTAGCGTTGTTGTAAACATGAATTGTGAACAACTGAGTAAAATATTTTGGGCAGTAGTCAAACGTTCCATCCATATAAAATTTTGAGTGTTGGCACATAAATGACACGTTACTTGGACATGCGAAAACTACTACTTCGTGTTCTATGTTGTTGATCAGTAGAAATTGTTCATTTTTGGAACTGACAATGTTGAGTAGATTTAAACATTCTTGCAATTCTCTAGTAGATGTGGGTAATTTTGGAAACATGCTTCTTCTTGCTCTACCCAAATTATTCCTTATATATGTCATATCTTGGCTTGTAAGTGTTTCCAGCATTGTATTTTGCCGATCCAACTCCCTGTGAACCATTTTCAAAGGCCTTTCATAGACACTATCGCTCCAGTAATTAGTTAATTTTTTAATTAATTATTCGCAATTAAAATTACGAAATTTGTTTTTTTTTTCTATATTTTAACAAATTTCTTTTTTTTATTATTTAAATTCCTCCCAATTAGATCGGTTGATATTCGTTAATTTTTATTCCAAAATATTCTTTAATTATACGGAATTAATCAAAATTGTTAATTACATTTTACATTTGTAAACTGCTACCTACTGTAAATTCCGTAATTTTAGCTGCAAATAAATAATTAAAAAAATGACTAATTACTGAAGCAATTGCGGATTCTGAGAGAGCATTTAGGGAGCAATTTGTTGATAAAAAAAAACAAAAAAAACTGTAATTTGTTAAGATATAGAAAAAATAAATTCGTAATTTTAATTGCAAATAACTAATTAAAAAAAAATTAATTACTGGAGCAATTGATGATTCTAAGGAAGCATTTAGGGAGCAATTTAATAATAAAAAAAAATAACAAAAAAAACTTTAATTTGTTGTTATATAGAATAAATAAATTCCGTAATTTAACTTGTAAATAATTAATTACTAAATTGACTAATTACAGAAGCAATTGCGGATTCTAAAGGAGCATTTAGGGAGCAATTTATTAATGAAAAAAAAAATAATAAAAAAACTTTAATTTGTTGTAATATAGAAAAAATAAATTTCGTAATTTAAACTGCAAATAATTAATTTAAAAATGTACTAATTACTGAATCAATTGCGGATTCTAAGAGAGCATTTAGGGAGCAATTTATGTATGAAAAAAAAAGAATACAAAAAAACTGTAATTTGTTAAAATATAGAAAAAATAAATTTCGTAATTTTAATTGCAGATAGTTGATTAAAAATATTATTAATTACTGGAGCAATTAACGATTCTAAGGGAGCATTAAGGGAGCAATTTATTTATGAAAAAAAAATTAAAAAAAAAATAATTTGTTGAGGTGTAGAAAAAATGAATTCCGTAATTTTAATTGCAAATAAATTAAAAAATTGACTAATTACTGAAGCAATTGCGGATTCTAAAAGAGCATTTTAGGGAGCAATTTATTGATGAAAAAATTATTTTTAATAAACTGTAATTTGTTGAGATATAGAAAAAATAAATTCCGTAATTTTAATTGCAAATAATTAATTAAAAAATTAATTAATTACTGGAGCAATTGCGGATTTTAATGGAGCATTTAGGGAGCAATTTTTTATGTATGAATTAAAAAAAATCTATGAATATTCCACGCTAACTTAATTGTGATGTTTTTTATTTAAAACCGGCCGGGTATGCCGTCTGAACGTTAGGCGGCTACGAAGTTCGCCAGGTCAACGAGTATATTTTACAATAAACATACTTGTCTTATATGCAACATATTATACAGAATATCGAATAATTATAAAAAAAATCAATACACATAACAAACTGAATGCAATAAACTAAAAAATAGCGTGTTTAATATGAATAAATATTTTACTTTTCTAAGTTGGAACGGCAAAAAACATAACATTTAATCTCTCTTGAAAATTAACAGTATCACTTTTTTTGAAATATCTACTTTTTTGCACAGGGGTAAAATAGTGGAGTGTTTTATTAGGAGTAAAAGTAAAAAAAGTGAGTTTTACTCCAAATAAGCCATACTATTTTTTCTTCAAACGCAAGTTTCATATAAAAATTAAAAAATATTTTTATAAATACACGCGTTTCCATAATTAAATATTTAACAAAGTGTTAATTTTATAACAATAACATGTTTTCCGACATTTGAAAAAAAAATTATTTTTAACCCCCTGGTGATTTAGTATGTATGTGCATCGCATTTTACTCAAAGGGCGCAGCCGAGTTCCTCCCCGCGGTCGAAAATTTGGGTACGATGTAACAGGTAGTGAGGACTAAAAGATTATAGGGAATTCCTAATCTTTTAATGACTTTCAGTAAGAATGTTTATAAAGAACAAAATTCTAGTTTACGTGTTTCTTTCAATTGAACTGAAAAATATACTAGGTAAATAAGGTCAACAAAAAATGTTCGTAGTGAATGGTGCGAAATGTTGTTTAGCTAAAAAATTGATCCATCACCGATTACGTTGGAGATGCGTGCAAAAATTTTGTACTGCGTATTTACGCACTGAAGGTAGTTTTTGTATAACAATTAGACAACAAAAAAATTAACAGCATATGTATTTTTTATATTACAGAAAACAAAATAGTTAAAGCAGAATTAGGGCATAATCATAATGTTGAGGATTCTTCTATAGTAAAACAAGAAATTAACAGCAGTGTGAAAAGAAAAGCTCAAGAAAATATTTGTGAGAGGCCAGCGAAGTTAATACACCGGGAAATCGAAGCACATAATTCAGATAGCATTGATATGCGGTCTATTGAACATTTTAGAATAAATATATATGCAGCTAGGCGATCAGTTTTACCACCGCTACCAAAAAATATCGCAGATGTACATGATGCTGTAAATGCAATGCAGATAAAAACTACAAGAAATGACAATTTTTTGTGGGTTAATGATGCAGACACTAATATAATTATATTTTCTTGTTTTACGAATTTACATTTTTTATGTTCTGTAGATTTTTAGTAGATTTATATCTACTATTCAGCTGGTTCGCAGGTCACGACTTCGGGAAAATTTCACTACAGTTTTCCGTTTTGGGCCCCCCTGACCTCAAAAACACCTTCCGTTCAAAAGTTTATATATATTGTTATGGTATTAATTGGTTGGTTTTTATGTATAGTGTAAATATGTTTAAGACTAACGAGAGATAAAAATTTGATAATGTCAATCTATGGAAGTTATCAAGTAATGATAGAAAATAATTGAAAAAAAAAGGTATAAAAGGGGTTGCTACGTTGTTAAGGGGATGATTGATTATTGATTAGATTGTCAAGAAGTTAATTTTAAAAAAAGTCAGATGAAAGAAAATTGTAAAAATTAAATATTGAAATTTAAATTAAAATAAGAAGAGTTTATAAATATAAAAATAAATAAATAAAAAGGTAATTGGAATTGGAATAAATTATTGATGATTGATTTGATTTGAGTCAAAGAAATTTTACGGATGTCACATGAATTGTAATAAAAAAATATAAAATTGAATGTAATGGAATAATGGAGAAAGTATCGTTAATATAGTTAAATAGAAAGAGAATATGGAGTTAGAATGTGGAAATTGGACTTAAAAATAAAGTACATAGATTGAGATTATGATTTGGAGATTATAAGAAGAATTTACATTAAGATAAGTATTTCTGTTATAAAGGTAGTATCAGCTGATAGTATTATTTTATAATAGAGATAATTATTAGAGGGATTTTAAAAAAAAGGGCAAAATTATTAGAAATTAAGAGTAGTTATAAGTTTTTGATTGAACAAATTTTATTGTATTGTATTATACAATAGGGATGTGGACTGTACTCAAATAAGTATAAAATTTTACCACGAAAAGTTAGTTTCTATAATAAAAATAATAAAAAACACAATATTTTCTTCAATAAACAGGGGATTAATTTTTTATTTAATAAAATGTAATTAAATATTTCACTCTCAAGTCACGTGACAATGAACACCAAACAAAATGTGTGACGTCACTTGTTTCCAAACAAGAATTTTCGCTGTCAAGTAATATGGTGTTTGTTGATATTTGGATAATATTATTACTGTTTTTACTTTAAACTTTATGTGTATAAAATGTAGAATCCATCTTATTAACACAAAACTACGAAATAACTTTCTATTACATACAACTTCGACAATGTTTAGGAGCAAGTGACGTCACAGCGGGCGTTTCACAGATATCCTCGTTTTGGCACGAAATTTGAAATGGAATTTTAAATAACTTATTTTAAAGCTATTAGTTGTAGTAAAAAAATAATAACAAGTAGTTTAAGCTATATTTGGTACTTATGCATGGTTTTAAACACTTTCCCAAAAATAGTCCACATCCCTATTGTATTGAATTGAATGTTTAAAATGTTATATTAAATGTTGTATAAAATGAAAAATGAAATTTTAGTTAATGCTAATCGATGAACCCACCCTGAAGAGTCCAACAACAACAATATATATATTTGGTGATTGTAAATCATAACAATATGTATATATATATATATATATATATATATATATATATATATATATATATATATATATATATAAAATGTATAGTTCTGATATAACAAAATCTGTGGACACGATAGCAGTCGCATTTCTCAACGGATCGAAATGAAATTTGGTACAAAAATCAATCGTCCCAAAATCTCGGTCGAGTTCGTTAATGGGCCCAATCGGTACGGCCGTTTGGGCGTGACATCAAATTAAAGTGGAAAAAAATTCGTAACTTTACTTCACCCTGTACAAAAAAAATGTTAGGGGACTTTATGTTTGTCTTAAAGAGACCTACAACTTTTATCTAAAACATTTTTTTTTGAAACGTATACTTTTAATATATCCAATTAATATAAATCTACTGATGCGCCTGGCTTACCAAGGGCCATTTTTTTATATGTAGAGGGTACATTCCAATATTGTATCAAGTTTTTCCACCGAGTGTATACACAAAAATGGCCAATATGTGCCTTTAGTGTTTATTCTTCTGCCTAACAAAAGTTCCTTAACATATTGCAATATGTGGAAATTCATTAAAGACAAATGTAGAGATCTTGGTCTTTTATTGGAACCAAAAGATGTATATGCAGACTTCGAAAAATCAATGCATATTGTACTGAGAGAAGTATTTCTTCTAGTAAAAGTTTATTTCATATAAAACAATCATGGTACCGTAAGATCCAGAAGTTAGGTTTATCTAATTTTTATGAGAATAAGACGTCGGAAATAGGAAGATGGATACATCACTTTTTTGGTTTGCCTTACTTAGATCCAGAAAACGTGGGAGACTGCTTGCAGAACTTATGGAAATAATGACTGTGTCCGAAAATTTAACATTATTTGCTGATTATCTAGTCGTTAATTATATAGGAGGACAGTGTAGTTTCAGTCCACATATGTGGGCCGCTTTTTCGGCTAGTCCAACTCGCACGACAAATGCTTTTGAGAGTTTTGATTCTCATTTTAAAAGTAATTTTTATTCCAGGCATGCATCAATTTTTATATTTTTACAAATACTGCTAAGTTTTCAAACTTTTACACATGCTAACATTAGCGCACATTAGAATAAAAATATAAGATCAAATGTAAGAAAAAGACAAAATTCTATGCAAAGTATAATGAATAGTTTTACAAATGGAACCATAAATAAATAGTCTTGAATTTGTACATGCCATATGTTACTACAATTTACCTATGTAATATTTTTAAATAAATCGTTTACTTCGCCACCTGTTTTAATTACCTAAATTTGGATTTCTATTTCCACAAACGCCTGGGGAGGAACTTGTTTGTTATTAAGAGAGGTGCAGGTCAGAAAGAGACCGCGGGGGGGAACCCGGCAACGTCCTTACTCAAACTACCTGCTAGAAAGAAAAAGAATGATAATTACCCAGGAATATTCGACACAGAATGTTTAAAAAAATGTACTTTCCTAATCCCTTTATTACCAATAAAATCTGCCCCTTCAAATTTGATATTTGTACAATTAACAGGTAAATTTCTGACAATTTTTATTTATAATTGCGAGTTTTAATATTGTTTTGTTAAAATGAGTATAATAGAAGTTGTCGTAATAGAGATTTGCAATTATTATAGAAAATTTATATTTTCTAAAAGTAGGGATTTAAAAAGTGGTAAAATATCCTGGCAATGCGTCCAAAGGAAGTACTCAGCAACAGCAATTACTATGGAACCTGATGTAATAATCGGTGAAAGTGACTTGCGCCAATTTACCTGAGCTGTCCTAATCCTTAGGGTGATTTGCACCAACTAAAAGTGACCACGGGGATTAACAAATATTTCCTTGAATTAACATTTAAATTTTATTTCTACTTTAATAATTACATGAATATGTAAATAAAACACAATTTCTCCAAAAAAAGTTTTATTTCTAACATTATATACACTTAGGTAAAAATTTATAAGATATACATCTTAGAAAATAATCTATAGTTATTTCTTTGTTGTCTAGTTTATTTCTTAAAGTATTTACAAAATTCTCTTTTTCTTTGAAACTTGTTTTTAACGATTTTACGTATTTATTTGCACTATTAATTTTGATATATACCTCCGTTTGAAATTCTATTAAATGGTTTAGAAACAAATGTAAATTCGGATGAGCACTATAAAAATTATTTTTAAATTTTGAGTGGAACGATTCGCAAGCATTAGTCGTTCTGCAAAAAATGTTGTCTTGTGATGCCCAAATTCTGGGTGGAAAAAGAGCATCATCATCAATATAAGTTTCTATTATGTAATCATTAAAAGATTGAACTCTTGGATCATTAGGTGCAATTTCAAACAAATATTCAGCGAAAGAAATGCCTACTTCTTCTGGATTTAATAATGGCAAGCCGAAAAATAATTTTAAATATTGACCAATATTTGAGGATTTATTATTATATTCAGGACTCAATCCAAGTTTTTGAATCTTTCGGTACCATGCCTGCCCTAAATGAAATCGACATCCTAGAATGAAAGTATGAGACCAAAATTCTTTTACTGCTTTATGAATACTTAATTCAAAATCTATTACAATTTTTTCTGGATTGCAGTTTAAATTTTTTGAAGAAAAAATGTTTTTTAAAAGTTTAAAACTTTTCAAATAAGTTTCAAATTTTTTATCGGGCAATAAGCAAAATATTAAAGGAACATAATGTCCGTTTTTATAGCCATGGATTGTAAACAATTGTAAAAAAAATTTAGTACAGTACTGAAATGTGCCGTCCATATACCAAGTATTGCTACAATTTAAAAAGTACATATTTGTATAACATGTAAAAATAATAATTTTATTCTCTTCATCCGCACATTGTAAAAAAGGTTCTCCTCTATTAGTTTTTACATCCATTGCCCTCAGAATTTCAAAAACTTCTGCATTATTTTTTGGTACTTCAGGTAAAATACTTCTTCTTGAAACGTACATATTGTGTCGTATGTAGTCTATATCTTTTGTTGTCAGATCAATATTCATTAATTCTTCTACAAAATATAAAAATGTTATTTATGTTTATAATAAATTTATAAAATTCTTACCTTTTTTTAACTCTGCACGTAAAATTTTTGCTGGTCTTTCCGTCAATTCTTCAAGTGCCTTACGTTTTACTGAATTATTAATCATTTGTCTAGAAAGATTAGTATCCGCGATATGGTTATGACGAAAATCACTTTCTTCCTTTAAAATACTGTTATCAATTGTATTTGTGTATATTTTTGCACCACACGTTTTATTTGTACACCTCCAGCGAACTTTTCCACTTGTCAAGACATTTGCCTTTCTAAATTTAAAATTTTTAATTACGATTAATTGTTTCCCTTTAGAACTAATTGTTTCAGCCATTTTAAAATAAAACAAAATAAATCAACCGATATCTACGACACACGATATAATAATAAGGTCCTATAGGTACCGATATTAAAATATTTATAAATGTTTCTTAAGTATATTTTGGAAAAACCAATTAAATTAAATTTTTTGGAAAAGGATTATAATCCGAACTTAAGATCGCATCATTTGGCGCAACTCACCCTGTCTTTAATCCCTTTCCCTTCGGCACAAAGGATTAACTCAGGTAGATTGGCGCAAGTCACATGCGGCCGTAATAATAACTAAAGCCAAATTAATTTATAATCATGAAGTGAATATCCAAAAAATAAATAGGAAAATAGTAACGAATGCGTGCAAGCGAAAGGCGTTAAAGGATATTGGTGAAAAACGGCTTAAATTATTCGGCGAGTTTTAGTTGAAACATCAACACAAGATTTGACAGTTAGTGATATCGAGGATATTCGGCGGAATATATGTATATACATGTCCCAGAAAAGTGCTACCGGGTGTCTTACCCAAAAATGTTAAAGAAATTCATAGACTAGTGGATGTGTACTCGCCTAAAACAAACAATGGTGAAGATTTTTTCATGTCAGACAAACATTCGTGTCTTATGTCAAATCAAGTCATTATCTATGGATGGTACTTTTTCATATTGCGCCAAATATTTTGGACCATTATTTACAATACATGGGTTAGAAAATGGTCACTACATTTAAACCTACCTGTCTGTAAGTACCTAAATTCCGGCGATTGCAGTTTCGTCCGTAATCCCTTTATACCTGTGTTGATGACTACATTTTCGTCCGGGTAGGTAATATTATGAAATTTAAAAGTATACAGTTTCCGGTGCACACTAGTTAGCTCCGGCGATCGGATTTTAATAATTACTAATAATTTGATAATTACTAATACCTGTAAGGATTATTTAAATTTTCTTATTTTTTTCTTTTAATTTCATTTTTGTGAAAGTTTTATTTGAGTAAAGGTAAAAGTATCGATCACATTAACAAAAAAAAAGTTAAAAACATGAATTCCGCAGAAGTTATTGAAATGTTGAGTGAAAAGGGAAAACCTATGTTATTGATCAACCAACGGTTATAAATACAATTTCCATAAAACATTAGCTGGGAATATAAAACGGTGGCAATGTATAATGCGAGATGGCTGTAAATCGTTTGTAAAAACTGGAGATTCCAACCTTGTCATAATAGAATCCAACGAAGTTCATAACCACTCAGCCGAATTACCGTCAACGTTAAATCGCCAAAAACGAAGTAATTCCTTGAAAAGACGAGCGGTAGAAGACATTTGTAAAAAACCCTCAAAAATACTGCATACAGAGTTAAAAAAAAAACATGATGTTGAATCATTAACAGTTACTGATGTATTTTTGATTAGAAAAAATCTAGATAATAACAGAATAAAAGTGCTCCCGAAAACACCAACTTCCTTGCAAGAAGTTCAGGAAACTTTAAAGTTAATGACACTAGTGACACATAAAAGTGAAAACTTTTTATTTAAAAATGATTTTAATAGTAATATTGTCATTTTTTCATGCGAAACTAATTAGAAGTTTTTATGTATTTCACAAATGTATATGTTGACGGGACATTTAAATGTTGCACCAAATATTTTTACTAACTTTTCACGATTCATGGCCTCGAAAATAAACATTATGTACCATTGGTTTTTATTCTGCTACCAAATAAACAAGAGAAATCATATGAAAGAGCCTTGCAGTATGTAAAAGAAAAGGGCTTCAAATTTAATTTATTATTTAACCCTTTGGTAATTTATGCAGATTTTGAAAAGGCAATCCATAATGCAGTCGAGAGGATTTTACTCGCTTCTAATATAAAAGGATCTCGATTTCATTTGGGACAATCTTGGTGAGTTTACACACAAAAAATTATTATCATATTACTATAAAAATACCAAAATTTAAAAAAATATATTAAAACATTATTTAAAAAATATATATACAGTGTGTCACACAATGTTTTATACAGATTGGAATGTAAATTAATTTTCATATGTAAAGAATCATTTTTTTGTAAAATGTATACTGTATACTGATTTCTCATTTCTCTATATAATAATATCCATATGGTTTTAATGACGAACTTCTACTTTTCTATAGGTGGCGAAAAATACAGAGTCTTGGATTGGCTCCAGAGTATTCCACAAAATCAGATATTGGAAACTACCTAAATTACATTTTTGGGCTACCATTTTTAAAACCAGAAATGGTTGGTGATTGTTTTGCCATTGATTTGGCTGCAATAATGCCAAACACTGACTCTGTAGTGAAATTTTCCTATTATTTGGTAGAGAACTACATTGCCGAAGATGCAGTTTTTCCCCTTTCTATGAGGGCTGAGCATAGTTCCTTAATTGAAAGAACAACCAATGCATGTGAAAGTTTTCACTCAAACTTTAATTCGTTCTTTTATTATTTACATCCAAATTTATTTTCGCTCCGGCGTCTGACCGGTCAAATTATAATCCCCTTGAAAACGTCGCAGGTAACCGGTAACTTTCGGAGCGAATTAGTATAGGATTAACAAGTTTAACTGCCCGCGGGAGCGAACTAGTATGCGCCCACAGTTGGGTCTTGCTCAGGTATAACCCGACTCGATTTAATCGTTCCAGGAAATGCAATTGAGATGCAGTACGCATTTCTACGAAATTTTGGAGAAGTAAAAGTGTAATCGGGGATGGGATAATTTTGGGTTCCGTAAATTTAACCCTCGGACAAAATAACCGCGACAAAATAACCGACGACAAAATAACCAATTGACAAAATAACCAAACGATAAAATAACCAAACGACAAAATAACCACGTAACAAAATGACCAAATGAATATAGTTGGTTCACATTTAGTGTGCCTTCATTAGAATTTACTTCATTATAATTAAGTTAATTAATAAAAATTATAAATTTTATTTTGTTAGCAGTTTAACGATTAAATTATTAATTTTTATGCTTTTTACATAAATAAATTTATTTTCTTATATTCCTTCCTTTTTTCAAGCTACCTGAGATCATAAATTTGTTTATTGCTTTGATTTTGTCAGTGGGTACTTTCAAATCCAGCATAACTGAAGGCATATTAATGTAATAAATGTGATGTTATAAACATATTGTAAATAAAATCATATTTTTATTAAAAAATTAAACAATTAACAATTCTGATAAAACAACTAAATACATTCATTTTTATTTTCACAATAGATCCAATATTTCTTAAAAATTCAATAATATTTTCATAATCATAGCCATTAACAATATTTTTTATACGCTCATCAATGTCACGATATGCTTTACACCTCTTAGCAACGACATTTAACTAGGTATCCATTTGGTTGATAAGAAGCGCAGTTAAACCCTGTTCGTCAATAATGACTTTCAGAAATTTTGCAAAACAAGCATGATTTACACGCACTTTACCGTTGAATAAATGATTCCAACCTTCAACAGCATTATTTGTACGCATAGTATCATTAATATCGGCATCATAACAATTCCATAGTTTATTTTTAAATAGTGGCTGTAGACGGCGTTTCCCACAACGCGACATTACAGGTGCGTTCAAAATATTGAAGTAGATTGTCCAAATCTTCTTCATTATTTGAATAAAATTCACGTCACGAGTAGGCACATATGCAAGCGCTGTTAACATACGGGTACCAACACCGTACTGCTCGTCAGTATTATTTTTCTGCTATAATCCACAGGACTGCACATGTCGCCAAACACTTTGACCAAAGTGAAATAAACATCCTATAATTTCAGCTTCCGGAAAACATCCTTTAAAAGCATTTATAAACGCCAATTCGTAGTCAACCATTATTCAACTAGGATTTACATCAGGTTCATGAGTCTTCAATGCGGATAACATATCAGACTACACTTTTTCGGATTTACTAGGCAACAATATACTAACGGCAGCAGCTTCCCATTTCTTAGCCCATGTATGGTATACAACTGTTAAAATTTAGATGGCACCGATGAAAATGTACCCTCTCCACACCATTGTTCACCATTAGTCAATACGCTCAAATTATTACTCGTTGCAAATATAATCATCCTTGAGTTCTTCATTCCACTGTCATGAAGTATGAATTAATCCCCTTTAGCACTAACTTTCATTTCATCAAGTATTATCAAGGACCAAAGCAAACTAATAAGAACAATAAACATAAACATTTCGAAACGCGAGAATAACTAAAAGATATTACAATTACTAGCAGAGGATGGATGGTATTTCCGAAATAGAAAAAGCTTTTACAAAAGAATAATTAAAATATATAAATATAAATATTTTGTTGGATTATAAAATATAAATAAATTTATATTAATATATATATATATATATATATATATATATGTTATGATGTAGTGTTTCACGGATGGTAGAATGAACAGTAGTGGTGTTCCGGGTTTCAATCCGTTGGTTGTTTGTGTCTTCACGACGTTTCGCCAACATCTCAGCTGGCATTTTCAAGTGATGCTTCCTTTGCGGCTGCTCAACTTGGAATGAGCTGCGTGGTCCTGTGTTGCTGCTTTTATACGCGTCGGCGGCGGCGCAGGTTATATCGCTGTTCTGTGATTGGTGGGCGGTGCGGTTCAGGTGTTGACGTTTCCTCCACCCGAGGTCGTTGACCGCGCCGATTATTTCCTGACTGTATTTGGGCCTGGATGGGTACGGCTGTCCTTGTTGCGTTTGTGTTTCTTATTGGTTCTGCCCGTGTCTGAGTATTCTCCAAGGATTTTTGTTCTTCTTGGGTAATTGGATTGGATTGTCTTTTGAGGAGACTTTTCCAAGTGTTGGAGATGTTTTGTGCATCGTCTCTTTTGTTGAGGCTGTTGGTTCTCTCTATTTCGAGGGCTTCTCTAACTATGCGGGTTCTGTAGTGTTTGATAGGTGCAATCTGTTTTGTTTCTGGGAAGTTTATTGTGTGGCCCGTTTCCTGGTGGTGTTGAAAAAGGGCTGATGTCGTTTGCTTATTTCTGATGTTGTTCTGGTGTTCCTGTACTCTGGCTGAGATTCTTCTATTTGTTTGTCCGATGTATTCTTTGTCGCAGTTACTGCACGGGATGCTGTATACGCCTTGGTTTTCTAAAGGTATTTTGTCTTTTGGATTGCCTATTATTTTGTGTAAGGTAGTCTGCGGCTTGTAGATTGTGGAAATGTCATGCCTTCTTAGAATCCTTCCAATCACGTCTGTTACACCTTTTATATATGGCAGTTTAGTTTTTGGTTTGGACATGTCGTATTCTTCCTTATTTGTTGTTGGTCTCGTGGCTTGTTTTTGTGCTTTTTTGATTGTGTGTTCATGGTATCCGTTTTGTCTTAGGGCGGTTGTGATGTTATGAAGTTCTTCTTGTCGGTTCGTTGTTTTTGTTAGGCGTATAGATCTGGATATCAGTGTACTGGCTACCGATTGCAATTGGGAAGGGTGATGATGAGATCTAGCATTCAGATATCTATTAGTGTGTGTAGGTTTCCTGTATACCGTGTAATCAATTGTGAGGTCATTGTTTCTTGTAATAAGTAGGTCAAGAAAAGGCAATTGGCCATTCTCTTCAACTTCTAACGTGAACTGTATTCGGTGGTGGATGTTGTTTAGTTCATCAAGGAAATTGTCAAGATTGGGTCTTCCATGAGGCCATATGATAAAGATGTCGTCCACGTAGCGTTTCCAAAAAGTCGGCTTCATTTTAGCTTTACTTAGTGCATTGGTTTCGAAATACTTCATGTAGAGATTGGCAATTACTGGTGATAGTGAGGATCCCATGGGGGCGCCTTCTGTTTGTCTATACAAGTTGTTCTCATACGAGAAATACGTATTCTTCAGACAGTGTCTTGCAAGTTCGATAATGTGTCTTGGGAAATCTTCATTTGTAGCTATTTGGTCTAGAGCCTCGTCAATTGGTACGCTTGGGTAAAGTGACTTTATATCTAGGCTAGCTAGGAGGTCATCTTTGTGCAGTTTAAGGTTTTTAATTATATTTGTCAGGTGTTCTGAGTTCTTGACGTAGGAATCTGCTTCTTCGCTGGCTGGCTGCATGATCTCTGCAAGATATTTCTCGAGTTGTTGAGTTGGTGAGTCTATAGCGCTAACGATTGGTCTTAATGGCACTCCCTCCTTGTGAATTTTTGGCAACCCGTATAGTTTAGGGCATCTGCTAGCTTTTTCCCGAGGAATTATGCGAGCCTCGATTTCTGCCCCAAGCTTGGCGGCTTTGATTTTATCTTTTGTTGTCTTCTCAAGGTATGTTGTTGGGTCTCTTGTGACTTTTTTATATGTGTCGTCTTGGAGTATGTCTGCCATTTTTGTTCTATATTCTTCCGTATTCATCACCACTGTGACATTTCCCTTGTCTGCTTTCAATATAGTGATGTCTTTGTTTGCCTTTAGATTGTTGAGGGCTCTCATTTCGGACGGTTTTATGTTTGGTTTTGGTGGTTTGCTGGTCCTGAGAATACGTGCTACGTCTTGACGTATTATTTCAGCCTCATCGTCCGGCTTTTGGTCTAGGGCTGCTTCGATGTTCGCGATTATGTCCTCTGTTGGAATCGTCTTCGGTGTCACTGCAAAGTTAAAACCCTTGCTAAGGATGTGTTTCTCTTCCTCTGAGAGTTGGTAGTCAGAGAGGTTTTTAACCAGAACACCTGACAAATATAATTAAAAACCTTAAACTGCACAAAGATGACCTCCTAGCTAGCCTAGATATAAAGTCACTTTACCCAAGCGTACCAATTGACGAGGCTCTAGACCAAATAGCTACAAATGAAGATTTCCCAAGACACATTATCGAACTTGCAAGACACTGTCTGAAGAATACGTATTTCTCGTATGAGAACAACTTGTATAGACAAACAGAAGGCGCCCCCATGGGATCCTCACTATCACCAGTAATTGCCAATCTCTACATGAAGTATTTCGAAACCAATGCACTAAGTAAAGCTAAAATGAAGCCGACTTTTTGGAAACGCTACGTGGACGACATCTTTATCATATGGCCTCATGGAAGACCCAATCTTGACAATTTCCTTGATGAACTAAACAACATCCACCACCGAATACAGTTCACGTTAGAAGTTGAAGAGAATGGCCAATTGCCTTTTCTTGACCTACTTATTACAAGAAACAATGACCTCACAATTGATTACACGGTATACAGGAAACCTACACACACTAATAGATATCTGAATGCTAGATCTCATCATCACCCTTCCCAATTGCAATCGGTAGCCAGTACACTGATATCCAGATCTATACGCCTAACAAAAACAACGAACCGACAAGAAGAACTTCATAACATCACAACCGCCCTAAGACAAAACGGATACCATGAACACACAATCAAAAAAGCACAAAAACAAGCCACGAGACCAACAACAAATAAGGAAGAATACGACATGTCCAAACCAAAAACTAAACTGCCATATATAAAAGGTGTAACAGACGTGATTGGAAGGATTCTAAGAAGGCATGACATTTCCACAATCTACAAGCCGCAGACTACCTTACACAAAATAATAGGCAATCCAAAAGACAAAATACCTTTAGAAAACCAAGGCGTATACAGCATCCCGTGCAGTAACTGCGACAAAGAATACATCGGACAAACAAATAGAAGAATCTCAGCCAGAGTACAGGAACACCAGAACAACATCAGAAATAAGCAAACGACATCAGCCCTTTTTCAACACCACCAGGAAACGGGCCACACAATAAACTTCCCAGAAACAAAACAGATTGCACCTATCAAACACTACAGAACCCGCATAGTTAGAGAAGCCCTCGAAATAGAGAGAACCAACAGCCTCAACAAAAGAGACGATGCACAAAACATCTCCAACACTTGGAAAAGTCTCCTCAAAAGACAATCCAATCCAATTACCCAAGAAGAACAAAAATCCTTGGAGAATACTCAGACACGGGCAGAACCAATAAGAAACACAAACGCAACAAGGACAGCCGTACCCATCCAGGCCCAAATACAGTCAGGAAATAATCGGCGCGGTCAACGACCTCGGGTGGAGGAAACGTCAACACCTGAACCGCACCGCCCACCAATCACAGAACAGCGATATAACCTGCGCCGCCGCCGACGCGTATAAAAGCAGCAACACAGGACCACGCAGCTCATTCCAAGTTGAGCAGCCGCAAAGGAAGCAACACTTGAAAATGCCAGCTGAGATGTTGGCGAAACGTCGTGAAGACACAAACAACCAACGGATTGAAACCCGGAACACCACTACTGTTCATATATATATATATATATATATATATATATATATATATATATATATATATATATATATATATATATTGATGAAGCGAAAGGTTATTTAGCATTGGACATTATTATATTTATATATATATGCTATAAACTTGAATTATTTTTCTAATAGGCCCCCGCCAGGTCTTCGCTCCTTGATTTTTAGTTGTTTTGATAAGTGGTTATTTTTTGTTGGTTATTGTGTCTTTCGGTTATTATGTCGTTTAATTATTTTGTCGTCGGTTATTTTGTCGCGGTTATTATGTCGCGGTTATTTTTTCGGCAGTTATTAAAGCTTGTCACCATAATTTTGCATGTGCGTCACAAGGTATTAAATGACGTAGTTGGTGATTTGCTTCCGCAGTTGTCACTTGGCAATAAATAAAGTTATTACGCGATGGAAAACTTAAATGTTCGATCTAGTTTAACCAAGCGGGGAAACGTGGTGCTATTTATGAACAATTTTAAATGTAATTTTTGTAAAAAACTGGCAAGTGGTGAACATAGATGGAGATGCAGGGTTCCACGGTTTATCGCCGCTATATACACTGTTGGCGAAGAAAAAGTTATATCACGATACAACATAACACACAGCCATGAAGAGTTATGCAAGTCTGTTTTACAAAAGCAGTTCGTGGCAGTTGCAGCTAAACGCAAAGCTTCGGAAGACATAGGTTTGCAGCCAAAACGAATTTTGCACAGTGTTCTAAAAGACAACGAATCAGACTACTTACCAAAGGATAACTTTAACTTCGTTAACAGAAGCATTTACGAAGAAAGAAGGAAGAAGTTTCCGAAGCTGCCCAATTCTACTTTAAAAGTACATCAAGCCTTGGACAAAATGGAATCGACAGTAATTACGAATAGAAACGATTCGTTTTTACAAGTTAATGAGTCTAAATCCAACATAGTCATTTTTTCGTGTCAGACGAATCTGAAGCATTTGTGTAATTGTACACGCAAATTTATGGATGTGACATTCAAATTCTGTCCGAAACACTGCTACCAATTGTTTACAATTCATGGATACTACAATGGTTATTATATTTTGCTAGATTTTTGTTTGTTGCGGAATAAATCTGAAAATACATATGCAAGATGTCTTACTCTCCTGCGAAGCAAATGTGAATAAATTGGTATAACTCAACCGAAAGAAGTAGTGACAGACTTCGAGAAAGTTATCCACAATGCCGTAAGGATGGTGTCTAAGGTTATTGCAATTATAGGCTGTCGATTTCACATTTCTCAAGCGTGATAGAGAAAAATCCAAGATCTGTGTCCATCTAAAAATTACATAGAAAGAAGGGAAGTTGGGAAATGGATTGGTTACTGCTTTGGCCTTCTTTGTAGGTATGTGTATGTTACAACAAGTATATCATATAACAATTTTCCTTCTAGTCCTTTTATACGTAAGGTACATGCGCCCTGTAAGGCCCACTTTTTGCTTAATTTTAATAGCTGGAAAAGAAATATAAATTTGTGAAAACTGCCTTTAGCACAACATAGTTCATTTATTTGTGAATAAAGTAATCATACAAATCAACATGTTTGGAAACAATTCGTTAAGATAATAATTGTTTTTTAAAACCTTCAAAGTGGGCTTTTTTAGGAACATAGGCACCTATCATAGCCCGATATTAATTATGTCATCAATAAACCCTATCAAAACAAAAAAATAAGTATTTATGTAAAACTTGACCTAATATTATATGATATTCTTAGGTAATCAGTCTGATACAAAAGTTTTTTTTGGTCACAAATTGGACGGTGGGCCATCTTCGACTTAGCAAAATTTAATTTACCTAATAAACAAAAACCTCTACATAGACTCAACAAATAACAATGTTGTGGCGTTATTCTAATAATCACTTTTGGAAAAAACATGTTTATTTAAAGACCAAATATTTTTTTCAAAAACATCTGAATTGTCTCATATCTTCGATTGGCCCGAGCCATCATAGGATGTGATGGGCCTTTATAGGGTAATTTACCCCGCCACAAGAACTATTTTTTATAAATGAAAATTAACAAATAATATAAACAACTCTTACGTTGAGTCAAGTGCCCATAAACCCAAGTAACGCTATATTTAAAAAAAAACACGAAAATTTCTTGTTTTCTTAAGAAAATACTAAAAAGGTTTAAATTAGAAGATTATAAATCGTCAGCCCTTTGCAACGACACTAAAAAACTGGCAACCACTGCAAAAATGACGACTGTCTTCCTTATTTATGAAGTTGCAATTTTGTCTATGGCACTAACCGAACATGGGCGCAAAATTTAAATTCATTTGAACTTTTAGACGTACAAAATATTGAAAGTGGGCCATCTTAAGAACTGGGCCTTATTAGGCGTAAGTACCTTACAATTAAATCACTATACACTAACTTTTAATATTACATAATTAATGCTTTTATGAGTATGAGAATTATGGTAACTTTAAGTTTTGACATTAAAATAAAATTTAAAAAGTCTTCTGTTTTTGTGTTTTCTTTCAAAACCTGACACTGTTGGAGACTGCCTGGCCTTCCATCCAAAGGAAATTAAACCGCAAAATCAGCAACTAGAAAAATTTTCCGATTATTTGATGGAGAGGTATGTGGATGACGATCCCGTTTTTTCGCCGGCAGTTTGGGCCTTAAAATCAGCTTGCAGTAGCAGAACAACTAACGCATGTGAATCATTTCAAGCTCATTTGAATAAATACTTTTTTGTCATCCCAATATTTATCTATGTATTTTTAGATGCAATTAAAAATTATCAGTCCGAAATATATGTGAAACTTCACAGTGTTCTAGAGCATAAAATGACTAACAGTAAAACTTGGAAACAAGAAATGTATCTAGAAGAGAAGATTAGGCAATTAGATGCTAATGAAATATCTTTACTACAATATGTAAAATTAACTTACATTATTATAGTTTTGTTTGGTTTTACCAATTTAAAATTGGTCCGGCATTAAAACATCCAAAGTGTTAAAAAGTGCAAAAACATCAACAGTAAAACTCAGAGGTAGAAAATGTATCGAAAAGAATAGACACAAGATAGGTACACTAAAGTGGTACAGTGGCGAAATCACCGGTGGGTTTCGATTGTCATTAAAGTTCGGTGGCGAATTTACATGGAGAATTATCATGTTAATGACACTTGATACTTGGCAATATTAATTCATTTTTCGGAGAAGTACTAACGGACGAACCTGTACATGTTTAAAAATTCGTCCCGGACGAAACTGTATGTTGCCAGGTAGACCAGTGTCAAGGACTCCTAATTAAAGAGGATTAGCCGGACGAAACTGTATCTACCTCCCAAGTTTTTGTGTCCAAAATTTCTGTAATAAAAACTTATTTTCAACCGTGCGTCGAAAGTTCCTGTCCCACAAATTTACCTGTATTCTTGCGTCGATAATTCATACGCCCAGTATGTGTTGTGTATATAACTAAAATTTTTTTTTTAGTTGTAAACTTCAGTTTGTATTTGTATAAGCTATTTTTTATAAGAACTTTTTTTCATTTTTAATAATCATAAAAATGTTAATCCATTCAACATTTGATTTAATAAATTGCAATACTATTTTTTTTAATTAATTCTTGGATTTTGTCGTCACAAAAAAAAATATTATACATAAGAGAAATATTATTCTATAACATCTAACTGTGGTTAATATATTACATATAAAGTTAATAACATTTGACATATTATTTGAGTCTATGATATAAGCACTATTCCCTATGTAATTTATTAGTGCAAGAATAATCTAAACTACTTACTCTGGTTATATCTGAATTGTTCAAATAACATGAAATAAATGAACAATATGACATTGTTCACATTGACAAAGCTGTTAAATAAGATGCTTTTGTGATTTAGCATATTAGGTGTATTACTGTTACAACTGAAACAATGCTACCAATCTTAACATTTTTTAAAATATTTTTTTTATCTAAAATATTTTTAATCGATTTTAGTAAAATGTGTGGCACCTTTAAAATTATTTAACTGGTAATAAATTTACAACTTCAAAAAAAATTACACACTTCTATATGCAATTTAGATTACATACTATAAGCATCTCGATATGGAAATTTGGGGAGGGGCGAGCTAGTGCTCAGCCAGCACTGAGGCCACATAGGGCCCATTGTGCATCCTCCCGTGTGTAGGGATATCCTCACCTTAGGCTGCCACCAGGCCTAGTGATTTAAAATAGGTTTTGAGGCTCCCGAGGGGGATCTCCCTGACATCGGCTCCCTGGTACTCGCCCAACACATAATATGAGGAATGTTGCATACTAAATATAGCGAATTAATTCAATTGTGTAAAAAAATAATAAAAAATTGTATATTGATAAATCATAATTTTATACATCATATCACAACTACTGCAAACACAGCAAGAGTCTTCTATTGGTTATCAAATACAAAATTGTTAATATTTGTCGATTTACTTAAGTCAATCTTGCACATACTGTGTTACCAAATACTTTTATTTGGTTTCAGACAACTTGTAGTTTAATTTTTTCCATCTACTAATAAAACGTATTATTCAGCCTAGTTTAAAATGACTTTCTATAGAAAATTAATATTATTTGCTATTTTGCTATATCTTTGTATGTGTTTAACCGAGTTAGAAATACTAATGCATACTATTATATAACAACCTGTATATTATAAAAATCTTTAATGAATTTTAAAAAGTAAATCACTTCACATATACACACATAAAGATTCTAAAAAAGGATCTCCGGTTATCCATAATTGGCACGAAGCTGACTATAGATAGATAATATTCACTCACAACACTGGTGTATTCAATTTCATGTGATCGGTCGTATTCATCATGTCACTTATTCGGTAATTTTTTTCCTTCGTATGTCCATCATCCGAGTTTTGGATTTTGCTACTGGAATGTGATATGTACGCGTGGCGATCATTATCGATAGGTTAGTTAATATTCGAGATGGTTACTGTTAAATTAAATATAACACCTGTCGATAGATTGCATAGGGTAAGTTATTAAATTATTTACTACATATACCCAAATTAGAAGGAAAAACAGTTAAATAAAGTAAATGTTAAATATTCATTGAAAAATAACAAGATTTAAGAAAATTTTTAGAAAATGTACCTTGGCCAGGAATTTAAACTTAGGATCTTCTTCATTCTAAATCGATGCTTTACCATTTCGACTAGATATTTATTCATTTCTGATGTAAAACTCAATATAATTTCTACCTGCTAAAGAAATCATTATTTTTGACCTACAATACTCTAACAAAAAACTTTATTGTTCACATTAACGTCTTCATTTAAATTAAAAATTAAATGAAATTTTGAAGATAGTATACAATAATTTAACACTAAATTTTATGTTTAAAAGCGTAGTATGTATATATAATGCAATTTCGATCCTGAACGCATATTTCAACTGAATTCAAAATCAGATCTTATACTTATTTCTAACTTTAAACTTAAATTTTAAATAACCTACGTCTTTGAATGCATATTTCAACTAAATTAGGACATTTTAGTAAAATTTAACTTTGAATTTGAAAGTAGTTGTCGTGGATAGGGCACACCGTCAGAAAGTTATAAATTTTTGTTAACTTATTAACGATACGTTAATACAATTACCCTAAAAATTGGAAGTCGATCCACCGTATATACGATCTCTTTAGTTTTGAACCAGTTTGTTATTTATAAAAAAAAGAACTAACTGTCAGAAACTTTTTAAAAACTGACAGTCTTTTAATACATTTATTAAATACTAGCTGTTGCCCGCGACGTCGTCTGCGTGTAATTCGAATAAAATCAAGGTCTTTATGTAAGCACACGCCTGAGTAGCTCGCAGATTGCAGAATTTTTTCAGACTTAAATGACATTTATCGTTATATTTTGGACAATTCACACAATATCTTTATAAATTATAGCCTATATGTTATTCTGATCTATAAGCTACATTACTGTAAAGTTTCATTAAAATCCGTTTAGTAGTTTTTGCGTGAAAGAGGAACAAACATCCATACATCCATCCAAACAAACTTTCGCCTATATAATATTAGTAGGATAGGATAGGATGTCTTTAAAAAAAAATTTTACTGTCTTATTATTTATAAATCTTTAACCACTGACTAAAGCTAAACTAAGACGTCGAAATCAGAATTTAACTAAAATCTAAAACCTAAAAAAAAAACTTTTTAATTTATTGATATTTTGAACTTGTTATATTTTTTTATTTAGATTTTAAATAAGGTATAGCTTTAAAAAATTAACTTAATATAATTTAAGCAGTCATAATTTATCAACATTAAAATATTAAGTACACTAATAAAAAAATTATATATAATTTAGTAAAGACTAACTAAATACATATACTATACGAAATTAACTAAATTATAAATAAAAAATTTTTTTCTTGTCCTTCAACAAACAGAGGTTTAATATATATATTTTCGACTTTACTATTCTATCAATTTACCTTCCGTCTTACCTTCCTAATCAGTTACTATACATGCATATATATCTATCAATTATGTCTGTATGATATACTACTGATTAACAGTGTAATAAATTTTTACAAATCTAGTAGTAATTAATAATAAAATTCTTTATGCAGATCCATTAGTTGTTTGTCATTACATCATTGATAGTATCATCACGTGAAGGATGTACAAGTTTTCTACATAGAATAATCATATATTTATTTAATTAACTATGTCCTGGCCATTGTTTCATTCACCAAGAAATGGAAAGTATGATTATTCTCTACACAAGACAATGTTAATGCTTCATTCACGTAAATATTCGCAGCGAAATCCGTGAGGTAACTACCCCATATCAAAGCGAATGTAATCGTTTCAAAGGCGTGATGTTTACTGTCTCTATTACTAAAAATAAAAAACAAGCAATATAGCTTTTTGAAAATTTTTGTAATTTATTAAAGTTTTTATTAGAAAGTATACAAACAAGAATATAATAAATGACATTAAGGAGAAATTGAAAAAATGTCGCATTCAGCGAGACTCGAACTCGCAACCTTCAGCTCTACGCGCTTGCGCTCTAACACCTAAGCTATGAATGCCTAGTCATCAAATCGCTTATCGGTCGTTAAATTCTACTCCTGCCACATGTGACACTTACTCACTTTCTTCCTAAGCCTATAAATATTTAACACAAGGCCCCCAAAAGAAATGACTTAAAGTTTGATGTTACAATTGTCGATTTAAAAAAGTCTCTCTCTCATTAACGTCATGCTATATAATCAGATAAAGGAGTACTTCAAGGCTTCAAGTAAAAGAATATGTATGTTAATCATATTACGTATGTTAAGAAACCCTGAACCGTCACATACAAATACGATAAATCACACTTACATGTAACTTTCCGTCATACTCTGGATCTATTAAAAATAGTACAGTGACTGGTCTATAAAATACACTACGATCCGAAAATTATTGAAACTTTTGGATAACCAATGCTTTCGGACTGATGATAAAATCCAAGCTTTTAGCAGCAAAGTTACTTTATACATGATCACGCAGTACCTAATCCACAAATTAAGAAAATTGAAAGGGCCGTTCCAAAAAAGTCGTGGAGGAAAACTGAGCAAAGGTTTGATGCTTCTTTACATTAACACCGAGCCTAAACCTTAAAAACCGATTGAAAGGCAAACAAGAGCCTTAAGGTCCACTAAAAATATTTGTGGCACAACATATGACATAGATGGTGTTGCTAATACTACAACGGAATTTCAGATTTCAAAAAAGAGTAATTGTCAAAAATCAAAAAAGCATAGTTAGACATATCCAAAATTTTGATAAAATATGCAAAATTCGAATCAGTTAAATCTGAGACTAAATGAGTTACATTAGTTGAAAATGTAAAATTGCAACAGTCTGCATGACGTATTTTAAACATCACATAAGTCTACGAATGACTGTGCTGCAAGGTCTTAGGAATATTATAAATGTTGCTAAGAGTGGCTGACAAACAATAATATCACATCCCAGTGTCTGCAATAACAGAAAATACCTATCATTTCAGTCCCATTAAATAAGGCTTTATATCCACTAAATTATGTTGTGTTAGCAGTTATCAAGAAAATTCTAAAGATTTTGTAAAATCTTAAAGTCAATTCTCAAGTTGTTACACAGTCCTTCCTATTTGCTTAGAAAAATAAACACTTTTTAATTAGTTTTTTGTTGGTTTTGTATGTTATTAATCAATATACCCATTCCACTATGTTTTGCTAAAAAATAAAGCAGAAGTTGAGAAACCTTAAAAATGAAAAAATATTCATAAACCAGGATCTTACCATCAATATATTTAAAAATCAGTATTACTATTAATTAGTATTAATAGCAAATTACACTTCTTTGTTTTCCACAATAAAATTATTGAACACAATATTATTTGTCATTGTCTTCTGTCCTTTATTTTACAATTTACATCTTTCTACCATTATAAGCTCCTTGTTCATTCTTTTATGTTATTCAGTCTGGTTACCACATTTTTCTTTTGGTTCGTCGTCTCGCACATCTTTGTTAAAAATTTATAGGAACAAGAAAAGCAGCAACAATTTTATTTTACGACATTATACTCAAAATGATCAAAAAAAAACAACAAAATCACAGTTTTACGACCCAATCCACTACTAGTTAATACATATTTTGAAACAATTGTAGCACGTCCTATAACATCAGTGAGTAGCACGCAACTTGTTGTTTTGAAACACATCTGGTCAACATTGTATACCTAGTACATCCAAAAAATTTTAATACGACACAAAAGTATCAAGTAAACTCGCATCTTTATTGAAATTTACTAAATAAACTGAATGCGAGGTCTGGCAAAAATGTGGTGTACAATTATTCTTCTAATCCTAATTAATCTATTATTATAATACAATTTTGATAAGTATTAGGATTTGAGATGACAAACACAGCCACTATTGCGAAAACTCAAACACCGGCACAGAGAGAGACAGAGAAATTAAAAAATTGTGTGACGCTGCTTACGATAAGACTCCACAATACCTACGTTTAAATGATAACAAAAAGATATAAAGTTTATCTATTTTTTTTTTTGTTTTAAAAAAATGGTCATTTCTTCTTTGCTCTACGGGAGTGCCTAACACCCATTCAGTTATCCGTTTTTTTTTTACTTCTGCAACTTTGTACGACAGTAAATGCCTACACTAATTGCATTCATTGAGCAATTCAGAACTGCTAAAATTTACAAGCAAATACTACTTCCTAAATTAATACGAAAATTTCTTACAATATTCGCTGAAAAAAGCTTTCTTAGAGAGTTACAGTCCTTTGAAGGTACTTCCGTGAAATTGGTTTTTATATTTCCAAAACAAGTAAAGATAAAAAAGTGAAAAGTTAGAATGCTCATAAATCTTTACCCCCATTTTATAATATTTACGAACTGTACCTGGAATAAAGTGGGTTAAAACTACACTAAATTTTAATTTGTGACTTTATGAAAGTTCAATGTTTTTTGTTTAGAAAAAAGTATTCCTTAGTTAAAAAAAAGTATAAGATAAAACTTTATTTGAAATTGTTGCTACTTGTCCAAATTATAAATTAATTAATACTTTTGCATTGTAGTTGCTACAGAAATACACACGTCATTTAATATCTAAAACATTGGTTAAAAGATATTATATACATTAGGGCAATAAATAAGTATCTCCTAATAAAAAAAAAAGTTTTAGATTTCTTTTATATCGATAAACTTTCATTTTTTCTTAATTTATTGTTTATTTTTTCAAATAAGCTAAAATAAAAACGATGTTGTTTTTTCAGGATAACCCTCCACCAAATCGTCTACTTTCAACTGTTCGAAGTAGGGTAGGACAAATTGCGTCAACACTCCAAGCGGCTGTTAGATTTCGAAGATTTTCCCGAAAAAATTCACACACTCCGGATTGGTTCGTTGACAAGAGCCATCTCGATGACAACGCAGACAATGCTGATAAAAAAGGACCCACTTGTTGGGGATACAGGATTGTCGTCGATCCTACCAGACTGTCACATTATGTTGTAAGTGTTTTGGTGTTTTTATATAATTTATTAGTTTCTAATCTTTCGAACTGTTTTATTTTTTTCAACCCGTATGAAATTTGTATATCCTAAATGTGGTAATAAATTGTTACCTACTTTCTGGTTATCAGTCGATTTAAAAGCAGATTTGGTTTTAGATAACAATTTTTATTAATTTTATTTTATTTATCAGAATAGATTGCGAATAAAGTGAAATGTATAGTATTAATCTATTTTAAAAAATTATTGGTGCGCAAAATAAACTATTTACAGAAGATAAATCAGTTACGTTGTTGCACATTTTAGGACACTTATTTATAGGAAAGTAAATGTAATAATTCGTTTGTAAAAAGTTAATCCTTAATTTATTTCTAATTCCATTAAATTCCATTATCAGGTACGAGAATATGCTGGAACAATAAGCTTTATCTTCCTTACCAATTTTGCAGAATGTATTAAGTTGCATATTTATAGACAAAATTGGCATTAGAAAACACCCTGTGGTCATCAAAGAAAACCTGAAAGAATGGATTACTCCATTCCAAAAGCTTACCGACCTATTAGCCTTACATCGTTTTTATTAAAAACGCTAGAAAGGCTAAATGAAAGGTTCATAAGGGATACAGTGATTAACACCAAACCACTGCATCCCAATCAACATGCATACACAACAGGGAAATCCACCGATACGGCCCTACATCATGTGGTTGGTCAGATCAAGCGATCATTGAACAAGAAAGAGTCCACCCTGGGCATATTCATAGATATCGAGGGAGCTTTCGATAAAACCACGTTTCCTAAAATAATGCACTCGCTTACTAATTGAAATGTACCTACAACAGTAAGCGGATGGATTCTCAGCATGCTCTCCATGCGTGCAATAGAAATAACTGTAAATGATGTCAAATGTCAAGATACGAGGCAAGGTTGCGAGGGGCTGTCCACAGGGAGGGGTTTTTACCTCTACTGTGGAACATTGTTCTGGCCAGCCTAATTCACCGCCTCAATGAACATGATAAAATCTATACAGTAGCCTACGCAGACGACATTAAAATTCTGCCAACAGGAAAGTTAGAAATCACACTATGCGACAGAATGCAAGTGGGTTTCAGAACTTTAGAGACCTGTTGTAAAGAGCAATCGCTGTCTATTTACCCCAAAAAGACAGCAATAGTTCTCTTCACGAAGAAAAAGAAACCTAGGGCTTAAACGCACCCAGTCTTTGTAACGTTAAATTAAGCTTTGCTACAGAAGTGAAATAATTAGGTGTTTTCCTTGACAGCAAGCTGACTTGGCACTCACACATAGAAAGCAGAGTTAAAAAAGCATTTATATCTTATGAGCAATGCCACCGAACCATAGGACAGACCTGGGGATTATCACCCAAGGTCACCATGTGGATCTACACGGCAATCATAAGACCTATGCTAACATATGGTGCTGTCGTGTGGTCGCCTAAAGTGAAACAAACGACAGCTATCAAAAAATTAAACCAAATCCAAAGATCAGCATGCCTTCTTGTAACCGGAGCCATAAGAAACACACCGACCAGAGCAATTAAAGTCATACTCGGTCTCACCACCCTTGACATATTTGTTAAGAAGGTTGCTTTAATGACCATGGTACGCTTTCGCATGGTTGGTATCAAAGCCACTGTGGGGACTGGCACCCATAGGGACAGTCTGTGGAGGGAATCGATAAAGGTGATACCACTCTTACAGGCAGACACGGACGCCGTCGCACCAAGATTTGTTTTTGACAAACCCTACAAAATATTAACAAACAAGACAGCAGACCCCAACGTAGTGAATGCTCTGAGCGTATATACGGATGGATTAAAAACAAAGGATGTGGAATTTACTCTAGATCCTTAAACCTAAAAATAAAATGGGCTATGAATGGCTTGTCAAGTGTGGTTCAGTCAGAACTCACAGGCATAACCATAGCTGCAAAAGAATTAATTAATAGGAACATCACAGGCAGGAATATAAATATATACACAGACTGCCGACGTTTCACTTCAAGTTTAGTACTAGAATGTCACCAATCTCTAACTGAGGCCAGCCAGAATAACGCAGTCGTGGACCTTATCAGACAGCACTCTCACCAAAACTTTATACAGTGCTGGAATGAAACTACGAACTGTAGACTGGCCAGAGAGTTATTACTTCATCCTGGCGAGGAAACAGCAAAAAAATGTAAGGCACTGACCAGACAAAATCTCCGAACCGCTGTGGGAATCCTGACAGGTCACTGCCAATTGCGACAACATCTCTTTAGGATGAAACCAACAGAATCGCCGCTATGCAGAGGCTGCGAACAAGAAGAGGAAACAGTAGAACACATTATGTATGACTGCTCTGCTTTTTCTGAAATCAGAAGATCCGTGTTGGGCGAGTATTGGCTTACACCAGCCGATGTCAGGGAGATCCCCCTCGGGAGCCTCATCACCTATTTTAAATCAATAGGCCTGGTGACAGCCTGAGGTGAGGATATCCCTACACACGGAAGGATGCACAATGGGTCATATGTGGCCTCAGTGCTGGCTGAGCACTAGCTCGCCCCTCCCCAAATTTCCAGATCCAGATCCATCTTAAAGAATTAAATCCATATCTAAAATAATAACTGTTATTTACGTTATTATCAAATTTATTTTGAAGAGGAGCGATTTTATCTATATGTACTGTAATTATGGTTTCTTGCAACTAATTACCTAATACGCTATTAATGTACGCTCTTTAGAGTATTCACCAATTTTATAATTATTAAAATATTTAAATGTGCTGTATTAGCAGGATTCTCAATAGCCCTTTTTCTTGTAATGTCAAGTAAATTTTTTTGAAAAAAAACAACAACAAAAATCTATTAAATTTATTTAAAAAAAAAAACGTATTTTCGTAGTTTTTTCGTTCAACACGTAGTTTTCGAGATAACAATTCCCAAAAGTTTAAAAACATTGCTATTTTTAAGTACACATAACTTTTAATTGACTTTATAATTATACATGCTGTGTAGAGAAAATAAAAGCTTACTTTTTATTATACATTTTATACCTTTTTATAATGCTAAACAAATTGAGTTTTGTAGTGCATACACGCGTATATTTGTGTATATTGCCAATGAATACGAATATATATAAATCCTTAAATTAAAAAAAAAATCATTTACTTTACAAAAATTCATTAAGGTATTAATATCATTTTACAATAAAACACAGTCTTTAAAGTCATTTGTTAGGGTGATAGATTTTTAAATTGTCTACGTAAATTCGTTATTACTAATTTCATATACTTTAATTTATTAATTATGTGTTAAAAAGTAAAGGTCCTAAATGCGACTCTTATATGATACCTGCGTCTAATGAGCCAAATAAGCCAAATAAGAATAAGACCATTTAAGTAAAGTTCCATGGATACAGATGTCAGCCAGTCTTAACAAAACACACTGACTTTTTTATCAGTACAGATCGTTGTTAATACATAGCATAAAATAATAACAAATATCGTAAATAATCGCATAACCCTATTCGTGGAAGATACCATCGGCGACTATCAATGTGGGTTTAAAAGAAACAGATCAACCATTGACCAAATACTTACTTTACGGCAAATGTTGAAAAAGACATGGGAATTAAGTCAACAGATACATAACCTGTTTATAGACTTCAGGCAAGCATATCATCCGGGTCGAACTCTGGAGGGTAATGACTAAAATATCACCAAAACTAATCAGACTGACAAAGATCTGCCGTGTCTAAATAGGCTCATCAACATCAAAAGCGTTCCAAATTAAAAGTGGGTCAAAATAAGAAGTTGCGATGTCACCGCTGCTGTTTAGTATTGTTCTAGATAAAGCAGTGAGGGAAGCGAAAATCAAAAAGCAGATGTTTTCGATTGATAGTGCACGTCTGTTGATAAAACGTAGATAAAACCACAATAGCAGTAAAAGGGCAATTTCTTAATTTTGAACAACAGACCAATAAAATAGATTTGAACAAAAAGGGAGACAAAACTAAATGTATCTGTGTTGCCAGGCAACTTCTTAGTGTACGAGACAAAATAGAACAAAATACAACTTTAACTTTGAAAGAGTCAGAAACTTTAAATATCTAGGGGCAATAATAATAATAGAGAATAACAAAATGTAAGAAGAAATCGCATGCAATAAATCCATGTTCGCTATATTGACATTTTTAAATTGAAGCACCTTCTTAGAAAAACTAAGACGCAAATATATAAAACCATTATACAGAAGCAAAACCTAGACGCTAATAAAAACTACCGAAGAAATACTAACGTAAAGTCTTATAAAAATTATACGGCCCAATTATGGACAAAGATACACAGCGATTCCGGATAAAAACAAACTTAGAACTTAAAGAGTTGTACAAACACCACGACATTGTAAGAGAGACAAAAGCACCGATGTTGAGACGATGCAGGACACATCCAACGGGATCCAGATGACCGATCAGAAAAAACTGATTTGGCGGACTAACTCTTAAAAAAGAAGACCACAAGGACGACCACGCACAGATGGAGTGACAATATAGGAAAAGACCTTAATACCTGATGATAGACCGAGAGAAAGGGAGGCAAATAGTACACTAGTACACTCAGTCAGAACCCCGAAGGGTTGTAGAGCTACGGAGTTAGTGTGAGAACGTTGTTTAACTTATCTCTGTTGTTTATTAGTTAACAAATGTTTAATATCAAAGTATAGGAAATCTGTAATTATAGTTTCAAACAGTTTAGAAGAGATTACTCTAACATTTTTAATATACTTAAGATACTATAAATGCCCGTTTTAACAGTATGGCATAGATACCCGTATCAAGAGATGTGTCATAATTTATTATTTTTTTTAAATGCTTGGTTGATCTGATTTTTCATTTTTTAATAAATATAGCTTAATTTATGCCACATGAGAATTAGTATTATCAAAATACACTAGCGGTTCACGTTTTTCGTACAAAATCAGCCAGTTCAGAAGTCTAACACTACCAAAACAGCCCATTGTGGTAGGTATAGCTTGCCACGTACTTTGATGTAATAAAAGAATTAAAAATAAAACAATAAATTTTGAAAAATTAATCAATTACTTCAAATAGAAATTCAACTCCAGCTGAGATCGGTAAGTGGTTTCTCTACTGGCAAATTAGTGCCCAGCTCAGTCGTAGAGGGTAAGTACAAAATAAGAGTGAGTAGCGCCACCGATTTGAACGGTTAAAATCGGAAACCCCTGTTGCTCCAGGCACTGACCTTTCTCACTGGAGATAATTAAATAAATTAAGAATCTTTATCGAGATTAATTGAATTGCACCTATGAGAACGATAAAGTGAGCTAAATAAAACGAGAATATCAAACTAGACCCTTCTTTAATATATAAAAAAATATATAGTATGGGTTTACACTACTGTCAACCCCAGCGCCTTAACAATAGTATAAATATAAAAGTAAAGTAAAAAACAAAATCTGAGAAGTGTGATCACACGCATGTCTAAAAATTAAAATCTATAGTTAACGACTTGAATCTACAGTTACAATAGCTTATAGCTTATCTGGTAATCCAGTAGTCGATTTCCTCCAGTCCTTCGCTTCAAATGCTTCACCACTAATTGGCCAAAAATTATCTAGGCATGTACCAAAAATTAGGCCCGTACCAAAACCTGAGCCTATACAAATAAGCCCGTACCACGAACCCTAAAATCGTAACTTTGAATTAACAATAAGCTTAAGCAAATTATCATGCTCCTTGAGTTAATTAATTTAATACCGTTACTAATTTACTGACTTTAATACAACTTACACAAAAAAACTTATTTTTGCTTAGCAATAAAAAGAAATATTGAATTTAGATGAATTACCAAATTACAGAAGTTAGAAGCTGATATTTCTGAATTCTACAATTTCTAATCAAAACTAATGACTTGAATGCACTTAACAAACTTAAATATGACTTACTAGCCATAACTGAATTATAACGATAAACTAAATTAAGGTTTAACATAAAATTGATTAGCAGTAGCGCAAAGGAGCTGAAAGAATAGTCTAGTTTCTTAAAATACACACGATACACAATAAAAAACATATGTAAAATCAAGATATAAAAACTAAAATTGCGACCATATGGCGTTATTAATCGTAATAAAATATAACATTATAACTCACCTATTGTAATAGGGTTTATTTTCTCTAAAATCGTGACACTCTCAACTGGTATGAATGTGCGAAGGCGTGAACGCTGCTAACCGTACTGAGATTTAAACCACGCCACTATAAACTGCAATTCGCTGCCCTGAATGGTATTGAATTAATCAACAATTCGCTGACTGTACTGTGATCCTATCTACAATTTGCCGAAGATAAAAGAGAAAGAGAAAACCATAAGAATTGGACAAGCCACCTGAATAAAAGACATGTACACTTACCCACCAGAAGATTTCATAAAATCCCGATACACGGTTTGTCCATTGAATCACTACAAAAATAACTACAGAATCTAACTCCAACAACGATTTGAATGGACCATAAGGTTTGGTTTCAAAAATCCAAAATTAATTGTTACGGATGCACCGTGATTTAAAACTTAAACCGAAAAATCTTCTGACTTCCTCAAACAAATGATCAACTCAAAGGCAAATAGCAAAATGGCTGAGACAATCGTTTCCTCTCGACCAAATATGACACAACCGGAGATGGCCTCTAACCGTTCTATTCTCAACTCCTAAACTACTGTAGGACCAGTAAAAGAAGAATTGTCAGCCAGCGGTTTACCAACGTCAGCGGTAATAATTTTAATAACAACAAATCTTATTACTTGTCATAGTAACACCAAAATTCTCAATATGTACTTAATTTCTCGTTCGTGTCCAAGCTTTAATATGTCAGATGCCAATATAACGAATCAACCGACTATAGACAACAATATGACGAGTTATACGAACAGAAGAAGAAGTGACAAACACCTGTTTACAAATGTCAGCGACAATAATTTAAAGTAAACAACTACGATAATTTGTCACCTGAATATAATAAATAGACGATAATTCAAAGTAGTATTAGTACAATTGTGGCCAGAATATAATAAATAGAAGGTTATTACCTACAAACAACCAAGAATCAACTTGTTCTTAACATTAAATGACTCTGTTTAACCCTTAATTGTGGTGAAATTTGTATGATAAGTAATCAATTATGTTTACTTCTAAAACAATTATACCTAGAGCGGATTTTACCCCGTGACAAGCTAATGCGTTTAAATTAACTATGTACATATTATCATTTGCCAACAGAAAATTACCACTGTTGGTGTTGGAAATTACTCGTAGGTATCAATATTTTTTATTTTACCTTCGTTTGATAATATCCTTTGTTACATTCAGAATATAAAACATTAACCAAATAGGATTAACCCATATATTTAGTATAAAAAATATTTAATAAACCGTGAAATAAGCTTAAACTGAAGTGAAGAAATTTGAAAAAATCTATATAGGTAAGTAAAGTATAAAAAGTATTTGTTTAAATTTTATTTATAGTCTTCTTACATTTGTTAAACATCCAATACGAATTATATTATATAGGTACTTAATAATATTTATAATTTTTTTGGTTATATTTAGTTCTTTTTTTACATTAAATTCTTATTCAACTGATTATAAATATTTTATTTCTAGTCAAAATTATTCAAGTTTTATCGAATTTACATTCACAACTTTTTTCTGTTGGGCATTAAACAATTAGTTTTCGAAGGCGTTTAAGTAAATCCCCGTCACTCCGTAAGATTCAGAAATTGTTTATGGTAGTCATGGGATACTATTTAAATGGTAATAAGAAGAACCTGCGACACCAGTTTTTCACACATTTATAGATAATGTTACCATAGGCTGCTTTTGGACTGTATGTAGTGCGTTTTTGAAATTAGAGATAATAAAAAACATTCAGAATCGGAGTTTTTAGCTCCGCCGCGCAATTTTCTTGTCAGATATCATAAAAACTAAAATAAAAGTTATATTAAAAAATAGTGTTAATTAATTTTTTTAATAATTAAATTTTCCTCCATGATATAAAGTTTTAATGAGTAAATCTGATATTACCTGTGGTTAATAAACAATAATTTGGTTATATTGATAGGTATGTGTTAAGCTAGGTATTTCTATTTCCAGTTTTGTAATTGAAAACGAGCCTAAATATGCATTTTGCAGCCTTGCCCTAACTTTTTTAATTTTAAATAGGGTTCATTTTCACCACCGTGTTTTTGATATTACACATTACTGCCTTTATGTATTTTTCAAAGTCCGTTAACTCAATTTAACAGTCCTGGGATTATCTCCACCAAATTCTTACTGTAATAATTAGTTGGCAGCCTCGGGATGGTTTTAATCTTTCTTCTTTAAAATATGTTGAGGTAAATTCCATATCTTTGAGGTTAATACAGTTTTCAATATAATTATACTCTATCGCTATACAATCAATCTTGTTAGACCACTTTGTCTATGTTGCATCCTTAAGGGTTACAGTTAACAGGATGATAATTTTGATTTTATTTAAGTTAGGATTAATATTATAATGTGCAATTAATAGCACTTAAGTGAATGTACCTCTATATTTTTTGACAAATAGAACAAACTGCCTCTCAAATAATGAGCATGCCTCAGGACAGGATAGTCCCCAGGTATAACTTTGTGAGAAACTTTCGAGTAGAAATACTGGAAAGGGACTCATGGCCCCCCAATCCAAGGGGAGTCCATCTGGTATACCGATGGCTTAAAGACTTAGAAGGGCACAGGGTCAGGTATATATAGTAGAGGACACAGGACAAAAGTCCAACTAAGTCCAAGTGCGTATGCCACAGTGTTTCAGGCTGAAGTAATGGCCATACAACACTGTGCAACGGAGATCGTAAGTCAGGGTATAATGGGTAAAACCGTAGTCATATACTCGGACAGCCAAGCAGCTCTAAAAGGCGATAGTCTCAGCACAAAAAAGCTCACAGCTGGTGTGGGACTGCGTTGGGGCCCTGACACATGCCGCAAGTCAAAATTCTCTGACACTGGCATGGATACCAGGACACTCAGGGTTTCGGGGCAATGAGAAGGCTGATAAATTGGCCCGTGCGGGAGCTAATACTTCAATGATTGGCCCGAAACCATTGGGCGGATTTGCTAATACATTCAGAAAGGCAGCCATTGAGAAATAAAGGCTAGAAAAGGCCCAAAAGTGGTGGTAAAAATCACCGGGCAAGCGACAAGCCAAAGTCTTCATAAAGGGACACTCGGCGAAGTTTACTGCAGAACTGCTATCACAAAGGCGAAATGATGTCAGAATAATTGTTAGTCTCTTGACAGGACATTGTAGGCTCAGAAAACACATGAGTCAGCTGAACTTAGCAGATGAAGACATTTGTCGATACTGCCAATAGGAAGAGGAAACCGCATTTCATGTCCTATGCAAATGTGAAGGCCTTGCAAGGACGCGGTATCTATTACTGGGAGAGGAGAAACCGGCTGCTCCAAGTTATGCGGAGTGGCCACTGTCAAGGGTATTAATTCTCATTAAGAGGGCAGAGCTGGACAAGGTGCTCTAATCCTATTCCACAGATAATGGGTGTTCACAATAGATCTGCAAAGGTCGCAGTGATATAGGCTAACAGCCAACCCAAAAAATATCTATCTATCTATCTACAGTTGCTAGCTGAAAATATTTGCGAATTACGAGGACTGTCCCAAAAGTATCCGACCTGCCCAATTATTCGGCGCTTGTCTGATTCTTCGTCATCTGGTTAGTGACATCCTTCGAAGTCCCCATTGGATTGAATAACAAAAGGCCTTTTGTAACATTTTATTAGTATCCGTACAAGTTTTTTTCAATTTAAACCAAAACTTGATGGAAATTCGTTGCTTAAATTTTTCGGTCATATTTAACTACTTAAAAATCCGACAAACTTGAAAAACATTTTGAAAACTAGGCCAGCTGTTTATTAACTATACGTCCAGCAGGTTTCAGTAAATAAACAATAAATTTGTGATGCTTTACTGTCGTCGTTTCCGCCAGCTAGGGGCCACTAGAACACTTTGGCGTGAAGATATAAATGCAGGTCGCATACCTACTATTGGACAGACCTCGTACATCTACTACTACTGCAGATAGTTAGTGGTTAGCTTTTAGGACATGAAACATATTTATGTAGGTGTTTTTTCTTAGTTATTTATTTGGTAATAGTTTATAGCATATATGATAAATTTCTTATTTTGCTTTTCTTGACAACCTAAACTTAATAATTTAAAAAAATAGAAAATGTTTCATATATATATATATATATAAACAAAGTGCCAAGAAAACGCGTATTAATATAAACAAAAGGGGAAAATTATTGGGCATGTACGCAAAAAGGATCAATAAGGCCACGAGTAGAAATGGTAACCGCAGACATGCATGTTTCTGGCTCATTAGCCGTCATCAGTGCGGCATAACCAAGTAGGGTATTGCACTTGGCTAGCAAAAGTGTTGGGTACTTGGGAGCAAAGGATGTTGGGGAAACATGTGTAAAGAAACATAAAAACACAAAAACAACGAAAGCTCACACAGGTTTGTGAATTTTTTTTAAATATTAAATTTAACTTTCACTGACACTTTTTTATAGAATGTTACAATACTTACGTAAGATTTGAATTAAATGGAAAGTTTTCAGTATTCTGATAGTTTTTTTATTGAATTGTTAACTACAAACAATAGAGTAATATGAAATTACACATTGGAAAAAATGCATTTTACGACTTTGCTGGTATATACGCACTCGAAATTGTTCATGACCAGTTTTTCCATTTGGTTGATTTTCTCTTTTAATGCACAGGTGGAAGTGACACGACCTGTAAATGTCTGATGGAGTAATTTAATTATTGCACGAGCTATATAACATTTGGCACCATCTTGGTCACATCAATATCATCGCTGTTCGACACAAATAACTGTATTAGCATGATAGTCACTTTTTTACCAAGCTCACTTTTTAAAAAGCATGGTCCAATAATGCCTTTCGCCCACAATCCACATCAAAATGTCACACGTTGTGTATGCATTTGGTTTTTGACATTTACATATGTGTTCACCAAAACTCAAATGCAAAAGTTATCTCTAATAACAAAGCTATTAAGATAAAAATGTGCTTTATCGCTTAGGATAATTTTGCTTAAAAAATTAGAATTTGCTTGTTGATGTGCAATAACTCTTTCAACATTGTTATGTTTACTGAATTACTAAATGTTTTAAGCATGGAGACCCAGATTTTAAGCAGTTAAATCTGTCAAAAGCTTTTTAAAATTTACAATTCTTGTATACGACGCCGATTTGACGTTCCTAAATTTTCAACAACACTCGCGCAATACTTTAATATCGACATAACGGCTTGATTTTGGACAACGAGTATGTTTAGTGTCTTCAACCAATTCAGTCTTTCTGAATTTTTTACTTAATATCTTAATATTAGATTAAATCAAAACAAAATTCCACCATATTTTGTATAAAACTTTCAAACTGTGTCCGAAAAACCTCGTATAAGGCTCCATTTTCACTAGGTACCACTTAACTGTTTACAGTCACATTATTTGTGATAATCTTGCGTTAATTCTGCGATCGTATACATATTGCTATAATATTGCTATGGTTTATTAGAGAAAGAAACGTTTAGGATAGTAGTAATAACGAATAATATTGAGGTTAAAAACGTGTGAGAAATAGAATTGTATGTAATAACAGAAGAATGGGGTAGAAAATTTTTGAGGGAGCTAAATATGGGGTAAAGGCATGTAGAAGCAAAAAAATTAGTAGAGTTTTTAAACTTCCGGTACTTTTATTGCATGAAAGTTTAGGAAATAGGTAAATGAATTGTGATGAATATTAAGTAGTGTATTATGTTAAGGTGAAAATAGTTAGAATTTAGAGCTTGGCAACTGATGATGAGAAAATATTTCGTACAGTAAGGAAATTTGATTTGGCAATGTGAAGCGATTCACCAAGTCAAATCAAATTTGGGGGAAGTTGATAGGGATTTTTTACAGGTACACATTGCTTTTAATGGCTTTCGGGAGTTTGATTGCCCTTAATGAAATTGGTTGCTAGTTTTAGTTTTTGAATTTTTATTAGATAGGTTTTGTTGAATTTTTTGTTCGGATTGTTTGTTTTGTGTAGTTATTGAGCTGGGGTACGGTAGTGTTCCCGCCAAGTCGAACAAAACATAGCACTCAGGAGATCAGGTCATTTTCGACCCCTATAACTTCGTTGGGGATAAAATTAGACGCTTGAATTTTTTGGTAACAAAGCAGGCATTGTATAAACACAGTATATTTCAAAATTAAATTTAAACCAGTAATTTAAGAATAATAACGAGTCAAAATTTCTTAATTTTTTCACTTACTCACTGATTGACTGATCATCAAAAGTTTAAGGCACTCTTAGCAGACATAGAAGTTTCAAATTAAGAATACAATGAATAAAGGAAAACTTAATTATTTTTTAAATTCGGTTTACTTTTGTAAATACATCAACTTCATAAATATCTTTGTAATCCCATATTAATATATCTATGTATGTACACATATCTGGGGCACGGCAATGTTGGTATACAAGAAGTAGAAGGTACCGAAAAGGAAAAAAGAACTATCTACAAAAAAGAAATTAGATCCCATACTAACATAACAAATATTTAACGTTTTAAATAAAAAGACTGACTAAGAGTTAATATTGATACACGCCAAGCCGGACCTGTCAGTGGAGTGAGGTGTGAGTAAGTCACCGTACGGAGAATCTTCAAGTCTTCGTGTAACTGATGGATTGATCTCGAAATTCGAGAATCTTTCGTGTTAGAAGAATTGGGATCTGTGTAGATGGTTCTAGAAGGATTAATTTTATATATAAGGACCGGTTAAACGGAGGACAGAACAGTTGTTGTTATAGCGATAGTTGGCGATAAATAGAATTAATTGTATTTGTAGTAGCTGGCGATAAAGTGCGAATTGTTATACGAGTTATTTTAACGACGCTATTAAGTAATTGTAATTGTATTAAAGTTGTGTAAATTAGTAAAAGAAAATTGTTATTTAGTTATGTTTACTAATAAATTGTTAAATTTGCTGTTATTACTTATCCCGAACCTACGAAGAAAATTTATAACAATATAATCCTTTTTAGTGTCCAGAAAATCTGCATTTCATACCAAGAAAACACGTCTTTTTAAAGGAAACAATCGTAGAGCCGAAGTCGTAATAGAAATTGTTTGCGTTTTTCCAAAACAAAATCATTGAGTGTTTTATCTGAACAAGAAACAACAAACAACAAGAAAAAACTTACCTAATAATTTTGTAGTCAGTTCTTTCTTTAATGGAACTTAGGGTTTCTGTGATTACCAACTTACATAAATCTCTGTTTAAATCGTTAAAAAGAATAAATATTGGTTAGGTACTTTAGTTTAAAATATGACGTGATAAGAAATAAGCCAACATTCTGTAGAACCATTTTATCTTTCGCAATTGTTTTTGAAGAATAGATCGCTTTTGTCATCCATCGTACCTGATGTATAACAATGTTTTTAATTTGTATGTGTTTCAATCATTTTACTTAAACGATAACTTTAGGGTAAGTTTTTACATTTATTTCTAGTAATAAGATAAACATATAACAACAGAAAACCTTAAATGAGGTACTTACAGTTTTTGTTAATATGTACAGCATATTTTTCTCATTATTGTAAAATTTCTAACTATTCTGATGAAGGCTAAATTGCCGAAACGTTAATAAAAATGTAATACAATCATAAACATTTAATTTTACCCTACACGGACCAAAAATTCCAAGAGAAACTTAAATAAAACATACATCTGCTGGTCTAAGAAAACAAATTATACAAATAATATATAGGGGGAAGTCCCGTAACGCCGGACGGCACCTAGCGCCGGACACTCGTACTATTCAAGCGAGATAAAGCAGTTCGATTCAAAATACAAGTGAAAGGGGCGCGGGGGGCACACAGGTACAGGATCACGCGCCGCGCCACGCCAGTGAGCACACTGCCGCGGGTGGAGTAACCGTTTGCTGTTTTAGGCGCGAAATCACGGCGTCACCTAAATATCAATGTAAGTAAAATAATTCTAGTATATTTATGCATTTACATTTGAGTGGTATTCAAAGATAAAAGCAGTAATCGATTGTTATCCGTAAAATGGTAGAATATTATTAGATCTTTTAAACAATTTTAGTAGGTACCACCTAATGAACGAAAATGTGTGTCCCTTAGCACCGGACACTAAGAAGAAGACACTGACGAAGACTGGATCCAGTGCTCATCCTGTCGTGGGTGGGTACATGAAGCATGTGCAGACATTCCAGAGTGTGGAGATTGCTACATATGTGATCGATGCAGGTTATTTTGAAATGTCCGGTGTTAGGGGTATGGCACAAATATTTGTCCGGTACTAGGTGCCACTGTTTAAAATTATAATTTTTGTTACCAAAGTTTGATTGATAGTATTAATTATTTTTTAGCAGAGGTTGCATTTTTGTTAATTTAATTTGATTTCTAACTTTGTTATCTAATATAAGTCATAATTTAATAAACATTCCTAAAATATTTTTTGTTTTATTTATAAATAACCTTAGGTGTCCGCCACTAGGGGACTTCCCCCTATCGCTTTTGGCAGATTAATAACTTTCTTGAAATTAGGTAATTTTTAGTTTGAGATAATTTAATTACTCACCTATTAAATTATATATTTGGATAATGCTCGCTTATTTCAGAACGATTTTACTTATGTACACGCGTTAGAAGTTATACTTCTTTGGGGTATGGAAAACAATCACAATTTATAAAAAGAACTTTTTATAGTAGAAAGTTTTTTTTTGGTGATTTATAAGTCATATTACTATTATTAAATTATTTTAAATTATTACTAAGTACCTACAACCTGTCCCTTGGCAAATAGCGCTTTACCGAGATAGATTACGGCATAGTCTACAGTACAGTCTAAAAAACTTTCCAAAAATTTTCTAAATTAGTTCATTTTATTAACAGTTAAAATAATAATAACTGTTTTTACATGTAGAACAAAAAAAATCTTCTCTCTCTCGTAATCGATCACATTATGGTAACATAACAGAAATGTCACAACTGGACTCTCATCCGACGCTGATCCAAATAGGCTACAAACAACTTATTTAAAAACTTTTAAAATGATAATATCCATACACAATTTCTAAATCTATACATATAGAACTAATAGTTCATGATTTGTTTTATGTAGTTTAAAAAAGACTTACGTAAATGATTAGGATTAATTAAATTTATTGAGCTGTAAACCACGATGTAGAATTCAGGTGTCGGTGTGCGACTAACTTTAGGGTGTTAAATTTAATTCAGGTGTCGGTTGCGACTAACTTCAGGGTGTTAAATTCAGCTGTGTCGGTGTGCGGACGCATCGTAAAAATTCACTCTCATCATTTTTCTCTGTCGCGCCAAAAGAAGTATAACTTCAAAAATTATTTTACATTTACTGCTAACAATTCATGCGAATAAACGTTTAATTGTTTGATCCTTCATTTCTAGCATGAATACCCTCAGATTGCCAAAACTTGACACTTTTATCCCACGAACAAAAATGTCATTTTAAAGTCAAAAAGGGACACAGTGATTAATTAAAATTATTTGTAATTTTAAATTATACTTCAACTCACTTTACTTTAACTGTACGACTTAAAATAAATTTGCAATCAAAATTACTTTGTTAATGTGTATTTTGAAATACATATTATTACTGTTTAAGAAGATCATGGAGGTGCGTCTGCTATACTCCTTAAGTTTAAATATTTGAGATATACAGGGTGTCCCAGAATTAACTACGGAAACTTCGTATACGTATTCCTTGATGACAAATAAGTAGGGCCTTTCCTATAAAAAAAAATTTTTTAGAGACTCCTGTCAGAGTTATAACCCTTTAAAGAGGGGTGGTAAAATACGGTTTTAATTTAATATCTTCTGAGTGGTCCAGGAAAAAAAATTAAAAATTTGGGTGAAAAATCATTTTTATTTCGCGAAAAACGACAAGGAACAAAAAAGTTTCTAAATAAGCAAAACTTCCTAAAATAATTTTTTGTTATTGCAAATATTAATTGCTAAGAAAGTTACAAAAAAAATATTAAGAGGGGTTCCTTGATTTGCACCCTTAGAATGGGGTAGGGCAGGTGAAAAGTGGCAGGAGAAATGCGTCTGTATAAAAATGATGTTCACCCAAATTTTTAATTTTTTTATCTTGGACCAATCAGACGATATTAAATTAAAACCGTATTTTACCACCCCTCTTTAAAGGGTTATAACTCTGACAGGAGTCTCTAAAAAAATTTTTTTTATAGGAAAGACCCTACTTATTTGTCATCAAGGAATACGTATACGAAGTTTCCGTAGTTAATTCTGGGACACCCTGTATACATCGCTTTTCTTTTATACTTTTATATTGACAACAAAACAATTATAATTCCAGTCGATTTTGAGTAAATAGTACAGAATTTTTAAGAAATAAAGATTTTATTTTTTGCTTTTTAGTGTATTTTCCGTTTTGAAGGGGGTTTATTAATCATGGTATTTTTGAGACATCTCTCATATGATTTGCAAAATTTCTAAATTAGACAAGCAATCAAAGACATTAAGAAAATATCAAAAAAATCTCACACCTGTCAGGATTCAAACCTGTGGTCTCTAAATATGCCAATGGCATCTTCAACGATTCACTAACGCAACTGGTCAAATAAGAAATGTTTAAAAAAATTATTCGTTTATCAAAAATCTATGGTTTTTCCCTCTAACCGAATTAAACTATAAGCCAGGACACAACAAAAAATTGAGTTACAGTTTAATGTTTTTATTCTCAAATAGACAAATAAATTCTCTACCATGAAGATCATATAAGAAAATATGTTTAAATTTAATAAATTTTCTATGCGACATGAATTGAATAAAGATATGATAAAAACGCTGACTAAACACTAAGACATCTGTGGCTAAATGGTTAAAGGCTCTACCGGCTAAAGATAGAGGACCTGGTTCTACTCAAACCAGATGTGATATTTTTTTTATTTGTCTTTAATGTAAGTTTGTGTTTGTATCATTTCTATATTTTTAAAATTCCATGAGAGATGTCTCACAAAATAATTATTGTAATAATTACTTTATTCGCTACTTCTTTGCAAATATAAAAGTAGAATAAATCATTGAAAACTTGCAATCTCTAGATTGTTTCAATTTATTGCCACAGTGTGTAGCGCTTAGAAAATGATATAGCGGTTGTAAAATTTTTAATGGTGTTAAAAACGTCTGAATTTAGTTACTTCAACTCCTGTTTAAAAATAATTTCCTAAATTTACTATTAATTAACTACATTTGTGTATAGTCGATTCAGATAGAAGTGTCATCAAGTGGGCTGGGTACGTGTGAGATCATCTTTAACTTTATTACTAGATTCAATGGAAACAGAACTTTAGTTAGGGAATTATATGTCATCGCGATGTGTCAAAATGTTTATAGTTATATTGAGCATATGTAGCAATCTGATCACAAGCTGGCTAATATTGCGATTCAAATTTCACTAAACGTGGGTGCTGCCACTACAAATTTGAATTTTCCAGAGACTACTTGATGACAATTCTATTTGAATCAACTATATCTATTTTAGTTTCTTTTGGTGGTTGCGTCCATAGAAAATTTAACCCAAATTGTATTTAAAAAAATTATTTAAAGCATAAAACAAATACCTTTATCCTAAAAGTACTATTAATATTTTTTAGTGGTTAATGGTGGTATCCCTTGCAGTTCTTTACAACATAATTTTCGTCCTAGGAAGAGCAGTTTTTTGGGAATTAAATAACAAAGCTGAAGTTACATTTCTTTGGTGGACACTTGATTATCTCTGTGATGCTATTTATATTATAGATGCTTTGGTTCATGCACATGAAGGTAAGTTTATATAGTATCTTATATTTTAGAGTATAATTAGCGATTTTGAAGATACTATTTTCTATAAAGTCTTAATACGTTTTTGCTTACTATTTTAATTTTTTCTGCTTTTAATAATTCTTAAATGTTTGTTAAAAATCTAAAATATTTCATTAGTCTAACAAAACAGTCAGGATCGCAAATTCTGAAAATAGGTGTTGATAGCTTGTCATCGGCATTGTTACCCACATCGAACCGTAGGTAATTACAGCCACCTTTAGCTTTAATTTATTATATGTCAATCTTAGACTGCCATTTATCATTGCTGTCAACTTAAACACAATGAGTTCTGTCAACTTTGGTGTTGTCCATCATTTATATTTAATTTAAGGAAAATTGCGTTGCAAAAGTAGAATTCGGATTCTACATGGTTACACCAGCTACACAAGAACATATTAAGGCACATTATATCGAGTTTCATGCGTCCTTTGAACAGTAAGAATATGTTCAAAAATGAAATAAATGACAGTATTGTTTAAGATTTAACTGAATAATATTTAGATTGTCTACAAATAAAAAAGTTAGGGTTATTAAGTTGATTTAACTGAATATAAAGTTTTATTATTTTTTTTTATATTTTTTAAAAATATTGATTTTAATTTTAGATCGTGTTATTATAAAATTTATACGCCAAAAACTCAATTATTTGAAGATGGTTTTATTATTTCTTTTTTTAATTTCTTACAATTGAAACATATTTAAAAGACTGTCTTGATATTTAATTTTATTTCTAAGAATCAAATTAATAAAATTAGAATTTAGACAAACAAGAAATAACATTAAAACAAAATTGTAAAAATGTCATATCGTACATTCAGCCGTAGATAACTTGGTTGTTAATCGGTGGTTTCGAGTCATGATACAAATATACAAGATATGATACTAAGCTATACCGATTTCGGTCCGACTCGCGCATGACGTCAGTTGGTAAGTATACGTTCAAATAATTACATTAAAAGAAATGGTATATAGTTTCTAATATGGAATTTAGGAACTTTTTGAAAAATTAAAAACGTTTTTTTAACTTTTGAAAGTCAATATTTTAATAATAAAGAGCCACAATGATTTATTGAAATTTGTATGGATTTATTGAAATTTGTATTGATTTATTGAAATTTGTATTGATTTATTAGCCACTTTTTAATTTTAGGCAATAGTGTAGTCTGCGCTTCTCAATCAATTTTTTATAAATAATTCGTAATGTAAACATGTTAGGAATAGGGAACTAATAAACATTAATTTGTAAGCTAATAAAATAAGCTATTGGATTTGTTACATATATGTGGTTTCATTTAAATTAACCAAAATTATATTTGAACATTAAACAGCTTTGGTCTAATATGATGAATAGCCCGTATAAAATTTTCTGAAACTGAATTTCTCAATTGATTAAAGTAATATTTTGTTACATATAGAAAATTAATTTTTAAATTTGAATACTGTGTAAATATTATTTTTTTAAAACCTTTATGATTTTGAAAAATATGCATTAACTGCGAGCGTTATATTAATGAAAAGCTTGAACCACACAATAGCACAAATTTCAATATTATTTATTAGTTAAAGAAGTCTTGAGTGAAGTATAAATTCATATATACTTAATCAAGTGTTATGGTAAAGGATGGATAAATGAATGATGTAAAAAAAAGTCATCGTGGGATTGCACACCTCATCTTATTAAATATGTATATTCAATAATAAATCTCACGATTTAATAAAAAATATGAATAAAACTATTCTAAGCAATGTTTTCTGAGTGACCACAGCATACACAATTTAGCTCTTTACTCACCAGCTAACGTCACCTGCTCTAAATTAGACACGCCCACCCTGCGCGATATCATATCTTGTCTTATTGTATCATGGTTTCGAGTATATATTGATGGCGTAAGACATTATAGTATATTACGTATCAACATTGGTAAGTAGGACATTACGTATGAGTGGAAAAGTTACGAACGAAGCCGCGTAGCGGCGAGTGCGTAATCACACGAGTACGTAATACCTCTTACCACTCAAGTTACGGACTATGCTTTATCCACGACGCAATATTTTAATTTTAATTCTACATATTTGACATCTCTGAAAAATATATGACGTACGTACTGTACTGTTATCTACTCCTTTGACAGAAAATGTCATTTATAAATAATCATTGTCAACATGCAGGGTAAGTACCCTGCATGGTGACAATGAGTATAAATGACATTTACTGTCAAAGGAGTAGATACAATTTTTTATAATATATACATTAATATCATATTGTTTAAACAATGTGTATACACAAAACCACAGCAGATTCTCTTTAAGAATTCATGTACAAGTGATTCTTGTCAAAACCAGCGGGGTCGTTCGCGTTATTGATAGGTGCATAAAAAGTTATTATAGTTGTGGGGTAAAGCCTAATTCTACTCAAACACTTTTTGCCGATTTTTGAACCGAATGTGTTGTCTTTTGTCGAGTGTCTGACACTACGTGCTTTACGAGACTTCCTCTTATCTATCTAATGAACATTGAAAATTGTTGATATAAATTTAGAACAATTGCCAAAAAATTTAATATATAACTATAAATAAAAAGATATCCAACACATAATTCTCGATAAAACAAACTATGGTTTATTTTCTCTCTATGGAGTTAGTATCTATTATCCATGTACATTTAACACATTTCCACGTGTAGGTACGAAATTTTAATGTTTACCTTTATAACTAATAACAATCCAAAATCAATAATGGCACGGGTAAGGGTAACCGTAACACACTCTGATATTGATACCTATATCTTACTGTGAGCGTTAATAAAAAAACTGTGAATGGGGTTATATTATTGCAATGCCCACGCCAGCTGCTGAGAAACGTTTGATTGTTGTTCTCTTTTAGCGCACCTGCCTTTTATTCAACAAAAATAAGTATATAGAAATTACTTGGGAATTCATTAGATCTGTACAACGATATGCCTACCGTTACACGTTTTTACCTACTTCTAATTATTCAGTTTACATATTTCAATGGTAACAAAAGAGGTTATTAATGATTTTTTATAAATTTACCGTATTTTTTTTAGAAATTTATTAGCAAAAGCGGGTCTTTGTAATATGGAAGCTGCCTGACACATACTCACCGGTCGTAATGCAGCCTAATTAGGTTTATTATACTTTTTATCATTGTTTAATGTCACCCACTCTATAGTCTACTTATTATTAAGGTGGTATAATAAATTATTCTCGTCGAAATTTTATCCCTTAAATGTCTTACAGAGTGAACAAATATTTCTACCAACATTCGATTGGTTTCTTTCATGCAAAATAAAACCCACTGAAATAAACGCACGCACCAGGTAAATCACGTTATTACCACTCGAGAACAATGGATATTTAGGGACTTGAAAGGAAAATTCGAAAGAAAATTGTGGTTATTGGCATAACAAGAACATGAACATATTGACAAAACATTTTTTTAAATATATTTTTTTCAATAAAAGTGTTTAATAATAGTAACATAGGTACTATAACTGTGAATTAGAATTTATCGTCTGAAGAAGTGTCACCATTAACTGCAATTATCAGTGGCTCAACTGTCTCTTCAATTAAGTTGTCTAGTTTCCACCATTTTTTGTTCTATTTTAATAACATGTTCAACACATTTTTTTCGAGTTGTTAACATTCACTGTACTCATAAAATATAATTTTTCTACATCTTTTATTTGAAATATCGTATTTTTTCTACCAACATACTGCTTTACTTTTGCCCAGATTAATTCAATTAGATGAAGTTCGCAGTGATAAGGTGGTAATCGAAGTACAGTTATTCCTCAATTTTTTTGCCATATTAGACATATTTGGAATATTGACGTCTATAAGGCTTTGTGATTGCTAGAAAATCTTTTTTTACCATATTTTTTTGAAAAGGTATATCTTTTTGCCTTATTAAGTTTATTATGTCTTCCTTTTGCCAAGATCCGGTCGGAGTTTTTTAAATTTTCAGGAGTAATAAATTGCGTTATCCATAACTATAACTGATCCCTCTGGAATAAGTTTTATCATTTCGTCAAATATTCTTCGAATACACTGACATTCATATCCTTATGGTATGGTAATCGCCATCAGTACGGTTGGATACAAAAGCTGGAAGCAATCCACCCTCCATAAAACTATCTACGCTTTTAATGTCGAGGATGCACTTGAAGAAGACATATTTATATTAGCAATTTTCTAGTAAACTAAATTACTTATGTAGTACAAATACGATAACCCCTATATTATACATATTCCTACCCACTATTAAGACACCACTTTCCCATCAGGGTTTTCCAAAATAAGCCCATAATGAGCATTTGTCAATACTAGTAATTTCATTTAATTAGTATTAGGTTAAAGGATATCTAATTACTACAGTTAAGTAAACAGCTACTCTTATATAATACATCCGACTATATTTATTACACAGGATCAAATATCGCAACTTCCTATTGCCTCTTTCTTTTACATATATTATATAAAATTGTAACCGAATACCTAAAACGCAGGTATCAGTTAAGAACTACATTTTAAATATTTCAAACCTTTGAAATCCAAGAAATTATTATTATATTCTAATATACATTTTATTCCTAAGCCTATGAACCTTCACTTTTAAAGGACACCGTGACGGTTTTATTATACCAGCAGCTTAATAAAAAATAGAATATAAGATCTTAGTACCCTCTAATATTTTGTACAAGTGAACTTTTGGATTTTATTAGATTTAGCTTTTACGTTTTTAAGTATTCCATATCTTCTTGACCTTAATAACATATCGATCAGCTATGATTTAGGGTGTACATTATTTATAGATCCATGAAAGTTGTCTATATAACGAAATTAAAATACTGTTGGGGTCCAGGTTATTTTGATACCAATTAAATTGTTTCTTAATTTACTAGTCAATTTTCTCTTTATTTGTATAATAGAATCAGTAATGGGTTTTTGTTTAGTTTCATGCTCTTCTTTCAAGCAGATATCAATTTACCAGGAAATATAATTCTTAATACTCCGGTCAAATTAGACCAAATAATAAGAAAATACATTAATTGACAACAAGCTGATAATCAGTAAAATGTTGAAAATATACCTTAAATATATTATAAACAAAATTTAGAAATTCCCCAGCATTTCATTGTATGGAAAAAAAATTATTCATGGTCAAAGTCAAAAAATGAGTTTTTTGCGATTTTTAGGAAAACGGCAAGTTTTATCGGATTTTCAGATTGTTTAAAATTTCTGTATCACGGAAGGTCCAGATTAACCGGATTATAACGTCACAGAAACTGGAAACCGGTATACATATATAAAAGTGACGTTTAAAAAACTATCCATTAATATACTTTTTCCGTCGACCGTTCATTTATGATGAATTTTAACACACTCAAAATCGTTGATTAATAACCCCTATTAATGAATGATTTTCTATTAATCAACGATTTCAACTAAAACATTTAAAATCGAGTAGCCTGTCGTGATTGTTAGTACTAACTGTCACTGTTTATCATTATTTAGTTTATTGTTTAAAATTCTGTACATTTGAAAAATCAAAAAATCAAGCAGCTCCTCTTGATACTTACTGTCAATGTTAGTAATGTAATAACTGTCATTGTATATCATTATTTACTTCATTTTGTATTTGAAAAATTAAAAAAATGATATTTCTGAAAAGTACGGTCGACGGAAAAGTTTTGTAACGAACTCGTGAATTAAAATGGCGATTAACAATCTCGAATATTAACGCGCTCGCTATGCTCGCGCGTTAAAATATCTCGATTGTTAATCGCCCTTATTAATACACTTGTTGCTTAAATAACTATTAAATTACTGGGTAAATGGGTACTTTACCATTAATATATTTTTAAATTGGTACAGACCATGGGGACTATACATAGTAACATAGTGTAACGGGATAACCGTAAAGGAAGGGACTTTAATTTGAAAGATTGTTATTGACAGTTGATTTTTAGAAGTTTCTAAAAATCAACTGACTAAATTAAATAATGTTTCTAAAAAATTCTAGAAACTTCTAAACACACTGACTAGATTAAATAATGTTTTTAGAAAATTCTAAAAAGATCTAAACACACTAACTAGATTAAATAAAGTTGTATATAAGGGGATGTATGGGCAGTTAACGTCAGTTCAAGTTCAAGTATTCACAAGAGTCCATTGTATTGTCAAGTAGTTAGACGTTATCCAGCAGAGTTCAGTGTATCTTAACAATTTTGTAAATAAATTGTGTAAAAGTCCATATAAGTGTTTTAAATTGGTGCCAGGTGTGGGGTGAAAATACAAGAATGCCTGAAAAAAAGATAAATGAACTATTGGTGGCTGAGCTCAGAAGAGAGCTCGAAGAGTTAGAGTTGGAAACTACTAGGACCAAATCTGTATTGTTGAATAGGCTCCGTGATTACTACCTAAGTAATAATTTGGACCCTGACGTTGTGGAGTTCGATGACCTGGTTCAAAAAGCAATTTCTGAGCTATCCAGTCAGATAAAGAGCCAGCGCGAAGATATGTCCCAGCTATCAGAACGAATGACGAACCAACAAGAAGAGCTATCCAGTCAGATGAAGAGCCAGCAAGAGGAGCTATCCAGTCAGATGAAGAGCCAGCGCGAAGATATGTCCCAGCTGTCGCAAAGAATGACGAGCTAACAAGACGAACAGTCACAACAACTGACCCAGTTGTCCAGTCAGATAAACAGCCAGCGCGAAGATATGTCCCAGCTATCGCAACGAATGTCTACCCTATCAGATGAGTTATCCAGTTCGTTCTCCCAGCAAATATCACATCTTCGTAACGAGCAAAATCAGCAAGTGGCCAACTTAAATCAGCAAGTGGACAACTTAAATCAGCAAGTGACCAACATGCAAAACGCTGCAAAAGATCCGAGATAGATTTTACTAGGTAAATTGCACTAATAATGTTAAAGATTGGTGTCGTAAATGCACTACATGTGCTGCCAGTAACGGTCCGCACCGAAAACCGAAAGCGGAAATGCAGCAATACCTGGTTGGAAGTCCTTTTGAAAGAATCGCAGTAGATGTATTGGGGCCACTTCCACAGACCGATGTAGGAAACAAGTACAGCTTTGTTGTAATGAACTACTTCACTAAATGGGTCGGAGCCTATGCAGTTCCCAATCAGCAAGCCACCACTTTAGCAGATATATTAGTTGAAGAATTCGTAAGCCGTTTTGGGGTACCACTAGAATTACACTTAGACCAAGGAAGAAATTTTGAGAGCAAGCTGTTTCAAGAAGTTTGCCAAAGATTAGGCATCTACAAAACAAGAACCACAGCGATGCATCCTCAGTCTGATGGAATGGTGGAACGAATGAACCGGACTATAACCAACTATCTGTCAAAAGTGGTGTCAGATTGTCAGAGGGATTGGGATCGACATATTCCATTATTAACGAATCAACTGGCCAAACGCCTGCGAAGGTCCTGTTCGGTAGAGAAATGAGGCTACCATGTGACTTGATGTTTGGTTGTAAACCTGGTGAAGAAGTGGCCCGTGAACAATATGTAGTCGATCTTCAGAATCGAATGGAGAATATACACAACCTGGTGCGTGGAAAACTACAAATATCTAGTGATCGGATGAAGAGGTACTATGACACACGGACAATAAAAAAGAGTTACCAAGTTGGAGATTTAGTCTGGCTCTATAACCCCTGACGGCGTCGAGGTGTTTGTCCCAAATTAGAGAAGAACTGGGAAGGTCCATACACCATCAAGAAGAACATTAACGATGTCATTTATCGGATCGTGAAAATCCCAGAGGGAAACCCGTCGTGGTCCATCATGATCGTTTGGCGCCTTACCGGAGAAACCACAGTGGAGATGTGCAGCAGCTCCAAGAAGATGGTTTGGCTGGCTCAAGGAGTGTGCGGAATTCCGATTTAGGAAATACCATTTCAGGAGGAATAAATCTAAGGAGGGGGCAGTGTAACGGGATAACCGTAAAGGAAGGGACCTTAATTTGAAAGATTGTTATTGACAGTTGATTTTTAGAAGTTTCTAAAAATCAACTGACTAAATTAAATAATGTTTCTAGAAAATTCTAGAAAGATCTAAACACACTAACTAGATTAAATAAAGTTGTATATAAGGGAATGTATGGGCAGTTAACGTCAGTTCAAGTTCAAGTATTCACAAGAGTTTATTGTATTGTCAAGTAGTTAGACGTTATCCAGCAGAGTTCAGTGTATCTTAACAATTTTGTAAAAGTCCCCATAAGTGTTTCAATATTATATTTATTACTTATTACAAGAAGTATAAGAAAATGTTTTTCAAGTTTTAACAATAAAAAAATGACTATTTGTTGTGTTTTTAGTATGTTTTTATTAATTATCACTACTAATTAACAGGACACTTATAATCTCAGATTACTTATTTCCACATTTTCTTTAAAGTTGAATTATGGCGCAGTTGGTTAGGTACCAATTTTGGTAAATGGTACGATAATAATTAAAACAAAATATTTACAGTAAGTTATTAATTCCAGTTGAAATAAAGAGTATATATTTCAAGTAAAAAAAGTATTTACAATTTTAATATTTTACTTTTGAGTAGGTATTAATAGATGGGATGTAAAAGCTTACTTTACATAAACACTGGCAAACGATTGCTTATTAATATTTAAAAAATATATACATATTTACATTTTACATACATTTATATGTTAGTTGTGTAACCTCTTTTTTCTAAAGGTGTTAAATGTTCGATTTGAGAGGTTAACTCATGCGAACGGCACTCAGGTGGTTGGAGGAGAGCGAACGTGGATTTGATCGAGCTAGATGATGAATTATAAAAAAAATGACAAGGAGTATATTTACTAGAATAATAAGAGTTAAAGGGGACAAAAAAAAGAGAAAATGAAAGAAATGAAAGCGAAAGGAAAATGAGCACCACTTATGTTTTTTATCCTCAGGTTAGGGAAATATAAGAAACCCAGATGGAAAAAAATACATAAGTTGGATAAGATAACGTGTCAGTTGTTCTGGTTAAAGTTAAAATCACACACGTCTATTCGTAAAACTAATAAGATAATTGTACTAACTCTTTCCTTTACGTATTTCAATGGCTAAAGTTCCATATATAAGATAAAGATATAATCCATAAATCAAAATTTAATACTTAATTAAGGCTCGTTTTATTCATTGATAAAATTGATCAGAATAACATACACCAGAGAGAAAAAGAAAACATCTATTTAAACACCAAACAGAATTTATTACTCGGTGTGGTAATAAATGAGATGAACAATAAATAAAATGGAATAAAAAAAAATATCAGTGTCATAAACAATAAATCATATTAATAAACATATTTGTGTTTAATTCAAAAACATAACTATTACTACACATTAAATAACAGCTAGGTAAATTCTTTTGTCATTTTTGTGTACTCTGATAAGCGAAAAGTGAGAGAGGGATGAAAGTTGGATAAAACGATATATATATATATATAAAATAAATCAACTTTTGCTTTGGTTTCAACTCGAGTTAAAAAAGAGTACTTACACAACCATTTAGAATTAGTAAAAATACATATGGGAGATACAGAGGTAAACAGAATCTAGTAATAAAACGCTTTTATAAAAAAACTGAATCACACTCTGTGCGTCGCGAACACTTATTACTTTAAAACTTTGTACTAGGTGTTATCGATATTGAATGCAATTAAGAGTAATCTTCACATTTAGATTAACAGTTACCGGCTTTTCAAAAAAACTGAGTTACACTACAATTATTTTACGGTCACTAATTACGTTAACTCTTCATACGTAGATATTGATCATATTGATTACAATTAAATTCAATATCCAAAGAAAGAAACAGTACTCTTTTTTCTTGTAGTAAAAAAAACTTACAAAATGGCTCCTATATAGGTAATTAGATCAGCTTCTAGTTTAATCTCGGAAATACGGCAAAATTCGGCTTCTTACTAGCCTCATCCACAGGTAATTATCGGCAACTTTCGCCAAAACCATTAACGATAATCACTAACTACCTTTATCGGCACTAGGAACATTAATTAGCTTGTAATTTTTAGCATCAAATAGAAAAAAAACTGGGAAAACTGAAACTAGACGTCTCGCTGCGATGTTATCAGCAACCCTATCACACCTAGAATAATCTCGTTAGCAACCAGAAAGGCGCCTCAGCTACCAGCGCGGGCAACGCGTGATCTTAAACGTGAAATCTCATTGCTCAATTAAAAAAAATCAATACTTCGCTTAGAAAAGTCCGTTAGATTTAACCGTTCTGGAAAGTTCTATGTAATATGTTAAGCTTACAGGGCTGGCCTGAGTAGAAAGAAATTATAAAAAAGAATTTTAATTAATCGGGTTTTTTTAAAACGCTACATTAGAATCCCTAACTGAGGTCCGTGTACACTTGTACTGTATTGTTTAAACGTTCGTACGAACGGGACACGCGATATCGTGGTTTGTGAACAGGTTTTACGAGCACTTTTGTAGATAAATTTTAATTTTTATTAAAAAACAGACAAGTAAGAGGTGTTTGTTCATAATTATTATAAATCTGTTTGTCCCCAAGGGGGATAAAACCGAAAAATTCGTTCCGAAAATACTACATTCGTTACTTTTGAAGGCAATATTTTACCTAATCTAATAGCTCTAAATCGAGTTTACTTTTTAGTTGAACAGATTCTAGTAAAGCAGTATTACAAATGTTTGAGGTATGATAATCTATTTAAACAGGGTAACAGTACTTAAGAAAAATTTATAATGTGTGGTGAAAGTAAATATGATCAACACAATTGTGATAAAAACTTGATTTCTGTATCCACTGTAAAAGCATTTCTTATGAAAATAAAAAAATCAAGAATATATTGATAGAACAATAAACTTTATATAAAGAAGCAGAATAAATTTCTGAAAAGTCGCAACCTATTTATAGCGCTAACAAATTATTGAAAAAACTTCCTAACAAACAACCTCATTCGTTACCTCAACCTTCTTTTAGTATCTGTTTATTTTGGTTTTAATTAAAGTATGTCCCTTGTTAATAAACATTTACAGAAGTAAACAAAGAAAGATTCTGTATAAGGTAACCCATTGCATATGTTCAACATTTTTATTTTTGTCCACTTTCAAACAGCGCAGCAGTAGTATTAATAAATATAAATAAATAAAAAATATTACTTGTTACCAACGTCCTTACACAATTTCTAGACCTCCAGTAAAAAAAACGAAAACCAAACTCTTTCGTTATTTAATCACCGACACACAAACCTTTATTCTCTTTTTTATTTGGTCCTTCACAACCACTCCCAATAAATTCTAACAAGCCAAACTACTCAAGTTTGGAATGCAAAAAAAGTAGTATAGCCTATAACCTATCTATTTTCGTCATGGACTTCTTAAATAAAATACTTTCAAATAAAAACAATCATCCTAGTGATACCAATGTAATTACAAGCAATATAAAACGAGTATTGAAGGAAACCTTAAAAAAATAAAAATTAAAAAACATTCCAAATAAACACAATCTAAACGTAATGCAGTGAAATACACGCTCTGCTGTAGCTAATAAAAATAGTCTGATACTATTTCTTCATAAAAAATGTGAACGTTGCTCTTTTATGCGAAACTTGGTTCAAAATAAATCAAAAATAAGATTTAGTGGTTACAATAAAATTCGTAAAGACAGAAACGATAGCTACGCTGATGTAGCAATTTTAGTACACAAATCTTTCCAATTTGTTGAAAATAAAATTAATATAAATTAGAATAAAAATATTTAATGGGTCAAAATACATTAAAAAAACTGAATGTGTCTAACTAAATATAGGGAGCAATTAGAACACCTGCTGCTCCAGAACTAATATGTTAGAAGCGATAAAAATAAATTTCTTGGACACGTCATCATAGTTGGGATTTCCACTATTTTAAGTCCTTGTCTTTCTTATGCCTATACAGCTAATTTTAATAACCTAAGTGTATCAACCGTCACCTATAAATCAATTCTCCTCCTATATATAGGTGAAGAAAATATTAACAAAGTCTAACAATCATTAGAAAACTACGTGAACATTTGTTTAAATTTGATTTAAACAATTGTTCAGTTTTTAAATTTATTTTCTCTTTTTCCATTCTTTGCATTATTTTTTATTTGGGTTTATGTCGCCCGCCACTGATTTTAATAAATGTCAACGAGTTTTGGCGTATGCTATTAGGTTCATAAATAATTGGCATCCTTCAAAAGAGAAACTCAGTGGTCCTCTATCTGTGTTTGAATTAGAAAAATCAGTGCTTATTATGATCAAATCTCTTCAGCAGAAACACTTTGCTAGAGAAATTTTTGAGCTAAAAAATAATAAATTATTGTCCAATAAAGGAATACTCGGTTTGCAACCATTCTTAAGTGAAAAAGATGGTTTGCTAAGAGTGGGCGGTCGTTTAACTCATTCAGATCTTGACTTTAATCAAAAATATCCGATCTTACTTCCTTCAAAAAATCATTTAGTATCTCTAATTCTTAAAAATGAGCATATTCGTCTTGGACAACTCTATTGTCGAATGTTTGACTCAAATATTGGCCTCTCAATGGACTAAGAGAAGTAAAGAAGATAATACATCATTGTCTCACTTGTTTTCGTTTGAAACCTATTTCTTATAATCAAATTATGGCTGATTTACCTAAGGTTAGAGTGACTCCAGACAGGCCGTTTAACCGAGTGGGTATTGACTATGCTGGTCCTGTGTGTTTAAAATCATCAGCTTTACGTAAGGCCCCTCTCCTTAAAGCATACATTGCCGTGTTCGTTTGCATGGTTACCAAAGCCATCCATTTAGAACTGGTAACTAGTCTTTCCACTGATGCTTTTATATTAGCCTTAAAGAGGTTTATCTCTAGAAGAGGTAATCCCTCATACATTTTTAGTGACAATGGCAGTAATCTTTCAGGTGCTCGAAATCAACTTTACGAGCTGCATACATTTCTAGTAAAAGATTGTACAAATCAATCCATTTCTGATTTTTGCTCAGCAAATAAAATAAATTTCAAGTTTATCCCTCCAAATGCACCGCACTGGGGTGGAATTTGGGAAGCGGCAGTAAAGAGCGTAAAATCTCACTTAGTTCGTTTAATAGGTGATGCGAATTTAACTTTTGAATTATTGTATACAATATTAACTCAGATAGAGGCGATTCTTAATTCTCGGCCAATTTGCAGTCTTTCTAATGATCCAAACGACCTTCAGAGTCTTACTCCTGGCCATTTTTTTATAGGAAGGTCTCTTACTTCGTATCCGGAAAGGGATATCTTATCAATTCCTGAAAACCGTTTGTCTCTATGGCAAAAAATTTCTCAGATTTAGCAGTCTTTTTGGAAAAGATGGTCTATTGAATACATAAATTTACTTCAAAACCGTCCTAAATGGTTCACTTTATCACGAAATCTCGCTGTGAAGGACTTAGTTATCCTAAAAGAGGATAATACTAAACCTTTACAATGGCCTTTGGCTAGAATAGTGGAGGTATATCCTGGTCCAGATAATAAGATACGTGTCATTAAAGTAAAAACCTCCTCGGGAGAATACATGCGACCAGTCACCAAGGTGTGTCCCTTACCCTTTGAAAGAAAGTTTAATAATTGACTTGATCGCCACTAAAACAAAATAATTTATACATTTTCTCATTATTATTCGTTATTGTTCAATAGTTTTTTTTTTTTCATTTAACAATTATTGGGTATATTTTATATTTTATTCACTTCCTCAGTATTTGAAAGCAAGATGCTTTCAACGCGGGGTAGTATGTTTAAATTTGATTTAAACAATTGTTCAGTTTTTGAATTTATTTTCTATTTTTCCATACTTTGCATTATTTTTTATTTGGTTTTATGTCGCCCGCCACTGCAGGTAAAAAAAAGCCTAATTTGTTACTACGGCGAGAATGATTGATAAAAAAAGTCAGTTCTCTCTGACAGTTTTTTTATTTTAAAACATAAGTAGAATTTTGATATTATATTCATTTTCGGTGTTCTCATCCCAGTTATTTTCAAATTAGAGAATCTAGAATCTCTCCAATAGTAAACACTTGGCGTTCCAGTTCTTCCTATCATTTGTTCAGAATTTGATAAATTAAGAATCTCGTCAAAAGTAAAAAGAAGTTGGTTGGCGACGTTGGCGTTCCAGTTTTGCTATTATTTCTTGGATTTGGTAAAGTAAAAACATTTTTTCTTAAATAAACGATTGGTGGAACTCTATCAAAATTTAGTATAGTGTGTTTATTGCAAAATTGTAATTACGTTTTAGAAAATTATGAAAACATGTATAGAAACTGTAGCGTTTAATTGTTTTTATAGTTAATTTAATAAACCACATTAAATATTTACAAATTGAATTTATTGATCAATCCAGTGGCGTGGTAATATTGTTCAGTAACATCGTTTTCGGGGTCTATCTACGGTATAGTACCGAGCACTCTTATGTTGTGCAAAAGTAAAAGTCTCTTTTAGCAACAACATTTCTAAACTAGTTAAGAGAAAAAAGTTTTAATCTGTCCATAGATAATTCAAATGTGTGTATTTTTTCACGGCAAAATATGCCAAAATATTTTCTTATGTAACCAAACTTTAAAATTTAATTAACCTCTATGATATATAGTATATAGGTACGATTCTAGATCAGAAAACTACATATTGAGTAAATGCTTGACAAAAGCAACAAATGACTTAGTTTTTTAAAATCGATTTCTAAACGTAGGTAGGAAGCTGCTGTATAAACATGTTTATATTATTCAAAATCTTACATCTGATCTATTTTGGATTAGGGATGTATATTGTATGCCTTAGCCAGTACATACATATTAAATAAAATTTATATTTTATAACAAACTATTCTTGGTATCTGTATGGAGCGATGAAGCCTACTGCAATCTTGAATACCTGCAGCAATCTGCCGAAGCATTCAAATCACTTATATAATTGGATAGTGGTTGGCAAACTTAATTTTGTAATCTCCAGATTATTTTCTCCTGCTTGATACCTCACGGCTAGGGTTGAAGAATTAATCCGTCTTTTAAGACAGTGGTCATCTTGGTGGTGAGAGTGAACATCTTCTCATTTATCTGCGTTGACAGTATTGGCGTCTATGTGGAAATCGTGATCATTTCTCATTTATCTGATTTGCTATGTCAGCTATCTTTATGGAAAGCTTAGTCATCTTTTTAATTAACTTCTCATTTATCCGATAACATATTTCCTTGGAAAAAGTGGAAATTTTGTTAGAAATCATTGTCATCTTTTTATTATGATCGGGCATCTCAAAAAACAGCAGAATGTATCGTTGGAAAGTGTTCTATCTTCTTATCCGTCTGATTGGATATGTCGGTGAAAAGCAATGTCATCTTCTCATTTATATGTGTAGTTAAAGTAGATTGTTGGGCATTTAGCGCTCTTTAAGCATCTTCAAATGAGACTGAATCAAGATTAACTCCCGTGGTCATCTTCGAAATAATTCTATTTTGACACAATTGTGTTTAAACCTAATTCTTTTTACTCTTTTCTGAGTTCTGCTTCCAGTAGTTTACTATGTTTTCCAGCCTTTTTGAATAATCTTCAAACCCCACATCAGATGCCTATGGCAACACTAGGGTGGGTTAAACAGTTTAACTAATTAACAATAATACAAAAATTTAAAAGCCAACTAAAACTGCCACTGGTTTTCTCTTTCTGGTACGCCAACTTTACAATTACCAGACAGTTCAAACAAAATCAACTCGCCGTCGATCGTCCACTGAATATATACGTATCTTAGAAGTTCTAGAAGGTTATCGAACATACTAAAAATTTTTAGATCTGTATGAAATATTCTGGCAATCAAAGATAAATATGGCAATTTCTAATCAGTAGTTTGCAGCTATGGCTGTTACAATAAGTATTTTAAAACATTAGAAACTCTTTAAATATTGAAATATATCCAAAATTTTGTTTACTACCAAAAAAAATAATGAAAATTGTAAAAACCTATCACAGATAACGTTTGAAATATTCACATAACAGGTACGATAATTATTAGTACTTATATTACTTTACGAGTGGAGTAAATTGCATATTACAGCGAGTGTGTTTGGCCCATGAGCGAGCGAATGGGCTAATGAAACGAGCTAAATACTATGTACTATGCTTTAGTCACGACTTACCACATGGTTTTGGATAAAACTAAAAATAGCAAACAAAAAATTTAAATTTTGTCAAAAATATTCGATTTCACATACAGTTCTGTCTGAGAAATGTCAAATGTTAGTTTAATTTAATGTATACTGTAGGCAACCAACATAATAATATTGGTTTCTATTTACTTACTCCACTAGTGAAGTAAATGAAACCATAACACAACTCCTCAATAATTTGACACTTACTGACAAAGATATAGGTTAAAAAATAGGCAATTTACTTGTGAGTCGTAAGTAAACTTTTGTAACATATATTTAAACTGGCCAGCTTTTGTTAAGAAAAATATATATTTTTACTTATACTTATTTAGTTAAATAATGGGTCCGTTTCTATATAATGTATATATAAGTAAAAAGTTAATAAATCGACAGTTTTTCAAATTAATGCTTCCTTTGAATTATCATGCATAAAAATTTATACAAACAAGGAGTGGCGTTTGAAAACAATATTGATGTGACATGAAGTTTGCGTAAGAAAACAATTTGCAAAATTATGAATCATAATTCTTTCTCATAAATTGGTTTGGAAGGTAGTATTAACTGATCAAATATTTACATTTTTTGTTTATTATCCATACAGCAATTTCCATAATTCGTTTTTATGGCTACGGGCCAGTTTCTTAAGAAATGAATTGTTTTAGTAGAAACTTTTCAGTATAGGATTGTAGATCTTATATTATTACTTATTATATTTATGGTTTATTAGTGGATTGAATCCGTAACATCATAATAAAAAAGGTTTATGTCTTTTGTAAAACTTAGTTTTATGATAACAAAAAATTTTTTTTATTATTTTCTTTTTCCTATATTAGTTTTTTTACATACATATATACGTACATAATTTTTAAATAATATTTAATATATTTTTCAATAACATTTTTTAACTTATTTGTGTATCATAATATTTGGTTAAAATTTAATTTATCTTTTATTTGGTAAACTAAATATTTTAAGATATTTCTTATGGAATATAACACAGGGCACAGATTTATGTTTGAACTAACGGCCGCCCGCGACTTATCGTTTGCGTGGACTTTAGTTTTTTTCCACCGAGTTTCATACAAACTTACAACTCCTATTTTAAATCCTTAGGGGTGAAATTTAAAAAAAATCATTTCTTAGTACAGCATTACGTAATAAAACAAATTAGTCCTTCAATTTTCAAGACTCTACGCGTCTATATACAGTGTCATGTCGGCCAGCACTGCCAGCAGCAGCGTGCTACCGCCTCACCGCTCCATACACCCCACACATTAATGCGCGCTAGGTATTAGACTATTATTAATTTAAAACTATAAAAACTTGTTACATATCGGTTGAAAAAAGAATACTGTAAAGGTAATTTTGTTCAAAAAGAAGTGCCTGTGATAAATAACTTATGTATTTGGATAATTTTTAAGAAGAAAGTTAAGAAGTATTATAATTAATAAGGTATAGTTTTTGCGGCTTTACTTTTGTCTAGCGTATGTGAAAAATTAGCGCCTACAAAACTTCTTTGTACACAATATTCTTAAGTAATATGTCATTGGGCGCTATAACTATCAAGCTACTGGGTGTACTTACTCGTGAGCAAGTACCATAAAACTGTCCATGAAAGAAGCAATGTTCTCTCAAGTCAATACCCGCAAATTTAAGAGTTTGCATCTAAGACTTGTTTATTGTCATGACAAAGCAAACTTTTAGGGAAAACTGTAATCGTTTAAATTTAAACAGGATATCATTCAGTATTAATGGGATTAGTGGTATAAATACAGTTTCCCCTTTCGCACACCCAGTTAATATAATGGCTTCCACTATATTAAGATACTAGCAGCCCGCCCCCGGCTTTGCACGGGGATTAAAGAAAAATAACAGAAGCCATTACATTTATTGGGTCAACGCTTTCCTGTAAACAATATGACATGTTGTTTTATTTTCTGGCAGCAAAATAAATTGATTTTCAGGTGCTCCGACCCGCCTTAGGCGGTTGGCCATGAGGAAAACCGATCCCTACTATTTGGAAGGTTTGACCTTGAGACTTATTATTAGTCAAATCGAAAGATGTTTTGATAGGAAATTGAAGCGGCTTAAATGGATTTGGTAGATCAGTTGGGATCATCGGTATCCTCAGTGTATGAGCTAGTTGACCAGCTGGTGGTTCAGTTATATTGGTTGCTACAACTTAATTGTCCTTTAATTCCTTTATAAGTAGCCTCGTCCCATTCCACATGCTAAATTTGTGATATCTGTCGTGATTATGAAATAAGTTATTTTGATAAGGATTAATACCAAGATAAAAACTTTTAAAAAATTAAAAATTAGTTATTGTGACGTAACTATAACAGTTGGACATATGCTGTCGCGGCATTTTTTGTAGATATTTATATATTCTTCAAAATCTTAGTACATTATTTTATGCTATAATCAATAGTATTCTCAGCGCACGCTATGTAAGGATTTTAAGGTAATTTTTGGTTACACTAATGGCATTTTAGTAAGGATCCCTATTTTTTTTAAATGAAACTTAGCCTATGTCACTCGGGAATAGTGTAGCTTGCCAACGGTAAAAGAATTTTTGAAATCGGTCCAGTAGTTTCGGAGCCTATTCATTTCATACAAACAAAAAATCAAACCTTTCACCTTTATAATATTAGTATAGATAACGCTTTGACTTGCAGTCTCGTACCACTACAAAGTATACGCGTGGAAAAGTAGCAATTTTCATCATAAAAGATTAGGTAACTTCCTATAGGAAATTATGATACAAGTCGCCTGTGAGCTGAATGATAATCCAATTAGATGATCATCAGTTACTCCAAGCCATAGATTTAATAAAATATTACGCTAAAAATGAGGCTAATAATTTGCTTTAAAATTCCATATGGAACTCTGTTCTATAAGTAACGTCATTAGTAAACAAATACCATTTCAAAAAATTAAGGAGTTTGAGCGATTAAAAATGTATTTGTAAAAAAAGCGTACACACGTTGAATTTAAAACAGACACAACTGCGGTTCTTTAAAAATATTAAACAGAGTAATAGTTATTTATGTATCAAGGGAGTTATGAGGATGTTAATTACCGAGGGCAACAGGTTGCAATCCCGAGGGACGCTAGTCCCGAGGGTTTGTTAAGTTACACGAGGTTATTAACATCCAATAACTCACGTGATAGATAAATGTTTTTATTTCATACTAATTAAATGTGAAAACCAAAATTTGCTGGTTTTCAAAATTAAACCAACGTTGTTTAATAATTAAGTAGGCATGATTACCATGGATACATCAACTGACAAATTTGTAAATAAAAATTTATCAAATTTATTAAATTGTGAAAATGAATGAAAACCTGGAGAAAAGTGAGATTTTAGGCGATTTATTACAAAAAGCTGAGAAAGCTCGTGCCGTACTACTACCGACAAAGTCAGAACCGAAGTATAAAAAAGAATATGACAAGTTTCTACAGTGGCTGAAAGTTAACCGTATTGAAAACAAAAATATAACCTGAAACCATAATGTTGGCGTACTTTCAAGACATGGTATGTGTTTATTCTTCCACGTTCTAGCATAAGTGATATTTTTATTTATATTTATTTTTGTAAATATGTACATTAAAGGGAGTTAAGGATTTATAATCGCTTAGTATAACTACCAAGGGAGTTATGAACATGTTTATAGTTACGGTAACTAAAAATTTTTTTGTTTATAATGTATTAGTATGAAATAAACTTATTTACATTCAATATGTTAGCAAATTGTGGGGTACTTGTTTCAGGTAATTTCGTAACAACCTCGAGACCACTTTGTGTACCTAATTGCTAATAGAAAATCTAGTTTTTCTGCGAAAGTAACGTCTAAAAAATCAAGGTGTAAACATTTTAATTAAAACCATAAGAAAATAATAAGAAACAGTTACGAATCCCACAGGTATTTAAGTAAAATTAAATGGCTAAATTAGTACCTTTAATAACAAAACTAAATAATTGAAAACTGGTAAAATTATAGGTATTTCTTTGGAGGAGACCAGAATGGGCCTAAACTTAGATAATCAAAAAATTCGGGTTCTCAGAGATTCAAGAAGACTGGTAAGGTCAGATCTTTCTCAAGATATAAAGAAGGATGTGTTTAAATCGATGGTTTAAATTTATTCTTTTATCCACTTTTAACTGTTTTTTTAATTTTTTTTTTCTGATTTATGTAATTTGACGGTAAAGTGATAATACCTCCTATGTGAAATTTGTTCATGTGCGCAAATTTGGCACCCGACCAATGGAATTTTGGGCCAAAAATGACCTAAATCAAAAGGTTTCCGTTAGGTCCTTTAAGGTCTAACAAATTTTTTGTTTGGTTCCTTTTTTTAAAAGTAATTTTTTAAATTTTCCAAAAAAATGCAATTTAACACCTCATTTATTAGCAAATTAAAAAAATTGATTCTTTATCGTTAGATCAGTATTGTCCTAAAGGATTCGTTTTAATATTATTCAGTTTTATTTATAATTATAAAATAAGTGAGACCTGCGCATGCGCATGTCACGCAGAAATCTCGATTGCTTTCGACTTTCCGCTTAAAAAATCAAAGATTGACATGTCGTGCCCCTCGATATTCACCATTCCATAAAATATCAAAAAAAAAAAATATTGTGTAAACAAATAAAAATACAATAGTATGTTTACGCCACCAACGCATGTTGGTATACTGTAGAGTATTAAGATATGTATTTATAAAGGAAACTTATACATTCCATAATCTATACATTCAATATTATAGGTGTACTTATGGTACTTATAGACTGGATAATTATAGTTGGATTTTCTCTTATCTTGTCTTTACCACTCAAAATTTTAGATTATTGATTTCAAGTGCAATTGACAATCAACCTGAGCTCCGAGCAGACTGGAAACCAGCACGCTAAAAGGACCACAACCTCCGGTTGTAAAAAAATGGCCTAAAAAACTAAATGATGGGGAATTCGTTGAGCTGAATCCAAAGTTTGCTATCTTTAAAGCAAAATTATTTGAAAATTCTATAGTGAGAACAAATGCAAGAGTAAGATTCCTAGGAAATCTGGTTAGTTAATAATTTTTTTATTAAAAATTAAAATATTTATAAAAAACCATTGTTGTGGATCTAACAAAAAATTTGTAAGACCTTAAAACAGCTAACGGAGACCTATCAATTAAGGTCATTCTTGACCCAAAATTCCATGAATGGGGTGACAAATTTGCACAGGTACTTGTTGCTTATATAGTTTTAGGCATTCCTAATAAGTTAATTGATATTGCTCTGTGTCTGATATCTAGGTTGGAAAGACACCGCTGTGTTTTGATTTTTAGATTATTTAACACATAGGTTGTGGAAAAACTTAGTAAATGGTGTTGTATATCGCTTTTTAGAAATAAACAGAAAAACGAAAAACTAAAGTAAAATGAAAAATAGTCCGAAGCAACTATCTTAGCTGAAATTAAACGGGTATGCTCTTTTTATAGGTTAACTATCACGAATACTTTAGTCAAAATGAAATTTTTTAAAATTATCGGATTCGACAAATATTATTTTTTTTATTTAAATAATGTTCAGAACACGCCTTCGTCATAAAATTTTAGAAAATTCCGAATTTCTAAAATTTCATTTTTTACTTAAATTGGGAAATCTTATTCGAGCACTTTTCTAATATTTTTACCAGACCAAAACCCTCTTAATACTAAATTACATTGTTCCATCGTTTCTGCCTCATATTGGCAGTAATTTTGTGAAATGTCCCAAGAATTTCTCAAACACTCATATATGTCAATTTTACTTAAAAAGCCATGACTGCTTAGGTTGCCATGGAATTTGGAATTTGTTTGACATTTATAGTTAAATAAGTCAATTGGCCAGATCATAATGCCACTTTGAATTAAAGAGGAGATAATATTAAGTAAATATAACCGTAAAAAACATAATTAGGGTGCAAGAAAAATTGTAAATTCATTTCCTGAGAAAAATTGGCATCTTGGAACCATAGGAAAGTTCTTAAGACATCTTAGGGAAACCCATGGGTCTATTTTACATAAAAGTGGAAGAGGAAGGAAGCGAAGCTCAAGAACTGAAGAAAATATTGCCAGAGTAAGGGTTGTTTTAGGAAATTTGCAACCTGGCCAGTCTGCTGGAACAAGGAAAATCACAAAAGAAACTAGGATTTCCCGCACATCAGTTGATCATTAAAATAGACTGCAATCCTAAAGTATTTAAAAAAGTTTACTGTCAAAAACTTACTACCAATGTTAGAGAAAAACGACTGGAAAGATGTAATTTGCTACTAAGAAGATTCCGCTCTCGTGAAGACATTAGAAAAATATGGTTTTCAGATGAAAAAATGTTTTATTTACATCGTTCTAAAAATACCGAAAATAATAGGGTGTATTCTGACGTACAATTTAAGAGAGAAACTCCTCTTGAGGAAAAAAATGCCGTTTCTCAAAAGGTGTAATAATATCTGTTGCAGTATTCATGTTTGGAAAATCTCGTCTGATTTTTGTTGATGCCGGAGTAAAACTTAATTCAGAAACATGTCAAGATCAAATCTTGCAGCACCTATTACCTGAAATTAAAGAAGCATGTTATCATTACACTTTCCAGCAGGATTGTGATCTTTCGCACACTTCCCAAAATACAAGGATATTCTTGAGTGAAAATTGCCCAGACTATATTGAGCCAGAGATGTGGCCACCTAACAGCCCAGAATTAAATTTGGGTAATTTTCGAACAAAGTGTGTATGACGCGGACAACAATTTGAAACCATTGAACAGCTCAAAGAAAGAATGCAGTTTGCTTAGAATAATTTTGAACAGGGTGTAATAAATGGGGCTATCAATTTATGGCGCTGAAGACTTCAAGAAGTGGTAAACAATAATGGTGGCCACATTCATAAAATTTCTGTCTAAGTTTTAAAATTGTTAAACTGTTTTTATAAATGTGTTAATTGTGAAAATGTTAGATTTTCCTAATTTAATAAAAAATGATATTTTGCGAATCCGGTTATTTTAAACAGTTTTCCTTAAACTGAACTGTTCTGGATAGTTAACCTAGCAAAAAAGCATATCAGTTCAATTTTAGCTAAGAAAGTTTTCATTTGCAACGAGCTCTAACGTAACGTTAAATATTTTTTTTGTAAGTCCGACCCTGTACGTTATTTTAGCTTTCAAATTTGCAGTCATGTTGAGGACATGTTAGGCTATTAGCCATGCAATTAAATCGCTCAAAAAACAAAAAAGTTATTGTCAACTAAAAAAATGTACTCCTTTATTTCGGCCTACAGTGTAGGTATTTTTAGGTTTAGACAATGTAGTTTTCACGAAATTTATAGAAAATTAGCTAGATTCAAAATGCTTTGTTATGGGCCATCTACCGATATTTGTGTTCGGACACAAACTAAGTATCTTCATCTGGAGTCGTTTTAATTTGATTCAATCTGAATAACTAGATAAATATGGTTAGATGATGTAACAGATATTTTTTAAAAAATTGGTTTTTCTTTTATTTATTAAATCCTTTTTATGGATGTAGATACAATAAAAAATATATTAGTTTGTGTATTTCTGTACAAATAAATGAAAAATTATAATCCAAATAAAGTAGCAAAATCCCTAAGGTGTACTGTATCCTTAGACGGCATCTGGAATATTGCCACCGTTGCGTGTTCACGATAAGAGGTCTGTGGAGAGATAATTAACCCTCGTAGAAACTTATCCGAGCTTATTAATTAGAACCATTAACTAAAATCGATTTTAATTAACTTAAAGCGGTATAGCGACGATTGTTTTTTTAAGACTTAATTATTTGATAGTTAAGTAATTATCATTTTCGATTTTAATTTAAACTTTCTTTTAGAGAAAATAGGTTAAATTATAATGATGCTGTTTTAATTTGTTTTTAGTTTCGAGCAAAGTTACTAATATCTTCTTTTAGCACTAACATTTAAAGGTCATGTGTGATAATATTATTTGTTGCGTATCAAGGGAAATTTATAATAATCCGAAGAACAAAAACAAAAATCTTATCAAGATTTCAATGTTGGAGTTTAATAAAGTTGCCTATAATTGTACATATTTGGTAAACCCAAATATGTTTTAGGTTTGCTTTTTGGAGACGAACTTTCTTATTTAATAAAGCAGATAATTTGTAGCCAATAAGCCTTAGGTTATTTAATTTTAGGATAAGTTGTTTCCGTTACGTAAAAATGTTTGTCTGTCAATTTAGTTTTTGATTTAGGTGCATTCCAAGATAAGTAACAGTTTATTTACTGGTGTAACTGACTATTGATGAGTAGTGACCGCTTTCTGTTTGTAAAAGTAATATAGGGTAGTTTTGAATGATTTTTTCTAATTAACCATTAACAACACGACATAATTTGTTAAAGAAATTATCACGAATACAAAACAACAGGTGTATAATAATAAGATCCGAAGACGAGAAAGTAAACATCGGGCCAATGACTTTCGACGCCTTAACAGAAAGAGTGGTGGACGAGGCCATAAACTGTCCCAGCAACTGGAAAGCACCAGGACTTGACAACATCCAGATTGTCTGGAACAAGAAGATCAATAGCCTAATACAGCCTATTACTTGCCTTCGCACCATATATAAAATATTAACATTTTGCATGAGAATAAGAACGGCATTCTAAATGAGGAACAGAAAGAGTACAGACGATTACATCCATGGAGTTAAAAAAAAAATGATTATTGATTCCAAACCAGGCACAAAAGGGATGACGCAATCCTTATCCTATTTGCTCTAACGCTTGAGATTGGGTGAATATTACCAGGATTTGTTGAGTGAGTGTATAAGCCATTTTTAAAGAATATTAATAATAATACTAATTGTGATAATAGTCATTTGACTTAAATAGTTTGTATCGAAACAATAGTAATAACAATAACAATTAAGTAAGGTATCTAATAATTGTCCAACAATAAAAGAAACGAATTAATTCGGAAAAGAGTAGCGTCGCGGTTATCGCGAAAATAAATATACGATGTAAGTGAAACTGAAAAATAAAAACGAAAGTGGTTGCTTAAACTGTTTTATCACTTAAAACTATAGAAAGTTTTATTAGAAGGATACCTAGAAATTGGTTACTCACCGTGAGAGATTTCAAAGTATATTGCCAGTTAAACGAAAATGATATTTTAAACTGATAAAAGTTCTAAAAAAAAACATAATAAAGATAAAACTTAATAAATAAGAAAATTGCTTACAAAAAAAAGAGTGTGCGTGTAACCTTTACGCGCGATTGAAGTAAAACTTGTTGACGTATGTATCGGAAAATAAATATTTAATTACCATTCAATCATATTTATTGCCTATATACTTTACAAAAAAAATGAGATGTTATATTTATATTATTCATTAGAAATAGGAATTTGAAAGTTATCATTATTTTTTTTATATATGAAATAATAGGTTTATGATAACTAAAATGTGAAACATAGATTTTACTCTCTAAATACCATTAATGTATTTGAAACCGTTTGAAAATTTCATAAATAAATTTCGAAAATTTAAGCTCCTCCCATAGCTGAAATTACACAGTTACTTCCATCAGAATCTTCCGTTAGAATCTAACGTTAAAGTAACCCCTAGTCGCAACTAAAGAAGTTTTACTTCAATAATAGGTAAACAATATTAAAAATATACACACCTTACGTTTAGAATGTGTGATTTTGTAGCTGTATCTACCTTATTGTAATACATCACAACACAAGAGCCTTCGATAGTTAGATAACCATTTCATTTTGTATCATTTTATAGCATATTCCATAAAATTTAAAATCCTTAGTTAAGTTTGTTTCCTTCACGTCTACGAAGGATCCTGACTAGTGGTTTTATGGCCTTTATGGCTACCTAACCAAACCTAAAATAAGTATAAGAAAGTGTTAAAATATTTTGAATATTATTATTTTATGAACAAAAACGTGCAACATGCTTCTTTACTCAACGTAAAGATTCCGTATAAACAATTATTTACTATCATAATATGTATGTATATAAACTTACTTAATCAAATCATAATGAATGTGGCTGTCTCGTCATTTTTTCATTTTTGTCATTTTTCTTCAAATCTTTCTGGCGCTTATAATATGCCCTTTGACGTTCACAATTTCTTTTTCTTTTTAGTTCTTTAAGTCTATAAAACGAAAATAGCTAGGTATAAATAATAGGTATAAATAATAAGGTATAAATAGTGTAATTACACACCAAAACTAAAATGTATGCATATAGATTATAGGTACTTACTATTTTCATTCAATATTTTTTCATCACTTTCTTCATTAATAAATCCACTTTGTTTATTTATATTTAATACAAACACTTTATACACAAAAAACTACTAGCAATGTATTTTGGTTGACAAGATAAAAAGCTGTCAATTCATTCAATTACACATTTAATTTTATTTAATATAGTAGGCAGAATCGCATGAGCGCCGCCAGGATTATTTTCATCTACACACTATTATGATCTAATATATATAGAATGTAGAATGATTTGGACAGCAACCGCGACGCCTTTAGTTTTTATTCAAACAATAATTTAATAAAAAAAATTAAAAAATATATAATTTTCTGGTAAATTCAGGTATTTTTTTCCATAGCAGGGGGGTGCAAGCGCACCCTCTTGCACCCTGCTGCCGGCGCCCATGAAAAATCGTGTCAGGTATTTTGTAATTAGGTTTTGTTTCCGGTTTCTGTTATTAGAATGACGTCACGTCCGTTAGAATAACGTTTTTACTCCTAGTCTCGCTAAAAAGTTTTACTTCAAAAATATCCGTTGTTATTGTGACGGATGACCCGTATTTTCGAATTGAAAGAAAGTTTGCTGATATAGGATACAATAATAAAAGTAATTTTTACAAAAGAAATTTGGGAATTATGCATATAAACAAGAAAGGTATGACGCTTCAGTAATATGAACCAACCTTGTTTGTTCTTTTTTAAAACACCACTGCTTTAGCAAATTTGCATTTTGTTAAGATAAATTTGCAGCAGTTAACATTCTTTGGATCCTGATGTTTTAACATGATGGGAGTAAACATGACTGTCGTAGTATAAAAACTTATAGGTGAGTGTGTATAGTAGGTCTTTTAATGGAAATTTTAACTGGTATGGTTTTCTATAAACATTGCTAAAACGATTCTTTAAAGTGCTGATTATAAAAATAGTACCTATTTCCTTTATATTAAAAAATATAAATAAATTTCTGACATCAATAAAATGAATATATACCAACACAACTTAAAATAGCACTTCTTAAGCATTTAAAAATATATAGTAAACTGATGAACCAAAAAAATTAAAAACAAACCAATATAACTAAGAAGAAATTCAGTATAAGGGCAATCGGTGTACTGTAATTCGTGTAAGTCAGTTATTTATTTTATTTTACTGGTATATTAGAATGCTGGAAAAATGCTACTTATTAACTATCATTTGTTGTTCTTCCCAACCTGGTTAAAAATTCGACTTTTCTCCCTATATACTTTCCCCGAAAGTAGATGATAACACCGGATGAGTATGCAAAAACGGAACCAAAGAATACAGGCGCCCATAGAAGCTTATAAGTCCTATTTTAGGTGTACCCTTAAATCCCTAGAACTACAACCACAAAATGGCGAAAGTAGTACGAAGTCGGTTTTTAATATAATTACCATTAGAAATTGGCAGCAGTCGCTGACAAGCAGTCGGTCGGATCATATCAACGCTAAAATACACGAAAAAATTTTTAAAATAAAATCCTCCATAAATGAACTAACTATCCATAAGATTATTATTATTCGCCATCTTGTGGTCAGGGAAGGTACTAGGGATTTCAGGGTACACCTAAAATAGGACTTATGAGCTTCTATGGGCGTCTGTATTTTTTGACGGAACGCAGTTAATGCCGTGAGTAGTATTATTTCTTAATATTCTGATAGAAATTTCGACTTTTCTCTCTTTCTCACTTCATGTGCAAGCATGCAGGATTGAAACACTTCAAATGCTACGATTAACTTTGCCACCCGTTTATGACGAGCACTGACTACGAATATTCTTTAAAATTTTATATTATGTATTAGGGCAATTGTTAAGTTAAAGAGTCAAGTCATATATTGGTGTCGTTTAATTTTTTTATTGTAGTAACCAAATGAATGGCATATTTTTAAAAAGAAGACACTATTTAGCGTAACAAGTCCTCAAAACACCTTTTTTCTTATAATGGTAGATGTTTATCTCGTTTCTAAATTTTGAAAGTAGTTTTTAAACAAATAATGTTATTATTTTTGAAATAAGTCTGGTAAACGGTCTTCCAGAAAAAACAATAGGTGTGAGTTTAAAAAAAGCAATTCCTGTTGATTAAAGACAAAACCAAATTATTTGAACAAACACCCTGAAGGGTTACGTTACAAGGGTTACTGTTTGGAGATCAAATCCGGATGCCATAATGCAGGATTAATACTAAACTAAATCAATGTCAATCAAAAAGCTGTGTTTAATAGGTTATGAAAGATTTTGCAGATTTTACAATAGTGGAAAAGGGATGTTTAAATATAAAAATCTGTAGTGTTGTTGAAACAGAATAAAAGTGATTAATAAAGATATAATGTATGACTAGAAAACCTCACATGCATACATGCATAACATACATTATATGCATCACATGCATCACATCCATACATGCATTTCATACAAGCAAGCATTATATACATAAATTTATACATGCACACATACATACACACATGCATACATGCTGTTGCTGTCTGCAATCTAAACAAGCAAGATAGAAACGCAGAAGACAAAGAAAAGACCAGTCTGTTAGCTTTCTTTGATTGATTATAACCAATTATTTTCGCATTGTTAAATATTTAAACAAAATAAAATTATTTTACATTTTAAGTCATACTTTACATTTTTTGAATACCAAGAAGCAAGATAAATAGACCAAAAGTGGTACGGAAGCACGCACTTGGACTGACGCCGGTCCTTTTCTTTACAGGCCGTTGAGGAAGGGGATGTAAAACTTTTAAAGAGTATGTTTGCCTTTTTTTATGTATTACTAGTTGCACTCGCGACGTCGTTCGCGTGGCGTGTGATTGTTGTATAAGAATTTCTCCCCCCACCATGTTAAAGAAATGGAAGAAAAAATTTTATACACCAGATGTTAAGTTAAAAGAAGACAAATACATCTATGAAAAACGTATTCGAATCGGATCAGTTGTTTTCATGTGATACGTGCACAAAAAAACAGACAGACTAACAAAAAACTAACCTTATTTTTGGGTTATATATCGATGTAGTATAGATCGCCCAACGAAAGTTTGTGACAGCCACGTGGCCTCTCGTTCAATGCGCAGTGGTTTAATTACGAGCGACGATAACAACGACCGTTCTGAAAGCTTGTCAGTGTGGTAGCTGGAATGGTTTTGTAAACTGTATTTAGCTACGAATACGCTGAGAGAGTTTCTGAGTTGTTTTTTAAATGTATGTATTTTTTTATTTTAAAGTGGGCAGTAACAAATTTATATAAAATAAATTCTTCTTAATTATGTTAGCATCATACATTAAAAATTAATTTCAGATGTATAATATATTTTTATTTCCGTCCGCCACTGATAGAAAGACTCCGCCTACCTGCGCCGACTAACACGTGGCTGTCCCAAACTTTCGTTGGGAGACCTATAACACACCCCGCTAATTATTTTTTAAATATCTTTTTTTAAAACCGGCCAGAAATTGTACTTTCCGGTTTATTTTTAGGTCAGAAAATGTCATTTTGTCGGACAAGTCCGGTAAAATAGTTAGTATAAGATAGCGGTCAATTCCATGGTAACCGAGTTTTGTATATATTTAAAACTATAAAAACATAAAACGAGCAGAGCGTTTTTGACAGTCTTATATAACAAGATGTAAGAGATGATACAAAACGTATCTAGTGCCGTGCTGTCAATAATAAATCCAGTTTTAAACTGGATTCGTGTTTGGTTATATTTCCTTACTCAACTTACTCAAGACACCGGTAGATGCGGCGACATAAGTATAAGGATATTAATCAGTCCATACAAGGGCAAAACCAACTACGGACACCGTGCTTTTTTTTTGGAGTTCATCAGAGCAGTATAGGTTATGTCTTTCAGTCACTAATGAAGAGAAATCCCCTGTATGAATCGACCAAATCCCTATAGATGTAAACTTGCGAAAGTAGAAACCATTCGCAAGTGGCCCCATCTGCACTCCAAAAATTGTACTACGACAGTCGCTTTGCATGTTGAAAGTAACCTTCGGCAAGGTAAAATAACTTGACATATTTTGACGTTTAGTTGAAAACGTGAAATTTATTATAAAATGGATATTTAAAATGATGCATTTGATTGTGAATTAATGGAAGATGAAATTATACCAGATAAAATTGTTAAGGCGGCCACCCAAGCAATGTTTGTTAAAAAAAATGTTCAAATTAGTTAATAAAGAGTTCTTGTTATAAAAATGTAATGAATAATATGAAGTTTATGGTATAACAATGCCCGTTTTAAAAAAAAATATTAATATGAATGTACAGAATTTTCATTTCTACAGTTTTATTATATGTATAGATTACTAAATCATTGCATTTAGAACTGGTATGCGATTTATCAACTCAAACTTTTTTGCTCTTGAGCGCTTTGGCTTACGCCGAGGTCTTTTTATCAAATGTAGTTGTATAATGGTACAAATTTTGTTGGTGGACCCAAAGAACTAAGCGCTTGTGGTAAACTATTAAAAACTTATGCATGTACTATTTTACAAGGCAAAATTTATCGTGGAGTTTCATACCTAGTTATTTACCTTATTTTGGTCCCATATGAAAACAAATGTCTAATGCCTTATTACAGTATGAGGACCTAAACAGTTTAGAGAAAAAAGAAATTTTTTTCATCAATTATTTAATTGTTTATTAATTCAATAATTTGTTATAAACAAATTTTGACCAATGTTATATTTTTTCTCTGGAGCAAAAAAAATTATAAAAACAAATATATCTATATATTTTTTTCTTTTATAATAATTCTTTTTAATATCATACATCACGTTAAATAAAAAAAAATTGCACTTCGCAATATATAATTGTTCTTATATTTTTTTTTCTCTAAACTGTTTAAAAGTATAAATAATGATTTTTAAAAGCAAAATAATTTTTTAATAAATTTTTTAAACCATCGAATATAAAAAAAAACTATTTTAAACAATTACAAATTAAAATTAAGAAAAATTTTTGTTTAAAATATTAAGATATTAACAAAAAAAAAATCAAATACTTATGTTCAATTTTTTTATTTGTTTAAAACAATTTTATAAACAAATTACGTAAAAAGTTAAAAACCTGTATTAATTACTGCCATTGTTTAATTTTAAAACAGGCATGACTAAATAATAATTTAAAAAAAATAATTTATCATTTTTTTTTAGTTATTTCATTTTGCAATAGTTATGAAAAATCATAATTAACAAGTTAATAAACTTTTATGAACAGTTATCGAAGGATCTTCTAAAGTATTTTTATGCCAATCATTTATACCTTTTATCCCATTGTTTATGCCAACAGAGATTAGGAAAAAATTTGTTAGTTTACAATTGAATAACTTGAATAGTTCCTCCTTTTTAACGAGCTTTTTTTAAAATTGCTTAAATGTTAATTTCTTTCAAATTATTAACAAAAACATAAATATCTTTTTTTTTCATCTTATTTTTTTAATAATAATTGCAATTTTTTGCCTGCACAGTTTTCCTTCAAAAACGTTTTTCTAGAAGTGATTCCGAATCCAATGAGCTATCGCTCATATTTTTAGGACCATTATTTTAATTTTTCACGTTTTTGAAGATGTTGACTAGAGTAATGACAATAAAAATGATTTTTACGTTAGAAATAATAATCATTTGCAATACGCTAATTTTAGAAAATCAAACCTACATTTACTAAAAAGATTCCGTTACCGAAGAAATCGCACTGTACTGAGAAATATAATGGCCCTAGTAATTCTGATATTAAATATATTAGAAATAGGTAATAAATTTTAAATTAATCGACAATGTAAAAAAACAATGTTTAAATCGTTAGAAAGCAAAAAAAATACTATTTTTATCTTAAGCAAATTAATCAACATTTGCGCATTTAGTGGCTAAAGAACATTGAAAACTCTTTTAAGTTTCAATAAGTTATTTTGAAGTTTTGGTACATTTCGAATTCAACTGCTAAAAATACACCTTCGAAGATACTCAACATCTTTAGTGATAGACGTTTCTGGTAAATTTTCATGAAAACAGTGCTTATTTGATTTCTTCAAAATATAACAACTTTACGCTGACAAAAATTGCAGCTTCTTGTCTAATAAAGCTAAGAATACCTTTATCGAGAATCCGCATTTTCTGTGATTACATTTCTATGAATTTTCACCACTTAAATTTATATGAATTTGAAAAATAAATTTTCCACAAGAAGGAATACTTTGCCAAGTTTACTTTTAATTAATTTGCAGTCCTTGTTAATTGATTGTGAAGTAATTCAAACCTATTACATATTTTGGTGCACAGATCTTAGAAATACCAAAATCGCATAAAACAGACATTAGGCTCTTACCTAATAACCCTAATCCTTTGATTACAGCTATTCACTCATTTATGTAATTAATGACATTCCAAAGAAATTGTTAATGGTGGGAGCTAATTTACAGATATCCTGTTAAAAAAGCATCTAGAGTTAACCAAAGTGCGTCAAGCATTTTAAATTTTAAATCAACAAAAAGAAAAAGGTTTTTTTTAATTCAGCGCTTTTAATAGATTATGCTAAAAAATTAGGATTAGTGACAGTTTCCAATGGTTGTTACCGAACTATGGTTGTAGGTACAAGTAGAATTATTTTTCGGTTTTTGTTTACAATTTTATAAAAGACTAGCGGCCGCCCGCGACTTCGTTCGCGTGAACTTTAGTTTTTTGCCACCGAGTTTCATACAAACTTGCACCCCTATTTTAAACCCTTAGGGGTGGAATTTAAAAAAATCCTTTCTTAGTACTTCACTACGTAATAAAACAAATTAATCCTTCAATTTTCAAGACTCTACGCGTCTATATACAGTGTCATGTCGGCCAGCAGCAGCGTGCTACCGCCTCACCGCTCCACACACACCGCACATTAATCTGCGCTTGGTATTAATTAGACTATTATTATTTTAAAACTAAAAAAACTTTTTACATATTCGTTGAAAAAATATACTGTAAAGGCTAATTTTGTTCAAAAAGAAGTGCCAGTGATAAATAACTTATTTATTTGGTTAAGGATTCAGAACTAGGCGTCACTAGGCGCTAAAACTATCAAGCTACTGGGTGAACTTACTCGTGAGCAAGCAACATAAAACTATCCATGAGAGAAGCAATGTTCTCTCAAGTCATTACCCGCAAATTTGAGAGTTTGCATCTAAGACTTGTTTAATGTCATGGCAAAGCAGACTTTTAGGGAAAACTGTAATCGTTTAAATTTAAACGGGATATCATTTAGTATTAATGGGATTCGTGGTATAAATGGAGTTTCCCCTTTCGCACACCCAGTTAATATAGTGACTTTTACTATATTACGATGTAACGCTTTGACTTGCAGTCTCGTACCGTTACAAAGTATACGTGTGGAAAAGTAGCAATTTTCATCATATCATAGCTAGCACCGATCCTATCGTGGGTTTTAATTAAAAAGTTGCTTCACTCATTAACCACATATCTGACAATTTCTGAACGAATCTTCATCGCTCTATCTTGTGTTTCGTGCATTAAATAAGAGAAAGCACGAAACAAACATGCACCGTCACCAACGATAGGACAACAGTACATTCGTCAACTTCTCCATTAGCTTTCAGTTTATCTTTAGCCATTTAAAAAAACCTATACTTAAATCAAACGAAAACCAAACAAATACCAAATACAAAACACATGCCAAATACAAAGCAGAGTCTATAACCATAATTACTAAACCAAAACAAAGCAAATGCAATCCAAAATATGCCAAGAAAAGAACAGCCAAAATCGTCAAATATAATCCGCTAGAAATATTTAGGTATAGTATGTACTATAAGATACGGCGGCAACTCATCAACAGGTATATGTAACTCAGTGAAACCACAACGATAGCGCGTTTTAAAATACTACTGACGCCATCTATTCTCAATATTGGGAACTAAAAATTATTTTGTTCCTCTTAATTTATTCATTTTATTAGGTACCAACACGTTCAAACTAATATATTTACATCCTCCATCATCCCTTATTTTATCCCCATGGGTCTTGAATTTATTTAGTTTAGGAAGTCCTGGGTTTCGGTCAATAATGGATTAAAGAGTATAAACAATAATAAAACTGCTTGTTGTGACGTTTCGATTTATTTAAAAATCATCATCAGACCTTTAGTCCTAAAATGTTTTGAAAAACTCTACATTAATTTACATATAAAAAAGAAGAAAAAACAAACCTTTTAAAAAACATAATTTAAAATTTTTAACACATATTTATTTTTATTTGAAACAAAAACAAAGAAACAAAGACGTAATTCACTTTTATTCACAATCACATATGTAATGTAACCATTATCGACATTTCAAAAGTTAGAAAGTAAAACTTTTTTATACAGTAGCACTTCCCGACCTAGGTCGGGAAATGGCCACTTCCCGACCTGTCATTCTTCTTCTTTTTTATTATTATTTACTAAGCTTCTTAATTTTAACTCGGACAACTCTCTAATTATTCCATTAAACTAATCATATAATTGTTCATTGCTGCAGGTAGTAGACTATGACAATGACGTTTCTCGATTTCTCATTATATTGACAGTAACTTCAGATTAAAAAGAAAACTCATTTAGTAAAATGTCTGACAGTGATATAGAAATGGAAAATACTCCTCCAGAAATAACTGAAATGGCTAACAGTGTCATTCAATCTTTGCTTCCTTATAAAAGTAAAACACGTTACGAAAACGTATATTCACAATATAAGATTAGGGATATGGGATTAGGACATACGAGAATACTAGGTATTTTAGAAATATACATAGTTTATAAATTGTTATTTTTAAATTATTTTCTGAAACAATTGATTGTGAATAAAATAGTATACAAACCTCAGTAGAAAGTTTCCTACTGTCTCGAGATGTAACTGACTTCGGCGCTACGCGCCTCAGTCAGTTATCTCATCTCTCGACAGTAATGAAACACTTTCCACCTCGGTGTGTAATATACTATTATTTGAAACAATAGACGAATACAAGCTTTTTTGAAGTTAATGAAAACTTTATTTCGTGAAAAAACAATATAAATATACATAAAACCTTAATCTGCTTACCTTGTTTAGTCCAGTACATAATAATATCTAATAACAAAACATACTATTTTGTATTAGGTAGGTTGTTAATTATTATTTATATTCAATTTTTTTTTTAATTTTTATTTGTATATAATAATAAATAACAACCTACCTAATACAAAATAGTATGTTTTGTTATTAGATATTATTATGTAGGTACTGGACTAAACAAGGTAAGCAGATTAAGGTTTTATGTATATTTATATTGTTTGTTATATTTTTTGTTTTTATTAACTTCATCTTTTGTTTCAAATAAAAGTAAATTGCGTCTTTGTTTCTTTGTTTTTGTTTCAAATAAAAATAAATATGTGTTAAAAATTTTAAATTGTTTTTTAAAAGGTTTGTTTTTTCTTCTTTTTTATATGTAAATTAATGTAGAATTTTTCAAAATATTTTAGGACTAAAGGTCTGATGACAAGCAGTTTTATTATTGTTTATACTCTTTAATCCATTATTGACCGAAACCCAGGACTTCCTAAACTAAATTGACACCGACGGTCAGGAATAAATCTATAAAAGTTGAATTTATTAAAATCCTATTTAAGAGGACGTCTTCATCATAGTAGCTCCAATCTTTAATTTCATTTCAATTAGTCAAAAATCTAAGTAGATTTATACAAAATTCCCCTATTTTATTCCCTAAGGGATCGAATTTATTAAAATATTTTCTTAGGGGATGCCTACGCCATAGTAGCTATATACATGCAAAATCTCAACCCGATCGGTTTAAAATTGACAAAGTTTCATACAAACTTTCATCCCCTATTTTATCCCCTAGGGGTGGAATTAATCAAAATCCTTTCTTATACGTTATAACAACTACCTGCATGCCAAATTTTAGCCCTATCCGTCCAGCGGTTTGGGCTGTGCGTTGATAGATCACTACGTCAGTCAGTTAGTCAATCACCCTTGAGTTTTATATAGTCCATTTCATTGTTTTTGGCCGATTTGATATTAGAAATCACTGAAATAAGATTAAAATGTCATCCAAGTTACCAATGGCGAAGAGAATTTTTTTCTTAAGTTTCTGAAACTATCAGTGTGGTTTGACATCTACAAAAATATGACATAAAAATTATTAAATTCAACCCTTCAACAACGAGCCGTACATGACGGTTACTAGGAATGTGAATTAAGTAAAGACTTCCATATTAAATACTTTTTATCTACCAGTGAAACAAGATGCAGTTACGTAAGTGTTGTAATAAAAAACAAACGTCCTCATTTAAATTTCTAACTTGCCCCTGTATCTGAGAGAGATGTAACTCTAAATTTACTTCGAGTATGATTTCTGTCATCGGCCAAAATCGGTGAAACGGATTATATATATATATATAAAAAAAGGAGGATAACGGGCAATGTACGCAACAAGGATCATAGGTTACAAGTAGGAATGGTAACCGCAGACATGCATGTTTCTGGCTCATTAGCCGTCATCAGTGCGGCATAACCAAGAAAAGTATTGCACTTGGCTAGCAAAAGTGTTGGGTACTTGGGAGCAAAGGATGTTGGGGAAACATGTGTCAAGAAACACAAAAAACACAAAAACAACGAACGCTCACACAGGAGTCCCATCGCCATTTTGTGTTTTTTGTGTTTCTTGACACATGTTTCCCCAACATCCTTTGCTCCCAAGTACCCAACACTTTTGCTAGCCAAGTGCAATACTTTTCTTGGTTATGCCGCACTGATGACGGCTAATGAGCCAGAAACATGCATGTCTGCGGTTACCATTCCTACTTGTAACCTATGATCCTTGTTGCGTACATTGCCCGTTATCCTCCTTTTTTTTTTTATATTGATGCGCGTTTTCTTGGCACTTTGTTTGTTTTATATATATATATATATATATATATATATATATATATATATATATATATATATATATATATATATATATTACATATGAGCACGAGGAATTGCCAAAGGATACAAATTTAAAATTGATAAAGAATAATAAAAATAATTGCACCTGTGATGAATCTATTATGGTGTTGATACTAATAAAGTAGAAGCAGATGTATGAGCTGTAGATGACTTTGAACTGTAACAACTACGAGTAAAAAAATTTACCTACATTTAAATACCTACTTAAAATGTTTGTCGTAAGTCGATTTTAATATTTTTTCGTAAAATACACAAACATTTTCAGATGGAATTTTTCCTTAAACGTAAATTTTTATAAAAAATATCGTTACTCATCGTACCGCAATTTCAATTCCAACACGTTTAACTAATGGATTTCTTAGCATAGTTGAGAGTGGCTCTGAATAATTTATCATTTTTCTTAAAACGAAATACACCGTATTTTTCATGTTTTGTTTAGGATACACGTAGATGTTTTACGTGTAGGTATATGTAAAATATGTATAAATTGATAAATATATTTGAATCTTTTTAAAATAATCAGTTGTAAAATAAAGACTACTATATTTTTATTTCATGGGATTCTCACGATGTTTTTCACATTTTTATAACTTTGGGAAGAACAGACAGGGCTACTACCTCAGGCCGTCCACAAAAGACAAATCTATGGTTTACCTTTATCTTTGTAAAAGATTTGAGTTACTGACATTTGAAATCTAGATTTAATAGCTAAAATTAAAATAGAGGGTTTTTTTAACAGAGGGCCAGGCTTAGGGTTAGACCATGGGATTGCATCGCAGCTAGTACAGCTTATTGTGCACCCTCATTCCCAGGTCCTCATTCTCCATCAAATCCCAGGTTCTTAATGAATTATGAGATCCTTTTGACTATGGTTACCCGTTCTTCCCTTTGATCTTCGGTCGGTAGGCCAAGGGATCTCACACGCAGACCTTGCAGGGCTGGGCACATGAATATCACGTGGAAGGCTGTCTCCTCCTTATCACCGCATTCTCTACATAAGAGGTTTTCAACCTGAATTCCCATCTTATGAAGATGTCCGCGGAATACACAGTGGCCACAGGGTCTTCCTTCTCAGCCCAAGGGCATCTGCCGCTATAGCACCAGTAGGTGTCTGCAGCATTCTCTTTGACTGTATGTTGCCTTCTGTTCTTTCCCAAAAATAGAGAGCTTATTCTGTTGATTTTTGTTGTATTTCTAGGAATGTCTTCCACATTGATGACCAGACCTTAATCAAATTTCTATGGGATCACACGCACTCTCTATTCTTTTGAATGCAAAAAGATTTTTTTTAAATCCGGAGATATTCGGTAACATAAAAACCTATGGTCGAATTCAGAACCCCCTTTTTTTAAATCGGTTACATTGGGACAGTAACGCTCCAATTATTATGTTTTTATGTTATACATCATTATTTACATCTTATTCTGTTGATTTTTGTGGCATTGCCTGGAATATCTTTCAAATTGATAAACAGACCTTAACCAAATTTTTATGGGACCAATGGGAAACTCTACTCTTTTGATTGCAAAAAGAATTTTTCAAATCGGATTATAAATACCGGAGAAATTCGGAATTCTGTAACATACATAAAAAAAAATGGCCCTTGGTAAGCCAGGCGCATCAGTAGATTTATATTAATTAAATATATTAAAAGTATACGTTTTAGAAAATAATATTTTGGATAGAAGTTGTAGGTCTCCTTAAGACAAACAAAAAAGTCCCCTAACATTTTTTTGTACAGGGTGAAGTAAAACAGTTACGAGTTTTTTTCCATTTTGATTTGATGTCACGCCTAAACGGCCGTACCGATTTGGCCCATTAACGAACTCGGCCGAGATGTTAGGACGATTGATTTTTGTACCAAATTTCATTTCGATCCGTTAAGAAATGCGACCGCTATCGTGTCCACAGATTTCGTTATATCGGAACTATACATATATATATACATATATAATATATGTTATGATGTAGTGTTTCACGGATGGTAGAATGAACAGTAGTGGTGTTCCGGGTTTCAATCCGTTGGTTGTTTGTGTCATTCCAAGTTTAGCAGCCGCAAAGGAAGCATCACTTGAAAATGCCAGCTGAGATGTTGGCGAAACGTCGTGAAGACACAAACAACCAACGGATTGAAACCCGGAACACCACTACTGTTCATATATAATATATATATATATATATATATATATATATATATATATATATATAAACTTTTGAACGGAAGGTGTTTTTGAGGTCAGGGGGGCCCAAAACGAAAAACTGTAGTGAAATTTTCCCGAAGTCGTGACCTGCGAACCAGCTGAATAGTAGATATAAATCTACTAATATGGTCGAATTGAGAACCTTCTCCTTTATTGAAGTCTGTTAAAAAAGAAATATAACAATGGCTATTTTAAGTCAGCTGAAAAAAAAATGGCCCTTGGTAAGCCAGGCGCATCAGTAGATTTATATTAATTGAATATATTAAAAGTATACGTTTTAGAAAAAAATGTTTTAGATAAAAGTTGAAGGTCTCTTTAAGACAAACAAAAAAGTCCTGTAACATTTTTTTGTACAGGGTGTAGTAAAAAAGTTACGAATTTTTTTCCATTTTGATTTGATGTCACGCCCAAACGGCCTTACCGATTTGGCCCATAAACGAACTTGACCGAGATTTTGGGACGATTGATTTTTGTACCAAATTTCATTTCGATCCGTTAAGAAATGCGACCGCTATCGTGTCCACAGATTTCGTTATATCGGAACTATACATACATATATATATACATATATATATATAAACTTTTGAGCGGAAGGTGTTTTTGAGGTCAGGGGGGCCCAAAACGAAAAACTGTAGTAAATTTTCCCGAAGTCGTGACTTGCGAACCAGCTGAATAGTAGATATAAATCTACTAAAATCATAAAAGCACTAAAGATTTGAGAAAATTTTATGTATTGTTTGTTTGTTAACGTAAAAAGTTATCTTGAATATCATACCTATAATCTTGCTATGATATATTTATTTTAAATTTACAAAATCTCAGGAAAAAAAGAATTTTGTGCAAATTTAACAGCAATTAAAAGGAAAAGAATTTAAGTTTGAGATGAAATTTTTAGTTTTTCTCAGAAAAAATCCACAGGCCTACATAACCTCAAATCATCTTTTACAATTTCTTTTGCGTCGGAACCAGAGATAATAGAACAGATTTTTTGGTCCCTAACATAAAGTTGGCAACAAGTTCCGAAATCACCGCGCCATGGTCTCCTGGAAGAAGCTCATCGATTTAAAAATTGGCGGGGTATACAGCATATCTGGTTTAAACGTTATATTGGAATAGATACACTTATATTTAAAAATTTTATATTACTGTGATTTAAAACAAGAATATATTAATTTTAAAAAATAAGGTATATATTTTCTTACTAGTAGAAATAAAATCAAACAAAAACAAGTTTTAATAATTACAGTTTTTATTTGAACACAAAAACATAAAAAATTAATACAAGATTGCACAATTTATATATTTAAGATCTTAATAATAAATAACATATGTTTAACAAATATTTTAATATAGGTTTTTAACACAAATTGGAAAGAGATGGTTTCGATGACTAGTTCTTTCCTACCATTTCTCAAAAAATTGGTGAATAGCACCTTAAACAAAAAACCGCGCAGTACTTCTAATAGATAAACTTTAAGGATTGTCCCGATCTAAAAAGATCTCTATAATATTTCCTTATTATACGAGGAACTAAGATCATTAGAAGTTAAAAAAAGAACATCTGATTTATGCTCTTGGCACGTAAACCAATCATAATAAATAAATTCACTGAAACATATTTTCCTATGAATTAATTAACCATTTTTTTCTGAGTGAAGAATTTGAAGGAAACATTTGAAACTTCTAATGATGAAAATGTGTTTCATATACCTACAGGATAGAAATACTTACTTTTACAATCTACAACACAGCATTTATATCAAAAATAACCTGGTAGTGACATGTTCAAAATTATTCACTATACTTTTACACTCTTTTAATGGTAAAACTACCATAAATTTATTTTAAACTAAAATTACTAACGCTTAACCTATCACTGCCGTCATAACTGCTGTTTCGGGCTTTCAGCTGATCATAATGTACTGGTTTAGTTCCAATTTTTACCACTACAGAATGCGATTGCGCCTCCAGGAATGCGCACAAACATGTTGGCGCCTTTGGGCTATGTTTCGAAAAGTCTCTTAATTTGTCTATGGTCGGAACACTAGAGTAAAGACAGACAAATTATATCAACGTAAGGATTTATATATATTTTTTCACAAATATAGACTAAATGATTGGGGCTATTTTTATCCTATACTGATTTAATAATCTAGATTTCTGGATAAAACTAAATTTAAAAAATTGAGAAATTTTGGTATATATTTGGTTCTTAAATAATATCATCATAAAAGATTAAAGTTCAATACGTGTTTATATATGATACCACAGACTTATCTGTTTTGTGTATAAAATATAATCTAAAAGAATTTTTGTAAAAATATATTTTCTTTACAAAGTTGCAATACAACGAAGCACGGATCATATCATAACTAAAGAAAACTTTTATGAAAATCAGTCATAAGACGATTATTTCTTAATTTGATAAAATAATTCACCAAGTTAAAGCCTTCACAGTAATATTATATATTTAAATTTTACCTAATGTACCCATATTTTAAGGGTGTATACTACTTCGCTTCGATGATCAAATTTTAACCCTCTGCAGAAAAGTGCCCCAGGTGATCTCGCTTCTACATTAGAAGTTTGGAAATTAGTATTCTGTATAAAATTATGTAATAATGAATAGGGTGGTATGTATCACAATATTATTATTTTAATCATGGGATGATATTAATAGGATTGAGGACAGACAAAAGAAGCAGCTATTACTAAATTACCGACGTTTCGAAATATAATTGAGGTGTTTTTCAAGGCTAAAATTGCATATACAGGGTCAGGGCATGACCTACCAATTTTTCTAGGGGGGGCAAGCTTTACATTTGGCGCCCCCCCTCCTCCTGGCCTTCTGTCACGTCCGATTTACGAAAAAGGGAAGGCTTATTACTATACGAGTCGTATACGAGGTTGAAATAAAACTTAATTGAAAACAATGCGAACAATTTAAAGCCCTAACTCAAAGATTAGATCCACAAGACCCTGGATTACATAATTCTTATTTTTCGGGCTTTCTTTGCTGAAAAAGTGTTGATTATTTTATCAAAAGAAAGCAAAGAAGCCGTTTCATATTCAATATTTATAATGCTTAAATTTGTTAGTCTTTGTTGTGCGGTAGCATTTCTTAAGTACGTTTGGTCGTTCGGGGACTATATCACGCAATTAAAACTTCTGGATCTGCAAATTTGGGAGGGGCGAGCTAGTGCTCAGCCAGCACTGAGGCCACATATGACCCATAGTGCATCCTCCCGTATGTAGGGATATCCTCACCTCAGGATGTCACCAGGCCTATTGATTTAAAAGAGGTAATGAGGCTCCCGAGGGGGATCTCCCTGACATCGGCTGGTGTAAGCCAATACTCGCCCAACACGGATCTTCTGATTTCAGAAAAAGCAGAGCAGTCATACATAATGTGTTCTACTGTTTTCTCTTCTTGTTCGCAGCCTCTGCATAGCGGCTATTATGTTAATTTTATCCTAAAGAGATGTTGTCGCAATTGGCAGTGACCTGTCAGGATTCCCACAGCTGTTCGGAGATTTTGTCTGGTCAATGCCTTAAATTTTTTTGCTGTTTCCTCGCCAGGATGAGGTAATAACTCTCTGGCCAGTCTACAGTTCGTAGTTTCATCCCAGCACTGTATAAATTTTTGGTGAGAGTGGTGTTTGATAAGGTCCCCGACTGCGGACAATGTTAGCTTGGTAGATGGGCGAGGGCTAACATATCTGTAGCCCGCAGCCCTCTTTGCTAAATTGTTCCCAATGCGGTTGCCTTTAGAGTTCCCATGTCCTTTGATCCAGCTGAGAGTGACCACGTTATTCTGGCTGGCCTTAGTTAGAGATTGGTGACATTCTAGTACTAAACTTGAAGTGAAACGTGGTCTATTCAAGGTCAGTAGTGCTTGTCGGCAGTCTGTATATATATTTATATTCCTGCCTGTGATGTTCCTATTGATTAATTCTTTTGCAGCTATGGTTATGCCTGTGAGTTCTGACTGAACCACACTTGACAAGCCATCCATAGCCCATTTTGTTTTTAGGCTGAAGGATCTAGAGTAAATTCCACATCCCACACCTTGCTTTGTTTTTGATCCATCCGTATATACGCTCAGAGCGTTCACTACGTTGGGCTCTGCTGTCTTGTTTGTTAATATTTTGTAGGGTTTGTCAAAGACAAATCTTGGTGCGACGGCATCCGTGACTGCCTGTAAGAGTGGTATCACTTTTATCGATTCCCTCCACAGACTATCCCTATAGGTGCCAGTCCCTACAGTGGGTTCGATACCAACCGTGCGAAAGCGTACCATGGGCATCAAAGCGACCTCCCTAACAAATATATCAAGGGGGGTGAGACCAAGTATGACTTCCATTGCGCTAGTCGGTGTGCTTCGCATGGCTCCTGTTACGAGAAGGCATGATCTTTGAATTTGGTTTAATTTTTTGATAGCTGTCGTTTGTTACACTTTAGGCCACCACACGACAGCACCATATGTTAACATAGGTCTTATGATTGCCGTGTAGATCCACATGGTGACCTTGGGGGATAATCCCCAGGTCTGTCCTATGGTTTGGTGGCATTGCTCATAAGATATAAATGCTTTTTTAACTCTGCTTTCTATGTGTGAGTTCCAAGTCAGCTTGCTATGAAGGATAACACCTAAGTATTTCACTTCTGTAGCAAAGCTTAATTTAACGTTGAAAAGACTGGGTGCGTTTAAGCCCTAGGTTTCGTTTTCTTCGTGAAAAGAACCATCTCTGTCTTTTTGGGGTTAATAGACAGCGACTGTTCTTTACACCATGTCTCTAAAGTTCTGAAAGCCACTTGCATTTTGTCGCAAAGGGCTGGATAAACTCCGTCCATTTCCGGTGATTTGAAGGGGGAGAAGCTAGATATTGCCCATTTAACTTTGTCCTCGGTAACAATGAGTCTGGCAATGTGCCAGTCCTCTGTCGAGGGTATGTGATGTTTCTCGTTCCACTTTGCCTTTACCGTGGCAACAGAATCGGGGAAGTGTATTTCTCGCAAGAGATGTAAACTTTCTTCCAGGTTGGTAGTTTGACTACTATCCTGTTTCTTAAGTATACCAATATGGATCTTTTGTTAAGGCTCTTTGGAGTCTCGCTGCCTGTGGAAAATCCTCGATTTCTTCACAGTAGGTTCTCCATGCCGTTCTCTGTTTTTGCCTAACGACTTTTTTGTATTCCTTAAGAGGAACCTACTAGCTTGAAAGCAAGAAACTCGCAAAACTAAAAAAAAAGGGTAAGTTACACACAACAGCTTACCAGTGATTGTACCTATACATTCAGTCAAATAGTCTGTCTTAAAATTTCAATACTGGGCTAAAATATATACAAGGGGGATCATATTAAGAACGAAAAGTGAAATAATTTTTTGAAAAATTCCTAAAACTAGGCGGATAGAAATTAAGAGCTGAAATTCGGCAGATATTTTTATTACTGTATTTCCAAGGGCTGTGTGCATGGGTTTTGAAAACCCTTTATTTTTTATATGATTTTCATGGCCGTATTTTATTATGGTTAAAATAAAATTAAAATAAGACTATGAAAATCACATAAAAAATAAATGGTTTTCAAAACCCATGCACACAGCCCTCGGAAATACAGTAATAAAAATATCTGCCAAATTTCAGCTCTTAATTTCTATCCGCCTAGTTTTAGGAATTTTTCAAAAAATTATTTTACTTTTCGTTCTCAATATGATCCCCATTGTATATATTTCAGCCCAGTATTGAAATTTTAAGACAGACTATTTGACTGAATGTATAGGTACAACCACTGGTAAGCTGTTGTGTGTAACTTACCCTTTTTTTAGTTTTGCGAGTTTCTAGCTTTCAAGCTAGTAGGTTCCTCTTAAGGTGGAGCTTGTATAAGTTTCAATCCTCGAGGAGTTTTGAACTACTTGCCTTGTTAAAAACCTTTCTTGCCATCTTCCTTAGGCGTTCTAATTCTGGGCACCACCAAGGGGTGAAGTTGCCTTTATTATTAGTCAGCCTTAGGGGGCAAGAGCTTTTGTAAGACTTGATGATTGTGTTCTGTATCGTTGTTGTATACCGTTCCAGACCACTATTATTTCCGGGTGTGGTGACCTCAAGCTCCCGCAGAGCCCTTTCCAACCGAAAAGCGTAAGCTGCTCTGTCGGTCTTTCTAGGGTCGCGGGATAGAGTTGGGGGCACACCACCCAGATCTATTTTAAATGCTAACCATCGGTGATCTGACATTGACACTTCGTCAGACACCTGCCAGCATCGGATTTGTTTTGATATTTTAGTTGTACACAACGTTATATCTACTATGGTTTGACTTCGAGAGTTTACAAAGGTGGGAGTGGTACCTCTGTTCATAATGCAGAGGTTATTCCCTATTATATAGTCATAAAGTGACTTACCTCTAACGTTTATGTCCTTACTGCCCCAGTTGACGTGATGTCCATTGGAGTCGCAGCCGATTATGAGCTCCAATTTCTGGTGCTGGCAGTACTTCACCAGTTCCTCCAGTTCCCTGCTAGGTGGTGGTGCGGCTGCATCAGAGGGAAGGTACACTGATGCCAGGACTACGGTATTTGGTTGTCCGTCACAACTAGCACATTCCATCCTTACTGCAGTCAAGTCTGAACAGGAGAGATGTGCCAGAGGATAAACTTTAATTTGCCTAGGTACGTATATGGCAGTCCTTGGCTGGTCATTGCTGGGAAAATAAAAAGTTTTACCAGTTAAAGTACTTAAACCAATGATTTTGGTTTTCCTTATCCACGGTTCTTGGATTAATGCAATAGTGTCCTGTTGCTCAGCAAGGTGGCGGCTGATGGTTGCCGTGGTCACTCTGCTGTGCTGAAGGTTACACTGAATAAATGAAGTCGTGTCGGCTCCTCCTCTACGATCCATTATTATTATATTTTTTTAAACTTTAAATTGATAATTACTTTCGATATAACCTCTTTAAGTAGTTTTTTTTAAATATTAAAATTGCAGCCTCAACCCTTACTTTGGCGCCCTCCCTAACTTGGCACCCGGGGCACATGCCCCCGCTGCCCCCCTGGATCCGGCACTGTACAGGGTAAATAGATTCCATCACATTTATAAAATACAAACAAATTATATTATAACATATACAATAACTTTTTAGTTAGAAGCTTTTATGCCATAGATGTTTAGAATTATGACGACTACACACAAACACGTACATAAAATAGATGTTGTTTTTTTTTATCTCAGTAAAAGAAAAAAATTCACTGTAACAAAATATTTAAAAATAATTTTTATGTTAATTAACAATATATCACTTCAAGGTTATTTCTCAATTCTGCTAATTTTTATTTTTATTTGCAGTTTATAGAGCATACATAAATAAAGGGTGTTAATTGTTCAAATTGATTAAACAAAAAAAAATTAAAAAAAGCATTGATCATTTTAAGCAGCGTATTTCTTCTGTATTTCATGTTCATAATTTCTTATAATATACGATAGAAAATTTCTAATATGAATAAAAAATTTGTAGTCTTATGTGTTTTAAATCAAAAAGTAGTTAAAATATTTCTATATTGTATTTTATTTGCGGTTTCACAAAATTAGTGGTCTAAGACATGTAAAACTAAAGCTAGTAGTAAAGATATCACATGCTTATATCATCGTTGAGGATATTTTTATTCTGTAGATAATACAATATTTTTTAATTTTAGGCTATTTGGAACAAGGTCTTCTAGTGACTGATCCAAAAAAACTCCGAGCTCATTATCTTCAATCAAAATCCTGGAGAACAGATATCTTATGTGTGATCCCAACAGACCTAGCATACATATGGTGGCCCCCTTTCGAATGTAATTTAAAAGTGCCGTGTCCTGTGATTGTGAGATTAAATCGACTATTTAAACTTCCCAGATTATGGGAATGGTTTGAAAGAACCGAAACAGACACAAATTATCCAAATGTGTTTAGAATTTGTAAAGTGGTACTGGCTATTTTAGTGCTAATTCATTGGAACGCTTGTTTATATTTTGCTATAAGTTATTTTATCGGTTTTGGTACTGATAATTGGGTGTACAATTTAAATGGTCCACAGAATTCATCGTTAGCAAGACAATATATTTATAGCTTTTATTGGTCAACGTTGACTTTGACCACAATTGGAGAAACCCCAGTGCCTGAAAATGATGCTGAATATCTGTTTGTGGTGGCTGATTTCTTAGCAGGCGTGCTGATTTTTGCTACTATAGTAGGTAAGTTATTAGATTTTAAATGCAAATTTTAGTATGTTTCTAATCTTTTTAACCATTTATTAAAAAAGATCGAAAGTGACATTAAAATTGAAGCTAAAACTAATAAAAAAAAATGGATAATAAAAGGAATTTAGATCAAATTATATTAGCATTGTGAATTGTTCTAATTCAATAAATTGTATAAAAAAATCAGAACTTAAGACACTTTTGTTATATATTTAGCCACATAACTATAAATTGAATTGGATCATTACAAACACTTGTTTATTTAAACAAGAAAATCGTTAATTTCTATTGAATTTGAAGACATTACCGGTTTTTTCTTCCAATGATTTAGAAGATAAAAGGAAGTTGGAAATTTTTTTAATGGAAAATCTGTGTAATGTTTTTATATAAACCAAATGGCGATCATGAGTGTCATATAAACAAAAACCTCCAAGTTATGCGGAGTGGCCACTGTCAAGGCTATTAAGTCTCATTAAGAGGGCAGGGCTGGTTCTCTAATCCTATTCTTGAGATAATGGGTGGTCACAATAGATCTGCAAAGGTCGCAGTGATACAGGCTAACAGCCAACCCAATAAACATCTAGTCTAATCATATAAACAAAAATTGCGAAATTTAACCTTTCTCAACAAACTGAAAACTGCCTCTTATGTGACTTACTTGTCTGTAATTGAAAAGGCAAATTTAAATGCACCAGTAGGTATGGTTAATTTTTTTAAATAGCCAACCACATAACCAATCTTTTCAATGACTCGATTTTTAAACCAAAAAATTGTTAAAAGTATTAAAAGCGAGCATTGTTTTCTTATTCATTTAAGCGTAGAATAAGATATAATAATTTCATAAGAAAATACGACTAACGCTTATAGTGTAGTTGGGTTCGTAGCCGATTAATGTCCATAAGATTTTATGGTTAATTTCTATACATATGTATATTCGTTCACTTTTTATTCGCCCAGTATAATAAACGTATGATCACAGCACAGAATAGTTTACTGATCTGTGGTGTTGTTAATTGTAAGTACGATGTTGTCACGTCTTGAATAAAAATATTTGTATTCATTACAAATATCTTAAGTAATTAAACCAGCAAACCGAATTTAAAATTTGCAGAAAATAAGTCAATATATTTAATATTAAATTGAATACTAAAGTAGATACGTCAGTTTTCGCTGCAAGTAGTAGGTATTAATATCCAAGAATGATCTATTTGAATTTACATGAATTTTGACTGATACTCAAAATATCATAATAACAGATCCCTGTTTATAGTAAATTATCATATTATTTTATTGATCTAGAACGAAAAGTATACTTTTATATTTACATTTTATTACAAATAAATAATATAAGTAAAATTCAATATACATATATTAACAATTCATATACATATATTAACTGGAAACTTTAAATTAATCAAGCAATAGTAAAAAAATTATTTTTACAAATGTATAATAAAACTTTTAAATTATTCAAGCAGTGGTAAGAAAAATATTTCATCATTTTTGAGTTTGACATAAAAACACAGTACTTAAATTCTATATACAGCTTTTTTAAAGTCTGCTATTTTACATCAAAATGGCATCGTAGTGTGACATTATTGTAATAGTGGCTGCAGGATAATAAAATTTCACATCCAATGGGTTAATTAAGGAAACTATACCCCAGTACAAATTTGATTTTCGTGGTCCGCCCCAGATGGTGTCGCATTTGACTTAAATATGCAGATGTTTTGATAATGTTCTTTATAACAGAAATTTTTTAGAAAAATTAAGATTTGTTAGACACACAAACTTTTAAACCGATACAATGAAAAAAATATTTTAATAAATTACATAAAAGCAAATAAAAACAAATACAGATATAGATTTAGATAAACCGTGTCAATGTTGTCGGTTTTTTTTGTATGATCAATCCTCTTCCATTATTTCACTGGAAGGATCAGAGTCACTATCAAATCCAAAATCGGAATCATCAGAATCTGATTCCTCCAATGAAATAATTAAAGGAGGGATATTGTCATGTGAGCAGTTTCCCATGTAATTAGTCCAATCTGTCAAAATAAGTGCGCCTGTATGTCTACAAAAATTTTGCCACATGTCTGATGTACATTTAGTTAATGCTTCTGTCCAAATTTTTTTAACTGTATCCTGGTCAAGATAAGTAGATGTTATATGTTTGTTTTAATATGTCTTAGTAAATTCCCATGCTAATTCTATTGGATTGTAATGACAATGGTATAGTGGTAGTCGAAGTACTTTATGTCCTCGTTCCTCGTTGTTTTAAAATTTCATCCACTACATAGGTATGTCTTTTCGTCAGTTTCATAAGGTAAGATTATTAAGTACAGTTGTTTCTTTGTCATTTTTGTGCCAAACGTTAATCAACCATTCCTGCAACATCGCTTTTTTCGCTTAAAAAGAGGGTGGTTTGTTAAGTTGAACTGAATGGTATGGCGCTTTGTCCATGACCACTACATATTTTTCTTGAAATATAGATAGAGCAGGAATAATTAACAACCCAGTTGTTAAAAAGGTCACCATTTATACTTTTGTGATAGTTGGTCTGTATTCGAAGAGTCTAGTAACAAGTCACATCCTTCCAAAAATCCAGTATCAGTCGCTGCATGTAAAATAGTAAATCGCTTTCCTTCGGATTGAACACGAGCTGTACTTTTCGGGTCAGAATCGTGCACCCACTGACGCACTGGACTACCATTTTGATAGATCCATGTTTCATCTAGGTACACGAATCTAACTCTCTCAGTAAGACTTTTTAGTTGTTTATATTTCCGAATGAAAGCGATCTTACTAATTTTAACATGTCGTTGTTCACATAAAATATGTCGTCCATAATAATATAAATTTTATTTAAAAAAGTGATACATACTTAAAAATTCATTACAAAAACCTCTCTCAATTAATCTAATGCAAAATATATAACGTTATGTTAGCTGTTAGTGTTTGTCACGAACTAGAATTGATTTAAAAGAAATAGCAATAATGGTACTTCCGGTAAAGATTTTAGCCAATTGATTTAAATAAGCACTTTCTTAAACATACTATAACATTTAATGATGTTGTTGTGTATTTCTATACTGGTCTTTTTTGGCATTGTCTATTAAATATTTCTATCTTTAAAAATTTAACCTTTGATAATATGAACTGTAAATATGTTGACAGTAGGATAGGGCGTTTTCAGTTTAGGTACCAACTCAAAAAACTGAAGTACCAACCCAGGAAATCAAATGCATAGTCTACTGAGATAGGAATAAGAAGTGAACGGATTATACATACAGTTTGTTTTAATTTAATTTTATAATATTTTAATTACTAAAGTATTTTTATGATTTTCTAACAACTAATTTTAAATTTGATGTACATTTATTAATGACAATCCTCTTGCTTAGTAGAACTTCCATCATTCAACTCATTTCTATTAATATTATTTTTTTTTTAATTGTTAACAAATAAGAGTAAATTTGGCTTAAATTTTCAATGTCAGATCTTTTATTCATGTTGTTAGTTTCTTTAAATATTTCTGTCATTTCTATAAAAAGTCTCTTTGTTAAATTTTTTTCATTATGTAATATTTTTGTGTTAGTAAAATCCATATGATGGTCTGTAACTAGTACATGTTCGGACAAGGCATTGTTCGATTTCATAAGTCTACAGTCACTTTTATGTGAAGTTATACGAGATTTTAAGGTCTGTTTGGTTTGTCCAATATATTTTGAATTGCAGCCACTACAAGGTATTGAGTAAACTATATTACTTATAGAAAAAGTATCATCTTTGTCTTTTAGTTTTGTAAAAATCTTTGATACTGGTTTTATATTTCATTGTGCAATTTTTCAAGTATCATCTTTAAAAAAATTTATTAGACTGGGAGTTAAATCTTTGATAAATGGTAGTGAGCCAAATCTATACTCTGTTACCTCTAAAGAAACATTGGAACTGCCTCGATTATGTAAAGGTTCCTCTGTCATGCTTGAATAAATCAGCTTCCTTAACTCACTTATGACGAAGAAAAAATAGCTATGAAAAATTCTTTAAGGAACATCACTAAACTAGTAGAAGAATTTGAAGGTTCTTCAACAGTTTCATGCTTCCGTCGCCTAAAATCCCGTCTCGCTCATTTATTAGGATAGAAAATTTTTCCTTTTTCGACTCATTTTCTGTAGATGCTATTACCTTTTGTTATAAATCTAGACTACTTGTTTGCTGCTTAATCAACATAACAATAATAAAGTCGCTTCATCTACTTAAAGTTCTTCATCCAAATTCACTCATGCTAAGGAAAGACCTTCTTCCGTTATTAATATCTCACGAAATCAAATTTGTCTACCACTGGCCTTTATCGAAATAGAAGATTAAATTCAGTGGCAACCCTTGATATACCTAGGACATCCCAGAACGTGTTAAAGAACTAGCTGGGTAAAACATTATTCGACTCAACTACTGAACTTTACTCAGGAGATGCTACCATCTGGTTTTGTAGTGTTAAATCTTCACTCAGTTTATGGGAACAGCTGACCCAATTATATAAATCTACCCTTCTTTCCACAGATGCAGAAGAACACTTATGGAAAATCCCGAAAATAAAAGAATGATGATCCCATAGTCATCTTTATAGCCAAACATAATGTTCTTTTCAATAGACTTTCTGACTATCCTGCTGATTTTACTAAAATTAAATATATTGAGAAAAACATAGGTACTACCGAAATATATTCCAGATGTAATTTTACAGGATATTACCTCTGTAACACTTTATCTTAATTAAAAAATTGGAAGATGCCAACCCATCCTTTATAAGTAAAAGTTTCTAAAACCTCAGTAGGAGAAGTTCTATATATAAGCCTAGCAATAATTCTGTTCCGACATCGGTATTATTCTTCCCGTCCACATCAAAACCAATGAAGGTTTGTCCCAACTACAGTTTAGTTACCGTTATGGTATCGGTACGAAACCGAAGTTTTACTGCCTAATGTCATTATCAGTAATATCATTGTATGTTAGTCTTAATACCATCGTTACGAAACTGATTTTGCTGCAAGGCAAGTTGGAACGGTTTTTTATACTCAATGTTTACTGGTCATACAGTGATTGTAGTAGCTCTACTTTGTTTGGCCCTGATATTTTAAAAACAGATGCACGTTTACTGTCCTACTTATATGTTATAGGTCTAATTAACCTTAAAAAATAAAAATAATTTCTATTTTTTAATATCTTTAAAGATTTTAAAAGGGAAAGATATGAATACTAATTGTGTACCTAAATATACCTGAATGTTTTTTATCATTATTAATTTTGGAATTTTGATTTTTTTTTTGTTTAATATACAAACAAGAATATATTAGAAAAAAAATGTCGCATCCACCTGAACTCGAACCCGCAATCTTCAGCTCTACGCGCCAACCTCTGACAAATGAGCTATGAATGCTTAGCCATCAATTCGATTTTTGGTCGTTAAATCCAACTCATGTTATATGTGACACTTACTCACTTTCTCCCTAAGCGATGTTTTACGTTTATAGTAAATTCCTATTCGTACTTATTTTAAATGATGTGACGGAAAATTCTAAAGCATCGTTTAAATAGGGCCTCAATGAGTCCAAAATTTGTTTTGTATAATGTGTACAACAAACAAGTGGATTTAATTAAAATAAAAAATATTAAACCATTGTAGGATATACTTATACTTGCTTCGTCAAAATTCAAAACTACTTAGACACGCCCTTTATTAGGTACAAACAATACATACGTTTTTTTGTGAATCAAAATGATGGTTTTCTAAAGGTACAACAAACAATACGAGTTAAGTTGGAACGGCACAGATAGTTCCTAAACGGTTCAATTTTCAGTTGGGATACTTTTTGTGTATTACGCGTGGTTAATCAATTCGGCGCCGGTAAGTAAAACATTACGGTATCATGTACTGTAATGTGTTGCCTAGGAACTCTGCTCTGATTGCTTAAGGGAAGACAATTACTTTTTTAATTTTTGACATTTAAAAACACTATAATGACTATAAAATAAAAATAAAATAATTAATTACTTACTTTTTATTTTATTTTAATTTAAAACACGAATTAACAAGTAATACAAAAATTTTAAAATATTTGACAGTAACTGATAGATAAGGTAATTTGACGTAACTAGTCAAGTTACGAACTATTTTTAGTTTTTTATGAATTTATTGATTTATAAAAAAGATGAAATAAAATATAATACGATACATGGTCGTTAGGTGTTATTACAGTACTCGTTTTCATTTCCAGACTCGGCTCCTACATCGTCTCGTCCGTAAACGGACTTGTACTGTAATAAGTCACCTACTGACCTTGTAACGTATAATACTATTACGGTTTTCGGTTAAGTTGGGACAAACCCTGAGTCTCACAGCAATTTTTGAGACAAAAATACATCTTAGTACATCATCTGTTGGAATTGACATGAGACCCGCCATATCTTTGTTAATTTCAAAAACCTGCAAACGAAATGAGTGTTTTATCGTTCTGGTCGTTGTGACGTTATTGTATTTTCCTGTCCCATCTGTTCAAAAAAACAAAAAAAAGTCGTTTCGATCTTTCCATCTACTAAATCCGATATTACACCACTCATGGCAAATGGTACGAATGTTTAATTACTGTTAAAAATTTTACCCTATATCGTTGTTCAAATTTTTTCTAAAAATATTACTGTACTACTTGATACCGGATTTCTATAACTATTGTAGGTTCTAAAGCTCTTAAATTTCTTTAAAAAATCAATTTTTAATTAATCACATGGAAATGTTTCCTTAGCAGATGGAACAAGTCAAACTGTTACCGCAAATGACATAACTGCTACGGCAAATGATAAATATTGTAACGGGATAACCGTAAAGGAAGGGACCTTAATTTGAAAGATTGTTGTTGACAGTTGATTTTTAGAAGTTTGTAAAAAAAACAACTGACCATTTTAAATAATGTTTCTAGAAAATTCTAGAAACTTCTAAACACACTGACTAGATTAAATAATGTTGTATATAAGGGGATGCATGGGCAGTTAACGTCAGTTCGAGTCAAGTGTTCAGAAGAGTTCATTGTATTGTCAAGTAGTTAGACGTTATCCAGCAGAGTTCAGTGTATCTTAACAATTTTGTAAATAAATTGTGTAAAAAGCCCCCATAAGTGTTTCAAATTGGTGTCAGGTGTGGGGTGAAGATACAAGAATGCCTGGAAAAAAGATAAATGAACTATTGGTGGCTGAGCTCAGAAGACAGCTCGAAGAATTGGAGTTGGAAACTACTGGGAGCAAATCTGTATTGTTAAATAGGCTCCGTGAATACTACCTAGATAATAATATGGACCCTGACGTTGTGGAGTTCGATGATCCGGTTCAAAAAGCAATTTCCCGACTGCAAGAGGATTTATCCAGTCAGATTAAGAGCCAGCGCGAAGATATGTCCCAGCTGAAAGAGGAGCTATCAGGACGAATGACGAGCCAACAAGAAGAACAATCTCAACAACTTTCCCAGTTGTCCAGTCAGATAAGCAACCAGCGCGAAGATATGTCCCAGCTGTCGCAACGAATGACGAACCAACAAGAGGTGCTATCCAGTCAGATGAAGAGCCAACAAGAGGAGCTATCACAACGGATGTCTACCCTATCAGATGAGTTATCCAGTTCGTTCTCACAGCAAATATCACATCTTTGGGACGAGCAAAATCAGCAAGTCGCCGACTTGCGAGAAGAGCAAAACCAGCAAGTGGCCAACTTGAATCAGCAAGTGGACAACATGAATCAGCAAGTGACCAACATGCAAGACGAGCAAAACCAGATCAACCAGCAAATGCAGTCCGAGATAAGGAAGCTTCAACAAAAACAGGAAGCTAGCCGCCGAAAGCAAACCATCCACCACGGCGACAAAGATGCAAGAAGGATGGAAACCTGCCACGCAGACGTCGAACGACAAAAAAGCGAGGAGACGACCCATGTACGAACGACGATGAAACCCCCGACCTTTGACGGGAAGACTTCCTGGCCAAATTACCTGAAACAATTCGACGCAGCGGCCAGAGCTAATGGATGGTCATCCCAGGAGAAAGCATTGTCCCTAACCGTAGCTCTGCGAGGCGAAGCTTTAGACGTCTTGCAATCATTGACACCGGATGAAGCTGACAACTTCGAGTTATTGGTGAATCGTCTAGAGATGCGTTATGGTTAAACTCATCTACAACCGGTGTACCGAATGCAGTTAAAGAGCCGAAAACAGAAAAATGGAGAAACTATCCAGGAATTTGAAGCGGATGTAGCAAGAATGGTACGACTTGCGTATTCAAATGCAGCGGAGGATTTCCTGGAGTGCCTAGCAGTCCAAACCTTCACCGATGGTCTTCGAGACGTCGAGTTGCAGCGCGCTGTACGGTTGGCACAGCCGAAGACTCTTGTGGACGCCTAGACCATTGCCCTGGAGTTTGAGGCGGCGACGGAGGCCTCACGTTGAGTTGCTCGACTAAGGGAAATCACCGGTAACTACGACCATGCCGTTCATTCCGTTAGCGACGTTGAAGCGGTAGTAGAGAGATTAATGAAGTTATCTCCAAGAAGAAGACGCCAAGTGAGATGCTGGAACTGCGGAGAACTAGGCCATATAAGAAATACTTACCCCCATAAAGAAAAATCCCCCGCTAAAGTACCCCTGCAGCAGGAAAACTTTAAACGGGTCGACTCCTGGAGGGCGACTTCGACCCCAAACATTCCCGAAGTCCCTCACACCATTAAATTGGCAACTCTGCGACATCACGTGGACAGCTTATATGTAGATGGCCTCCTTGATGGGAAGAATATTAGCATGCTGGTAGACACTGGAGCTACAAAAACTATCGTTCGACCATCCATCATTATAGGAAAGAAGATGTGGCCTACCAGTTGGAGACTGCGTACCGCTACCGGAGATTCTGCTAGAGTCTACGGTGAGATACAGGTAACGCTACAGTTTGGTTCAACCTCTCTTGTTCACTCAGTGCTGGTGGCTGACGTTGATGAAGATGTTGTTCTGGGCATGGATGTTATGCTCCACTGTGGTTTTCATTTGGATCTTCGCCAACGTATCCTTCGTACTGGTAATGAAGAAATATTCCTGCACCGAAAACAAGTTGACAATGCCTCGATTAAGCTAATCGATGATATCGAACTTCCGGCAAGCTGCGAATGTGTCGTCACAGCGCGGTTGGATGGACTGCAGCCAGATGGTGCCCCAGCCATGATAGAGCCGAAGAACCATGACCATGAATTGGGAAAAGGACTCCTTGTGGGTAAGACTCTTGTTAGATCCGCCAAAGAGGTACCCATCCGAGTTATCAACTTGAACGATCATCCAGTTCTTCTCCGAAAGGACACGGAAGTGGGAAGTTTAGAACCGGTAATGGCCATAATTCACAAGATAAATGTTACGAAAACAGATGAGACCAACGAAATTGAACAATTAATGACAAAATTAGACCCCTCTTTGTCAAAATTAGAAAAGAAACAGGTAAGAGATCTACTTTACCGGTATAAACCTGTATTTGGTTCTAAAAGTAAACTGGGAAGAACTGATGTTGTACAACATAGAATTGACACTGGTGATGCACGTTCGATTCGACAGGTACCCCGAAGGATCCCTCAAGTTAAAAAGGAAGAAGCAGACAGAGCCCTTAAAGAAATGATTCAAAATGGCATAGTCGAACCATCCAGTAGTCCGTGGGCTTCTCCTGTGGTATTAGTGAGAAAAAAAGACGGATCAATGCGGTGTTGTGTCGACTATCGAAAGCTAAATGATGTCACTAAGAAGGACAGTTATCCTCTGCCAAGGATTGATGATGCCCTCGACGCTTTGGCAGGTTCTACTCTGTTTTCTACCTTGGACCTTAAAAGCGGATACTGGCAAGTTAAAATGAATCCTGCAGACAAAGAAAAGACTGCCTTTACCAGTGGATCAGGGTTATGGCAATTCACGGTCCTTCCATTTGGCCTCTGTAATGCTCCTGCGACGTTTGAACGACTAATGGAGAACATCCTGCGGGGTTTGTCATGGGAAACTTGTCTAGTTTATCTAGACGACATCATCATAATGGGTAAGACCTTTAACGAACATTTATCTAACCTGGAAGAAGTCTTTAAAAGATTACAGAACGCTAATCTAACATTGAATGTTAAGAAATGCCACTTGTTCCAGAGACAGGTCAACTATTTAGGACATAACGTAAGCAAGGATGGCGTTGCTGTTGACCCCGCTAAGATACAAGCCGTTCAGGAATGGCCAATCCCTATCGACAAACATCAGCTCCGGAGTTTCTTGGGTCTTTGTTCCTATTATCGACGATATGTCAAGAATTTTGGAGACATCGCCAAACCCTTGACACGTTTGACAGAACAAGATAAGTCCTTCTGTTGGGATCAGGAATGTCAAAAGGCGTTTGAAATATTGAAGAAACAGCTTACGTCAGCACATGTTCTTGCTTATCCACTTCCTGATGGTAAGCTTATTCTGGACACCGACGCCAGCAATGTGGGAATTGGAGCCGTCTTGTCACAGCTACAAGACGGTAAGGAAAGAGTGGTTGGTTACTTCAGCAAAACTTTATCGAAAGCTGAAAAGATCTACTGTGTAATTTGGAGGGAACTGTTAGCAGTTGTAAAATCCGTCGAACATTTTTATAAATATCTGTATGGCAGAAAATTCCTGATCAGAACAGACCATGCTAGTTTAAAGTGGCTACTTAGCTTTAGGAACTCAGAAGGACAGATAGCAAGATGGCTCGAAAAACTGCAGGAATATGATGTTGAAATCGAGCACAGACCTGGAACCAGACATTGTAATGCTGATGCACTTTCCAGAAGACCATGTCGACCTGATTGCCCCCATTGTACCCGTATGGAGCAGAACGAGGAAAAACTTGCCTTAGTTAAGGTTGTGCCAGGAGACGAGAGCTCTATGCTGGAGTAGCAACAAGAAAACGATTCCGTTCTGAGAAAGATTAGGGAGTGGAAGAGAATGGACCGTCGTCCGTTGTGGAGAGAGATATCCTCATCCTCTCCTGCTTTAAAAGCATACGGGTCCCAATGGAACTCTTTAATTTTGGACGGAGGGCTCGTTAAAAGACTTGTAGAAAATTCCGAGGGCACAGAAACAAGGAAACAAGTAGTGGTCCCAAGAAATGCTGTACCGGAAATTTTAAAACAGATGCATAATGATAGTTCTGGAGGACATCTGGGTATCACGAAAACGCTGCAAAAGATCCGAGATAGATTTTACTGGGTAAATTGCACTAATGATGTTGTTAAAGATTGGTGTCGTAAATGCACTACATGTGCTGCCAGTAACGGTCCGCACCGAAAACCGAAGGCGGAAATGCAGCAATACCTGGTTGGAAGTCCTTTTGAAAGAAGCGCAGTAGATATATTGGGTCCACTTCCGCAGAGCGATGTAGGAAACGAGTACATCTTTGTTGTAATGGACTACTTCACTAAATGGGTTGAAGCCTATGCAGTTCCCAATCAGGAAGCCACCACTTTAGCAGATATATTGGTTGAAGAATTCGTAAGCCGATTTGGGGTACCACTAGAATTACACTCAGACCAAGGGAGAAATTTTGAGAGCAAGCTGTTTCAAGAAGTTTGCCAAAGATTAGGCATCCGCAAAACGAGAACCACAGCGATGCATCCTCAGTCTGATGGAATGGTGGAACGAATGAACCGGACTATAACCAACTATCTGTCAAAAGTGGTGTCAGATTGTCAGAGGGATTGGGATCGACATATTCCACTATTTCTAATGGCAATTCGATCGGCCATCAGCGAATCAACTGGCCAAACGCCTGCGAAGGTCCTGTTCGGTAGAGAAATGAGGCTACCATGTGACTTGGTGTTTGGTTGTAAACCTGGTGAAGAAATGGCACGTGAACAATATGTCGCTGACCTTCAGAATCGAATGGAGAATATACACAACCTGGTGCGTGGAAAACTACAATTATCTAGTGATCGGATAAAGAGGTACTATGACACACGGACAATGGAAAAGAGTTACCAAGTTGGAGATTTAGTCTGGCTCTATAACCCCCGACGGCGTCGAGGTATTTGTCCCAAATTACAAAAGAACTGGGAAGGTCCTTACACTATCAAGAAGAAGATTAACGATGTCATTTATCGGATCGTGAAAATTCCCAGAGAGAAACCCGTCGTGGTCCATCATGATCGTTTGGCGCCTTACCAGGGAAACCACAGTGGAGATGCGCAGCAACTCCAAGAAGATGGTTTGGCTGGCTCAGGGAGTGTGCGGGATTCCGATGTAGGAAATAACATTCCAGAAGGAATGAATCTAAGGAGGGGGCAGTGTAACGGGATAACCGTAAAGGAAGGGACCTTAATTTGAAAGATTGTTGTTGACAGTTGATTTTTAGAAGTTTGTAAAAAAAAATCAACTGATCATTTTAAATAATGTTTCTAGAAAATTTTAGAAACTTCTAAACACACTGACTAGATTAAATAATGTTGTATATAAGGGGATGCATGGGCAGTTAACGTCAGTTCGAGTCAAGTGTTCAGAAGAGTTCATTGTATTGTCAAGTAGTTAGACGTTATCCAGCAGAGTTCAGTGTATCTTAACAATTTTGTAAATAAATTGTGTAAAAAGCCCCCATAAGTGTTTCAATATTATTATAAGGTCTCTTGTTGTTCTAACTTTACTTTATTTTTTTATCATTGGTAGTTTCTGTTTTCTGTCTTAATAGATTTTTAAAGAAAACAGATTTAAAATATCTAGACTATATTATTAGTAACAACGTCCTCAAAACTGATTATAAAAAATTTCTTCCATGATAAATTATGCCCGTCCAAAAACATTTACAGAAGTTAAAAGATTTATTGGTATGTTGTCAATGTAAAGACGTTTTATCAAAAACTTTACATCACTTGTATCTCCTATTACCAATCTATTAAAGCTAAAAAGAAAAAACAATCTGTAGATTGGAACAACGCTGGTGAAATTTCCTTCCTTTAAATTAAATTAATTTCCTTCCTTTATGTTAAATAAACCCCAAACTTTTCAAAACCATTTACTATTTAATGTGATGCCAGTGATACAGGTTAAGAAGGTGTTCTCGCCCAGTCCAAAGACGTTTCAGAAAGAAATTATTCTGTAGCTGAAAAAGAATTCTCAGCAGTAATCTTTCAGGTAATTACTGATTATTTATTTATTATACATTTTTGTGGTTGATAAACATCAATAATCCTTCAGGTAAACTTGCCCGTAGGGCCAAGTGTTTTTGTCAACATAATTTCAACCTCAGTCACCGTAAAGGTTCATGGGTTCATCCCATTTTGTTGTTAACCCCGTAAGTCGCTTGTTTACTTCTGAAAATATTTCTCTCACATCTAAATTGTCTTATTTATAAGTTGATAGAGACCGCATCGATCTTTGGTTCGATTTTATTTAAACAAACATTGCCTGACATCCTGAAAAATATCCTAAGTGGAAAATAGAAAAATATCTTGTCTATAAACTAATTCGTTTAAAGCTACCTTTCGCAACCAATATTATCGATATGATATCATTTTTTCATGTCACCTTCTGCCGATCTGTTCTCATTTTGATTACTTTAAAACTTTTAATAGAATCCAAAACACTTTTCTTTGCCAAGGATGAGAAAACAATGTACTCAGTTTCGTAAGATCATGTAAGACTTGTGAAGCGGAAGAAATGCTCCGGGTATAATGGGCATTTCAAAATTTGCAAATTTAGCTTATTGGCGATAATGCTCGCAACTTTAATAATTCTACCATGAAAAATCACTGTCATGTTTAGAAATTACAGTTTAATGCCATCTTTTTCTTTCTCAATAGAATTTTGTTGAACGTAACAATAGAACTATGGGAACTGCCATCGGATGTCATGTTAGGTTAGCAAACATTTCAAATTCCGAAAGTTACCAAATATCCACTCTCTTTTCTTAATTTTGTTAGATATGTGCCGCTTGCCTGAAATTACTACTCTAAAACTCTTCCGAGAATCATCCAAGACCTAATGACCCCTCAGAATAACATAAACAGTATGTTGCTGAAATAGAAGGCCTAAGCGTGATCTTTGACTACGTCGTCGTAATATTCAATTCCAACTAGGTGATAAAGTTTGGAGACGAAACAAAGTACTCCAAAAGCATCTAAAAAATGTTTGTCAAAATTAGCTCCAAAATTTGTCCTTTGTACCGTGGTCAAAAAGTTATCTCTCCTTGTTATATGTTGAAAAATGCAGATGGTTCTAGAGTCAATAACTAGCCTATCAAATATTTTAAATCTTACTGTTCAGATTTTAAAAGTCCTCAGATGAGCAATCCAATCAAGAGTAACTTATCTTTATCTACCGTTATTAGTCCGTATCGTACCATCATTTATATTTCGTTAACATTCCAGCCAGCACATGTTCTTGTACTCGTAACATCTAAAAGCTCTATTATCTATATGGAGGAGACTTCACATAATCGTTATTTACCGTCTAAGTGAGGTAAACTCACTTAAAGTACCTACCGCATAAATGAGTAAGGATTGTAGGTACTGATCTAACTTTATCGTTATCAATGAATTAATAGCGTATTGCTATAATTTTTCCTTCGCAGGTTCAGGTAAGTGATAACAGCAGACAAACTTAACAATTTATTGTAAACACAACTAAATAACAATTTTCTTTGACTAATTTACACAACTGTAATAAAATTTTAATTACTAAATAGCGTCGTTAAAATATCTCGTATAACAATTTTATCGCGCTAACTACTACTCTTAACGAAAACTAATACAATCACCACTATTATTTATCGCTGACTATCGCTATAACAACTACCGTAGGTACCTACTGTCTCTCCGTTCAACGTGGTACTTTATATATCAGATTAGTTCCAAGAATTGCCCCGTCTGTCTCGTTTACTTCCTGGGTTGCAGGTCTGGCTCGAGTCGTAACAGTATTGATGTTAATGAAAGATTCACTTACCCACCATGTCTTTGTTAGTGAAAGATTAAAAGAATATTCACTAAACTACCGTAAATTTGTGTATGTCTCAGTTTATCGTTATGAATGAAATAATCACTTATCTACCGTATATTTAATAAGTGCAGTAATCACTAAGTTATCTTTATTGTTAAAACTTAAATAATTTTGATCTCTTTCTTATACCTTATTATCGTTCTAATTCCATATTTCTTACAAACGTTATTTTTACAATCTGGAATTGAGCTTTTATGAGGATTAATATAGAAACTTTATTGTTCAAAATCATTACATTTTGTTTATCGTCGCGAGTATTATACATATAATAAACATATATATGTGGTATAACCAAACGTAAAATCAACTAACATCCGTAAGTATAGCATGGTAACCCTTAATTTAAAAATTCTCTTTTCCTCTTTCTCCCTCTATGTTTATTTTGACCCTACCAGTTGTCGCAAGTGAAAAGGCCAGGTTGGTAATAAAGATCTGACCGCCGCGACAGTTCGTCAGTGGATGCGTCGAGCTTTGAGGGACGATAAGTTAACCAACTATTTAAACCTTTACCAAATATTTGATTGTTATGTCCCATTTTCCTATTTATGACAGAAGTTTTCATGCATAAACTTTATACCGATAGTGTATCACCGATGATGCTCCTAAATCTTATTTTAGGCGTATGTTACGCGTAGCTTTTAAAACCTAGAATCAAGTATCTTTATTTCCATATTCTGTTTTTCTTTAATATCGATATCGATATCGACAAACAAATGACATAAATTAGAAACTTATCAATCTAGCTAAGCATAACAAACAAATCGCCTTATAATACTCTAAAGCAAGGAGAGGGCGTACCAAGAGAATCTGACAATGATGGGTGTATATTTGTACATTTTTACGATTTTTTATTGTATTAGTACTTATATGTACCAGTTTGTAAATATGTTTTTAAAATTTAATAAACGACTTTTAAACTGAAACTGAAACTGAACTCGATTTCAGGATTATTAAAATACCCTGTAGACATTACATCTGTCTTAATTTTAGTTGATATAATATTTTGTAATAAAATCTTAAGCTATAATTTTAGGTAATTCTGGTTAAACATATTTGTGGATAAATACACTTCTATCTACCTGAGGAGAAATAGTACACAATTTGTTGTGCTGTTAATTTTTTTTATATTTATTAAAACTGTTAGTTATCTATTGGAGTTCCACTATTTTGGCAAATTATCGTATTCCTGTCCACTTTATCTATATCATTTTTTTGTATTTCTAATCTTTCGAGGTTTCTTAACTTTGTGTCTGCTCTTTAAAAAAGTTAAGTGGCGCCCTCATAAAAATTTTACACATTTTAGTTTTTATTCCCCTTTTACTGTTCGAGAATCCACGAAATCCAGAAAATTTGGTTGAACTCTATCTGCAGTCATCCGTACACTTTTATTGGATACCCATTTTATTGGTAACTTTTTTATATATATGTCGCTTTAAAACACCGTGGATTTTTACTTTTGCCTATTACATGTGGATTTTTACCACTTGTGTTCGACGTTGCAAGATGATCAAGTCTTTTTTATTTACTTCTTTTATCGGGGAACTTTCATCACTAAAATCAAAATAATAAAAAAATAATAAATCAATATTTTGTTAATGACTCTTGCTTATTTATCTTGATGGATATATCAAATTTGTCAAGTGTCCTTTTTTTAAATTGAAAATGCCTAAAAAAATAAAATAAGTTTTTTTTTTTTTTCTAAGATTTCAAAGATAAATTTTTTATATATATTTCTTCTTGATACAATGGGCAAAAAAATTAAAACTCAAAAAACTATTGCATCAAGAAGAGATATATAAAAAAAATTATCTTTGAAAATGACAACCGATCTGGTTGTCAGAAGCTGAGAAAAGAAATAGTTATTTATAAAACAGTTCGTGTAGTATGCTTTTTGCGCACGCACGCGATGTTTAGAGCACGAGCGAAGCGAGTGCTATATATCGCGTAAGTGCGCAAAAAGCACTTCACGCACAGTTTCATACAATATTTTATCTACGATAATCAAATAAAAAATAATTACAAGAAAGCAATTGATTTTCAATTCATTTACAAGATTCTAACAAAACTAATGCTCTCATAGCAAAACCATGGCAACGCGAATGCTAAGAATATTTGATTATATGAAGGTGTGTCAAAAACAGTGCGAAAAAGTAAATCCCATTTAAAATACATTGTTACTTCACGCACACTTTCAATCCTTCACGCACAATAATTGGAGTCGTCGCTCCGCTCCTCCTCCAAACAATTGTCTTCGATCGGTATAAAACCCTTACCGTTCTCCATACTTAATATTTTTTTAGATTATTTTAATTTTGTTAGGCATTTTCATTTTTAAAAAGCGACCCTTTACAAATTTGAAATATTCATCAAGATAAATAAATACTTTCAACATATGGATTTATTATTTTGATTTTAGTGCCGAAAGTTCCCCAATAAAAGAAGTAAATATATATCGTTGATGCTACAAAGAAGTTATAGAGAATATTTAAATATCTAATCTAATCTAATCTAATCTAAACAACCTGGCATGGTCTCTCCTGTGGAGCCCCATGTTTGAGCACTGCTTCCTATGGGAATATTGTGACCAGGTTCGGCACCAAGAATCCTTACATGCACCCGATGCGTGCAGGACTCTAGTTTGTTCAGCTGAAAATCAACGTCACGCTGATCTTCAGGTAGGCTAGAATCCAGGTGTCCGAAATTCCTTGAGTTACTGTTGCCACAGGGCAGTTCCCTTGATAAGAGACTTGCGTCCTGTGACTAGCTCCTTAACGTGGTGATAGGATTCAGGATTCGTGTCACCGAAGATGAGGAACCGTTTATAGTCCAAGGCCTCACACTCGAATAGAATGTGAGTTGCCGTCTCATCGTCCATGGCGCACAGTCGGCACGAGGTGGGTTCCTGTGTCAGAATCCCCATCCTCCGAAGGTGTAGTCTGAATGGTCCATGCCCAGTAAGCAGACCCACTAGTACTCTTATCTGACTCCTAATTCAATATTTAAATATTTTTTTTTTATATTTAAATATACTAAACGTTAAAAATGTCTTTAGGATCATAATTTTCAATTATAATTTTTGGTTTCGTTGTCCAATTTTGGACATTCATTTCACAAACATCTGCCGATTCACCACAAACTATTTTAAAGTTTATTTCGATTTCGTGTCCAATGAAACACTAAAAGTTTAAAGGCACAACATTTTCTGAGATTTCTATAACTTTTATCTTTATTAAAATCCCAGAAACTGGAACATTTTTACTTCTTGCTTTACAAAACCAGCATAACCTATTTGATCGATTGCAAGACCCTCCCTCCGTTTTTGTAAACTTTCGTTTTGGAATGAACTTGAACCTTCTTCCAATTGTTTTCTAAGTTATTTTTAATTTTTTCATTTTATTATTTATTTGTATTCTGTCAACAACAAACTTATCGAATAATTAAGTAAACGATTATTTGAGATTTTTCTCATGGGATTTTTTGAAAATTTTGAAATTTTCAAAATTTTTAGAAAGTATACAAACAAGAATTTAATATATTCTCGTTTGTATACTTTCTAAAAAATTTTGAAATTTTCAAATTATCGTATAATTCTCTCAAACTAATACAAAATCCAGAAAAGGTACTTATTCTTTCTAGTTCAGAAACTATTTGATAATTGTAAGCCAATTGTGGCCGTTGTTAAGAGTAAAAATTCCATATAATTAAATTTAAATGTGTTCTTGTAAGTGATCGCAATTGACAGGCATCGTTATTAAGAAAATATACATTTAGGAAATACTATAAGATAAATTCTTAGAAATACATAGTTGGTCGTTAAAAGTGCTGACCACTATTGAGAAGTGTTACTGTATATCTAAATCCAATAGATATGGAACCACCTTATCTTAATGGTGGATAAATATTGGACCCCTTTACAAAATATATTTAAAATTTATCTGAAAACTGCTTTTTAGTAGAAATGAAAAACATAAAATTGTACCAAATTAACATCTTTAAGTATTTAAAACTAATCAATTGGAAAATTATATGGATGCAGGCAAATAAATCAACGGAATTTAAAACAGTTTTCTGGACATACGTTGGCAATGCTAGTTTACTTGAATATTTTACAACATAACCATCCTTTTCATTAATTGGTTTCAAAAACTATTTTGAACTTAAAATTCGTTAATGATATAGTCGTCTGGGTCAAGTGTGCGCAGCGGGTTGATTTCCTAGGGTACCTACTAGTAAACGAAAACCTGCATCACAACTTGGATAAAAGAAAAGCACGTTTCGAAAAAGACTGGAGATAGGAAATACAGCCTGTAGTATGGGATGATTTTCTACAACATTTACAACAGAACAAGAGGTCGAAATTTTTAGATATGTGAAGGAGAATGACGCTTGATTTTATGGACTCACTATACTCAACCTTTACAATTTAATTTATGATTTACTAGTTTGCGCTATGAGTACTACCGTACATAAACATAAGATTCATATGGGTAGTGATCTCAAGGTAATTTCTTGGTCACCATTAAGATTTGACAAAGAGTCTCTCTCATTAACGTCATACTATATGTGCTTAAGGAGAAAGTGAGTAAGTGTCACATGTGGCATGAGTTGTATTTAACGACCGTTCGGCGATTTGATGGCTAAGTACCTATACCTTAGTTGTTAGAGCGACAGTGCGTAGAGCTGATGGTTGCGAGTTCGAGTCTCGCTGGGTGCGACATTTTTTCAATTTCTCCTTAATGTCCTTTAATATATTTTTGTTTGTATACTTTCTAAAAAACTTTCAAAATTTCAAAATTTTTAAAAAATCCAATGAGAGAAATCTCAAATAATCGTTTACTAATTCAATGCGATATTGCTACTTATAAAAGAATTATGACACAGGATAAACTATTTGTAGGTTACGATTACTGCGCTATTTTTGATGCCATTGAGTTAAGACGTTGCTATAATTGTTCAGGATATCATCATTCAGCTAAAACTTGCAACTCCCTAATTTATATTTGCCCCCTGTCTGCTCAGAATCACCAATTGCATGATTGTCCAAAAACGGGAAACAATTACTGTACCTATAAACTGTCACAATTTTAACAAATCGGCTGATAAACCTGTCCCGGTTAATCATATGGCAATGAGTCCTAATTAAATTTAATAATCACAATTTATAAAAACAACTTTTTATAGTAGAAAGTTTCTTTTACGGATTTATAGGTCATATATTTATTATATAAAATAAAAACTTTCTAAAAAAAAAAGATCGATCCCATTACGATAACCCAACAGAATTGTCACAATCAGCTGCTTATCGAAATAGGCCACCACAAGCTTATATGAGGAGTTTCAAAATGATAATATGTATACATATTTATTTAATAACAATTCAGTATAAATTTCGAAATCTATGTATATGCCTAAACACACTTAAAACATGCATTGTCATCCAGTTCTTAGCTATCCTGAAAATTTCAGAGCTCTAGGTAGTCGGGAAATAGGTTTAAATTCGATTACAAAATTCCACGGAATGACAAAGAGACAAAGAACACGGCGAAAATATAAAAACTTTCTAAAAATGGTATCCTTTCTCCTAAGTAGCGATTACCGCCTTTTCCTACTCCTGGCCGTTGTTTAAATACTCTGGCCTGTTACTACCAGAATGTTCGTGGTTTGCGTATATTGTGTATCTAGTAGGAAAAGCGATACATTCCCGGACGACAATGTAAATTGTTGGCCGAGGCGTCTAGCCGAGGCCAACAAACATTGAGAGTCCGGGAAGTTGCTTTTCCTACGTGATACACATACTATTTTTTCTGAAATCGCATTAAATATAATCGTAAATTAAGAAAGTTTTATGAATGCATCACTGTTTTTGATATTATCTTATTTTCTATGAAACCGTTTCGTTGACATTGTTTGTTTATCATTGTTGATTAGTGTCACAAAACTGTCAGTTCGGTTAGTTACATATTGCTTAAAATATTTTAAATTATATTTAAAATGGACAGTGACGATGATATCCAGAGGTGCAACACGCCTCCAGAGTTACTAAGCACTGCTGCTAATGTGGTTTTAAATTTATTGCCAAATAAAATCAAGACGCTAAATATGAATTTGCTTATATACGTTTTATGGATCATTCCCGTACACATGTACGGAATACTTATTATCCTAACAAGTGCGGAAAGTTATACTTTCTCGCACGCGAACTGCCGATGCCCGAACGACGCGAAGCGGAGTTCGGGCAAGCAGTTAAGTGCGGGAAAGTTAATTTCCGCAAGAGTTAGGATCAATATTTTTTCTACAAGCAAAATTACCTCGAAAATTATTTAGATATTTGAAAAGATGCGATTGTGACAATTAAATCTTTCATAGTGTCAATAAATACACGACTGTAGCTATAGCAACCCTACTTTAACAGGTAAGTTTGTTGTTTCTTTGAGTAAGGTTTACAGGGGTGATTTAATAAATTATGATTTTTTTAAAAACAAATATTTTAAAAATCCCTATTTTCATGTAAAATAATCTTAATTTTTTTTACTATTTGTATGTAGTCCAACAAGATAAAGGTAATAATACAATAATTTGTTAAAAAGGTTATCGGAAAACATATTTAATTAATTAAAAAATAACGCGTGCGGGAAAAAACCTTACCCGCACTCCGTGCGGGAAAAAATCTTTCCCGCACTTCGTGCGGGAAAGAGATATTTTCTGGATTAAAATGCGTGCGGGAAAGTGATGTTTTACACATGCTTGTAGAACAAAAATATTCCCGTACACAGGTACGGAAAAAATATTCCCGTACAGTTGGTTGCCCAGTAACGGACTAAAATACAAGAATAGTGTATTTTGCGGCTCGAATTTTATCCGAGAAACTAGACATTTCCAAGCGATTTCAGAAAAAAAATGTTCTCCTAGGTTCTGCATCTTTTGGTCATTATAATATATTTGCGTTGACAGAAACATGGCTAAATGAAAGTTTTTATGATTCAGAGCTATTTGACAGTAAATTGTATGATGTTTTTAGGGCTGATAGAGATTACTCTCTTTGCGATAAAGCTAGAGGTGGTGGCTGTCTGTTGGCGATTAAGAAATTCTGGTCAGCTTCTCTTTATGATACCTACTAATAATGTTTTTCAAAACGTTCCTTCTATTGATATCCTATCAGTTAAAATAAGGTAAATAAGGTAAATATCTTATTTTATGATGAGGTTGAGTCCCTCGACTTTCTATATGATAGCAAAATTCTAATTTTAGGTGATTTCAATATATCTGACTACGTCAATTCTAGACTGACATCTCAAGTCTCCCCTTCACACGGTATAAAATTTCTAACTTTTTTTTAAAACTCTTTTGTTTTGATTCAATTTAATTGTGTATTAAATGATCATGGTAAAATTTTGGATCTGGTTCTCTTGAATCTATCAGCCTGTGTTGTTTTTGTTTTTCTTGATAAATATCATCTCGCTTTAGATGTCGAGTTAGACTTGACTTTGTGTAGTAACCAAATAGGACCTATAATTTACAAAAAAGCAAATTATCCAGGTCTATATCAAGATCTGCTTGAGGTTGATTGGACATTTCTTTATCACATAGGTGATGTTGATGTAGCTTTAAGTTCCTTTTATGATAAATAACATTGTATCATTAATAACCATGTACCAAGGAAAAGGCCTCCAAAGCAAAAATATTCGCCATGGTTCGATTATGATTTAACAGCTAATATCAAAAGAAAGTACGGAGCCTGGAGGAAATATAAGAGATCTCGGGATCCAATCGACTATGATATGTTTAGTAGCCTAGGAATATAAATGTTTTTTAAATCAGCTTCTTTTTTTATTGATGGCATGTATCCTTCTAGGGATGTCGCCCAAGACCAGTTTTATAAACGTTTTGATTCGTGCACTCTAGCTTGTCGACATAAAATGCAGTCTGTACTCCCTATATATATAAAACTCAAAGGCTCAAAGGTGACTGACTGACATAGTGATCCACGAAGTATAGACTTCGTGTAGTGATCTATCAACGCACAGCCCAAACTGCTGGACGGATGAGGCTGAAATTTGGCATGCAGGTAGTTGTTATATCGTAGGCATCCGCTAAGAAAGAATTTTGATTAATTCCACCCCCAAAGGGATAAAATAGGGGATAAAAGTTTGTATGAAACTTTGTCAATTTTAAACCGAGCGGGCTGAGATTTTGCGTGGATATAGCTACTATGACGTAGACATCCCTTAAGAAAGGATTTTGATAAATTCCGCCACTAAATGAAAGAAATAGAGGATGAACGTTTGTATACAACTTTGTCAATTTTAAACCGATCAGGCTGAGATTTTGCATGCATATAGCTGCTATGACGTAGGCGTCCCCTAAGAAAGGATTTTAATAAATTTCACCCCCAAGGGGACAAAATAGGGGATGAAAGTTTGTATAAAACTTTGCCAATTTTAAACCGATCAGGCTGAGATTTTGCATGCATATAGCTGCTCTGACGTTGGCATCCCCTAAGAAATGATTTTAATAAATCCACCCCTAAGGGGACAAAATAGGGGATGAAAGTTTGTATGACACTTTGTCAATTTTAAACCGATCGGGCTAAGATTTTGCATGCATATAGCTACTATGACGTAGACATCCCTTAAGAAAGGATTTTGATAAATTCCTCCCCTAAGGGGATAAAATAGGCGATAAAAGTTTGTATGAAACTTTGTCAATTTTAAACCGATCGAGCTGAGATTTCGTATGCATATAGCTACTATGACGTAGGCATCCCTTAATAAAGGATTTTGATTAATTCCACTCCTAAGGGGATAAAATAGGGAATGAAAGTTTGAATGAAACTTTGTCAATTTCAAACCGATCTTTTCTATATTCCAACACATAGAACTAATGCATATAAATCGTCACCGCTATGGTATATCAGATGATTTCCAACCACACATGTATTGAACCTGATGTTGACATCCTCAACACTAGCATAGGTCGTATTAAATCGTCGTTCAAATGTGTATCTCAGTAAATTTTTTAAACATTGTGTAATAAGTATTCTGTAAAAATGTATCATCGATTTTATTGTCATTACTGTAAATATAGTCTAATTGTATTGTTGTATATCCTTATCCAGTAATTGGGATTACCAGTCGGATATTGTAATTAAATAAATAAATAAATTAATTAATTAATTAATTAATTAATTAATTAATTAATTAATAATGTGTGTAAACAGAAAAAAATATGTTTACGTTTCTAGTATTTATTTATTTTTATTTATAAAAAATGAATTACACATATTTTTTAAATTTAAACAGTAGATTGTAAAATTATAAATGCATACATGCCGGATCTCGAGTCACGGGTCAAAAAAGGGTCTCTTTTATAGCTCATTTATAGACCGCCTGCTGGGCGTAAGGGGTGACTTCAAAGACTCTTTAACCAATAAAAAATTTAAATTGTTTAAAAAAAATGAATAAAAGAGGAATGCAACTTTCTAATGCCGTCGGGTGAATTTAAATCGCTTAATTTTGACGGCCACAATAATTGTTTAAAATTATAAGCAATTTTTTGCTTATAAACAATTAGAATAATTTCGCAAATATTAATTCTGCGTACTTTTTGAAAATTTATTGAAAAAGTATTTGAAAAACTCTCATTTAATTATCTCTTATAGTTTCTGAGATACAAACAAGTTTTCAAAGTTGACTGACATTTTCAAGAAAATTGTAAACAATAGTCGGGTAATTCTTGAAAGATCACCTTTGTTTTTTACTTAGATAACTTTCTTGGTATTATCTTTCATGTCTTTAGAATACCGATAACATATATAACATCAGAAAGCAAAATTGTCCTAGCACGTGAAAAATAGAAAAAAATTCATAAGGAAAGACTGAAATCTAAATTTCAAAAAATAATTTTCTCAAAACAAATCTGTTCGCTCAGAGAAATATTCCTGTAAGTAAAAAAACAATGGTAAAAACCTCTATTGGGCATCACAAGAATTAAATGACTTAAGATTTGATTGATATTTTTTAATTTTCTTGTAAGTTCATTTATATAGAATTCGATAAAAAAGAAAATATTAAACAGCATTTTTATAGAATCCTTTAGAAAAATATAGTCAGATATAATATTAGAATCACTTCATATCTCAGCAAAAATTTACCAAAGCAAACCCATTCAAAACAAAAAGCATTTTAAAGCTAAAAAGTCAACAAGACACAAATTTTCCAAATATCAGTTTTATCAGAAGGAATCTTAAAGTCTCGGGCTATTATTCCTCTGAAAAAGCAATAATCAGAATTTTCTCGTAAGTGAGAATATATGTATTTTCTATTTTTATAGCCATTTTAAAATGCATTCGTATCACAGATACGCACCATAGACTTTTATGATTCTAGAAGGACTTTTACATTCGAAACATTATTATTAGATCCAATTAATATTATGTTTTAATCTATAAGTATCTTGAAACATAAATCTATATTAAGCATTTCATTGAACACGTAAATTACATACAAATATTTGTCCAAAAAGGAATTATTTATTCATAACACAATCATTAAAGGAAGGTAAAAACACCTTATTCATATTAATCAGAATAATAAATTATTAGCCATATTGCCTTATTAATATTGTAGGTAATTACTTTAACTTGACATTGTTTAAATATTTTATTAATCTATTCAATTCCTTCGGGAAATAATTGTATATATTCCTGAATAAAATAAAATTCGAAAGAAACAGTCAAGTTGTCATATTGATCCAGTTTCAAAATTTTAATTGCATAAAGTTTCAAGTATTTGAAGGAGCTCCTATGTTAATGGAAACCTTCTGTTCCCGCAATTACCTGGAGCTATAAACTTTTATTGGAGGTTTTATGACCCATTTTATTCCAGTATCTGGCATTTGAACTTAATTTTGTAAGCTAATAAGTAAAAGCGACATTTTAGAATTCTGGGTCCGCCATTTATCTTAAATCACGTTAGAAGTAAGGGGCAATATTTTTTAAACTAGATTAGTAAATTTAATTGACAAAGAGATAATGATTTTTGTAAATTTTCTGAGTTCAAAAAAAAAAAGAAAGAAGGTACCTATACTTTTACGCTGCATGTAAAAATCAATTATAAAATCTCTCGTTGATCACTTTTATTATTTGATTTGCGTAATATTATCATTAGAAAACAATTATGTGTGGTTTTTACAGATTTTTAACAATTTTTCATAGGTTTTTTAACACTTTCAGTTTTTCTTAATATTTAAAATTATTCAAAATTTGTTCGAATATGTTCAATATACCGAAATTTCAAGTTTTTTTCCAACATTCTATAATTTTTCACAGAATTAATTGTTATATACAATAAATAATGTAATAGTCCAAGAGCCCACGACACTAAACCTAGTTCGATAAGACTCCCAGATGAAATATATATAATTAGTCACGTCATTAATAGAGGAACACGGAATGGCGATGCTGCAATGCAAAAAACCTGGCAATGTCATAAAAAAAAAATAAAAAAAAAATATTAAAAAATACGGTTTCTAGTATGATAAGACTCCCAATTTTTATTTGTTCCTCGAAATTAAGGAGTGATAGAACTATACGATAATGCAGTGCTGCAAGCCCCCCTGATTGGCCTAATCAGTGGCAGCAGCATGCTAAGCAACGCCTCGTATCTAAGTATCTAGTATGATCGATCTCCTCAAAAAACCCAAGCTCATCTAAAAGGTCATCAATTTCTGTATAAGAAAAACCACTGCTGCATTTTGCAAGCAGTGGAGAAAGTGGTTGCTGCAGCGATTGAAGGACGCCCTCCACGCGGCTGCATTCGGCGTTTCAATTAATTTTGTTAGCAACCGACCATTTCTTTTCGATTTTTAAGGGTTGAATACGCGCCCCAGGGTCACATATGAAAAATTTTACGTGTCGTTGATTGTTTAAACAAATAATTTTGAATGAGTATGAACGTGAGATTTTAAATTTGGATGCGGGCAATGAAGAACGAAGATTGGTTTTTCCAATAACTTAATAATTTTATTCCAAGACGACAGCATGACATGTCAAGAACATGAGGTGTGAAAAAACTACTAATAACAAGATTAGTCTTATTCTTATAAACTAATTTTTATTCTTCCTGTAAACTATTTCTTTCTTATCAGTAATTATTCTTACGCTACTTTTCGTTATCCGAATCGAATACAACGAATCTCCCAGCCGTACTGTTCGAAATGAAGCGTTACGCAATGTGGTGAAGTTAAATTTAGCCATATGCTGGTGACGTATATAGTGCGTAATATTTTTTGTTTCAAAGACCGAAAACATGGTGGTATGAGGTTTGAATCAAAGCCTTTTATTTTTTTCAAAAAAGCCTCATTCAAACTAATCCCTGAATACATCTTATGGAAAAGCACAAATCTGGCAACATCCTTCTTCCAAATTCGTGCGATCGTTTAGAGACGCGAAAACCTTCTGCAATCATTCATTTCTGTCTAATACTTTTGTCTAATATTTGCCTTTTCGAAAAAACGCCGCTGTATAATCACACCCCGTGAAAGCGTGGAAACCGGCCAACGCTCGACATAAGTCCGGTCCTAACGCTGATGCTAATTTAGAGCAGTCGACTACCGGTTTATTGGACGCTTTTGCAGAAGTGTTCGTCATCCATATGTTCATCTCTGGGAAATTATGCATATTTCCCAGAAGAATTATAATAATATCCATATCCGACGCTTTTATTACCATTCTGCATTTCGGATCTGCTTTTGAAATGTAAAACAGATTTCTCGTGTCTGCTTCTTCGTGCGAACACTTGTAATTTGCATCTTCTGATCTCGCGACGCGGTTACCGATTACTTGGTATTTAAAACAGTGATCTCCAACCGTAAGCAAAACCTTTTTACTTTAAAGAATCGACGCTACACTGTCACTCGCCCAGTGCTCAGCTAAAAAGCTCACGAGAGCTTCCTTAAACTTTCGATTTCGTAAGCTTTTTACAAAATCAGTCGGTCTGGTTTGGTCAGCTCCTACGATAGTATAGGAAATATCGTCTGCACACCGTTTTTCGCGCGTGCAATCTTTAATTGATAGAGAAAAGTATCTATTAAATACCATGTAAATTTCAGAGCCTTTTGTGTTAAATATTCTCAACAGAATCGTCTCCACGACTTTACCAAACACAATGAAAATGGCTGAAAAATCGAATAATATCACATAAAATTTGCCGATTTAATTTGTTTAAACAATCAACACGTAAAATTATTCATATGTGACAAAGGGACGCGTATTCAACCCTAAAAATTCGAAAGAAACTGGTCCATTGCTGACAAAACACAATTGAAACGCCAAATGCAGCAGTGGTTTTTCTTACACAGAAATTGATGACCTTTCGGATGAGATTGGGTTTTTTGAGGAGATCGATCATACTAGATACTTAGATACGAGGCGTCGCTTATCATGCTGCTGCCACTGATTAGGCCAATCAGGGAGGCTTGCAGCACCTGCATTATCGTATTCTATGACTCCCCTATTTCAAAGAACAAATAAAAATTGGGAGTCTTATCATACTAGAAACCGTATTTTTTAATATTTTATTTTTATTTTTTTAATGACATTGCCAGGTTTTTTGCATTGCAGCATCGCCATTTCGTGTTCCTCTATTAATAACGTGACTAATATATTTCATCTGGGAGTCTTATCGAACTAGGTTTAGTGTTGTGGGCTCTCCTACTATAACATTTTTTAGTATCGTGTTTCCATCGTTCAGCACCATAGCAAGATCGTTCCAAAAGTTTTAAAAAGAATTAACACGTAATATCAGTAACTATGTATAACTATACGGATCTGTTCGCTTATGGAGGTACCAGTATTCATGTATAAGTTTCGTTCAAAGATAACTTTTTGCTTTTCGACAACGACAAACAATTCACTCAACTGCCTGGTACAGGAACGGACTTACCCTGTATTATTTTGGTACTCTGTATTTACGATTTGACAAATATTAAAAAGTTTTTGAAATATTAATTGTAATCTAAAATGTATTAGTCTATCATTAAATTATAATGCTCAAAGCACGCAATTCTTCTCACCACGTCAAGGTTACATCTCTCGAGAAGGAAAATAGGGGCGGAGGTTAATTCCTCACCAACCAGTGAAACCATATAATCCGACAGGTATTTTCCTCACCAAATTTAAGGGTTCGTATTAATCTGGTAGGTATTTTCCTCACTCACTCACAGGTAATAAAATAAAAAGAATTTTTATATCATTTAAGCATGTTTGTTATGTAGGTAACCATCCGAATGCAAGACATTAATTTCCTTACATTATAATAATAATCCAGAATATAGATAATATGTAAACAGTATAAATTATTATTTATTATTTACTATAATAAGAGACACACTTTACAAAATCCATTCTTGTCATTTGATTAGACTGATATTGGAGGCAATGGTGCGATCGTCGACATCATCATCTCTCCAAACTAACCAATAATTGATGGACAGTATTCTCGGTACCGTCAACTGCGCGGGACTCTCCCGCAAAAGACACCCCCTTAAACTTCTCCTTTTAAACAAATCTCCCGATATTATCTCTTTAACAGATACACTGTTAAAGAACCCTCCAAAATTCGCAAGCTACAACACCTTTTCGATCCAAAGATCCGCCACAAGTCGAGGCAATACCATACTCATTAAACATGGAATATCCGCATCCCTCCATCAACTCCCAAATGAACTTTCAGACCTCGACCTTATCGCAGTTGACATTATCTCTACAAATAACAGGAAAATTTCAATCTTCTCATACTACAATCATCCAAGCCAAACGTTGTCGATCCCAGCTCTCACTTACATTGCTTCTCTCCCCAAAGCTGTCCTGATGGGGGATCTGAACTCCAGACATACCCAGTTTGGAGATCATTACTCCAATCAGAATGGCAGAATTCTAGCCAATCAGCTCATTAATCTGCCATTATTTAGGATCAACAACAATAATCCTACTTTCTTCAACTATAATGGCTGGTCCATCCCGGATCACATCCTAGCTACGGATTCGTGCCGGGGTATGGTTGAAGACTTCTGCGAAATCGGTGACAGCATCACCTCAGACCACCTTCCTCTCTTGGTCAAAACAACTCTAATAAATCCCCCTCCCCCAAAACCAAATTTCTTCACCTTCAGAGACTACAAACGAGCTGATTGGAATCTCTTCAAAACCGAAATTACGAACCATATTCCCCCCAACCCCACGCTCGAGACTACAGAAGACATCGATTCGTTCGCTCTCCAACTTCAGAACTTAATTAAAACTGCTTCTGAACTTGCTATCCCCATTTCAACAAAAAATTCCGAATCTTCCAGACTTCCCCAACACATCTTGTCTATGATCAGACAAAAAAGACTCCTCTATAGACGCTTCATCCAAACTCATGATCCTGCTATCAAAACCGAATGGAACCGTCTCAATGCTCAAGTGAGGTTGTCGATCAACTCGCACAAAGCTTCGCTTTGGAGACAGGTCACAGCAACGCTGGATTATCGAGATGGAGCCAGTTTCTGGAAGAAATTTAAACTTCTAACTGGCCAAACTTACAAAACACACTCCCATCTTGAGGTAAACGGCCAATTTATCGAATCCCCTGAAGAAAAAGCCTCAACCTTCAAAAACCATTTACAGCATGTTTACTCCCCACCTCAAAATCCAAATTTCGATCAACAATTCCTACTAGAGACGGAGCACATCACTCGTTGCCTCCTTCACCAACAAACCCCCCCTCCTGATAATATTCCATTTCTTACCCCATTTACTGAGGAAGACATTCTCTCTGCTTCCCAACAAGGCAAAAACTCTGCCCCTGGTCCAGACTCTATTTCTAGGCGTACCTTAAAACAACTTCCCCCATCAATTATGCCTTCTCTTACTCTTTTCTTTAACTTTTGTCTCGGCAAATCCTACTTCCCCACCATCATGAAGACCTCAAACACCATCTTGATTCCTAAACCTGGCAAAAATCACACAAACCCTCACAACTATAGACCAATCTCTCTGCTCAACGTCATAGGCAAACTCTTTGAACTTCTACTCCTAAATAGAATCAGGGACTTTCTAGAAACCAACTCTATTATCCCCCCTTTTCAACATGGATTCAGACCAAACCACTCTACCCAAAACCCGATTCTAGAGCTACAATCCTTCTCTACTTCAGCTATAAATCAGAGAAAAGTTGTCTCTGCTATATTTATGGATGTCCAAAAGGCCTCTGACAAGGTTTGGCACGCTGGCCTTATTAGAAAGCTAATTGACATCCAATTCCCCATCCAGGCCATCAAACTCATCCACTCATATCTTTCCAACAGAATTATTCATGTCAAGGTTAGAAACGCAATCTCCGAGCCATTCTCCCCCCTTTCAGGAGTTCCACAAGGATCAATCCTGGCCCCTACTCTATATACCATCTATGCTAGCGACATTCCTCCTCTGGAAAATATCCAGCTCTATGCTGATGACACGGCCTTGTACACCTCCGCATCGTCGACTGAAGCCCTTAATCGAAAAACTCAAAGACTGCTGGATCAGTTCTCCGACTGGTGCAGCAGATGGAGAGTAGCCCTAAATCCAAACAAAACCCAAACAATCATCTTCAGACATCCCAACCTCAGTCGACGAGAAAATCTCTCTTCCGACTACATCAACCTGTCACTTTGGGGGGAACGGCTCGTCCCTCAGGACCAGGTGACCTACCTGGGGGTTCGATTTACTCGAACACCCAGGTGGGATGCTGATGTTGAGCTTACACTCAACAAAATGAGAAGACGAGCGTCCCTCTTGGGTGCTCTGGGCGGTAGAATCGGAAGAACTGACACCAAAACCCTTCTCCACACTTATAAAACCTTCATCAGACCTCTTGTCGATTACAAGGCTGTCCCATACTCCGCTATCCCACAGAGACTTCTTCATGCCATCCATACCACAGAGAGAGCGATCTTACGGAAAGTGAGGAACCTACACCACCGCTATCCTAGCCACCTTGTCTACAATAACACCAATATACTGCCTCTGCCCTCTCGTTTTCAGACGCTTCAACATCGATACGTCGCCCGGACTCTGCAGGGTACTAACATCGTTGCACAAAGGACCCTCCATACCCACTGGAATGGAGGACTTCGAAGAATATCCAGAGTACCGAAAAAGAAGATCCACCTCCCCAACCTAAGACTCCTCCAATCCGCTGTAGACTTGGACCTCCCTGAAGACCTCCAAAATCTACTAGATCAAACCTCCCTTGCCTACAGATAGATGGTGCCTCCAATCCCACTTAGGACACGAAAATTGAAAAAATAGAAAAAATACAAAAAAAAATTCAAAAAAACACAAAAATACAAAAAAATACAAAAAACAAAATGGAAAAAAAAAAAAAAAAAGAAATGGGCCCTTGGCGAAGGTTTCTGTGGTTTCCTTCGTCCTTGCCAAATGGAAGGGCTCCACGACGGAGGAGACACGCCACAGCGTCAATCTCCCAACCCCACATTGCACCACGTGGGTCACACACCTACACACACTCACACTGACACCAAAAGAAAAATCTCTTTTTAGGCACGTTCAAGAAACATGGATGGATGAAAAAAAACCAGAAGACCCAACCCCAGAGGAATTGCAAATGGAAAAACTTTGTGGGAGCAGGGCCGACGACAGACAGATACTAACTCCTTTCAAACTTCCCATCCATTCCCTGAAAAGGACATAAGTCCTACAACAGGGTCCTCATACACACCAAACTCCTAAAAATCTCCATATTTCTCCCTACGAACTTACTCTCGTTACTCGATACTCGTACTTTGCTACATTACTTGAATCCAGCCAACTTATCAACAACCATCGTTGATACCCTTTTTGTGTTTTTATTTTGTTTGTCTGTTCTTTTTCTGATTGTCACTTTGTTAGATGTTGTTGTTGGGTCGTATTTTTTTTGAGTTAAGAGTGCGAATATAGCGTTTCATTTATTTGGCTGCTACAGCAATTTGTCGTTAGCTATTGTATGGGCTTGTTGTCCCTTTCATCATGATTGTTGGCTATTTCATACTTATTGAGTTATCGTCGAAAATCTTCGGTAGATTTTCTCCTTTCTTAGGAAAGGGGATGTTATCACGGGTTAAAATTTACCTTAGTAACAGCTATATTCTTACCTTGAAAATTCCTATTATTAAAGGTTTACTGGGTCGAGAACCGACTGCTTTGGTTCGTTAATAGTAAAACGCCAACTGTTGTTTATTATTTTCGGCCATAAAATTATATTTAGTTGTTGCTAAAATGGGTTTTGTAAATAAGTTTATTATTATTGTGTTGATTTTTGAAATTTTTGACAGTAGGACATCTGACCTACCTTCTCGTCGATAACTTGGATTTTGTGGTTTTGCAGCCAAAGTTCGGTCATATTTATAACTTTATTATTAAAATCAAAAATAAATGGGGAAATTAGGTAATGTTGGGATTTTTGTTGTCGTCTATATAAATAATAAGATTGGTCGTATCAAATGACCCCTGTTGGTTCGTAAGTTGTTGGCTGAATAAGCTACGGTTTGTCCCTATAGTAGAGGCCATATCTTATTTCGACGTGTGTCAAATTATTGTGATCGAAGTCATGTGAGTAATCGTCTTCCTTTCATTTACGAACCTTGGTGGTAGAAACATTGCTAGGAAGAATTTTCTTTGAGTTTAATTTGTAATCTTCAATCATCGAAGACAATTAATTTTGGATCTACGAAATTTAAGCTCAGCTTTTTTTCTAACGAATGGTATTAGTGATATTTGCCGTTATTTTGGGTTTCGTTGGAAAAAAAACCTCGTGTAAGGGATTTAATGAAATCTTCTGTTGGTGAGTAATGCTTCTTTATACATGTGGTTCGTCGATTCTTATGGTTTTTTTTTTTTCGTTCTCTATGAGTATAGGTAGCCCAAGGGAAATTTAGTGGTTTAAGACTGTTCAGACAGCGAATTGTGGTCAGGATTCCCCATCATTGCAGTTAGCAACAAGCAAATATTGTCACAAGTTTATCGAGAAAAGAAACCCTATTTTAAAATAGGTGAGTTACGTAATTATATTTTTAATAAATTAATAACGCCATATAATCGCAATCTTGGTTAAAATCTTTATTTTATATGTGTATTTCTTATGTATTGTATGTAGGTTTTATTTTTGTATAACTAGACTCCTATTAGTTTTTTTTAACTATTATAAATTGATATTCTTGTACTATTACAAATTAATTTTATGTTAAATTCTGATTTAATTTTATTGTTATAATTTTGTTCTGACTAGCAAGTCGAATTTAGTTTCGTAGAGTACATTTCAATCATTAGTTTTGCCTATTAAATGTAAATTCAGAGAAGCCATTTGCTAAATGTTGTACTATTCTTGTAAATTCACTTTGTTCTTTCATTGCAGTGTAAATTTAAGTTAATGTATTCAAGTTGTATTAAATTAATCAAGTCAAACTAATTCAAGAAGTCATTCAAATCCGTTTAAGCTAATGTTAATACTAAATTACGATTTTAGGGTTCTAGTTACCGGCTAAAAGTCCTAGAAACAGGCATAAGTCTTGGATACAGGCTTCTTTTGTGAGCAGGCCTGATACTTGGTTCGAGCATACGTTTGGTGTTTGGTGTAAGCCTTTTGGTTTTGGATAAGGCTTGATTTTGGAACCGACCCAATTATAAGACCAGCCAAGGACTGCGGAAACTTATTTAAATTAACAGATAAGCTATATTAGATTAAGTAACTAGTTAGTTAAGAGTTAGTTTCCTTGTATATTTTTTTTTGTATTGCGTGTGATCACACATATATTGAAACTTAACTTTAAATTTACACTGCAATGAAAGAACAAAGTGAATTTACATGAATAGTACAACATTTAGCAAATGGCTTCTCTGAATTTACATTTAATAGGCAAAACTAATGATTGAAATGTACTCTACGAAACTAAATTCGACTTGCTAGTCACAACAAAATTATAACAATAAAATTAAATCAGAATTTAACATAAAATTAATTTGTAATAGTACAAGAATACCAATTTATAATAGTTAAAAAAAACTAATAGGAGTCTAGTTATACAAAAATAAAACCTACATACAATACATAAGAAATACACATATAAAATAAAGATTTTAACCAAGATTGCGATTATATGGCGTTATTAATTTATTAAAAATATAATTACGTAACTCACCTATTTTAAAATAGGGTTTCTTTTTTCGATAAACTTGTGACAATATTTCCTTGTTGCTAACTGCAATGATGGGGAATCCTGACCACAATTCGCTGTCTGAACAGACTTAAACCACTAAATTTCCCTTGGGCTACCTATACTCATAGAGAACGAAAAAAAAAAACATAAGAATCGACGAACCACATGTATAAAGAAGCATTACTCACCAACAGAAGATTTCATTAAATCCCTTACACGAGGTTTTTTTTCCAACGAAACCCAAAATAACGGCAAATATCACTAATACCATTCGTTAGAAAAAAAGCTGAGCTTAAATTTCGTAGATCCAAAATTAATTGTCTTCGATGATTGAAGATTACAAATTAAACTCAAAGAAAATTCTTCCTAGCAGTGTTTCTACCACCAAGGTTCGTAAATGAAAGGAAGACGATTACTCACATGACTTCGATCACAATAATTTGACACACGTCGAAATAAGATATGGCCTCTACTATAGGGACAAACCGTAGCTTATTCAGCCAACAACTTACGAACAAACAGGGGTCATTTGATACGACCAATCTTATTATTTATATAGACGACAACAAAAATCCCAACATTACCTAATTTCCCCATTTATTTTTGATTTTAATAATAAAGTTATAAATATGACCGAACGTTGGCTGCAAAACCACAAAATCCAAGTTATCGACGAGAAGGTAGGTCAGATGTCCTACTGTCAAAGATTTCAAACATCAACACAATAATAATAAACTTATTTACAAAACCCCTTTTAGCAACAACTAAATATAATTTTATGGCCGAAAATAATAAACAACAGTTGGCGTTTTACTATCAACGAACCAAAGCAGTCGGTTCTCGACCCAGTAAATCTTTAATAATAGGAATTTTCAAGGTAAGAATATAGCTGTTACTAAGGTAAATTTTAACCCGTGACACATTATAATGAAAAGATAAGCAAAAACGCGATCAGTATCAGCACAAAAAAAACTCTACATTACGATTTATTACGGACAATAATAATGACATATGACATTAACAATATATAAAAGAAGAATGTCTTATCTGTCAACCCAACGTACATTCACAGGGTACGTTCAGATACAAAAAGAATAGTAGGAGTACGTTCGACAAACAGGGTTAAATAACAATTAAACTTTTTTATTATATGAGGTTTGTTCCTAACATCCTCCCACCTGAGAAATGTTTCATAAACATCAAACATTTTTCACAAAATAAAACAATACATGAAAGTTAAATTCAAAACATCAGGAATCAGAAAACGCTGTGGTAATTTTAAAACACGACCTGATCTGGTCGTTTTCATTGTCTTAACTTTACTTCCCGCACTTACACTTTTAACACCTTTAGAGACACGACTGGGCTGTGTCTCGTTTTCTTTAGACACTACCGCACTATCACTACTCGAAAACTCTGTTGTCTCAGCGGTGGCATCAAAGTCTGGGTCTCCACTGGAACTCGTCTCTCCAATCTGGCAGTCCTTAGCCTCTGGAACACTGCAACACTCAAGGGGATACAGTCTTTGAATGGGCCTCATTATCACCCCTTTCGAACTTTTTACTTTCACTAGACGAATGCCGTCTTTGCCAGGTAGCACGTCCACGATTCTACCAATTGGCCATTCGAAACGCTTCGTATTGTCACTACCGACGAGAACTAAATCTCCAACAGATATACGACGAGTCACCTTTTTATCATTCACGAGTTTTAATTGTCCGAGGTACTCCGCACGGAATCGAACCCGTAAATTTTCACGCAAAGTCTGAATTCTTCGCACTTTCCGATTTAACGAAATATTGTCCACATAATCACAATCCGGTAAACCGTATTCGACGCGGTCGCGAAGAAACATCGACGGAGTAAGTGCGATTAATTCATTGGGGTCCTCTGATAGGTAAGTCAGCGGCCTCGCGTTTATAATAGCCTCGCAATCGCACAAAAGACTCAATAAACTTTCATAGTCCAAATTAGCACGTCCCAACACTTTTCTCAGCAATTTTTTCAACACTCCAATTAACCTTTCCCAAAGCCCTCCCCACCAAGCTGCCGTAGGGAGATTAAATTTCCAGGAAATGCGTTGAACTGCCGTCTCTCGAGTAATAGAGTCCCAATCCAAAATAGCAAAGGCATTCTCGGTCCCGTCAAAATTTGTGCCGTTGTCGCTGTAAATCCTTACCGGTCTTCCTGGTCGCGAAATAAATCGACGTAAAGCTTGCATAAAACTAACTGTGGACAAGGACGTCGTCAATTCCAGATGTACAGCGCGAAAAACGGCACAAGTAAAAAGACATATCCATACTTTGTTACTATCCTTCAAATACAATGGCCCTGCAAAATCTACTCCCGTCACCTCAAATTCCATCGGAAGTGGAGGTGTATCAAACACCAAGGATTTGACGGTGTGGCGTCTACAAATGAGACACTTAGAAAGTACAGACCTAACTGTTCTCCGGCCTCCTAAGATCCAGAATTTTTCTCTTAACAGACTGAGAAGTCCTTGGGTTCCCACATGACACGATTCAACATGCACGTCCATTATCAAAATCTTGACGATCGGGTGTTCAGGTGGCAACACAACTGGAAATCGGTAATTGTCTGTATCCTCTCGATTCGAGACTCTAGATTTAAGACGAATTAGTCCCTTTTCATCCAAAAGGGGATTTAAGCTACGAATTCTGGAATCTTCAATAGAAAAACTTGTTTTTTGAATCTGCTTCAAAACAATTGTTTCAGCTTCATTATGTTCTTCCGCCGTTAGTTCATGTTTTCGTTTTTCGGAAGGGTTCTTACAGTTATGAATAAAACGGAAAATCCAAGCGATAATTCTAATGGTTTTATTATATTTTGAAAAGTAATCCAAGTGCCAGTCTTCAGGCCTATTATTTAACATATTGTAACGGGATAACCGTAAGGGAAGGGACCTTAATTTGAAAGATTGTTATTGACAGTTGATTTTTAGAAGTTTCTAAAAATCAACTGACCATTTTAAATAATGTTTCTAGAAAATTCTAGAAAGATCTAAAGACACTAACTAGATTAAATAAAGTTGTATATAAGGGGATGCATGGGCAGTTAACGTCAGTTCAAGTTCAAGTATTCACAAGAGTTCATTGTATTGTCAAGTAGTTAGACGTTATCCAGCAGAGTTCAGTGTATCTTAACAATTTTGTAAATAAATTGTGTAAAAAGCCCCCATAAGCGTTTCAATATTAACTGTAAGTTTCTTTTTTCTTTCTAAACTTATTTCTTCTTCGTCACATAAAAAATCTTCAGAAGACCAAAAAGAAGGGTTTTCGTATAACCAGTCAGGTCCCTCCCACCATCTGGAGGCACTTAACGTTTTTGGTGAACATCCTCTGGATGGCAAATCTGCTATATTTTTAGATCCAGGGATATGTGACCAAGATTCTATAGGTGTAAGTCTACGAATTTCTTCGGTACGGTTCCAAACAAAAGTAGACCAATCATCAGTTCTTCTTATCCATGAAATTACCGTAGAAGAATCACTTCAAAAATAGCAACTAGTTGAAGGAGCAAAATCTGATTTGATTGAATTATAAAGACGTGCACCTATTGTAGCAGCCATTAACTCAGGCCTAGGTATTGTCATCATTTTTATAGGCGCTACTCTAGATTTAGCAATTATGAAAGAAACAAAAACTTTCCCTTCTTTTTCTGTTCTAGAAAAAATGACAGAAGCATATGCATCTTTGCATGCGTCACAAAAAATATGCAAACTAATATTCTCACTTTCACCTCCCTTTATCCATCTAGGTATCTCAATAGAAGTCAGATAAGGTAATTCTTTATACCAATAAGTGAACTCTTTTTCCAACTCTTCTTCTAAACAAGTGTCCCATCCAATATGCATTTTCCAAGTTTTCTGTAATAACAGTTTTGGTACCAACAAAGCGGGACAGGTAAATCCAATAGGGTCAAAAATTTTAGAAACTACTGAAAGTATAATTCGTTTTGTAATTCCCTGAGGTTTCTCATTTTCTTCGTTTATAATTTCATTTTCAAAATTTTCCTTTAAAATCAACATATCTTTCTTTGGATCCCATTTTATACCAAGTACTTGAATGGGACTACAGTTATTTGGATTGTGGGAAAACTCCCACCCTCTTAAATTAAATTTTGCATCAGCCATTATTTGACGAGCTTTTTCAATAAAGGGGTTAACTATTTCTTCTTCGTCTACACTAACTAAACAGTTATCTTCATAAAAGCCTTCATTCAAAAGTTCGACAACACTACGAGTACATAAATCTTTGCTATCAGTTAAATTTTGTAAATACCTCGTCAAATGTAACTCTATAGTAGCTCCAAGTAAGAAAGGACTGCTAGTAATACCAAATACGACCCTTTTATGACGAAATATTATCACTTGACCATTTTCATCAATCCATAAAAATCTTACAAGTTTACGATCAGACTTATAAAGAGATACTTGTAAAAATGCTTTGGCAATATCAGCAGTTACTCCTATTTTCCTTTGTCTAAACCTTATCAACATATTAGGAATCTCTTCAATCAAATTAAGTCCTTTTTCTAAGCAATCATTTAAACAAGGTTGTCCTTTAATATGAGCCGAAGCATCAAAAACTGGTCTGATCTTAGTTGTTGAACCCTCCTTTATCACTGGACGATGTGGTAAATAATGAGCTTTAATAACTGAATCCTCATTATTAATTTTCTCTATAATCCCTTCTTTAATCCAGTCTTGAAAAACCTTATCATAATCATTTACTAAATTTTGAGTCTTTTTAAAAACAGAATTCAGCTAAATCATGATTATCAGGCAAGGGAGGATGGCCTTCTAACCATGGGAGCTTGACTTCATATCTCCCTTCATCATCTATAATTGTGGTACCTAAAAAGAGATCTTTAGCTGCGAGTGCTAATTCTTCTTGAGATTTCTTCTCTAAAGGATCTTTAATACCCAAAGTATCCAAACTCCATAAATCAGATATTGTAGCATTATGTACCAATAATGAATACGTAATATTGGCTAAATTGTAAGATGGTATATTCTGTGTAACTTTACCAATGAGTGTCCAACCAAAACATGTCTCTACTGCAAGCAAGCCACAATCTAAAACATGCCTATTTCCAGTTTCCAACTTCCAAAAAACATCTGCTCCAAACAACAATTCTATAGGACCCTCAGTATCATCCTTAATAATAATTCTTTTCTTATTTAATTCTTCAGTCCAGGGTCCGTAAAAAACTGGACAAATAGAACCACAAATATTAGCTTCATCAAGCATCTCAAATTCTCTTATAATATTATCCGTTCCCTTCGTAGGAATAAAATTAGTTTTATGCTCTATAACTTTTGTATTGATGCCTCCAAAAAGTGCATGAGCTACCTTTTCTTTATTATGGACAGGAATTTCCAACCTTTTGACTGTAGATTTCAAAACATATGTTGGAAGGCACTATCAATTAGGGCTCGAACTACCCTAGATTCATTCTGTCCAACTACTAATACCTTAAGAGTCTGTAAGAAAACATGACCACTAGTATAATTTGCCATCGTTATAGTATTTCCTTCATTAACATTTTTATTACTGCTATGCTCTTCTGTAATATTTTGAATTGAAATAGCTTTTACCACGTTTGACTTATCAATCTTAAATGGTAACTCTGGACATAATAACGCTACATGTGACCTAGAAAATATTAAACAATTTAGGTACCTTTTACATCTACGAGCTTGATGTCCAACTTTTAAGCATCGAAAACAAGCCTGAGCTTTATTAACTAAATCTTTTTTCTGTTCCAAAGAAAGCTTTTGAGCATTTAAACAATTAACACTAGGGTGATTCATTTCACAAAAAATACATTTAGTTGTACTATTTACTAACCCATAAGCTGTAGGTACTCTTTTCGTCTGTTCCCCTCTATTCAAGTTTTTTATTTTAGATCCTCCTTGATTACTTTTAACTGAAAGCCCAAATTATTCGTTTGCCATAGCTATCCTTTGTTCGTTCTCTACTTCTAATTTTATAAATGACCTTAATTGCTCCAATAAAATTTCTTCTTCTGATTTGTTAGGATCTACTGGACTTTTAACTTTACATTTCTGTCACGCTCTCAAAAGCTCTTCTGTTAGACAAGATTCAACTAAAGGCAGTAATATCGCTGCTGATTGTGCAGACGTAACACCTAACGTTTCCAGAGCTCTCAATTGGCATTCTAATTTGTCATAGAACACTGGTAAATCAATTCGCGCCTCTGTTGAAGCGTTTTTCAAAATTAAGCCCAACAATTCCCTAACATAAACTTGTACGAGAAGACCCTCTCTTCCAAAACGATTTTTTAATTCCTCTACCGCCTTCTCGTAATTGCTAGCAACAGGAGGAAAATTTTCAACTATGTCTTGTGCCCTAGAACCTGGAAGCATAGATTGATATAAATATTGAAATTTATGTTCTTCAGAAATAGATGGATTATTATCAACAGTTTGAAATAAACTCCAAAAGTTAATCCAATCTTTTGGATCTCCTCCAAATTTATATAACTCTACTTTAGGTAACTTATAACTATTTTCAAAATGTACTGACCTATCATTTGAAGAAATATCTTCTTTTATCAATTTAGAAACCCTGTCTCTCTCTAACGAAAACTTTTTGCTGTATTCATCTTGTGTTTCTAATTCCTTATGTAGATTTTCTTGTGTAGTTTTTTCTGTTACCATACAATCGAAAATTTCATTATCCAGAGCTTCTAGTTCTTGGTACCGTTTTTCTAACACAGAATATAAATCCTGGATTTCTGATACATTTCGTTGTTCACTATCAAACTGTGCTGAAATATTACTTACATTTTTAGAGAACTGCGTTCTAATGGCTTTCCTTTTCTTAATTAGGTTTTCCATGTCTGATTCACTTAAAGTCTACACCCGGTCAAAACCACAAAACAATTGTAAAGGTGTAAAAGGAAACTTCGAAAATATAACCTCTAAAAGATAACGCAGTCCTGTCACGGTCGCCAATTAATTGTTGTTCTTTAGAGGTTATCGTATTTTGTAATAAAATAACACTTAAACACTTAAACAAACTTCTAATTACTACATAAAAATCAGTAACATTATAATGAAAAGATAAGCAAAAACGTGATCAGTATCAGTACAAAAAAACTCTACATTACGATTTATTACGGACAATAATAATGACATATGACATTAACAATATATAAAAAAAGAATGTCTTATCTGTCAACCCAACGTACATTCACAGGGTACGTTCAGATACAAAAAGAATAGTAGGAGTACGTTCGACAAACAGGGTTAAATAGTAATTAAACTTTTTTATTATATGAGGTTTGTTCCTAACACAGAGGTTATGATACTTATGACATAAATGAGTACTTTTGAATCACTTCTGGAAAGAATAAATACACTCATTCTTCCTTTTTATGTCTACTATTTAACAAATGCACTGTACTTACATAGAAGTTTTGACATTTCTTAGCTCGGCAGATTCAAGGCAAAGAAATTACCAACCATTAATATAACAATTTTTTGGCAAATTTGTGCTGTCTGCTTTTGTAAACCAACGTCCATAATGAATTTATTATAGTTTTTCAATAAAGCAAATAAATTAAGAACGTGATAAAGAGTTTTTATCGAAATATTTATACTTGTAATAACACCACGTCAAATCATTAGTTTTGTTTACAATTTGAATGACGTCACATCATGGCCGACAGCGTTTTCGGCGATTCAAATTAAAAATAAAAAACACATTTTTTAAATTAAATTTTTAAATTAATCTTACGCATTTAGTTATTAAAATCGATATATTTCGTTTTCGTAAGCTAAATACTGTAAGAAATACTCATTTATTGTATGAAATAGTTATGTGTCAAGTAGCCTATTCTTTAATTTTTTCTAAAAAAACATGTATGGATAAATGTGTGTTATAAAACGATGAATTAAATTACGAATGAAAAGATTCGCAAGCATTCGTGGTGCGAATAACAGAAGGATTTGCCTCTGCCTATAAATAATGAGGAAATATGGCATTTTCGTCTATATACGTTTCAACTAAATAATCCACATATCTATCTAAAATTTCATTTTCTGGTTTATGTGACATTAAATCAAACACAAAACAATCTGGGACATCTTCTGGTTTTATATATTATTATGTAAGGCCAAAAGTATGTTTGATCCACTTGCCGACTTCAGCGTCATTTGTATATTCTACTATTAAACAAAGAGAGTGAATTTTTCTATACCCAGCTTGATGTAGATGAAATCTACAGCCTTTATTTCAGTGTTCGGCCATACTTAAATGATTGCATTATGTATAGCCTTTTCAAAATCTACACAAATTTTACTGGGATTATTTTTTTCACTTGTCAAAATATCACAATTTTGTCATTTCGTCCAATGAAAACACTTAATCTTCAATGTTTTATGCTAAATCTAGTCAATCATTCCAGTTTATATTGATAAAACCACTAGTGGTTTTACTAGTATTAATAAAATTATAGAACTGTCAAAAATTCAATAACAATATTGAACAATCAATTTTCTTGTTTATAAGTAGGTACCTTACTATAAATCAACATTCATTTATATTACTTATCTAAATATTCTGAAATATATTTTGTTATTATTATTATCACAATTCATCTAAACGATAATGAAAAATCAAATATGTAGGTATTTTAAAACTAACCTGCTTCTAGTTCTGCATGCATTTAAAACTTTTATATGCCTACAGGCAAATGTGGTCTTGTAGGTAAACTTTAAATAGATATACCTAATAATTTTTATTTTGGTGATTTTCTAATAATATAATTGTATAAATAGGTATAAAAATAAATATTTATTCAAATTATAACCCTGTTTTCACGACGCTCACGACAACTGACAACTGTCAATACTATCTAGTGTACAGGATAAGTTAAAAGGATGGGGTAACGGCATTTAGTTTGTGTTAATTAAGAAATATAAGTTGTTCTAGGAAGTTTTTTAAATAAAGTAGTTTTTGTACAGAATGGTTCAAAAAATAATCTTCTCAAATACCACTCGTCCTGTAATATTTAACTTGATAAATTTTTAAGGACTCGTGGTATTACCTTTGATAAAACTCAATTTTAAGAGATAAAAAATTTCTGATTTTAACAAATAAAAGAGATTGTTGTAAGTTTCTGCTTTTTTGTTTGGCAGTACCTAAACAGTATAATAAAGGACTATAATGTCCATTCATTAGTCCATGAATCGTAAATAATTGCAAATAATATTTGGTACAGTAAGAAAATGTACTATCCATATATATAAAACTAGCTTTTACCCGCGGCTTTGCCCGCGTGGAATTGGGACTTTTACAAATGATTTAATGACTGTCTATTTTACATATAAAAATTTAATTTTAATTATTCTGTAGGTATGTCTTTAGTAAAATAGGTCTGGCCTAACTATTTTTAATTTTTTTTTTTTTTATTTAAAATTGTATGTTTGCCAGTCAATCACGCTGCAACCACTGAGCAGATTTTGATAATAATAACATCGATTATAACTATCTTATAATATTGGTCTATGATAGTTCTACATTGGACCCAATCATCTGTAAGATATAGTAATTTGTGAGTCATTTTTATATGTACTTGCGATAAAAAACAACGGTAGCGCGTTTTAATAACCTCATTGCGCCATCTAGTTTCAAATATCAAAACTAAATTATAGCACGTATATACGCATGTTGTGTATTATTTTATTGATATTTTTAAATATTATCAATGAGATACTATCATACCAAATCTGACCCCCTCTATTGCATAGTAAAAGGGGTGGGAAGAGAAATTTTTATACACCAGATGTTAAGTTGAAAGAAGACAAATACATCTGTAAAAACCGCATTTGAATTGAATTAAAAGTTTCCTGAGATGCGCGCACAAATATACATACAGACAGACGGACAAAAAAATCTAACCACATTTTTGGGTTTTATATCGATTTACCCGCAACGTCGTTCGCGTGGCGTGTTGATTATTGTATAAAAAGTAGCATATATGTCACTTGTCATGCTTTCAACTATGCCGAAACAAAAATCATTCCAAAATTTGTATATGCCAGATGTTAAGTTGAAAGAAGGCAAATACATCTGTGAAAGGCGCATTCGAATCGAATCAGTAGTTTTCATAGGATACACGCACAAACATACAGACAGAGAGACAGACAAAAAAATCTAACCACATTTTTAGGTTCTAAATCAATGTACCCGCGACGTCGTTCGCGTGGCGTGTTGATTGTTGTATAAAATGTATCCGACTCCCATTCAACCCTTATAAAGGGGGTTAATTTCTAGAAATAAAATATAAGTAGGTACACCTCCACAACCTGTCAAGAGCACACATTTTAATTTTCTAGACTTCAAAAACATAGGACTTTCATACAAATTTTCAACCCCTGTTTTATCCCCTTAGGAATAGAGTTATGTAAAATCCTTTCTTAGCGAACGTCTAGAGCCCATAAGCAACCTACCTGCCAAATTTCAGGTTGGTAGGTCTTATGGTTTCTGAGATATGGCGATGAGTGAACTTTCGCTTTTATATATATAGATAAATAGAAATCAATACGTTAAAATGTCCTTCGTTAAAATGTCTGTTAAAACGCATTGTTTATAACCCTTGTATCGACTCTCCAAATCTGGCAATAAGTCTGCTACCTTGAAACAGTTGGAATTCAAATGGAAATATTTCTCCAGCTGCTTTCAGTTCGAAAGTTGTGTCATAAGTATACAACCTACCCATATCGGCTACATAAAGGCGTTTTGTATCGTATGTATGTATGTATGTATGTATGGTGTTAGGGGTGACAGATACACCTGCGACCTATAAGATCTATTGTGTCCCCCTTTTCTTGCTATATTTCTGATGATTCCTCAGACTTATAGCAGCTCTTCTAGTCCTATCTTCCTTAGAAAGTTAAGGATATCGTTGGGTTTTAAATTAGGTAGTTCTTCCTTTTCTATTTCGTATGACCCTAGGTATTTGACCCTAGAATTACTTAATGCCATGCATTCTGAAAGTATATGTATTGAGGTTTCATCCTCTACCTCACAGAATCTGCAGTTTGCTTCATCTACTAATCCTAGTTTCTTCATATGTCCTCTTAATCGACAGTGACCGGTTAGTATTCCTGTTATAATTCGGAGGTTTTTCTTACTCAGGTTAAGACAGCTGTGAGATCTCTTCTGGTTATAGTTTTCCAAGAGCGTCTTCGATTGTCTTAGTCCTTCTAGATCATTCCAGTACTTGGATTTTTCTCTATCCATTTTCTTCTTTAGTTTTTCTAAGATTGTACTACTGCTGATTCCACAGGATGGTTCTGGTCCCATGTATGGGGTTTTAGCTCCTTTTTTGCCAGCTTGTCTGCTGTTTCATTTCCTTCTATTCCTACGTGTCCTGGAACCCATAGGAGGGTAACAGTGTTATTCTGTCCTAGTTCATTTAATTTGCCTAAGCATTCCCAGACCATCTTTGAATTAATTGTATCTGAGTTCAGAGCTTTGATGGACGCTTGACTATCTGTATCGTAAGGGGTCCCGGATCGGTCCATAGTAAAACACCTAAATCTTTGCCAATCGTTGGACACGTGGCTTACTATATTAGCTCTAACTTGAGCAGTCATTGAAATATTTCCATAAAGCAAATAAGACAGAGATGAAAATAAACACGCTCCATCGCCAGGTATCTCTTTCACTCTACATCGGATTTCTAACCCTTCAACTGTGACTGTTACAATTTCTCCATCCATTTTACAAACGAACGTAAGTTTACTTAACGAAAAATACAAACTTCTTTAAGTAAGTAACCGATATGACACTTTGATATAAACGTCAGGATAATCAATAAAAAAAAATCTAAGCTAGCACCTCTCTTCGGCATGAAACTTTGAAATAAACATAATTTTAATCAACGAAGAAAAAACAAATATTACTAACTAATTTGAAACGAAACTTGTACACCTCCACAACGTCTAAAAAAACATTTTAATTTTCAAGTCCCTTATTTCAAAAACATAGGACTCTCATACAAACCTCCAACCCCCGTTTTACCCCCTTAGGGGATAAGTTTCGTAAAATCCTTTCTTAGCGGATGTCTAGACTCTATAAGGAACCTACCTGCCAAATTTCAAGTTTGTATGTCTTATAGTTTCTGAGATACGGTGATGAGTGAACTTTCGCTTTTATATATATATATAGATTTAATTTGACTAAAATTCTCATCAGTATTTGTTTCACAACCAAATACAACTATCTTACTTTTGAAGCAGTTTATGAAGAGAAAATTTCACCTTTGGTGGTTGTTTTTGGAGCACACGTCATCACAAATTCTTGAACCTCATCTATATTGGAAGGAAGTCGACTAGGCATCATTTTTCGGCAATGATTGTATATTTTTTTTCTTATGTAACTGACATCAATCGTAGTAATTCTTTTAGGCAAATTAGCTGCAAGCTCTTGGCGTATAATTTTCGCCGGTTTTTCAGTAATATTCTCTTCGGCTTTTCTTTAACAAGAGTTAGCAACAATTTTTTGATCTATCTTCTGACCATTTGGTTCATGATATATGTTGTAAGCTACTTCTAGAGATTGTAACATGTGAACCAATAGTAAACAACTTCGCACTACAATTTGTTTTATTACACTTCCAGAACACTTCTTTACTTTTTAAAACTTTCTCTTTATAAAATTTTTAAAAACCAGTAAAGGTTTGCTGCGATTACTTTCCATTAAACATGCCATTTTTGTCAAAATTTTAATTGTGACTGAAAATCAAATACTCCTGTACTTTTAATGAAACCTACATTAATTCCCTTGTAATGATATAATTATTCTCTATTTCAAATAACCATTTCGGTATTAGTGAGGAAAATACCTGTGAGATTATGACATACCCTTCCAAATGCAGGTAAAAACTTATTTTGGTGAGGAAATTACAGCCGCCAGAAAATAGTCAGTTCTCAGAATTTTGGAAGACTCCAGTTTTTTCAATCGATTGATAATTTGAAAGCGTTCTATTTTACAATGGTTGTTTTACGTTGTAGTTTAAAGATAATTCTATATGTAACTGTATGGATGAACGCTGAACGGAGGAATTAATTGTAATTGTATTTGTAGTAGCTAGCGATAAAGTGCGAATTGTTATACGAGTTATTTTAACGACGCCTTTTAGTATTTGGAATCGTGTAAATTAGTTAAAGAAAATTGTTATTTAGTTGTGTTTACTAATAAATTGTTAAGTTTTTCTGCTATTATCACTTATCCCGAACCTACGAAGAAAAATCATAACAATAGGTTAAAAACCTACAACCAAAATGGGTACCAAATGAAAAAGATTTAGATTCTAAATCACAAAAACAATATAATCCTCGTCAGAACTATCATCCTCACTAGATGTGTCATTTAAATCGATAATACAGGAATAAAAAAGAAATGCTCTATAAGTATTTTTAAATTTATAAACATGGTCAACGCAGGTATAGGTACCATAATTCATTCGAAATATCTGCAACAACTTCCCTTATAGTGTTAATCACACTTCCTGATAAAGTTGGGGTCACATTTTTCTTTTTAACTTCTCTTTTAATGTTGCTTCAAATCAATTCGATCGGGTTAAATACGCTATCTAGGTACGAAGAATTTTTTTTTTCGAGATTTACCTTTCGGAATTTGTCAATTTGTCGTGAATGGTAAAGAGCATTATTCAACACGATGACTGGATTTTAAGGTAAATTTGGTAACAATTGCTCTCCAAACCAATTTTCGAATAAGGTAGACGTCATGTCTTGATAATAATCTGCTGAAGATCTTGAAATATTTTGGCTGAAAGCAGCAAACAATTTGGTACAAAACCATTCTTATTTCCGGCATGTAAAATAATAACGAGTTTTCCTATGTTGGGTGGAGCTTTTACAGAGCATTTAAAAGATTGGTTTATCAAGATAAACAATAAACTTTCCTTTCTACTGTGCTTTATCTACTTCGTTTAAATACACATTCGATTGTCTTTTATTCAAAGTTCGGTATCTAAATCCTAACCAGAGCAAAACTTTACTCAAGGTATTGGTTGATTTATATGGATAACCGGGATTTTCCATAATTTGATCATTTGAAAAGATGGTGTAACATTTCTAGAATAAAATTCATAAATTTTCTTCCGAATATTTACCATCATACTATGATCTAGTTTGATAAAAAATCGTTGTGTTCTCTTTTTTCGTCGATTACACTCTTTCCTAGATACGACCTTCTGTATCAATAGCTAAGAAATTTTTGTTAATATCTGGATTCGCTCTTTGACACTATAATTTGAACCATTATTTTCCAACATCAACTGTTCGAACAATCATTTGAGGAGAAGGTCACATCCACATACCATATTTATCGGTAGTATCTTCCTTGTTCTCTACTTCATTTTCAGATGAAATTTCATCTTTTACAGGATCTATATCAAAATACTTATTTAAAAAGTTAATTAAATTTGTATTTTATTAAATATCTTCTAGGACATTTTCAAAAGGTATTTAATACGCCATATAACCACAAAAAAGATTTTCACAAAATAAAATTTCAATACTTAATCAAAATACAATACTAAAAAGCGATAAAAAAAAACTAAGTTAACTACACAAGGCTTCCAAAATACCGACAAAACCAATGAATTTCAATATCACCCTCAAAATAGACTAAAATTATTGGCTTATAATTAGAGAGCGGAATATATGCAAAGTGCATGTAGATGCATATATTTGCTCATTTCAAATAATATTGCATATTTAAGCTAAACATAATTTATTTTGCATATTTTAAAAATAAATAATATAAAAATTTAATTTGAATTTTATAACTTGGAATGAACAAGGTCATTATCTATCTGGAATTATCCATTACTACCTGAATTTAATAATAATAGGTTTTTCAAGAAAAAGATTATTTTATTAGAGTAGCAAGTCGTACCTGTTTTTAAGGGTCTTAATTACCGGAAATACAGAAATTTAAATTAGAAATTAATTAAAAAATGTATTAGAAAAAAATGATAAATGGATAAAAAAACAAAAAAATATCTTTGAACGAAGGTATATAATAGGTAGACACTGGTGTTGGCAAAGACAGGTCTACTTCAGGGATGCGACCCTACCTACGTGAGTCACGAAGTGCATCTCCTATCTTAACCTGACCCAACTCTACAACTTAACCTAACCCAATTATTTTCCACTTATCTTTCCCTATTTTACATCAAAGCCTTTGCAACAAGCAGTGGCTCGCGTGCCATGCTATTTAGTCAGAAATCCTTTAAAAGTCCGAATTTAAAACAAAACAAAAAATACCAGATGAACAAAAACTCTCATACTTACTTATTAGTCAGCCTGTTCCAAGGATTTTTTGTGGAAACAAATTTAACAAGACTAAACTGCACAGTTCTTAGTATAGCAATTCGAAAGAAATACAAAATGAACTAGAAGAGATAAGATGGGACTTCGTCGAAAATCGAGGAGAAGATTTTGAGACCCTAAAATCTGGTCAATGGTTCTATTACTACGACGAACAAGATAAGTTATATTTGGTGAGGTCAGGTTTTTCATAAACACACAATAAGAAGAAAATCTGAAAATTACAAAAAATATAAATGCCAAATTGTAAATAAACAGTTAATACGACTTAAAAGACATTTAAGTTCATATCTCAACAACAGAAGTAGCTTTTTATGACGATGTTTGTATAAGTATTTTAAACGACTATACGCATTTCAACATTCTATTAGGATTAATATGGCAAAAAAGATTTGGATTAGTCTTTAGACAGTTTAAACGTCTAGGACGTGACGCAACGATCGTTGTTTCTTCGCACTTGTAAATTTCCTATTGTAGAAAACTAGCTAATTTTATTACAATTCTGGTTCTACAATTTTGTAAGTTATTAGAAAATAACTATATTAGGGGCTGGACACATTGCAAAAAAATTGTTGAAACGTAGTTGAGGCAGATTGCTAACTCGATCGACAGATGAGTTGATGACAATAACAAGCAAAATCCAGGAATAGAGAAAATAAAGACGTTTGGAGGAGGTCTATGTTTAAGAATGGATATGAATTACTTAAAGTCTGTATGCATGAAATTTTCTCTTACCTTGGCAGTGAAGTATATCCCATTGAACTATTTCTTTCTGTCGTTCTTTGTACGTTAATTCACAAGAAGAATTCCTTTAAAATTTTTACTAAATTCTGGATAAGAATTGCCAATAAACTGTAACACAAGAAATTTGATATAAATTTGCAAATTACTAAAATAAAATTGTGAATAATAATAGTAATGATAATGATGATTCAACTATTTTTGTATGTAATATTGATATGATTTAATTATTCTAACATGTAATTTTGGTTCGATCAGTAATGCGAGAAAAATTACATTCACCGTCATTGTAACATAAGCACCGGAAGTAAACCACTATATTGTTTTCTTTATTCTCCAATTTAAAAATCATAACTTTCTAACAAATTAAATTAAAGAAAGAGTCATTATTAACAGCAAAAATTGTATTTAAATCGAATAAAATTATTTATAAAGTTTTGAATTGTAGGAAGGCGACACACCATCAATTAGAGGCTTGGAAATCGAAAAACAGACCACGTTATGTGAATGGTTAATTTTTGTCATTCATTTTGTTTGCGATTTCAATGAATACGAATATGAATTTATGTTTATATAGAATCATGTTCAGACATGTTTTGGTAAAAATGAAAAAAGAAATTTGATTAATTTTTCTACTTTAACTAGTTTTATCTTTAGTCGTCATGAATTTTTCTTTTGGAAATTTTACTATATTATCTCTGAAGTATTTCAATGAAAATAAGCTCTCCCCAAATTTTTTAAATCATTTCTATCTGAAACTATAAATTTTCAAACATCTTGAAGAGTTTTTATTGTAGATTTATATTTACTCTAAAAAGTTGAGTAAAAGACGTAAAAGTAACCAAAACAGTATTTAAGTATACTAAGAAAGTTTTTTAGAAACGTCTAAGCTAACGTATAGGTACCTACAATATGAAAATAGTATATTGTTTTACGAGTGTAGAAAGTAACACTTTTTTTGGTCCTCCGTCCAGAAACAATACTATTGATTACTTTAAAATCGTCCGGAAAATGACATTTTCCGACCTAGGACGGCAAAACACCTTTTAGATTATCTAAATAGATGGCGTTATGAGTCATAAGAAATGTCATATTGAGTATAAATCAATATATGATGCGCCGATGAATAATACAAATTTTAATTAAATTTATTTAAAAACAGCGTATAATATACTAAACTATATAATAACTTTTTAATAAAAAGAAAACTATTTAAAATTTAGAATTTTATTTTAAATTTGACATTTATGACGTACAAGTCAATTTACAACTACTTGTAATTTGATTATAAAATGCATATCTCGATTTTATTTTTGCTTATTGAACCATAATAGTTCATTGTTTCTGCTATTTTTATATAAAATTATTAGATATTAATGTTAATATGCTCAATATAACAATTTTTACTGTGCTGCTTATTAGCACAGTATTCGTATGTATAAAAATTAAGGATCTTGAAATCGATTATCAGAAAATCATTCCTTATTACTAATTCTTTTAATCGTGCAATAGATGTCAATAAACACCTAATCTGTATGTCACAAAGTAAAAAGTTTTTTAGCTTTTGAAAATATTAAAAATTGGTCGGACAAAAAAAAAGAGTATGTTACACGGCCGGAAAATGTTTTGCAAGTGCTCGAACACAACTTTACTTGCTTTTGCAAAGTGTCATTTTCCGTCCTTGTGTCATAAATAACTATTGAAGCGAGAGAATAATTTACTATTCGAGGCTGGTAATGTTCACGAGCTTCAAAAAGTGTTTTTAACCAGTGAAACACTATACATTTTCTACAACCTTTTTTATATCTTGATAATATACTAAAAAAAAATGAAGAACATTTATTAAATTAAATATAAAAGAATTTCGTTAAACATTATTTATGATTTAAGTAGATATTGGTTAATTGTGATATTCGGACAATTATGCAAAACTATATATCACTCACGCCGTAATCCGAAAGCGTTTTATTCTGTATGGAATTTAAATTTTGGTTTGTATTTGATTTTTGCTGTTAACTAATTGATCAACATATTCCTACGCAACGTTTCTATAATATAGATTTCAAATCTCCGTATTTTTTTATTAAAGTAAATCACCTCCAGCATTCACTTACAGCTTTGCGGAAGTTCTACGACAACAATGCCTAGTACATTTTTAAGGATCAGACAATTTTAAGTATTGTGCGATTTCCATAGGAAATTTACTGAATTTATTTATTCCCACAAACTTTCTAGTACAGTTTTCATTCTGGTAGTATATATCTGGTAGTATGTAAAGAATCTTGAATTCATTCCATATCTAGAGGACCAAGGTTTATACATATTTTAGAAATCTCATAAAAGAAACTAGAAATGTGGAAGAAACGCGGCATTTTTGTTTTCGTATTACGTATTGTAACTATAAGAGTATTGCTGGTATCTTTTATATCATTTACTGTCAAATCTTTTAATTCATGACAACGACAAGCTCCCGAAATTCCAAAAACTAAGACTAGCTATAAACGTTAATATTAATTTCATTAGGAATTTCTCGCGTTAATAAAATAATAATTAGAGTTACCTTAGTCAATAAGTATTTGGAGTTGGTGGCCTTCTTTAAGAAAGTATGTGTCTCATATGAAGAAAACAAATTTTGATTTTTTACTTTTAAAACCATAAGATTTTGGTTTTAAGAGAGAAATTCCTTTATTAGGATGTGCTGCCTACATATCATAGGTTGCTAATACACAGCATACCAATCAATCCAAAGGACAATTATATAATTTAAAACATTAGATAGGAACTAAAATAATTAAAATTGATAAAAATAATGAACTAAAAACTATTAAATTAATGCATTAATCAGGAATAGATGTGACAATGCAAAATATTAATAGAGTCGATTAAAATGTTCTCAGTGATTTCAGAAATCGCTGATTTGTCAAGCTTAAATTCGTTGAAAAAGTCAAGTACACTTTTTCCAATAGAACCACGAGCGCCAAACCATAGTCCATGGACAGACCAATTTCTTTCACCAAATTCGTCTCGATATTTTTCGGCATAATGGTTGATGCAAGAGCTGTATATGTTTGACTTTTCTTGTTTGATTTTTTCATCTTGATCATCGTCATTTGTTTCAAAACGCACCGTTGGATCAATTATGAGGGCTCTATTTGATTTCTATGAACCGGAAGCTACCATGTTGATCATATGCATGAACTTCCTCGAAGCATTTGTATTTTTTGTTAATCATTAATGATTTTATGGCGTGTTTAACTTTGTGATGTCTCGAAATATTTTGGGGTTTATTTGATGAACAAAATCCAATAACATGAGTGGGGGTTTCTTTCTCTCTATTGCATTTGCAACAGAGGCTGTTATCGGACACTGCACCAGGAATTCCCTTGACATTTGCGTAGTTGGTATTGAGTTTAATTGCAGCAGTAAATTCTGAAGAGCTTAATCTTGACTTTTTTGACATAAATTGGTTGCTTATATAGGATGTGTGGAAGTGCTTCACTCCAATTCCTTGCCAATTCTGTCGGCACCATTTGTCATAAGACATTTTTCGTAATTTCGCTCTTATCTTTAATGATGTTTCTTGTTCGAGGCCAAGCATTGAGGCACATTCAGCCATCTCTGCTTGACAATCTACAAGCTGGTGAAAAATAGCGTCATTCACTTTACTTAGTTTGTTTGCGATTGAATAATGTTGAAGTTTGGCTTCCCATTCGCAACGAACTAAACTAAGTCCACGAACATTTCGTGGTGCATAAAACATCTCTGTTGAAGTTGATGTTGGAAGTCCAACAATAGCTTTCACTGCACGTCTTATCATTGTGTCTATATGTTCTGTAATTGTTGACGGTATTTTATTTAGCGGAGCAGCTTGAAGTGGATATATTAGAGTCGGAAATATATATTGATTGAAGATATTCAGAACGTAAGTTGGAATATTATTATTTTTAATCGATGAAGTAGTTCTCAACATCGAATATATGAACCATCCAAAATAGGCAAGCAGCAAACATTCAGAAATGATTTTACGTGATTTTCAGCTTTCCAATCGATAAATTTTGCGTATATTTATTTATACCACTTTTTAGATTTTACTGGTTATAAATCTAAAGAGGTTTCTTTAGCTTAATTTGCTATTTCTGGTAACGTATTTGAAAAATCTAAATCACTGTCTGATTCAGAAATCATGATAACTTAAACAACCAACTATGCTCTCGGTATAAACTGACAAGTCTAAACAATTAACGAGAAACATCAATAGGAAACATCAAACTAATAAAACCATTACTAGTGATGAAAGTTAACCTTATGAGAATTTATCTCACTTGTAAAGGAAATCATGATTTAACGAATTTGCATCAAATTTTGCTTTAAACTGGAAAAAATTTGTTTGAAAACTATTCAAATGATGCAGAAAACTTTTGGTGATGAGTGTACACGCGAAACACAAATAATAATTCCATATATGTTGGTAACGATCGTCATTCTGACCAATCTTTGACGACAACACAGGACAATAATAATATGGAACGCCTGCGATTCAAGACTAATGATATCGCGAAGTTAACTGTGTGTGTATTAGAATGAGCTTGAAATACAAAAAATTTGAGAAAATTTAAACACTGATTTAAAAATGACACGTATTTGTGCGAAGTTTATTGCAAAATTTCTCATTACAAAATAAAAACTTATAAATTGCTCAGAACAACTCTAAAAATGCTAGTTATAATCCCGAAAAAATCACCCAAAATCGAAGCAACGTCAAGTCAATGTTGGTTTTCATCATGAAGCTTTTGGCCACCATTAATAAAAAATTCTAAAACTATTAGGTAAGTGATGATGTAAAAATAAAACGAACTTTCCAGATTGTTTCAAGAAGTGGAAACATTGCTGGTAGCGGTTTATTTAATCAAGTGGGGACTATTTTAAAGAACGATACTTACCCCATTACGAACAATAACGCCAGTGGGGAGAAATGCATGTAGGTCAGATACTTTTCAGAGAGACTTCGTAAATTGGAAACATGGTAAAATAGTTAGAAGAAAGTATACACAAAAGAATTTGTAAATAATAATCGTAAGAATTTGAAAGAAGTAAATGTTTATTTGATTTGAAAATTTAATGGATTGTATGTTAAAAATTTCCTTAAAAAAATAATAAACACGTACGAGTTTTTTTAAATATTTGTAAAAATATAAAAAAAAACATAATTTTGCCAACATTTGAAATGAAACTTTTAGATTCGAAACCGGAAATTATGTTTTTAAAAAACTACAATTGAAATTAAACCGAAAAGGAACTTTATTAACAAGTTATTATAATGAAAAATAATGTCAAAAAGCTCAAAATGCCGGGATGTCGAGAGTTTTGTTCTAGCCTTCTTGTGGAAGGGGCATCTCCTATTTCTGATGACTTCAGCGAGAATAGCCTAGATGCGTTTCTATAACTCCTCCACCCTTAGAGAAGAATCCGGGGTGCAGCAACCGGATTTGCATTCACAGGAATTTCCATGTTTTCTTGACTATTTTCTTCTGTTAATTTCTTGCTATAACTTTTACAATAAAAATAATAAAAACCATAGGATATAGTAATAGTGATAAAGACATATACGAAAATTGTCCATATGCTAATATTTTTGTAATAAACCTTGGAGGTTCTTGTTCAAATTATTAAGGTAGCTAAAAAGATCTGCCAAAAATGCTAATTTAAAGAGGGTCACAAAAGCGATTAGCATATTCAGATTTTGCATCTTGTAAGAACATTAACAGTTTAGCTCTTAGTTCTAGAACTCTTGTTAATACCTTTCCTTAGGATAGCCACCTGACCTCTGTGTGATAAAGAAGATTTTGATGAAGTGAGCCCATATCTTCACAAACGATTCTGAATAGCCGGGTTCGCAAGGCTTTGTCTTTTATAGAGTTCACAATTTTTATTACCTCCTTGAGCACGTCATTTAAATCAGAAGGTACTACCTTAGCAGCTAGAGCCTGTCGATGAAGAAAACAGTGTGTCCAGGATATGTTTGGCATTATCGATTTTAATTTCGCAACGAGTCGTAATAACAGATAAATGTACCAAAATAGGAAAAAATAATTAACGTAGTGTTTTAATTAAATTTTATTATCTTTGTCTTTCTATACTTTACACAAGGGGGGCGCCAGAATTTTTCAACTTGTAAAGGGGTCACGAAATCAAAAAGATTGAAAAACACTGGTCTAGTTCAACTACAAAAGTTCCTAGGAGAGGTATATTGTCTTTGGTGCCACCACAAATTTGTTGAGCGGCTGTAACAAATGGCGAAACAATTAACCACTTATTTTCACGAAGTTTATGAATTTTGGTGTCGGTAATGTCTACTTGGTCAATTTCACAGTTTGTATGGTCACTGGTAAATTTTAACATTTGAACTTCACAAGGGGCATCTTCTTTAATTGATGAAGGCGTTGATTCGTGGCAGATAAATTCTTCTTTATCGATCTCTTGACATTCTTTGTTAAATGACATATAGTTTTGCTCGTTTAGGATCAGGAATTGGGTTTTTGGAATAATAATTTGGTATTTGTCATTTTTAAGGATTGGTAAAGGGAAAAGCTGATACAGTTTGTAGTTTTCAATTTCTACGATTGGAATTTCGATTATAAATATGATTTTGTTATTATTACTATAGCTTTTTATATTCATTATTTTTTCAAAATTTAAAATGTTGCTAATAATAGGTTCAAAAGGCAACTTATTGTTTAATAAATGAACATCAATTAATTTAATATTTCTCAGTAGTGTTTCTGGTTCAATAATTGAACTGTGAAAAAGTTTAGCTTTTGAAAAGGTAATAGCCACTTCTATTTGTTCCAATAAATCATAGATATATTGATATAAATTACTTATTTGGTAAGTGACACTTTCAATATAGGCAAGCTCAAAAGTTTGTTTTGCCTGTGCTTGTGCTGTATTAATGATATTGGCAATATTATCAATTTGTGATTTGATTGTTAATTGATTTTGTGCTAAAACTTGAATACTGGAATTAAAAGTGTTTATAGAATTTTCGATAATTGTAATTTGTTCATTAACTAAAGTTTTTATTTTATTTTGTGTTGTTGAGAGAGTTTCGATTGCTTTATTATATCTGTCAGCATCGCTTTGATCTAGATTGCCCGTTATTGATTTGATAATGGAACCGAAGCCATTAATTAGTCCTCGTTTCTTTACATGGTTTTGGTTAAAACAAGGATTTAGTTGGTTGATCTGAGATTTAGTTTTATTTTCAAGTATAGTGATGGATTCAAATGTATTCAATATATTTTCAAAATAAGTTTCGGTGTTGTTTGTTGTTTTGTCTATTATCATTTGTTTCAAACTAATAAATTTCTTTTGAAGTGTCAAGAATTCTTCAATTATGTCTGTAATGTCAATGATTCTAATGAATGACCAATAGTCCACGATATTTTCGGCGTTTCCTAATTTTAGAGGCAATAGTCCAGGATTGTCAAGTATTTTATGGAAGGTCGGTTTCGTCAGGCTGATGTCTGCGAAGTAGAGGATTCCGAAAAATCTGTAACGAAAGGTTTTCTAAGTTCTTTAATATGAATTGTTTCAGTTTTATTTTTATTTTGTTCATTTATAATTTCGACTTTATTTTTATCTAGAAGTTTAGATATTTTATAGGGGCCTATAAATTTGTTGTCTTTTTTATTTCTGTATTGAAAGTTTTTCTTATATACAATGTTTCCTACTTTGAATTGGTCGTTTGTATTGCCTTGTGTATTGTGTTTGCCCGCGATTTTCTTTTTGTTTGTTTCTAATTTATCTTTAACGTTATCGTAAACATGTTCTAGTCTTTTCTTGTGGTTTTCTGCATAATCTGTGAAAAATGATGTAGGTAGAAATATTTCATTGGGGTTTCGGGAATTAGTATGACCAAAAGTAAGTTCGAAAGGTGTAAAGTTGGTACTACTGTGTATGCTGTTATTATAGCCTAAAATTGCATAATTCATAAGGTTATCTTTTTCATTTGGATATAGGGATTTGAGAATTCTTAGGTGCTCAATTATTGTCGAATGAAAGCGTTCTACAATGGCATTACTTTCGTGGTGACCTACTGTGGTAAAATGGGCTTTGATTTTATGTACTTTTAAAATTTCGGATACTACATCGTTTTTAAATTCTGTACCATTGTCTAAAATTAAATTTTCTGGAACTCCAAAAGAAGTAAAATATTTAATTAGTCCATTACTTATGTGAATAGCGGTTTTTCCTAGAATTTCGTACGCTTGAGCAAATTTGGTAAATGAGTCTACAATTGTCAGATAAATTTTGTTGTCGAAGAAGAATAAATCAGCGTGAACAATTTGGAATGGTCTAGAAGCCGTTTCTGTAATCATTAAAGGGGAATATGGATTTTTCCTAGCATATTTTGTTGTTTGACATATATCGCAAGCGTTTATATATTCAGTGATCGTGTTTTTAATACCTATCCAATAATAATTTCTTTTAATTTTTTCTAAAGTTTCTAAAATTCCTCGATGGTTAGTTTTACTTTCATGATGATTGTTAATAAGAAGTATTTGGTCCTCTTTGTCTTTTACTGTATTAACTAATTTTGTACATCTAATAATTAGTTTTGGTCCTTTCTCTGAAAAGTGTCTTAAGTATACTGTGTTAAAGTCGCTGTAGAGTTTGTCTGTGTGGAAGTACATACAATAAGTTCTTTTTTCTGTTGTATAATTTTTTAAGAAGTCAAAAATCAATTTATGGCTGTTTTCAGTCGGAATTTCGACGGTAATTATTTTATGATGTTCATAATTGTCATGTTTTACAGTTAATTTTTGATAAATTTGTCCAAAAACTAAAATTTGATTTACTTTGTTATTGATAATGTCGTCTAATATTTTTATTCCGTCGTTCGTGGTTTCATTGGCAGTCGTATGCTGTGTTGATTGGAGAGTGTCTTTGTCAATTAATGGATCGGGAGGTTTTAGCTGTACGTCAGAATGAATAATTATGTTAGGGTCCTCGTCCGAAATATTTATAGGGTTCTCTGCTAGTTGTTGAAGGTATTTTAAAGTGTCTTCGTTAATACTGCCGGGATTGTTTATTGTGGATTCGTTTTCTAAAACATTTAAAGATATTCTCGAAAGGGCATCAGCATTGGTATTAGTTTTACACTTTTTGTATATGATTTCAAAATCAAACTCTTCGAGTTTAAGTCTCCACCTAGTAAGTTTGGAATTTGGTTCCTTTAGATTAAATAACCAAACTAAAGGTCGATGATCGGTGAAAATTTTGATTTTTTTACCCCAAATGTAGGGTCGAAAATATTTGCATGCCCATACAATTCCTAATAATTCTTTTTCTATAGTACTATACCGTTGTTCGGATTCGTTGAGGGTTCTTGATGCGAAAGCTATAGGCTTATCGGAACCAATAGGGCCTTGAGATAAGATAGCTCCAAGTGCAACATTCGAAGCGTCTGTCGTCAATATAAATTCTTTCGAGAAGTCTGGATATTGAAGAATTGGGGCATTAGTTAGTAATTTTTTACAAGTGTCAAAAGCGGTCAAAAAGTCATTGTCATGAATTATTTTTGCATTCTTTTTTAAACATTTTGTCATTGGTTTGGTAATTTTTGCGAAGTCTTTTATAAATTTACGATAATATCCAATTAGTCCAAGAAAACTTTTTATTTCTTTAGCAGATTTTGGTAAAGGAAAATTTTTTACTGCTGCAATTTTGTCGGGGTTAGGTTTTACTCCGTCTGGTGTTATAATATGTCCTAAGTAACTGACTTCTTTCCTAAGGAATTCGGATTTGTCCAATTGTATTTTAAAATTAGCTTGTCTCAGTCTGTTAAAAATTTCTCGAAGTCGTTCTAGGTGTTCTTGTAAGGATGTGCTAAAAATGACAATGTCGTCTAAATAAACTAAGCATGTCTCGTTTTGTAAACCTCTTAAAATATTGTCCATTACGCGTTGAAATGTACTAGGGGCATTTTTTAGTCCGAAAGGCATTCTTTTAAATTCATAATGTCCATTTTCAGTTGAGAAGGCTGTTTTCTGTATATCGTCTTTGTCCATTTGTATCTGATGAAACCCGCTCGCTAAGTCCAATGTACTGAAATATTGACCTTTCCCTAATTTGTCTAGAATGTCCGTAATGTTCGGAAGGGGATATTTGTCGTCAACTGTTTTTTCGTTCAGTTTCCTATAGTCTATTACAAGTCGCCACTTACGTTTACCTGAAGCGTCAAGTTTTTTTTCAACAATCCAAATGGGGCTGGACCATGGACTGTGCGAATGCTGTATAATGCCGTGCGATAACATTTTTTCAATTTGTGATTTTACTTCGGCTTTATGTACTTGAGGATAGCGATAAGTCTTTGTAAATATAGGTGTTTCATTAGTTAAATTAATTTTATGTTGTATTGCGTTTGTAAAAGTTAAAGGAATTTGTTCACAATAAAATATATCTTTATACTCGAAACATAGGTTTTCTATAGCTTTTCGTTCTTCTAGGTTACAGTGAACTAATCTTAAATTTTCTAAATTTTTTGTTAGTATATCATTGTCAAAGGTGAGTAATTTATCGTCTGGCTCTATATTTTCCATATAATTTATTTGTGTTATGTCTAATAATTCTACATTAAAAGGAGCAGTAACTGTAATTACTTTAGGAAAAGTGTCAGAATTTGTTATTGAAGTTATAGCAAAATGATTTTCTATATTAACTAATGCTTGTGGCGTCTCTAAGTTATTGTGAAATTTAATATAATTAAGACATCCTATACCATTTTTTTTTCATTAACTGGTAATTTAACTATTTTAGTAGTTCGGGCTGGAATATTAATAGAATAGTTTTCAATTTTTAATTTGTGTTTTAATTGAGACAGTTCTTCGGATTCGTAAATAATCGGAATTTTAACTTTAGGAGTAATAATTAGTTTTTTGTTTAAATCTACGGATGCGTTTAATTGTCTTAGCAAGTCTATACCTATAAGACCATCGTATTTGTTACTAAAATTAAAAAGGTAAAATTTGTGTCTCTCTTTTACTTTAAATACGTTAAAAATAGGAATTATTATTACTTCATTATGGTAGCTAATACTGTGAGCGGTTTGTATATTAAATTGTTCATTGAAAATAAATTTTTGGTAAAATTGGTAAGCTAATTTCGGATTTATTAAACTTCTACTACTTCCTGTATCTATTAAAAAATTTGCATTTAGTTCGGGAATATATATAAAAGGCAAGTTTGCTTTTATTATCTGTTTGTTTGATAAGGAAGGTCTATGTACAAATTTCCCATATGGTCATTTGATACACTGTGTGACTGACTCTGTGGAATTGGCAATGAGCTTGTGTTCTCACAATGTTCTTGATAAGAGTACATCTCATTTTCTGTTTCGTAGGAATCGCAATTGTGTTGTTGATAATTATTTTGCATATCATCATTTTCTGAGAAATTAAGATCTTCGTTATGTTGATTTTCGAAAGGATTTTCAAATTGAAATGTATCTGGTAAATAATGATTATTAATTCTAGTATTTCCTGTCGAAGTATCCATTGGTTCTGGGACGTAGTTTTGTCTATTGTTAAAGTTGGGGTTTCTCGAAATTTGACTGTTTCGATTAAATGGATTCGAGTTTTGAGCGAGATTGGGATTTTTAGAAATTTGACTGTTTCGGTTAAATACGTTAGATGTTCTGTTGAAATTCTGGAAATTGTTAAAGGGTTGTTGATTACTGAATTGTGGTCTTTGAGGGGTTGAATTTGAAACGTTTTGGAAGTTTGAGTTATTGGGGAAATTAGAAAATTGTTCATTAAAATTATTATTGTTATATTGGAAATTGGGGATGTAATTAGGTTTAGAAATTTGTTGAAACTGTTTTTGTTGTCTGTCAGTTTTGTGGTTACTCGGTGTCAATATTTGACCTGGTTTAAAAGAATGTGTATTTAGAAAATTTGCTTTTTGATTGCAATAAAGAAAATTTTCTTCTTCTATGAGAAGAGACATAGCTTTTTCTAAAGAATCTGGATTACGAAGTCTAACATTATTTTGTAATTATTGACCAGTAAGGCCTCGAATAAAAGTTTTTAATGCTAAATCGTCATAATTTCGAAGGTGAATTGTTTTTTCTTGTAAGTTAAATAGGCATAGCATTTAATTTTGCTGTAATGAGACTTCGGGAGTGGGGTGATTCATTTTTATATGGTTGTAATGCGATTAAATCTTGCACTAAGCAATCAAGATTTCTTTGATCGTTAAAAGTTAAATTAAGTAAATTTTTAATTTCATTCCATGTTTTTAATTCGGTACGTGAGCCTATTAAACTAAGGGCTCTTCCTGTTAATTTTCCTATAACAGCGCGTAAAATATATGAATTTATTTGGCTAGCTGGTGTCGTGCGATCTGAGAATTGAGCAATCAAACTCTCACAAGCATCCAAGAAAACACCAAGAGTATGTGGATTACCATCAAAATTTGGTATGGTATCAACATATAATTTTAAGAGCTGATAGTTAGTAGCCATTTCCGTTTCTAGATCACTATCTGATTCTGTACTAGGTAACGGTGGTATATTATTGATATCTGTTACTACACTACTTTCTGAGCTAATTAAATTAAGTGGGCTGTTTAATTTTTCAGCTAATTCTTCTACGTTTGACATAAAAGTTAATAAGTTTAATACTTTTCTTTTTATTAATGGTAAAAATCAATCTGTATTATAATAAAAAAAAATAGGAAAAATTTTAAAATAAATATGAATTGATAGGTTTATAATAGGAGAGCAAAACTTACATTAGTCCTATTTTTATTTTCATACTTTCTTCTTATTTACTGCCAATAGGGTTGAGCGATGTGGTCTTTCTCCCCTGGGCTTCCTAATCTAACTAGATTTGGCTATTTTGTCCTCGTCTAGGTTCTCCAAACTTTGGCGATGTGGTCCTAATTTGGATGATTCTTTTCGGTGATTTCAAACACTTTCGGTTTTCGATATTTGCCGTTAAACTGTTAATACAGACCGGTTTAACGCGATTTTTGTCGTATTACCGTTAGGCAAATCGGAAATTATGTTTTTAAAAAACTACAATTGAAATTAAACCGAAAAGGAACTTTATTAACAAGTTATTATAATGAAATATAATGTCAAAAAGCTCAAAATGCCGGGATGTCGAGAGTTTTGTTCTAGCCTTCTTGTGGAAGGGGCATCTCTTATTTCTGATGACTTCAGCGAGAATAGCCTAGATGCGTTTCTATAACTTGAATAAATGTTACAATGGAATTATATAAACTTGAATGGAGCGCAATCTCTGAAGTCACATAACTTTTTTCTCATTAAATATTGTAATTTAAAAAGAAAACTTCCTCATGTCTTATATTTGAATGCTGTGTTAATTATAAACTTAAAACTTTATCAAGTCGAAATATTATTAAAAAATATTTATTTGAATTTATGCTTAAAAATTCATTTTTGAGCATATTCAACCAGTTCAACGTATATCAATTCATCGAAGTTAAAAGCATAAAAAATTAACAAAATTCAATATTTACGCAAAAGCTTCTTTTTGTGGCAAGTATAGCCTGATGTTAGATGTTCCTGACGCTTACAGGAAATAATTTCATAACATCTAAAGGTAAACGTAAGACGAAATATGATATAAAAGTGAATAATATAAACAAAAAGAAAATAAAAGTTATCTTAACATTTTTCCTTTTTCTAGAGCGAGGAAGGTGTAATAGATTAAAAAGATACTTTTAATCACAACATCGATACAAAATATTGCACTTCCTTCGTCATCAAAAATATAATGAAATTATAAAATATTGTTTAGCTATTTTTGTTATGAAAAACTATTACATGAGTAATTAGGAAACCAATAAAACATATATTCTTATTTTGTACATCGATTGAAAAGCAACTGGTTTTATTTGTTCCTCCCCTCAACTATGAGATATTAAGGAGAAGGTTTACTAGAAATAAGAAAGTAATCAACTCTTATTAAAAACTCTAAAAAATTATAACTATTATCACTCAGTCCACAATTGTTTTTAAAATAAATTCTGGTATCCCAAAAATAATAATTTGATTATTTAAAATTTATCCAAAGTTTACATTTCTCATTGATTTTCACAGATCATTACAGGGTCTAGGACAAACGGGCGCTGCTGTTCGGGTGCCTGACCGTTAGGGCGCCGCCGTTCGGGTGCCGCCGTTCGGGTGCCTCCATTCGGGTTTACTTTTTAATTACATCCAGTATGTAATATACAAATTATAGAGTTTTTTGTTATTATCTATTTGCGAGGAAATTTTATTTTACGCTATCTTGTCAAATCAGCAGACCGCAATGTAGGATATTCAACCTCATCAACGCACTTGAGCCGAATATAAACCCTTGCCATTTCGAGTTAGCTGCAGTTTATGCCTTTAGAAATGCATTTTCAATTACTCAAATTTTGGGATGTTTCTTCCATTTACCCCAAAACATGAGGAAATATTTGGGAGATACAACAATGAAGATGATTTTGCTTTACAAGCACGTATGATCACTTCTTTAGCGTTTGTCCTTATAGAAGATTTGGATAGCTTCATCGATGAGGTATCCACTTCATTGAATCCAGAACTGGAACAATTACTTCAATGGTTCAAGGATAAGTGAGTTGAACGCCCAAACCATTAAGGCAATGAAAAAAGATCTCCAATATTTCCTTGAGAAATCTGGTCTGTCCATAATTGCGTTCTGGCTAATACGTACAGAACAAACCGCTTGCTGAGAACATTAGTGACGTAACTCAGAAATTATTAATTGACTAAGGGCCGGTTGCATAAAACAATTTTGATCTTCGGTTCAACGGAACGCCGATCAAGCGGTGAACTACGTTGGTTCGAAATTACGTTGTTCAATGTAAACTGAAATGTGGATCAGCTGAACTCAGATCTGTTTATGTTGGCACTGCAGATATTTAGTTACTTTTTGCTATTTCCGATTTTTGACAGATATCATAACCTAATTTTTTGAATTTTGTGTTTAGCGGGATATTATTTTATCTATTGTTTGTGTTTGGTTTATGAATTATAGTTAATTTTCTGATAGTAAAGTAGGAAGGTAAGTACAAACAAATTGTTATTTTTGATAGCTGCAAAATAAATATTAGTAATTTATGTTAAATTTGTTTCATAAGGTTTTAAAGCTTTTTCTGTTTGTTTGTAGATTAGTATTTGGTGGTGAATACTTTGTAATATAATGGCTAGTGGCAAAAAAAATTAGTCTAAAGAAGGTTGGCATATTAATGAGTCTCGTACTTAAATTTAAAAGTTCAACAGAATGCAGAAAAACTGATAAAATGAATAACGATCTAAAGTTAAAAACTTGGGAGCAGTAGTTATCAGTTGAATTCAATAGCATTTCTGGGGAGCCATTTAGAGATGCCAAAATTTTTCGAGGTAAATATGAAAACTAAAAAAAAAGAAGACTTCTGGTTAAGGTAAATTTTGATTTTTTATAAAATTTTAGAAATTTTAGAATTTATTATTATTTGTAGGAAATAAAAATATACTCTCTAATAATGTAACTTTGTGGGCGACCAATAAAGCTGAAACAGCTTGTCAACAAAGAGAGTATATGCAAAGGGAACATCAGTTGATAGTGGAACTGATGAAGGAGAGACACCAACATCAAATGGATTTGGACTCGAAGGAGAGTGAGGAAAGAATCCTTATTCAAGCTAAGAAAGCTGAATTAGAGCTTGAGATCCTTTAATTGCAGAAGGAGCATTTACTTAAACAATTTAATTGTAGTTAAATATTGTCTATAACTTAAAAAACAAAAAGCATTAAAATAAGAAGTATTTAAAAAAAATCTTTGAAAACGACAACCGATCTGGTTGTCAAAAGCTTAGAAAAAAATTATTCAGTTTTGAAAAAACGACCCTTGACAAATTTGAAGAAGTAAATTTAATTGTAGTATTGAAATTTTAGTTACCTAAAGTTCAAAACGTTTATACAACCGGCCCCAAGTCAGCAGCTACCGACTGATTTCTGTAAACTACAAGCTTTCCTTGATGAATAAAATTGAAAAAAATATTTTAGAAAGTTATTCAACTAACAAGCAATCCAAGATTGCATGTCGGCCAGTATTTTAAACGCAGACAAAAGAATAAAAAATTTAGTAAATGATTATGTAAATAAAAATATTATTGTGTTTTTACACGGCATTGCCTACAATTATATGTAAAAATGTATCTATTTGTAAAAAAAATTAAATTAATAATAGTTAACTGATACATACAGGAAAAAATAACTTGTTTTATTTATTGTTACGTAAAAATTACTGCAGATCACCTTACAGGTAATTTTATAATTAAATCTGATCATTAGTGATAGAAATTTCCAGATTAATTCACAAATATTGAACCATGTATGGGATTAGTGCACGTTGCGCCCACCGATGAGAAAATGTATTTTATATATATATTTTTTAAATTAATTTGGATCATACATTTTTGTATAAAAAAAAATTCATAGGTTATCCTAGGAAAAAGAAAATACTTCTTTAAATTTTGAGTTTGATAACGTAATTGATGCATTTTAAATAAAAAAAAATTAGTCATGTCTTGACAGTAGTTTGGGTTATTAAGCAACCGACATTGGTGTTTTAATAACAACCAAAATATTTAGATTATGTAAATCCTATAAGCAGGATTATTGAATAATAAATTCATATTTTTAAGCAGAAGTATAGAATAATGATTTCATATTTTTAACAGGTAATATTGGATCGATGATATCAAATATGAACGTAGCCAGAGTAGACTTTCAAAATCGAATGGATGGCGTAAAGCAATACATGGCTTTCCGGAAGGTCGGAAGAGAATTGGAGGCACGCGTGATAAGATGGTTCGCATACACGTGGGCAGAGAGCGGTGCCCTTGACGAAGAGCGAGTGTTGTCGGCTCTTCCTGATAAATTAAAAGCGGAAATAGCTATTAGGGTGCATCTGGACACTCTCAGGAGAGTCCGGATATTTCAGGATTGCGAACCCGGCTTGCTTGAAGCACTCGTCCTCAAACTCCGATTACAGGTAAATATTAATGAAAGTTTTTGGGTTTGTGTTTTAATAAAAGATTTTATAATTAAAACATCTTTTATCGGATTATTAAATACTGTCCTGTTTGCTCTTATTGTTTAATCAATCAGCAGATATAGTTTAATAATTCTAGTAAAAAGGTAAAAAACAATTGCAAACAAAGTACATTTTTTAACTCTAAAATGATAAACCTCTTACAGCTACAAAAAACATCTAGATAGTAGACGAAAAAGAATTACAACATACAAATGTTATAAAATATTTAGGACTCTTGATAGATAAGAACTTAACGTGGAATCCACATCTGACTCAATTGAGGAAAAAAATTGCTGCACCTATAGGAATCTTAAGACGATTAGGATATTGTATTCCACGATTCTTATTAAGATCATTGTATTTTTCTTTGATTCATACACATTTACAATATTTAACGGCAGTTTGGTTCCCAACTTTTAAAAATAAAATAGAACCAATTAAACGTTTGCAAAACAAAGTCATAAAAAACCTTTACTCTTTGTCACATCTTTATTCTACAAACGATTTATATAAAGATTACCACATAATGAATTTAAATTCAATTTGTAAATTTCAAGTCTGTTCTTACATTCATAGCATCCACTTAAATCAAAAACATTCAAATCTAAATTTTACTAATAGGTATGATGTACACAGTTATATAATTAGAAATTGTAATAATATCAATACAATTAAATGTAATTTAACTACAACTCAAAATTCCATACTTCTTAGGGGTGTACAATTATATAATTCTTTGCCCCAGAACCTAAAAGACTTAAATAGTTCCCTAGTTTATAACAAAAATCTTAACTAAAGTTAACTAAATGTGATATTTTACTAGTGATTAATACCTAGTTATACGTGGCAGCCAGCGCTACGAACAAAGAAGAGAAGAAAAGCAAGCTTGCATCTTTTAGATTAATACGAGGTTATAAATATTGTAAATTACGAAATAAATTCATTCTCAATTTGTCCATTAATAATTAAAGTTCTCTGTTAAAAAAAAAATTGTTTTTAAAAATCCTGTCGGCCCATGCCTACAGTTAACTGGCGCAGTCAGTAGGATATTTTCGAGTCGTTTTTTTCGTGTGCATAACGGTAGTTACGTCGTGGATTTTAATCCTTTACGGGAAGTTCCTACGGCAGAAACTTTAATTTTGTGAAAAAGACTTTCCTTTGGGTGCCAAAACGACGAATACGTTCCAGCAGCCAAACACAGGGGAGCAAGGACTGGATTCTACGAAAAGTGGGTGAGCTAAGTAAGGTTTTCCTATTTTTTTATTCCTTTCCTATTTTCATTTTGTGGCAAGTTGTGAATCAGTTGTAAAATTCTAACGAATATAGTAATTTTACAATTCAGTCTTTTTGATATTAAAGAAAATAATATTTTAAAAGACTAAGGATCATTTTGATCGCATTTAAGAATATTATTGAATCTAATATTTTTAAATATAGTTTTCTTAAGTTTTTGAAAAAATAAAACCTCAAAATTGAGGAAATAATTACAAGTATTTCAAATTTAAATATTATTGAAGGTAACATGCCTAACGAAACTCAAATAAATTATCAACTTTTAAAATTGTACATCGATACAATACCTGTATTTAACGGAGACGGAGGTACTCTAGAAATATTTATTGAACACTGTGAATGTTTAATAAATCAATATAAAAATGTAGCAAATGTAAATGATCCTATTAACAGTTTTCTATTAAGAGCAGTAATAGAAAAATTATCAGGCAATGCCTTAATGTTAGTTGGCTCTAGACCAGAAATCAGAGCATGCATAGATTTAAAAAATTTACTTAGGTTAAGTTTTGGGGATCAAAGAAATCTGGACTGTCTAGTTCAAGATTTAATTATCATGAAACCCTTTAAAAATGAATCGTTTTGTGCATTTGGCCAAAGAATACTAAAGGCACGTAGCACAATAAATTCAAAATTAATATCTTTAAATTTACCAATAGCAGAGCGTCAATTTAAAACAGAAAATTACGACGAATTAGCTCTGAAAACTTTTATTAGAGGTTTAACAGGTCGAATACAAGATCTAGTCAGATTAAGAAATCCTAATACTTTAGAATTAGCTATTTCATATGTAATAGAAGAAGAAAATGTTATTCTAAGTCAAAAACAGAATGGTTATATTCAAAATTTAAATAATTCTACAAATAGAAATTTTCAAAATTTCGCAAATTTTTATCAAAATCAAGGTACGAGTAGTTCGCAAAATAATAATAATTTTTCAAATTTTAATAATCAAAGACCTTTTACACCTCAGCAACAACAAATATTTCCAAATCAACCAATAAATATTCAACCAAGGCCAAATATGCCACAACCCAAATATTTTAGTAATAGACAAGTTTTTGGTACTCCCAAAAAAACCTGTCAATGTATTTAAACCAACGGGACAAAACCCAAATAATAAACCAGAACCAATGTCAATTTCTTCTAGGAACACAAACGTTCAAAAATCCTATCCTAGACCAATGGAACTAAATAATTTAGGGACCTAAAATTCTATAGACCCTATATATTTTGATAATCCTTTTGAAAATGAATACACAGAACAAACTTCAGATGAAATTCAAAATTTTAATGAAGAATATTTCGAACATACATACGATACTACAAATAATTCTAATTTTGAAAATTTTGACAACAATAATGAGGAAGTTTTCGAAAATGAAAATTTTCCTATGGTTTCGACAATAGACCAGAAAACTTGATAAATATTAATTCCTTATCGGAAAACGAATTGCCTTTTATATATATTCCACAATTAAAAGCCAAATTTTTAGTAGATACTGGCAGTTCGAAAAGTTTAATTAATTCGGAAATAGCTTTCAGTCTTTTCAAAAATTTTATTAGAAATGAAAATTTTCATATACAAACATCTCATGACATTAGCTTTCATAACAAAGTAGTTTTTATTCCAATTAATAATATTTTTAATGTGAATGAAGTATACAAATTTTATATTTTTAATTTTAATAATAAATATCAATGGATCTTTTAAAAAAATTAAAAGCTGTAATTAATATTGATACGAAATTATTGGTAACTCCAAAAATAAAAATTCCGTTAAATTTTGATAATGTTCCAAATTTAAATAAAAATTTTAAGATAGACAATTATTCAATAATAATTCCTGGCAATACAGAACAAGTAGTAAAACTGCCTGTTTATCAAAAAGAAGGTATCGGTTTAATTGAACAAATAACTTATGACGAAAACGTGACATCTCATGAAGGGATAGTTAACATAAAAAACTTCTTTATTACAACAACTATAACAAACAAAAATGATGACCCAATTAAGGTAACAGTTGTAGAACCATTTATAGTAAGGGAGCTTAATGCAAGTGAACTTCATTTTATAAATAGCAAAACAGATCCAAATTGTAACCAAAATTATGACCAAATTTTAAGAGAAAATTTAAATAAATTAAATTTAGAACATTGTAATAATGAGGAAAAACAAGCGATTTCAGACTTATGTTTTCAATATAAAGATATATTTTATTCAGAAAAAATTCCTTTAAATTTTACCAATGAAATTAAACATAAAATAAATTTAACAGATGAAAGACCTATATTTTCAAAATCATACCGTTTCCCGGAAATACATAAACAAGAAGTGTCTAATCAAATAAGAGAAATGCTTAAGCAGGGCATAATTAGAAATTCAACCAGTCCATATAGTTCAAATATATGGATCATACCAAAGAAATTTATTAAAAAAAAGGGACAACAATCATATCGAGTGGTAATCGATTATAGAAAACTAAATGATAAGACGGTGGGAGATAAATATCCAATCCCGGTAATTTCGGACCTTTTAGACAAATTATTTTACAACTCTAGACTTAGCATCTGGTTATCATCAAATTGAAATTGAGGAAACTAATATTCCAAAAACAGCATTTTCCGCAATGAATGGTCATTACGAATTTACCCGTACGCCATTCGGTTTAAAGAACGCACCCTCAACTTTTCAACGTGTCATGGACAACGTTTTAAGGGGATTAAATAATGTAATTTGTGTATTTTATTTAGACGATATATTAATTTTTAGCAGTTCACTACAAGAACATATTTCAAATTTAAAAGCAGTATTTGAAAGATTAAGAAAAGCAAATTTTAAGGTGCAACTCGATAAATCGGAGTTTTTACAAAAATCAGTAGGTTATTTAGGTCACGTAATTACACCTGAAGGTGTCAGACCAAATCCGGACAAGATCAAGGCAATTGAAAATTTCCCAATTCCTAGAACTCAAAGGAAATAAAATCGTTTTTACGCTTGTTAGGTTACTACCGGCGTTTTATAAAAGATTTTGCAAAAATCACTAAACAATTGACCCAGTGTCTAAAGAAAAATGCAAAAGTTATTCACGATCAAAATTTTATTCAAAGCTTTAATACCGCTAAGAAAATTTTATGTAATTAACCTATTCTTCAATACCCTGATTTCTCAAAACCATTTATATTAACAACAGACGCTTTAAACGTCGCAATTGGGGCAATATTATCACAAGGTACTATTGGTCAAGATAAACCAGTAGCATACGCATCCAGAACTTTAAATGAAACTGAAAAAAGGTATAGTACCACTGAAAAAGAGTTACTTGCTATAGTGTGGGCTTGCAAGTATTTTAGGCCTTATCTTTTTGGAAGAACATTTACCATTGTAACTGACCATCGAAGTTTAGTATGGTTATTTAATATAAAAGAACCAAATTCAAAATTAATTAGATGGCGTGTTAAATTAGAAGAATATGACTATAAAATTGTATATAAGAAGGGTAGATTAAACGGTAACGCGGACGCTTTGAGCCGTATCCAAATTAGAGCAATAGAAAATGAATCAATAATAAATAACCCGGGTGATATAAATCAAGAAAGTTTAGAATTACTTAGAAGTATAGTCGAAGACCCTAGAAATTTCATGTCGGACAAAGATTTCGAAGAAGCGGGAACTAGTAAAAAGCAAAATGAAAAACAAAAAGTAAATGTTATATCTGATATCCAAATTAACCCTCCAGATGAATCACCATCTGACGAAACTCCTCACTCTCTTTCAAAGGAAACACAAAATGATGGTATTTTAATCCTAGACGAAATAATTAATAAGAAAAATAATCAATCAAATTTAAAATCCATCTAACCAATTCGTTAGTAAAAAATTGTTTAAGTCCAAATAAATCATATTTTATGTATTTTGACGAAAGAGCCTTTATTCCACAGTTTAATGTAATTTACACAGAAATATTTAGAAAAGATTATTTAAAATTAACTATGTGCACCAGAATGATAAATACAGTTAGAGATTTGGAAGAACAAATAATGTTAATTAAAAATCACCATATGGGAAAAACCAATCATAGGGACATAGATGAAACATTAAATTATTTAAAAAGAAAATTACTTTTGGTCAAATATGAAAAAATCAATAAGCACTTATATTAATTCTTGTGACATTTGTCAAAGAACCAAGTACGCACGTAAATTACCCTACGTACCACTAAATTTAGTCGAAACAGCTTCAAAACCTTTTGAAATTCTACATATTGATATTTTTCATTATAACAAAAATCAGTATCTAACAATTTTAGATCCTTTTTCAAAATTTGTGCAATGCATCCCTATTAAAGGAAAAAACGCAATAAATGTATTTGATGCACTAATGAAATATTTTACAAGTTTTGGTATTTCACATAAAATTATTTTAGACAGTGGAACCGAATTCAAAAATGATACAGTTCTTGAACTTCTAAATTTACACAAGATCAAAATTCACTTTACTACACCTGGCCGTCATGAGTCAAATGGACCAGTGCAACGTTTCCATTTAACCCTAATAGAACAATTACGTATTCTAAAAGAAATAAACCCTAACGAACACAATTTAATAAATTACGCTGTTTTTGGTTACAATAGCTCAATACACAGTGCTACAGGCTTTACACCTTTCGAGTTAGTATTTGGACATACTAATTCTCGTAATCCCGACGAGGTTTTCAAATCGAAAGAATTATTTTCGAGCTACGTTGAAAACCATAAAAAAAAATTAAAACATATATATAGTAATGTTAATTAGAAATTAGTTAAAGATAAAGAAAAAATAGTTAGTAAACATAACGTAGAAGAAGATAGTAATATAGAATTTATAGTTAATCAAATAGTATATAAGAAAAATCATTATTATAAAAATAAGAGAATAACAAATTTATAGGTCCTTATATAATAACTAAAATATTAGAAAATAATTAAGTTGAAATTAAAAATCAGAAAAACAAATTATATGAAGTTCATGTTAAAGAACTAAAAAAGCCTCATTGTCTTTTTCAGGAGGAAGATAATGAAAATACAGTAAATATAGTCACAAAAAAGCATATTTTCTTACATGATATCAATATTAAAACGCTGAAAACTCAGATGGAAAATATAATTCATTCATTCAAACTTTTGAACAACACCGTATACCGTGATAATAGTCTAGAATTGTTATCTTTGCAAAACAAATATGATCATATTATGAAACCCATAGTAAATGATTTACTTATTAAATTACAAAACATAAATTTATTTAAAATTAAAAGACCTAAACGTGGATTAATTAATTTCGGTGGTAGTATTTCAAAATTCCTATTTGGAACCTTGACGCCTCAGATGAGGAAAGAATTGAAAACGCAATTAATGTTTTAAAAAAATAACCATCAAAAAATAGTACAGGACATTAATACTAAATTATCACTATCTAAAGAATTAGTAAATAAATATTCAAAAACTATAGATTTAATTATCACTAACCAAAAACGAATTGAAAAGTTTCTTAATGACCAAAAAATAGTTATGGACGAAGTAACTGACAGTTTTTATAAATTTTCCTTATGTTCAAATTTACTTGACCAAATACTTTTAAATTCAAATATGATATATAATTTTATAGAAAACCTCGAGAATGCTATTACTTTTGCTCAATTACATATTGTACATCCAGATATCTTAACCCCTCAGAACTTACAAGATATTTTAAAAGATTTACGTAAACATTATAAAAATGATTAAATATTAGATTTAAATATAAATTCTTGGTATTCAATAATTCATACAAATTGTTATTTTACAACTGATAACATAATTTTTGCTATAGAAGTTCCTATCCTATATCCCAAAATCTTCCAAAACTTTCAATTATTTCCAAGTCCATCAAAAAACGATACTATAATTATCCCAAAAAAGCCCTACTTAGCTCTAATCAAAAATACCCACCAATATATGGAAGAAATTTGTATCCAAGTCGAAGAACACTATATTTGCCCACAAATTCAACTGGAAATCAACACCCCTGATTGTGTTACGGCCCTTATTCAAGACAAGAAGCCCTTCTGCATCCAAGTGCCAATCCAGCACCCCTCTCTAATGTTCAACAAAATTAATGACGAATATTTAGTAGTCATCACTTCAGAAGAAATGAAAATTAAAGCCGACTGTCGAGATGACCAATACATCTTAATCCACAAGACAGCCCTGGTCCATGTTCCCGAAAATTGCAGCATCGAATATTCAATGTTCAAATTTGGTAACCAAAAAGTCAAGACTATTGGAAAGCCCTTCATTCTCCCGCAGATCCACAACAGTGTGTCAGGACTCCATGTTCGACAACAGAAACCCCTGTCCATAGAAGACATCCCCCTGGAGGACATCCATAAACTTCAGAATCATATTCTGGCTGTCAACCCCTTGTCAACAGAAGACATCGATGGTTTGACATCGAGAAATTGGATCCAATGGATCGTCATTTCCCTCATCATTATCCTAGCCCTCAGCTACTTGGTCTGGAAGTACAACCCCATCAAGAAATATAGGAGGAAGAAAGAAGAAAAGAAGTCTTCGTCTTCCCCAGAACCCGAAGCCTTCATCTAAGGGTGGAGGAGTTATACGTGGCAGCCAGCGCTACGAACAAAGAAGATAAGAAAAGCAAGCTTGCATATTTTAGATAAATACGAGGTTATAAATATTGTAAATTACGAAATAAATTCATTCTCAATTTATCCATCAATAATTAAAGTTCGCTGTTAAAAAAAAAATTGTTTTTAAAAATCCTGTCGGCCCATGCCTACAGTTAACTACCTACTTAACTTTTTCTAAGACTAAACTACAATAGAATATTATATATTCTATTTTGATAATAACTTTATAACACTAGATTATTATTTATAGGATGAGCCTGTTATGAGAAATTTTTTTGTATTTGTTTTTTGGTCCAATAAAAAATAAAAAAATAAAAAAAAGATAAAGTGTTATCAAAATTTGGATAATATAAACAATACTAAAATTACCAATATTTAGAAAGAATAATCACAACGGGAATAGTTCTGACCTGTAGCTTCTCTTCTATAAAAAAGTCATAGTGTTCCTTTGTCTTGTTCGTGCCTAGAATAATTCTTGTGACTGATGGATATTTTATGAGCACTGAAATTTAATCGAGTCAGAAAAATATGCTTCCAGTCCTTGTATGCAGATAAATTAAAAATCCGAGGGTGGATTTCAGTGTAATATTAAATTATGAATACGGATTTTAAAAATCGACGCCATTCGTTTGTACCAAAATATTCAATCTTTATAATATGAAATTAACACCAATAGCGTTAACAAGAAAACATCTCTAATAAAAGTTGTTTATCAGTGTTTAAAACAATTCTGGTTTTAATATTTTTTTATTATGTTTTAAACTTATCTGTACTATTTTCTATTAGTTTTTAATGTTTTGGTTTTATTGTCATCCTAACATATGATTTTCTTTGAGCATATGGCTTTCATTGTCATCTTCACTTAGTGTAAGTACCTAAAATTTTAACATGTTAATTTAATTATACCTTACGATATACCTACTTACTGTGTGTTCTTGTTTTATCAGTGTCCTGATAAAGCTGTTAATAAAGTTTGACCAAACTAAAAATAAGATTTTGAAGTTATACTTCTATTCGTGCACTCGGCGCGGTGGAAGAAATTTGTGTGGGGTTGAATGCGAAAAATCATTACATCTGTAATGGTGTAAGTAAGAGAGAGAGAGAGAGAGAGGGAGAAACACATATAATTGGGAATAATAAAAATAATAAAAAACGTTAGTTTTTTATATAAAACTTTCACTTTAAATGTATTTTAAAAAATGACATATGTTTCGCATTTAAGCATCGTCAGATTGACATATAAAGTTATATTTTGTTTATAGCTAACTATCTGATGTTGAATAGGTAATATTAAGGCTAGATTAAGTATGGAAGTAATAAGATATAACAATATTAAAGCCTAGATGTTATTAGCCCTAAGGGATTATCCTGGATATATCTCCCTCTAAGATCAGTATAACTGTGCAATGATATAGAAAAACCAGGAAAAAACTATATCTGCTGATCTTTACAATAACTTAATATATTTGTATTACAATTATATCTTATTTATGTATAAAATGAAGACTCAATCAAAGTAAACAGTTTAATAGTGGAGAATTTCTAAGATTTATTTGTTCATTAACACCTTTAAATTGTGGATCTGCTAGATGTCTTTTTATTTCAAGTTCTTCAAGGAAATCTAAATTTTGTTTTTTATTACAAATGTGTAGAATTTGGATGTCATTGTTGTGTAAGAGTGAGGTTGGATGTTCAAGTAGGTGTTTTGCATAATTTGACATATCTGGTTGTTTTAATCTATATGCTCTTAAGTGTTCATTAAATCTTATTTCAAATTTTCTTTGTGTTTGACCTATATATATCGCATTACATTTTGGACAATTAATTTTGTAAACACCAGATTTTTTTAAATTGGGTAATTTTGTTTTTACATTTAATAATTTTGTACCAACATTATTTAGTGTTTTAAATGACATTAATGTTGATGTTGCCGAAGATATTATTTTTGAAATTGTATTTGAAATACTTCCACAGTATGTAATATTTTTATAACTTTTAATTTCTTTAGTTTGTTTAGGAAATATTAGTTGTAGTGATATTTTTTGTTCTTTTTTATTAATTAATTTATTTATTAAATAAATTGGATAGCCATTAGATGTAGCTATTTGTTTTATTATATTAATTTCTTTATCAAAGTTAATTTTGTCCATTGGAATTGAAAATGCTCTATGTATCATAGAATTATAAGCTGCTAATTTATGTGTTATAGGATGATTTGAATTATATGGTATGGTTACATCTGTTTGTGTTGGTTTTCTGTATATTGAATAATTTAGTAAATTATTAACTTTTTTAATATTTAAATCAAGAAAATTAATTGAATTATTTTCTTCAATTTCTAAAGTAAATTTAATTTCAGGATGTAAAGTATTAATGTAATTAAAAAATATATTCATGCGACAAGAAGAAAAATGTTGCCAATATTATTTAAAACCAAGAAGTTTAATACTGTTCGTGAGTTACATCTTAGTAGAAATCATGAAGGCAGATCAGGCAAAAATATAATTGTATTTTCCTGTTTTTCCAATCCAACATTTTTGTTACACTCAGAGTGTATTTTGATGAACGGAACATTCAAATTTTGTACAAAATTTTTACACCAGATTCACAGTTTTAAAAATGCCTAATATGTACCGGTTGTTTTTTGTTTACTGTCCGATACAACAACGTATTTCTCCTTTTAAGTAATAAAGGTCAAACGTTGGGTTTATATTTTAAGCCAAAAGGGATTGTTGTAAACTTTGAAATAAGTATTCACAATGCAATATATAAATATATTGGGGGAGAGCTTATTCTTTTGGGTTGCAAATTTAATCTTTGAGTGTACAGTGTTTTAATTTGTATATTGATGAAATACAGTAAAACTTGTTTACAATGGCCACCTAAAAGAACCGAAATCTTGGCCGTTATAGGAAGGTGTCCGTAATAGGCAGGTAACCATGATTATTTGATGGAAAAAAGTGATTAATGTACGTGAGTAGTCCGCGATTTTTGTACCTAAGTGAATATTCCCAAATTGCAAATAAAAAAAAATTCAAATTTTTAAAAATCTTAAAATTTGAATTTAAATTATAACATGCTAACAATTTTTTTATATATTGTGGAAACATGTTTTTTTTACTTTAAGAGATAGTCTTGATATTGTAAAGATTTTTTTAAATTCGGCGTAATTTCAAGAAATGGAGGCAGACATATAAAATTTTATGTATATGTACAATATTCTCTTATCGTTAGTTTGATTGGTTTGAATTATATACCGAAGATGTGGAGAGAAGTAGAGGTTGTCTTCATACCAAAACCTGGAAGAATGGATTACTCCATTCCAAAAGCTTACCGACCTATTAGCCTTACATCATTCTTATTAAAAACGCTAGAGAGGCTAAATGAAAGGTACATAAGGGATACAGTGATTAACACAAAACCACTGCATCCCAATCAACATGCAACATGAAAATCCACCGATACGGCCCTACATCATGTGGTTGGTCAGATCGAGCGATCATTGGACAAGAAAGAGTCCACCCTGGGCGTATTCATAGATATCGAGGGAGCTTTCGATAAAACCACGTTCCCTAAAATAATGCACTCACTTACGGATCGAAATGTACCTACAACAGTAAGCGGATAGATTCTCAGCATGCTCTCCATGCGTGCAATAGAAAAACTATAAATGATGTCAAGATACGAGACAAGGTTACGAGGGGCTGTCCACAGGGAGGGGTTTTATCACCTCTACTGTGGAACATTGTGCTAGACAGCCTGATTCACCGCCTCAATGAGCATGACAAAATCTATACAGAAGCCTACGCAGACGACATTGTAATTCTGCCAACTGGAAAGTTTGAAAGCACCCTATGCGACAGAATGCAAGTGGCTTTAAGAACTTTAGAGACATGGTGTAAATAGCAATCGCTGTTTATTAACCCCAAAAAGACAGAAATGGTTCTTTTCGCGAAGAAAAAGATACCTAGGCGCTTAAACGCACCCAGTCTTTTTAACGTTAAATTAAGCTTTGCTACAGAAGTGAAATACTTAGGTGTTATCCTTGACAGCAAGCTGACGTGGAACTCACACATAGAAAGTAAAAATAAAAAAGCATTTATATCTTATGAGCAATGTCGCCGAACCATAGGACAGGCGTGGGGATTATCCCCCAACGTCACCATGTGGATCTACACGGCAATCATAAGACCTATGCTAACCTATGGTGCTGTCGTGTGGTGGCCTAAAGTGAAACAAATGAAAGCTATCAAAAAATTAAACCAAATCCAAAGATCAGCATGCCTTTTCGTAACAGGAGCCATGCGAAGCACACCGACTAGCGCAATGGAAGTCATACTCGGTCTCACCCCCCTTGATATAATTTTTAAGGAGATGACCACGGTTGGTATCGAACCCACTGTAGGGACTGGCACCCATAGGGACAGTCTGTGGAGGGAATCGATAAAGGTGATACCACTCCTACAGGCAGACACGGATGCCGTCGCACCAAGATGTGTCTTTGACAAACCCTACAAAATATTAACAAACAAGACAGCAGACCCCAACGTAGTGAACGCTCTGAGCGTATATACGGATGGATCAAAAACAAAGCACGGTGTGGGATGTGGAATTTACTATAGATCCTTAAACCTAAAAATAAAATGGGCTATGGATGGCTTGTCAAGTGTGGTTCAGTCAGAACTCACAGGCATAATCATAGGTACAAAAGAATTAATTAACAAAAACATCACAGGCGGGAATATAAATATATACACAGACTGCCGACAAGCTCTACTGACCTTGAATAGACCACGTTTCACTTCAAGTTTAGTACTCGAATGTCACCAATCTCTAACTGAGGACAGCCAGAATAACGTGGTCACTCTCAGCTGGATCAAAGGACATGGGAACCCTAAAGGCAACCGCATTGCGAACAATTTAGCAAGGAGGGCTGCGGGCTACAAATATGTTAGCCCTCGCCCATCCACCAAGTTAACATTGCCTGCAGTCGTGGACCTTATCAAAGAGCACTCTCACCAAAAATTTATACAGTGCTGGGATGAAACTACGAACTGTAGACTGGCCAGAGAGTTATTACTTCATCCTGGCAAGGAAACAGCAAAAAGATTTAAGGCATTGAGCAGACAAAATCTCCGAACAGCTGTGGGATTTTAGACAGGTCAATTGCGACAACATTCTTTAGGATAAAATTAACAGAATCGCCGCTATGCAGAGGCTGCGAACAAGAAGAGGAAACAGTAGAACACATTATGTATGACAGCCTGAGGTGAGGATATCCCTACATACGGAAGGATGCACAATGGGTCATATGTAACCTCAGTGCTGGCTTAGCACTAGCTCGCCCCTCCTCAAATTTCCAGATCCAGATCCGTATGGTAGTATCGAGCTGCATGTAATTTAGTCGGGATCAAATGACCACTTGAAAAATTTCGACGGGCTGGTAGTCTATTAATGTATCATTAAAAACGAAGTAATTAAAAGAGTCGAAAATTGTAAATACTTAAGTTTGTACATAGACGATAGGTTAAATTGACGTGTACACGTGGAACAAATAGTTAATAAGACAAAATACCTCATTTTTGTACTTTACAAATTATCTAAAATAATGCAGAAAAAAACTTTGATGATTATATATTATTCTCTTTATTACAGTATTTTAAGATATGGAATTATTTCTTGGGGAGGTTCGTACATGAATCAAAAATGTAGCTACAAAACATGCAAAATAAAATACTATATATATTAGTTTTAAGTTTAGCCCTAGGAACCAGTCCCACAAACAGGTAACTGTGATTACCTTTGTGGGTGCGTAGTAATTAGTTATATACTATACTATGTAATTTTCAACTTGATTAATAAATAATAATAATAATAATAATAATAATAATAATAATAATAATAATGATAAAATATTGAAAGTAACTCTCTCTGTATGTTACGAATCCACGCCTAAACTACTAATGAATGGATGAAATTTTGTATTACGGTATGGTGATAGTTTGAGACCTGGAAAAGGACATAGGCGGTAAAACAAGGCATTCTTATGGAAAAATTACTTTTTGGGTGCGCTGATTGTAATGCAGTAAGCTGTCATATCATACTGTCTATGGCCTGGCCGATTGTTTGTATATGGATGGTCTCAAAGTATCATTTTAAGTTTGAGCTTGCATTTGAAAGATGACGCTGATCTACTTTATTGGCTCAATTGTTTGAATATGCGTGGTTTCTATATTAGTCTTCAATGTGGAAATGCCATTGGGCGAATATTCAAGGTCCATGTTTAGTAACATGGAATGTTTTGTTTGAGGATGTTGTTACATTATGTGCGTGAACCAACATCTTTTAATGATCTAAAAAAGCGCAATAATCAAGAATTTACCACATTTCGAGAGGCATGTGAGGCCAAAATGTTACTAGAAAATGACAACCAGTGAGAAATAAGTTTAGAAGGACAGCACAATACAAATCTGCTCTCAAACTGAGAACTTTTTGCTCTATTAACAGCAACATATGGACTGTCAAATACTCAACAATTATGGGATAAGTTTAAAAATGGTTTGGAGGACGATATTCTGCACAGCGGTTAAGAATAGAATCCGAGTTATTTATACCTTGATGTGATTTACAATGAGGCGTTAACAAAAGTTGGAGATCAAGTTACATTACTGGAAAAGATTTGTCTCATTTTGGGATGATCAGACCACACAAAATTGGGGAAGTTAGCAGTAATTTAGTTCCAGAACTAGATTATACTACTGTTTCTCTAGAGCGCGGAAAAATGTTGCACCCGTGTAAATTGTTCGTTTGGGATGAATGTACGAATGTCGAACAAAATAGCAATTAAAGCACTAAATCGCACAATGAATGACATTAAGAGCAACCGGGCTATCATGGGAGGGATGGTGGTACTTTTAGCTGGTGACTTTAGACTGACGTTGCTGGTGAAAACTAGATTACACCGGCAGATGAAATTAATGCAAGTTTGTCTGTGTTATAGGTACATGCAAAAAAGTTTTGTCTGACTACGAGTATGTAAATACAACTACACAATGATTTTCACCTTGGACGCAATATTATGAAAACTAAAATCAGGACTGGAATATCAAAAGGAAAAAATGTTTTAATTCCCTGCAAAAGAGTGCAGCATTTAAAATAACAATTAAATAAAGCTCAGAGGCAAACGCTGAAAGGCGCAGGTGTAAATTTTGAAAAAAAAATACGTTTTTGTGGCGTGCTCACAAGTGGCAAACCAACAAAATTTTTATGTTTTAGCAAAGAACAAAAAAACAAGAAACCTAGTATATGAATAGTATATTCTGTAACAAGGTTAGAATGAAAATTCGATACGAGTGGAGAATTCCGAACAAGAGCATAGCGAGCGAGAGGAACCACGAGTAATCGAATTTTCATTCTAACCGTGTAACAGACTGTATTTTCTCCACGACCATGTAATAATTCTGTTTATTTAAATTGAAATATGTATCAAAACAATTAGAAGGTCGCACTGACAATCTAATCTAATCTAATCTAAGTAACCTGGCATGGTCTCACCTATGGAGCCCCATCTTTGAGCACTGCTTCCTGTGGGAATATTGTGACCAGGTTCGGCACCAAGAGTCCTTACATGCACCCGTGCTTGCAGGACTCTAGTTTGTTCAGCTGAAAATCAGCATCCCGCTGATCCTCAGGAAGGCTAGAATCCAGGTGTCCTAAATTTCTTGAGTTACTGTTGCCACAGGGCAGTTCCCTTTATAAGAGATTTGAGTCCTGTGACCAGCTCCTCAAGGTGGTGATAGGATTCAGGATTCGTGTCACCGAAGATGAGGAACCGTTTATAGTCCAAGGCCTCACACTCGAATAGACTGTGAGTTGCCGTCTCATCGTCCATGTCACACATTCGGCACAAGGTGGGTTCCTGTGTCAGAATCCCCATCCTCCGAAGGTGTAGTCTGAATGGTCCATGCCCGGTGAGCAGGCCCACTAGTACTCTGATCTGACTCCTGCCAAGATCCAGTATGTCAGACGTGAGTTTTTTGGAGTAGCCTTTGAGCATCAGCTTCGAGTGCCTTAGCCCTACAGTGTTACTCCAGTGTTTGGTCGACTCTTCCCAGACCCAGTTCCTGACTTTGGTCCTTACCCAGGCTCTAGGCAGTCCCAATACAGGTTGTGGACCAGTAAATCGTGTATCCGCTCCCTTCTTGGCCAGAAGATCCGCGGTTTCATTACCTTCAAAACCTTTATACCCTGGTATCCACTCTAAGAAGACACTGTTTTGTCTATCCAGTTGATTGAGGTTTTGTATGCACTCCCAGATCAGCTTGGAACTAACCCAGAATTGTTTTAAGGCCAGCAGTGCAGCCTGGCTGTCTGGGAAGAAAGTTATCCTCTCCCCTTTCCAGCCACGGCCTCGGGCGTGGTCGGCAGCCTTTAGTAAGGCGTATACCTCAGCCTGGTACACGGTTGACTCCGTTCCCAAGCTGAAGTGCTGCCTAAGGTTGCGTGGACCACAGACCCCTGCACCGGTTCCTTCTGACGTGCGAGATCCGTCAGTAAAATACTTGATCCCTGCACCGTCAAAAATTCTTTGAGAGCCGTCCACAGTCCACTCAGCTCTGTCTCTCAGCCGGACTTGGTATCGACTCTCAAACTTGTAACAGGGGATCATCTGGTCAGTTGGCAAGCCTGTCAACAGGACCTGACAATCTCCAGTGAACAGTGTGCGATGACGATGCAAACCATCAACATCACACCCGTTAACTTTCAGCCTGTAAGCTCCCGACATCGCCTCCCCTTTGATGTAAACATTGAGAGGTGGCAAGCCCAGGATAACTTCCAGTGCCGCTGTAGGGGCTGTCCTCATGGCCACAGAGAACTGCAGGCATGCAAGCCTCTGAAGCGAGTCCAGTTTCCTCTGAACAGTTGATTGCTCAACCTTGTTTCACCATACGCATGATCCGTAGGAGACAATGGGTCTGACAACCGCCAGGTATATCCATCGGACGACCTTGGGTGAGAGTCCCCACGTCTTCCCCACAGATCGCCTAAGCATGTTTAGAACACGCCTGGACTTGTCTATAGTGTATTCTAAATGCCGATTCCAGGTAAGTCTCTTGTCCAGATGGACGCCTAGGAACTTTACCTCCTCGGCAATTGTTATTCTTTCACTGAAGATTCTGGGTGGCGTTAAGCCTGCCAGCTTATACCTGCGTGTGAAAGGTACGACCACCATTTTGGCAGGGTTGACCGTAAGTTGTCGACTCCTGCACCAGTGTTTTACTCTTGACAGAGCTCCATTGAGCAGCTCCGTCATAGTGTTCACACAAAAGCCTCGGACCAAGATGACGAAATCGTCAGCATAGGCCTGGGCATTTATTCCCGACTCATTGAGCTCCCTAAGCAAAGGGTCAGACGCGAGGTTCCACAACCGAGGAGAGATGACTACCCCCTGCGGGCAGCCCCTAGCGGCCAACACCTCCCTCGAGGCGTCAAACAAATAGGCAGTGATAAGTCGCCCTCTCAGAAAGGTCTCTATCCACCCAGTAGTGGCAGAGTCTAGGCCTCCAAGGGAACCGACTATGGCATTGATAGAACTATTATCAAAGGCACCCTGGACATCTAGAAAGACGGCCAGAGCCACTTCTTTTCGATCCAGCGCTGATTTGATCTTGTCAACCAAGACGCGCAGCGCGGTTTCTGTGGATTTCCCTGGCTGATAGGCGTAGTGGTGCCGATGAAGTGGGGACCTGACAATCAGTTCCTCACTCACACGACGATCCACCAGCCTTTCCAGGGTCTTCACAATGAAAGAAGAGAGACTAATGGGTCGGTAAGCCTTAGGTTGGTCGAAGTTTTTCCGACCAGCCTTAGGTATAAAGACGACCCGCACCTTCCTCCAAGTGTACGGAATGTACCTGTAAGCCAGACTTGATCTAAACAGTCTGCACAGTGTTGGTATCAGGAGATCCAACCCATTCTGCAGAAAACCTGCATAGACTCCGTCTGGACCAGGTGATTTGAAAGAGGCCCACCGTATCCTGTCCGCTGTGACGACAGCCTTGGCCACCTCCCAGTCCCCTCTGTCCGATCTTCTGACATGAAGTTCCCGAGGTGGGTCAGGAGGCGGGCCTTCGGTCACGTCTAGGCAGCCAGGAAAGTGAGGTTTCAGCAACAATTCAATTGTTTCTTCTCCTGTTTTGGTATACGTCCCATCCGGCTTAAGCAAATTGCCCACCTTCATAGTTACGTCTTTAGAAAGAGCTTTCTGAAGTCTGGCACCTGCACTGACATCCTCGATCTCAGCGCAGTACCTCCTCCAGGATTCCCTCTTCAACTTCCGAATTTCTCTGTTGTAGGCCGTGAGAGCTGTGTGGTAGGTTTCCCAAAAACCACCACCACCGTCCCTCTTGGCTCTGTTCCACAGTCTTCGGGTTTCTCTGCGAAGCCGTTCTAGCCGCCTATTCCACCAGGGAGGTTGCTGAGAACTGGCCTTCTGAGTGAGAGGACAGCTCACATCGTAAGCCAAGAGTAAGGCATCTTGCAACCGCTGAGCTTCCTCTTCTAGGTCCTGTGGTTTCCTGGGATTCACACTCCGTTCTCCAAGGGCACTACCTAGTTCCTCTCCAAAGAGTTCCCAGTCCGTGCGCCTCGGGTTCCTGAAGTAGTGTGGCTCCCGGTAGTCTTCGAGGAAGTCGTAAAGAATGTATCTATGATCAGACATAGAATCCTCTCCCGACATCCTCCAGTTACCCACCCTTCTCAACAAATGGTGAGATACAGCTGTGATATCCAGCACCTCCCGCCTATTACGCGTGACAAAAGTGGGTTCGGAGCCCTGATTTAGTATAACTATGTTGAACAGAGATAAGAATTCGAGTAAAGACTTACCTCTGGCGTTGATGTTGCTGCTGCCCCAGGTTGTGTGATGGGCGTTGGCGTCCATCCCGATGAGGATGTCCCGTAGTCTACCTCCAAACTGTCCCAGCAGCCTCTCCAGCTCCGGTGTTGGTATTGCCGGGGAGTCGTAGGGTAGGTAGCATGAAGCGATGATGATGTTCTTGCTGCCGCCTACCTCCTTTGTGGTGACCTCCACCGTTGTTAGGTCACAGCTAGTGTGATCCCACAACGGCATCAGCTCTACACCACTTCTCACAAAGATGCAGGTTCTGGGTTTGTCAGCGGATCTGTCATAAATAACAGTTCCGTGCGCCTCACTGAGTCCGGCCACTCTACCATGAACCACCCAGGGCTCCTGGATGAGGGCCACCTCAACCTGTCCTTGTAGAAGTACTTTAGTAAGGGCAGCTGACGCCGCCTTACTGTGGTGGAGGTTGATTTGAATAATCCCCCCCAGTCTTTTTTGCAGTCTTCTCCAGACTCGTGATACGCACTTCGTCGAAGGCCAGGAAAATTATCATCTCCCTGGCCTCCAGTGCCCTCATCGAGTTATGATTGACCCTAAAGATAATGGATTTCATCTTGCGACTCTTTCCATCATCCCCAAACCTCACCGCGTTGACAAAATGCCAACTTGAGGTATAGAGATCCCCGTTCTGCCTTGCCACTGCGGACAGAATAGCGTCCGGGGTTCTCTCGCTCATGACAGCCGGGACAGAGAAGATGACTCTCCCTCCTCTTGGAAGTTCCTTGGCCGACCTTACGATCAGGCTAGTTCCTTCCAGAGGCGGAAGACAATCCATCGTTTTCATGAGTCACTCTACGGTGTCCTGGCCGGTGCAATAGAGCATCAGAGCTCCATCCTTAAGCCGGACCCCCCTAAAGTGGCTCTTGGCTGTCATTTTTTCCAGCAAGGCCTCCTGAGTCTGCAGGAACTGCTCCTCACTCAGCTGTTGTTGGGGGTAGTCTACAGGAGTGACCGCCATCTTAATGGCCGTCATCACCCCGCTGTAGGTGGGTTTCTCCGGGTCAGCCTTAGATTTCTTCTGTGGCTGTCTGTCGGAGTTTGGGGTGTCGCCATCCATCCTGTCCCTTTTCAGGCGGGATGGACCCGGCGTCCCCCCTGAAGTCGTAGTGATGATCGCCGAGGGCGCCTCCAACCTCTCCTTTTGTCTTTTTCTCTGCTCAGCACTACTAGGTTTGCGCCTGTGTGCTGTAGCGGGCTGACCAGGTTTTTCAGGGTCCATCAATTTTGACGGAATCCCCTCCTTGTCTGGTATAGCCGGAGTTGTAGCCTTGGGGAGGTCCAGCCGTTAGTGGTTTCCCACCGTCCGGTAAGCTCTCCTTGGCAGCTTCCAGCTTTTCCTTCCTTCTGCGCAGTTTCGCCGCTCCAGAAGGTCTTTTTCTTTTAGCCTTCAGGTGCAGGTTCCCTACGGCGACGTCGAGCCCTGCGACCTGTTGGGCTATCCCCTCGTTAGATTCAGCGGATGCTGAATCTTTTTTTTTTTGTTGGGGATGTAGCTTCCTCCGTTTCCATCAGAAGCTCGTCCTCAGCGGAGCTAGTCACCTCCAGATGGGGCAGCCTGAGCTCTGCTGTTGTTGGTTTATCTACATCAGAGTCCATCTCCGAAGAGACGGCCTCCTCCGTAGGTGGATTGTTTATTGTTTTTTCTGTGTTACCCATTAGAATCCCACGAGTACCGGGTGTAAACAGTCCACCTTCCCAGTGACCCGTGTAGGAAGGTAAGGGATAAATACAATGGGGTGCTCCCTGGTGCCCCAAGGGGATCGTTCGTGGCTGCATATTAGACCCTGCAACCTAAGCCCTCAGCACGATGCCTTACACCTTAGCTTGGGTCGTTAGCCACTGGCCTGTGACCAGGACGAATGAAACCCGATCCCAAAGGACCGAGCCTGCTTTACTCTCCTTAGCCAGCCTGTTGCCAGGCCGTTATCGGGGTTCTCCACATGGAGGCGAGAGTAGCATTGAGGAGCAAAGAGCATAAAGCTGGTGAGCTGAGACTTTACCCCCCCCTGTGAACCCCGTCGCACTGACAAACTGAGTGAAAGTTTTGAAATTCGCAGGGCAATCTATGTTTTTTGTTAAGCAATTACAGAAGGTTATTCCGTCACTAGTTATAGAATGGAAATACATGCAAAACACATAAGAAACAAGTGTTTCAGAATGAATATTCTATCTCAACAGTGAGAATGAACACTTTCTATTATTAAAAATGAAGTCGGAATTATTACATTCATTAATGGTCGTGGAGAATAGTATATTCTGTAACAAGGTTAGAATTAAAATTCGATACGAGTGGAGAATTCCGAACGCGAGCGTAGCGAGCGAGAGGAACCACGAGTAAATTGAATTTTCATTCTAATCGTGTAACAGACTGTATTTTCTCCACGACCATGTAATAATCCTGTTTATTTAAATTGAAATATGTAGCAAAACAATTAGAACGTCGCCCTGACAAACTGAGTGACAGTTTTGAAATTCGCATGGCAATCTATGTTTTTTGTTGAGCAATTACAGAATGTTATTCCTTCACTAGTTATAGAATGGAAATACATGCAAAACACATAAGAAGCAAGTGTTTCAGAATGAATATTCTATCTCAAGAGTGAGAATGAACACTTTCTATTATTAAAAATGAAGTCGGAATTATTACATTCATTAATGGTCGTGGAGAAAATGTATTTCAGTAACTGCAATCAAACCTAATATACAACTACGACGTTTAAAGTAAAACTACTCTGTAGTCATTTGGGACCAGATTGTAATTGTAATGATCATCTCATTGATATTTATTAATAAAAAACAATCATGAATGAATATACATTATTCCAACTTATTAACATGTTGGAAAGTAAATAGTTTTTTTTTTTATTCTGCTGTAAACAGCACTGTATAAAACAGTTTTTAAACATCTGTCACGAAATAGACTATAGTAAAAGTTATATCTTACAATATAAGAGCCGGTTCTGATCTCTTCAATCTACAAATCTTGTCGGAAGTGCACAGATGCCTATGTAAGCTGGAAGATGGAGACTCTCTATCTAAATACATTATTCAGCAAGAATATTATTATGAAATTATATCTGTTTGTAATTCATATGAAGATGACAGCGCATCGCACAAACAATATATTTGCAAATTAGGTATTAACTGTATCTTAAATGGACTACATTTAAGCGTTCCTGGTTTGTTCAGTTAAATAAGATCTCGGGGAAACATTTGCTTGAAAGTGTTTTTCAGTTTACTTACAAAGTCTTATTTTTGTATAGTAGAGAAAATAATGTATTGTATTTCGTTACTGTAGGATCAGACTAACAAGCTAGATTAGCATATATGATTTTAGGTGTTTTTCCCGAAAAGTTGATATAGTTTAAAGATGATATTGAAGAACTTATTGAAAAAAAAAATAAAAAAATAAAAAAGATAATCGAGAAGAATAGTCGCTAATAAAATCAAAGAAAACGGCCAAATAGGACATAGTCAGAATAAAACCGAAAAATAAAATCGATAAAATAATCGGAAAAATCTAAATAAAAAAAAGTGAAAAATATCAAGTAAAGTAAATTATAAAATAATTAAAAGAAAAATTATAACACTCGTGATGTACCTACGGAAGATAAAACTTGACCTGGCATACTTATATGTTTTTTATTTAAAAAAATCGTTTTCTATTTTACAATTTTCTGGTAAATATTTGCTTATTAAATAAGAATTATGTATAACTCACACAATTGTCATTCTTTTAACACAATTCCATTTTTACCTAATAATAACTATATAGAAATATCGTCCAATCTCCCGAACTAATTCAAGTAGGAGCAGTGAATATGAGAACTGCAAATTCAGCATTACGCAAAACATCCTTTCGTTATACTTTTTATTTTTCATTTTTATTCATTCAATTTTCAAGATTCGAATCAAATAGTTGATATTTTTGTACTTTTCAATTCATAATAAAACTTTGTAATTTTAATAAATAAATATATTTTTTTAAAAAGTAAAAGTAAAGTGCTTCAACATTTCTGGCGCTGCGAACAGGATCAATTTGTACAGAAACTAGTGTTTCCTGGTCAACTTCAGTTGTTCAACGAAAATCCAAAAGAACCTGGGAAAAGAAGAAATAGCATGCAGACGACATCATCAGTGATCATGCTCTTGTAAGTCTATTAATCCTTTTTTCCTTTAGTGAGCACTTTAAACGACATTACTGAGGAAAATTTACATTTATTAATAGCAAACATTAACTTAAACACTGACGACAACAAAGACAATCATAATACGACAAATAGTTCTCGATCTAGTTCTCGAAACGTTAATTGTCCAAAAATGAGTCTTAAAAACAGTGATATTACTAGCTTATGTGCTACGCTACCTGAATACAACACGGGAGATAATCTCTCGACGTTTATAAAATCAATTGATAATTTACTTAATTTCTTTACAAATCAAAATCTTTCTGCCGCACAGCAGTTCGTTCTTAACGCTAACATTATTTCTCGAATAAAAGACGAACCTAGAGATTTTTTAAATTACTCTAATAAAACCGTATGGACGGAAGTAAGACCTTTGCTTTTAACTAAATACGGAGATCGACGATCTGAAGATATTTTAGTCACCCAACTATCTACAACGGTACAAAAACCCCAAGAAACGTATGATCAATACCACCAACGAATTTTAAATAATCTAAATGACTTACTACAACATGTATCATTACACGATAACTTTGAAACAGTCAATTTTAAAACACCCTACTTCAAAAATATTGCTTTTAAAACATTTTGTACTGGCATTAATGAACCCTACTGCGAGTATTTATCTCATTTCAAATTAGATTCTCTCGATGAAGCTCTTCAAAAATGCATTGCTTATGATAATCATAGAAATCAACAGCAATACATGAATTTCTTAAAAACTCAACAAGCTCCAAAGCCAAAAGCCAGCCAAACTGATCGAACAAACTTTAGACCAAAAAATAATTTTAATCAGCCACCAAACCGATTTCCATCCAACTCAAACAATTTGTCGCTATACAATCATTCAAGACAAGATAATTTCAGAAATCATATGAATTTCAACAATTCTCCCCGTCCTAATAATTATTCTACAAACAATCAAAATTTCAATCGACAATCTTCATCTCCAATTACAACTAGATTTAACCAAAATTTTAATAGATCAACACACCCCCAAAATCATCAAACAAATCCCACTCCTATGAGTGGCATACAAACGATCTCGACAAGAAATGATCAACCTATGAGTACTTCTACCAGAAGAACTCATGCTTTTAACGTAGAGGCTGCTGATAATGAAAACTTTGAGTTTTCGACTAATATATACGAACCAAACGAGCAAGATTTGTATGAACAAAATTTTCAGGAAGTTCCTTTGGAAGAACATCCACCCCCTCAATAGATTTAAATAATATTCGTAACTATCCTCAACTGCCTTACTTTATTCTACCAAAAACGAAATTAAAAGTTCTAATAGATTCTGGAGGATCAGATACAATAATCTCACCTAACACCCTTAAATATTTTAATTCCTCTCATATATACGAGAAACCATTTAATTTGACTTCAATGAAAATAACGCAAAAATTTTATTATAATATTAAAACACCTTTATTTAAAGAAATTAATATTTTTGAAACCATTGATGCTAGAGTTGCTGACTGGAATAAAGAATTTGATATTTTACTAGGAAACTCTGACCTGGAGAGGTTACACGCGGTTATTAATTATCAAAATAAAACGCTGACATTAAAAAGATACAACATTACAATTCCATTTAATACACAATAAAATTCCTGTAAATATTTTAAATGGAGAAGTGTTACTTCCAGAAATTGTGATAAACAATGTAAAAATACCAGAGTCTATTCACACGGTTACAAATGGCTATATCGACAATATCACATTTGATAATCCAGTACAAATAGACCCAATTAACGTAGAAAATTTAAATAATTATGAAATCTCAAAAGGACCATCAAATTTTGACCCTTCAATTATCCGCACTCAACATTTAAATGATGAAGAAAAAGATAAAATTTTGAAACTCTGTAAAAAATACAATGACATATTTTACGACGAAAAATCACAATTAACTTTTACTTCTGCGATAAAACATGAAATTAGAACATACGACGAAAATCCTATATAATGTCAAGGGATTTCGACATCCAAAAAGTATGCAACAAGAAATAACCAACCAAATTAATAAACTTCTCGATAATAAAATTATAAGACCTTCTATATCGCCCTACTCAGCCCCCGTTTGGTTAGTACCCAAAAAGGCAGATGCATCCGGTAAAAAAAAATGTAGATTGGTTATTGACTATCGTAAGTTGAATAATAAGCACAATTTACAAAAAGAACTTTTTATAATAGAAAGTTTTTTACTGATTTATAGGTCATATTTTGTGTCATCTCAACAATGCACAGCATCCCTGATTTTGCAAAAATATTAAGTCATACAACGCTGTGATTGATCATAGAGAAGATTGTTTCCTTGTTAACAAAATCAAGGGTAGTAGGGTAGTTTCACATGTAAGAACAAAAAAAAAAAGAAAAAAAAACTTCTCTGTCGCGTTATCGATCCCATTATGATAACATAACAGAACTGTCACAAGTGGACTGATCCGCCGCCTAACCAACTACGCTACGAACGATTTATTTAATAACTTTCAAAATAATATTATCTATACACAACTTAGATCATGTTTAATATCAATTCGGTATAAATTTCGAAATCTATGTATATGCCTAAACACACTTGAAACATGCATTGTCATCCAGTTCTTAGCTATCCTGAAAATTTCAGAGCTCTAGGTAGTCGGGAAATAGGTTTAAATTCGATTACAAATTCCACGGAATGACACAGAGACACAGAACACGAAGAAAATATAAAAAAACTTTCTAAAAATACAGTAGATGATAAATACCCCTTACCCCAAATCGATGAAATAATAGATAATTTAGGCAAAGCTACTTATTTCACGACACTCGATTTAGCCCAAGGATTTCATCAAATCGAACTTCATCCTAATTCTGTCGAGAAAACTGCTTTTACGGTTCCTCATGGCCATTTCGAATTTTTGAGGCTTCCTTTTGGTCTCAAAAATGCTCCAGCCACTTTTGAAAGATTGATGGATAATATTTTACGCCCTTTTCTGTACAAATATTGTTTTGTCTATATGGATGATGTTATTATCTTTTCAAAATCGTTACAGGAACACCTTGTTCACATTTCCACTATTTTCAACACTTTTAGGATACATAATCTTAAGGTTCAGTTAGATAAGTCAGAATTTTTAAGTAAAGAAGTTGCTTTTCTGGGACACATCATTACTCCAGAAGGTATAAAACCTAATCCTTGTAAATTAGATGCAATACAAAATTATCCTCTTCCAAAACTGTAAAAGAAATTAAATCTTTTCTAGGACTCATCGGTTATTACCGAAGATTCATCCCTAATTTTGCAAAAATTACAACCCCATTCTCTCGTTGCACTCGCAAAGGAGCTATTATCGACACCACCAATCCTCATTACCTAGAATGTTTTGAAAAATGTAAGCAGATATTATCTAACGCCCCAGTTCTGAAATATCCAGATTTTACAATACCTTTTGTATTGACCACAGACGCCTCAAATATAGCTATCGGCTCTGTTCTAACTCAAAACAATCATCCAATTGCGTATTACTCTCGTACGTTGAATTCAGCGGAACAAAACTACTCAACGACAGAAAAAGAACTTCTAGCCATTATCGATTCCTGCAAACATTTTCGCCCTTATCTCTATGGGAAAAAATTTACTGTAGAATCCGATCATAATTCACTCGTCTGGATTTATAAAATTAAAGATCCTACCTCAAGATTAGCTCGTTGGAGGCTAAAGCTGGAAGACTACAATTTCGTAGTTAAATATAAAAAAGGAAAAGAAAACCAAGTAGCGGACGCTCTATCTAGAGTTCAAATTAATGCGTTAACCGGTAGTTCTCTATGTGTCGAACCCCCTAACCCTAATGATTTTCACCCAGACGAATTTCTCGAAGAATTCAATATGATTCAAGAAAAAGACAATACGGATAACACGCAACATACAGCGATAGAAAATCCTATTGCAGGTATACTTATCTCAGGAGAACCTATAAATATTTCGAAAAATCAAATCGTTTTTATTCCGGAATCCCCAAGTAATGACTTAAATTACAGAAAAATATTCGATAAACACAGACACACAGTAAACCTAACCAATAACTGGAAAGAAGAAATTCTAGACGCGTTCAAAAACATACTAAGACCAAACCAAAAATTTGCAATTAAAATACCACACGAATTTAGACCATTCATTTGTAACTATTTTAGAGATAATTTAGACACGACAGTAAAAGCTCACTTTTGCAATACTATATTACAAGACATAGAAGATGAACAAAAACAAATAGAATGCGTGGAAAAGTATCATAATGGTATAACAGAAACTTACAAACATTTGAAACAAAAGTTTTATTGGCCTTCCATGCAATCAACTATTTCGAATTTAATTAATAAATGCGAAATTTGTCTCAAAAATAAATATGAACGACATCCTTACAAATTACCACAGTTAGGACCTTTACTGGGACAAAAGCCCTTTGACATTTTACACATAGACCTATTTCACTGTCATAAGAATTTATACCTGACTATATTTGATTCGTTTTCTAAATATGCACAATGTTACAAAATCCCTGATAAAACTTCAATCTCCATTCTAAGTAAATTAAGACATTATTTCTCACACCATAATTACCCGAAAAAAATAGTTTGTGACAACGGCACAGAATTTAATTCTTCTCTAATAATAGAATTTATGAAACTACATAAAATAGAGTTACATTTCACTACTGTGAATAATTCTTTTTCTAACTCTCCGGTTAAACGGTTTCATTCGACCCTAATTGAAAAACTAAGGACATTACGAGAGCAAAACCTTAATGATCCCTTAGACGACATATTTACACATGCCATCCTCATATACAATCAATCTATACATAGTGCAACCTATTATTCTCCATTTTCGATACTATACGGCCCATATATCGAAGAAATACATTTCGACTTTGATCTTCCTATATACGAAACCTACAATCAAAGACATAAAGAAGAACTACAACCTTTCATAACTAATTTATACGAGAAACAAAAAGAAAAGAGACAGACCATATTAGACAAACAAAACGAAAATACCGAGCCTATACCTGAAATTGAATCTTCACAAACCCTATATGTGAAAAAGAAAAAATATAACGCAAAATTAAACGCCCCTTATACGACATTAAAACCAGAATCCCAAAATAAAACGAAAATCATTGGAAAAACCAGTAAACAAAACGAAACCAGCACTCATTTAAAATTTGCTAAAAGAATTAGAAAAATTTACGATAAGACATTGCAAGACCAAAATTCTTTACAGGACGACATTGTTCCTGGGCCTTCAGGCTACTGTCAAAATACAGAAGTTCCCGAATAACGGTTACTACGCCGAGGAAATTGGTAAATCCAGAGAAATTTCCCACTATCATAGACATATATTACACATTGACTTAAAAACTTTAGAAGACATTTTAAAAATCAACCCTGACGACTACTTCCAATCTCAGACAACAAACGGACCACTAACCCTATTAAAATCTCAATACAATCACTTACAAAACGAAGCTAAAGATAATTTACACAAAATATCTAGAAAACATAAAAAAGGACTTTTTAATTTCTTAGGTACAGCTATAAAATACATAACCGGAAATCCAGATGATTATGATTTGAATTTATTGAAAACTCATATCGTTGCCATAGAAAATAAACAAAATGAAATAATAAAAAGATTTAACGATCGCATTTCATTCGATGAAACTATTTCTAAAAAATTCAACATGCTATTTAAACAAATTACAAAAAATAATTTAGTACTTGCTGCCGCAATTAATAACTTTATTTCATACTAATACATTATAAACAAATAAATCCTTAGTTACCGTAACTATAAACATGTTCATAACTCCCTTGGTAGTTATACTAAGCAATTATAAATCCTTAACTCCCTCTAATGTATTTACAAAAATAAACCGACAATTGTCGAATTTTCCACTGAAATTGTTGCCCGAATTGCAAGAATTTTCCGTTGAACTATTACTACTGTCTATGACTTTAGACATGATGTTGATCGCCTGAAATCTCACTTTTCTTCAGGTTTTCATTCATTTTCACAAATTAATAAATTTGATAAATTTTTATTTACAAATTTGTCAGTTGATATATCCATGGTAATCATGCCTACTTAATTATTAAACAACGTTGGTTTAATTTTGAAAACCAGCAAATTTTGGTTTTCACATTTAATTAGTATGAAATAAAAACATTTATCTATCACGTGAGTTATTGGATGTCAATAACCTCGTGCAACTTAACAATCCCTCGGGACTAGCGTCCCTCGGGATTGCAACCTGTTGCCCTCGGTAATTAACATCCTCATAACTCCCTTGATACATAAATAACTATATCAGCAGATTTTGACGGGTACGTCGCACTTCATAACGAAATTTTAAACTTGCAAAATATTAACGAATTTTTGATGAAACTAGTTATAACTATTACTTTATCTCATTTAGATTTATCGAACATTGAACTATTTACTTTAAAAAACTAGAAGACTTAAAGGAAAGCTTAGTAAACATTTATTCTAGAAATGCATTATTGATCGACGACGAACACCCTTACGAACTGATCGAATCCTGTAAATCTCTTATTTGTGTTACATCTAGGACAATGCTCGTTATCCTTAAAATACCAATCCTTTTTGAAAATTCTTATTAAACCTTTAAAATTTATCCAGTCCCTAATAATGATCACGTCATGATTCTAACACCTGCCCAATTTTTTGTTAACAACAAATGGTTTGAAAGTTGCATCGGTCAAGCAGATTATGTCATTTGCACGAATCCTGTGAAATCCAGTTGTCTCATTCCCAATGTACTAAACTGCACAAAAGTATTAGTTACAGAAAATTTCGTACAAGAAACCAAAAAGCCCTTCTATTAGGAGTAGTTAAACCACTGAAAATCAAACAAGAAGAAGTCCAAGTGAGCAGCATCCTTATGTCAAATGAAACAATAGTTATAGAAGGAATTACGTATACTGAGAAAACAATTCAAGAAATCTCAATGCCTGAAGTAGTTCCAATAAAGTTGATACCAGAAAATAAAATAAAAATCGAAAAATTAAAAATACCAGAAACTCATGGCCAAATACAACTCATTCTACCCTTAGAAGGCTTACCAGAAATCTCAACAGGACTAGGAGTCACAGCCATTTTCTTAACAATTTCTGTTTTAGCATTATTTCTAATAATCATAATAAAGAAAAAGAAGAGAATTTCAAAACTATTATTTGGGCCTAAATTGCAGCCAGCACAAATCGAGATCCTACAGGAACTATTCAAAGAAACTTCGAGGACGAAGTCAGATCTAAAGGAAGGAGGAGAAATATCGTCCAATCTCCCGAACTAATTCAAGTAGGAGCAGCGAATATGAGAACTGCAAATTCAGCATTACGCAAAACATCCTTTCGTTATACTTTTTATTTTTCATTTTTATTCATTCAATTTTCAAGATTCGAATCAAATAGTTGTTATTTTTGTACTTTTCAATTCATAATAAAACTTTGTAATTTTAATAAATAAATATATATTTTTAAAAAGTAAAAGTAAAGTGCTTCAACATTTCTATATTAAATATTGTCTCACACTCCATGATCAATATAACATTTGAACGATTTTCTATACACAACCAAATACATCGGTATTAATCATCTAATTTTATAAAATAATTGAAGTTTTAGAATGTCTTAAATTTATTTCTCACTTCTTTTTTCAAAATAAGTTTTTCCCTGTACAAAACCTAGAGCTGTCTATATTGCAGTCTGTATAGGGCACGTTAGAAGAAATGTTAGCTTAAAAATATTGATCAATTTCTAGAAAAATTTTTAGAAGATGAAAGAAAATGAATACAGATGAATTTCAAGGAATGTGGTGTTGATGGTGTGTTAGATGTAAGGACCCTGTTGTAGGACTTAATATGTCATTTTCAGGAAGGTTTGGATGGTGTTAGCATCAGTCGCAGCTCTCCATCTTGTAGCAGGTTGGTGCTACTTCCTCTGTTGCTCCGGAGTCTTTTGGTTCCAAAGATCCATGAACATGCCTAAATCAATTTTTTTATCTTTGGTATTAGTGTAAGTGATGTGTGGAGTGTGATCCACGTGGTACAATGTGAATTTGGGAGATGGACGCTGTAGCGTGTCTCATCCGTCGTAAGGCTACCCATTTGGCAAGGAAGAAGCGAAATGTGACAAAAGCGAGTTAAAATAAGAAAACATGAAAAAATAATCGGACAGTTTGAAGAAACATACAACGAAATTAAAATTAATTAAAACTAATAATCGAACAACATCAAAAACATATACAAAGATTACAAAATTGAAAAAACAATAATAAATCAATATTTAAAATAAAATCAATAAAAATACTAAAAAATCAAGAATAATCAAAAAGACTCACGAAAATTCAAATAAATAAAATAAACGATAAAACTGAGAAAAAACAAACATAAAATAATCGCAAAAAAAACAAAATACTGAAACAGTTATGGGGAATTTAACACAATTTATTCACAAAATTGTTAAGATACACAGAACTCAGCTGGATAACGTTTAAACTGATTAACATTACAATGAACTATTGTAAATTATTTAAACTCCCCTTAACTACCCATACATCCCCTTATATACAACTATGGAGTTTACAACAAATGAATATTCTAGAATGTACGCGAAACATAAATCGAACCTAATCAATACACACTAGAACGAGAGAGAACATTCTCGAATAACCTAGAAATAGTATTTTATAAAAGGTCATTTTCTTAGTCGGATATTTCGTTACAATACTAAAAAAATAGCTAATCAGAAAAATGAAAAAAAAAATAGAAAAAAAAGTAAAAATAAACTGGAAAAGTAGAAAAAAGTTTTAATTTAAAAATCAAACAGAATATAGATAAAATTGCGAGTTTTTATAGTGGCAAAAAGTCAAAAGAAATAAAAAACGTTATTTAAAAAATTGTCAAAAATTAAATAGAATTATTTTAGTTTAGTTACAATTTTTGATAACGTAGTTTGTATTTTTATCCAATGTGTTTTACTTTTGTTTTCCATTTTTAATTAGAGGCTAAAAGAACTAACTAAAGTGTTATATATTTTTTAGGTGTTTTCTCCTGGGGATTACATCTGCCGAAAAGGTGATGTTGGAAAAGAAATGTACATTGTTAAAAGAGGTAGATTGCAGGTAAATACACACCTCAGAATACGATTTTTTTACAGAAATATACATTGTTCATTTTACTTTAGGTTGTTGCAGATGATGGATTAACAGTATTAGCCACACTTGGAGCAGGATCTGTTTTTGGAGAAGTAAGCATATTAGATATAGCAGGAAATAGAACAGGCAATAGAAGAACAGCAAATGTACGATCATTAGGATATTCAGATCTATTTTGTTTAGCTAAAGATGATCTGTTGGTGGCCTTAGCTGATTATCCAGAGGTAAGAATAAAAAATTCTTTAATATTTGAATAGGTCACCTTGCTTCTCCTTAGGTTATTTCTCGTATTTTTCATTTCTCGCATAGTTTTTATTCTACCACTCTAGTTTTAATAAAAGAATGAATAATAAGATAGTAGTTTATTTTAACTTATAAGTAAAAAAAGGTTTTTGGACAGGTTATTTTTTTTAAGTTTTCTTTTGTATTAGTTGCATTTTTAAAAACTTTTATCAGGTCAGAATTTCAGAACTTGTCTAACCATTATGTTCTTTGACTTTTTCTAGTTTTAATCCAAAAAAAGTACACTATGGTCAATTTTAACGTACTATTTTTATCCATAGGGCAAATGTAAATTAAAAAGAGATTTGGAAAAAAAAACTTTTAAAATCTAAATAGTTTATTAGTTTTTTAACTTCCCGCTAAAAAAATTAAAAAATGTGTGTGTGTGTGTGTGTGTGTGTGTGTGTGTGTGTGCGTGCGTGCGTGCGTGCGTGCGTGCGTGCGTGCGTGCGTGCGTGCGGATTAACCGATTGGACTGAACTAAAAAGCGTTTCAAAGAGTGCCATCTAACTTAGATTCCCTGTAAGTTTCAAACGATTCGAATTGGTAGATTTCGAAAAATTTCGAAAAAATCGAAAAAAACAATTATAAAAATTTGTAAATTAAAATCGGTTGATTCGTTCGTGAGATATCGTTGTCGAAAAATTTCAAAAAATTGTTGTTTTTTGAAATTTTTGAGATTTTTTGACTAATCGATTTTGCACTTCGGATAACATTTTTAGGTATCAAAAACTGCGTCGAATGCCGTCTTGAACATCAAAATCGAAAAATGTGTTAAAAAGTTATGACTTTTTAGAAATTCCAAAAAAAGCTCAAAAACGTCAAATTACGCCACTTTGGGGTTAAAATTAGCGGGAAGTTGAAAGGTTGGCCTTTAAGGTCAACCTCTTTTCGAATTTTTTTTAATTACTTTAATCTATCTTCTAATTCAACTTTTTTACCTAAGCTACTTTATATACACTTTAATTAAAATAACAACCATAATTGATTTTAATTATGGGTATATATTTGCAGACAATGTTCGCTTCTAACAAGTAAAAAGGCTTCTGAATATCGTAGAACAGTACAAAAAGGCGTGCTTACTTTTCTTTTATACTACTGTTTTACATAGATCTTAATAATACTATAATGCTTGTATATAAGATAAATCAATATCACTAATTTTGGATAGATGTACTAGGAAGAAATAAAAAAAAAAACAAAAATAAAAACAGAAAGTTTAGAAGAAAGATAATAAACTGATCAAAGAAATGGGCAACAGAAAATTATAAAAAAGTGTTAAAAAGAAAATAAAAATAAATAATAAATGAAAATTGGATCATAAAACGGTCGCTAGAAACAGGCAAAATAAAGAAGCGCACTGTAGAGTAGTTATTACATGAATACAAAACACTAATCGAGGAGAATAGAGAAATTTGAAAAAATATGGTTTGTACGAGAGGAATATCTAGGACTCTGGGTAACAAGGTTTATGTAGATTGGAGATATGAGGCAAAAAGGGATGAAATTTAGGCCCACAAAGGATAGAATATCATACACAATCCGAAAAATTTGAAGAAAAGTAAGAATATTTCCAAAAACTAGGTCCAAGTAATGATGGAGTAGGTTAAGTAAGGCTGCAACTGCACTAAACTTGCACAAAACTAGTAGCAGATAAGAAAATAACATGGTTGGGATATAGAAGTCACGAAGATTATTAGATGGACCACATAATAAAGACATACAGACAAATGATACCCGATGCCACATACCTACATAAAGGCGCTAGCAGTGATTCGGGCCATTTATTAGAAATACCAAAAAGTAAATTAAACCCAACAAAGACTAAAATACAAATATTGCACAAAAATGTAGCGCGGAGGAGAAGAGAGAGTAATAAAAAAATACAAAAAAAAAACAGTACATGAAGCAATGATTCTCGAGAAGAAAGAAAACAAAATAGAACATGAATTAACAAGATAGCAGGGAAAGAAATCGGAAAAATACACTACAAACTGCGAAATAATTGGATTACCAAAATAATTAACCAATAGAAAAAAATCCAGATTAAAATGGTAAAATGGTTCAGACGTATAATTAAGAAAACTGTAGAAAAGAAAAAAATAAGAAAATATTTATGTTATAGAAAGATATAAAATTGGAAAAAATTGTGAAAGGAACAAAAACAAGGGACTTAACTTATAAATGCGAAAAAAGAAAATGGACAACACACACAACCAAAAAGGAGGGGAACTGCGACAAATTTTTAAGAAGTTAAGGGAAGTATGTTTGAAAAAGAAAACAGCGAAATCAGCAAAATGAAGAACGGGAAAAATAGTAACATTACTGAAAACAGAAGATAGCTGTTTAGGTACTAAGTTCTCAATCTAGGATAGGTATAAAGTAGAGGCCAATATTTAAAAGACAAGTTAACAATTTACATAGAAAATATCACAGCAAAATACAAATATCGCTTGAGAAAAGAATAAAAGGAAATAGATACCATCCACATACTGATACCAGTTATAGAAAAGCGTAGGAGGATAACATAGAAATGCAACTCCTTAGAAGATCTCTCCAGAATCATGCCACCCTGAACTAATTTGTACAAGTCTAAAGAACGGGTGCTACCATCGAACATATACTACTAGAGTCAGCGTTTCGTAATGCCGATTTGAGACTGGTATGGAATATGGAAGAAAACGAAAAGTATATTTAATATATACTATCTTTCTCTTGCTGTTAGCTTGAGTGGCTAGTGGGATAACTTACACAGTCAGCTGACAGCCCGAGAGATAGCATATTCTAAATATACTTCTTTTTCTGCCACACACTAGTCTTTCATCGGCTTGAAGAATGCTATATATGTTTGTGTAGTAACTCTAAAGTCTACAAAAATTGACTGTCTTTTGCGATTCAGTGCCTTGCAATGGCACAATATGTGTTAAACTGTCTTAGGTTCCCTGTCTCAATAATATATAGCTGGGGTTTCTATTGAATATCCCTACGGTTTGCAGGTGTCCGTTGACAAATACATGGCTTACGAGTACAAACCAAAGACTATCCAGTGCGCCCTTACCACGCTACGGTAAAAAATTCCCTAGGAAATTGCCAACTCCACAGAACGATACACACCTCAGGATTGGGGAGCGTCGTATCCACATCTGAAGTATCCTCCCTAGGGATGATTAATTTGATATGTCGTTATCCAGAGATCTGATGAGTGAGCAGCATATGTGCATTTTCTTAATCTGATGTGTATGTGTGTTAACTCACTCGTCAGATCTCGGTGTTGATATGCTTAGTAGATACACGGATGCATATTCAATAATCAGCATCCTATTTTTAAGTGCAGGAACTTTCTCTATCAGCCATTGGATCTCACTGGTGTGGAGTTGAGTAAATTCTCATGTCAAGTCATGCTAGGAACTGATCAGGTATCTAGAAGGTTCTTTAAGGTCTTATTTTCCCTTTGTATTTCATAAGAAGATTATGGATATTTCTAGGTTTTTGTCAATATCTGTTCTTTTTCTAGCCTTATGCTATATTGTTTAATAAAAGAAAGAAGCATGAAAATATTTTTGAAATTTTTAGGAAGGATACAAACAAGAATATATTAAGGCAAAGGTTGCGGGTTCGGCTCCTACTGGATGCGTCATTGTTTCAATTTTTCCTTAATGTCATTTTAATATATTCTTGTTTGTATACTTCCTAAAAATTTTAAAATTTTAAAAATCCCATGAGAGATATCTTAAAATAATCGTTTACTAAACATGATGGTACTTTGAAACTCGAGTTTATTTTATTTCGATAGTTGTCCTACTTGAACATGAGAAAACAGGAAAAAAAATAAGCATATTAGAGAAAGGAAAAGAACTAAGGAATTCTTTACTACTTTTCTGTTATTTAAATGCTCATTTATTTCCATTCATTTGGTAAGGTCTTTTAAGATATGTTGCTACTTACAATTCTTGACAGCTTTTCTGAATTAATTTGCTTTCATACATAAAAAATTCGGAATATAAACAAGAACTACAAGTTTTTCTATTTAGCGTTTTATTTGCGATATGCTTCTTCACTCTAATGACTTCCTAAGAGTCCTCTTTTTCGTGCACAGATGTCCAAAAATTTATTGCGACCATGATTTTGATTGGTGTACTTTTTGCATAACTATAAAATTTTGTTATTTTTTTTATTCAGCAAATTAAACTAATTAATAAAAGCTTCTTTGACCTTAAAAAAGTTTAGGAACAAAACATTCTATTTATCCTTAGGATTTATATTTTAACGTATATTTTTATTCTCTTGCTTTTGTTGCTCTACAGATATTCTTAAAACTACTTGTGTCCCTGTTCTGTAGCATGTGAATTCCCAAAAAGGGCGTAAATCCCCTAGCTAGCTCACTAGCTCGTGGCTTCTTTTACCATTCCTCCCCAAACATGAAATAATATAAGGCCGCCAGGGTACAAACTAAACAAATTATAGGTACGTTTAAATGATTTATTTGAATTAATTATAAAATCAAATATTTAAATTAATAATAAAAAATTCGATCGATCAGAATATTAATTTGGTAAATAAAAGTTATTCAAATTAATTCTATATCTTATCTGCTTCAGGAAATCTGCCTCTGTTGTTATCGGGATAGTGTCTCCTGGGAAGAATTTTCTTTAATTGCTATATTAGCTATAACCAGGTTTTCCAACCTTTTCTGTATTCTCCACAAAATGGCGAAAATTTGTGGCCCTCTTCACAGATATGGATTGACCCTAATGATAAAATGAATAATCAGAAATCGATCCCTTAATGAAATTACAATCAAGTAGAATCAGTTTCTAGCCAAATCGGATTTTTCCAAATAATTGAAAATAAATTAATTCTTAAAACACGTGTAAAAACCGGTCTAAAATTTATTCAATATCACAAAAACTAATGTTTGGCGAAAGTAAAACTACTTGAAAATTAGTTGTTAGTAATAATAAAATATCACCCCAATTTAAGACACTTCTACAAATAGAATAATTAAATGAAAAAATAGAATCGACTAACTTGGATTGAAGAGGAGGTACCACCCAGCTATCAGATGGTAAAATAAACTAAAAATTCTGATCGCAGTGCAAAAGAAGGACTGGCGGTATAATTTATAATTAAGGCGATTACAATAAAATAAAACATATATATATATATATGCATAAAGGCATATAGGCCCGGAAATAATAGTCTGGTGGTGAATTCTTTAACAAAAATGATCCCATAGAACGCTACAGTTCCTGTCTCCAAAATATCTACTGTATTTATTCATATCGCCATCTTCGTCTAAATGCATTTTAAATATGCTTACTTTTCGGGACAGAAGTTGCTATTCTGTAGTGCCACCTGGTGGCGAGTGGCGTCAATGAGCATATCATACAAACCTTTTCCTTGGAAAAATATATATACATTCCAATTTTAACGACAATCGGTTGAACGGGACAGAAGTTGCTACTCTGCAGCGCCACCTGGTGGCGAGTGGCAACAATGAGCATATCATACAAACCTTCTTCGTGGAAAAATACATATACATACCAATTGTCATGACAATCGGTTGAACGGGGCAGAAGTTGCTACTCTGCAGCGCCACCTGGTAGCGAGTGGCATCAATGAACATATCATACAAACCTTCTCCGTGGAAAATAAATTTATATACCAATTTTCATAATAATCGTTCCAGTAGATCTTGAGTTCATCGAATACATACAGACAAAAATTCATTTTTATATATATAGATAGACTAGCGGCCGCCCGCGACTTCGTCCGCGTGGACTTTAGTTTTTTGCCACCGAGTTTGATACAAATTTGCAACCCCTATTTTAAATCCTTAGGGATGGAATTTAAAAAAGTAATTTCTTAATACACCACTACGTAATAAAACAAATTTATTCTCGAATTTTCAAGACTATACGCGTCTATCGACAGTGCCATGTCGGCCAGCAGCAGCGTGCTACCGTCTCACCGCTTCACACACCCCGCTCAGTAAAGCGCGAGTGGTATTAGACTATTATTATTTTAAAACTTTAAAAAATTGCATGCTATATGCATGCAAAATCTCAGCCCGATCGGTATGAAATTGACAAAGTTTCATACAAACTTTCATCCCTATTTTATCCCTTAGGGGTGGAGTTTATCAAAATCCTTTCTTAAGGGATGCCTATGTCATAGTAGCTATATGCATGCAAAATCTCAGCCCGATCGGTTTAAAACTGACACAGTTTTATACCAACTTTCATCCCCTATTTTATCCCCTTGTGGGTGGAATTTATCAAAATCCTTTCTTAAGGGATGCCTACGTCATAGAAGCTACATTCATGCAAAATCTCAGCCCGATCGGTTAAAAATTGACAAAGTTTCATACAAATTTTCATTCCCTTGTTTATCCCCTTAGGGGTAGAAATTATCAAAATTCTTTTTTAAGGGATGCCTACGTCATAGTTGCTATATGCATGCAAAATCTTAGCCCGATCGGTTTAAATTTGACAGAGTTTCATAAAAACTTTTATCTCCTATTTGCTCCCCTTAGGAGTAGAATTAATCAAAATCGGTTTAAAATTGACAAAGTTTTATACAAACTTTCATCCCCTATTTTATGGCCTTGGGGTTGGAATTAATCAAAATCCTTTCTTAGCGGATGCCTACGTCATAACATCTACCTCCATGCCAAATTTCAGCCCCATCCATCCAGCGGTTTGAGCTGTGCGTTGATAGATCATACAAACTTTCATCCCCTATTTTATCCCGTTAAGGGTGGAATTAATCAAAATCCTTTCTTAGCGGATGCCTACGTTAAAACATCTACCTGCATGCTAAATTTCAGCCCCATCCGTTCAGCGGTTTGGGCTCTGCGTTGATAGACCACTATATCAGTCAGTCAGTCAATCAGTCAGTCAGTCAATCAGTCAATCAGTCAGTCACCTTTGAGTTTTATATATATAGAAGATAGATAGATTTAGAAAATAACCATAAGGATGTAGTTTAACATATAAACTGTTTTGTATCAAAACGTAAAGATTCTTCTTTTAAATAAGTAGTTATACAAAAAAGTTATATTCTACAAACGCTCTAAAAGTAATATGTATCAACTCTTTTTATCTCTTATAATCACTGTAAATTATCATTAAATTAATAAATTTTTAATAAATATCAGCCATTACAATATATTATTTATTATATATTGTATACACAAATTATACTTAAACTGATTTTTATTATCCTCAATTCTTTACTATTCACATTTATGGCATTTTACTTTTAAGCGAAGAACTGTCATTTAGAGTTGAATTGCAATACAAAATGGATAAATAACAATAAATATCAAGTAAATGTTAAAATGTTAATATAAGACAATTTATGTCGACTTCTATTGGGAATCAAATTAGACAATGGGTTGCTTTAAAAACAAAGATTTTTACATAAACTACATTATCCTACTTGAAAAGAAAGAAACGACAATTGAAGTCTCTTATTCCCTTTTATAAATAACCAAACTTACTCGTCACAATGTCAGTTCAAAAAAATCACCTGTTTTACAACGGAGTTTGTCGCCATCTATGGTGATTACAGCTAAGATACAAACCGTTTTACTGGTTTTACAGTCATAGTACAATAAATAAAGACAGATATTTTCTTCACATAAATAATTAAAAAAAAAGAGTGTGCGTGTAACCTTTACGCGCGATTGAAGTAAAACTTGTTGACGTACGTATCGGAAAATAAATATTTAATTACAATTCAATCATATTTATTGCCTATATACTTTACAAAAAAAATGAGATGTTATATTTATATTATTCATTAGAAATAGGAATTTGAAAGTTATCATTATTTTTTTTATATATGAAATAATAGGTTTATGATAACTAAAATGTGAAACATAGATTTTAGTCTATAAATACCATTAATGTATTTGAAACCGTTTGAAAATTTCATAAATAAATTTCGGAAATTTAAACTCCTCCCATAGCTGAAATTATACAGTTACTTCCATCAGAATCTTCCGTTAGAATCTACCCCTAGTCGTGCCTAAAGAAGTTTTGCTTCAATAATAGGTAAACAATATTAAAAATATACACACATTACGTTTAGAATGTGTGATTTTGTAGCTGTATCTACCTTATTGTAATACATCACAACACAAGAGCCTTCGATAGTTAGATAACCATTTCATTTTGTAGCATTTTATAGCATATTCCATAAAATTTAAAATCCTGAGTTAAGTTTGTTTCCTTCACGTCTACGAAGGATCTGTTATTGGTGGTAAAAGATTAGCCATCTTGACTTTATGGCCTTTATGGCTACCTAACCAAACCTAAAATAAGTATAAGAAAGTGTTAAAATATTTTGAATATTATTATTTTTATGAACAAAAACGTGCAACATGCTTCTTTACTCAACGTAAAGATTCCGTATAAACAATTATTTACTATCATAATATGTATGTATGTATATAAACTTACTTAATCAAATCATAATGACTGTGGCTGTCTCGTCATTTTTTCATTTTTGTCATTTTTCTTCAAATCTTTCTGGCGCTTATAATATCCCCTTTGACGTTCACAATTTCTTTTTCTTTTTAGCTCTAAGTCTATAAAACGAAAATAGCTAGGTATAAATAATAGGTATAAATAATTAGGTATAAATAGTGTAATTACACACCAAAAATAAAATTTATGCATATAGAGTACCTACCTATTCACTCATTTTCAATCAATATTTTTTCATCACTTTCTTCATTAATAAATCCACATTGTTTATTCATATTTAATACAAACACTTTATACACAAAAAACTATTTATACAATGTATTTCGATTGACAAGATGATCAGCTGTCAATTCATACAGTTACAGATTTAATTTTATTTCATATAGGAGGCAAAATCGCATGAGCGCCGTCAGGATTATTTTCAGGGGGTGCATCTGCATCTACACACTATTATGATCTAATATATATATAGAATGTAGAATGATTTGGACAGCAACCGCGACGCCTTTAGTTTTTATTCAAACAATAATTTAATAAAAAAATTTAAAAAATATATAATTTTCTGGTAAATTCAGGTATTTTCTTTCATAGCAGGGGGGTGCAAGCGCACCCTCTTGCACCCTGCTGCCGGCGCCCATGCAAAATCGTGTCAGTATTAGGTTTTGTTTCCGGTTTCTGTTATTAGAATGACGTCACGTCCGTTAGAATAACTTTTTTACTCCTAGTGTCGCTAAAGAAGTTTTACTTCAATAAGCAAAATTATTAAAAATGGAAATCAATGTTGAAATTTCATGAAGGTGTCCGCTAGATTTTTCGTCACGGTGTATAATGGGTTATTCGTGAGTGTGCGCACGCATCGTGAAAATTTTTCCCTAGCGCACGAAAAGAAGGATAACTTTAAAAATTTTGGATAATAACAAGAACACTCAAAGGCACTCAAAATTTTCGTTAGTTCCCATTTTTTTTTTTTTTTGTAAAATATTTCTCCCAGTTTTCTGCTTTCGTACTGGTTTCTAGAAAATCTGCTTATCAACTTTTACTTTTACTAATCACAATTCATAAAAAGAACTGTTTATAGTAGAAAGTTTTTTTTACTGATTTATAGGTCATATTACTAATATATAAAAAAAAAAACTTCTCTCTCGCGTGCTCCCATTACGATAACCCAACAAAACTGTCACAATTAGACGCTTATCCAATTCAGCTACCATCAACTTATATGAAAACTTTTAAAATGATAAGATCTATACACAACTTAAATCATATTTAATTTAATAAGAATTTAGTATAAATTTTGAAATCTATGTATATGCTTAAATACACTTGAAACATGCATTGTCATCCAGTTATTAGCTATCCTGAAAATTTCAAAACTCTAGGTAATCTGGAAATGGGTTTAACTTCGATTAGAAAATTCCACGGAATGACAAAGAGATAAAGAAAACGGCGATAACATAAAAACCCTCTAAAAAGGTTAAATATGATTAAGAAACTTCTGAATATCTTATTACTTAATTCCCATGTTTGTGCTGTTATTTCTGTTTCTGTGTCTTTTAGCTCTTTATTCGTTTTTTAAAGAGTATGCACAGTATTGGGTTTAATAAACTTAATTAAGAACTTCTAAAATGCATAATTAATAAATCTTTCCGATTTGCCCTTTATTTTTTATCCAACAAACTATTTTTGTGTTTTAACAAAATTTTATTTTTACAGAGTAGTTCCTACATTTATCCCATTTTTTGTTATTCTCTAACTCTTCGGTATCAATTACGTTCATCTCAATTTTGTACATTTGATTACTTAATATTATCTTACAGTATAGTACTTCTTAACCAACTAATTATTTTTATAGGCAAGAGCGACATTAACAGAACGAGGTTGTCAATTATTACGAAAAGATGGTCTTCTCGACGAGGAACAATTTCGTAACGCGAAAGACACTCAAGAATCGATGAGTGACAGTATACGAAAATTGGAAGGAATTGTGGAAACTTTGCAAATTCGACTGGCGAGACTTTTGGCAGAATTTACAGCGAGTCAAGCCAAAATTAAACAAAGACTTACTAGAGTTGAAATACGGTGAGACAGTAATTTATTATACGTAGTTAAATCTCAGTTAGTTTGTACCAGTCATTAAAAGGTTGTTATCAGTTTGAAATAAAAATATCGATCGTTAGTTCTTTTGGTGATAGTAGGAGCACAAAGTTTTATTAAGATAATAAAAATTATGTTATTTTTTAGAAGTGAAAAAGAGAAGGATAACCTAACACACAACCCAGCAGTACGTTCCACGGAAACTATTCCAGTACCAAAAACAAGAAAAAGAGTTTATTCATTTCAAGTTCAAAGAGAAGCAACCAACACATCTTCTAGATATAAAACTATGTAGTTAAAGTTATAAGTGTTTATATACTCTTTGATTTTTAAAATCGATGTGAAGTAGGTATAATATACAAAATTAGAATATATTTTTTGTATCAAATACTGTCTTTGATCATTTTGATATTTGTTCATTAAAATGATAATATTTCATTCAATTTCATTCTTTCAGCATTTATTCTTTTTATAGTTATTCCTTGATTATATAAAAAAATCAAGATTTAATTTTTTTTTCGTAAAATAGAAAAAAAAAGAAAAGAAATTGTTATTATTAAAAAAAATTTTCTTTTAAATAAAAAGTAAACACGTTTAAAATTTTACAATGGCATTAAAGCACCGCAATTTATAATTTTGTTCAAATCGTAGACATATTATGTTAGAGAAATGAATGAAAGCAAATGTGACTGTGCACCGCGAATGATCAGTATGAAATATCAGCGCAACTCTTTAAGTACAATTGCTGATTATTAAATTTTAGTTCATTCTAAAAACACTTAACTTGGATAATCTGTTCCGAGTTTTATTAAAATTGTAACCCTAACAGTCCCTTAAGAAATTAAATTGGCACGTTGAGCGCCAATTTGTAAATTAATAAATTCCCCCTGAAGGGATTATAACCCTTAGCTAGCTCAATTGAGTTCGTGGCTTCTTTTCTGAGTTTTACCAATCCCTCCCAAACAAAATAATAGGGCGCCAGAGTACAAAACAAAGCAAATAAATAAATAAATAAATAAATAAATAAATAAATAAATAAATAAATAAATAAATAAATAAATAAATAAATAAATAAATAAATAAATAAATAAATAAGTAAATAAATAAATAAATAAATAAATAAATAAATAAATAAATAAATAAATAAATAAATAAATAAATAAATAAATAAATAAATAAATAAATAAATAAATAAATAAATAAATAAATAAATAAATAAATAAATAAATGATTAAATAATATTCAAACACCAGTTTGAAATGATTTATTTAAAAAAGTCATTCAATATTAAAATGAAATATTAGTCGAATATTAATTTAATCTCTTATCTTTTTTGATTTCTTCGGAAGGATTTCCTTGCATGAATTTCTTCCTGGGTTGGACTGAATATTCTTCGGATTATTTCCAAATAAAGTTTCTTCCAGGGATGAACTGAATAGACTTCGGTAAATTCAGAATAAATAAAAATAAATTCGGTTTTCTTTCCTCAAAATGGCGGTCGGCTCGACACGTCTTCAAAAAAAATTAATATCTCTTACGTAGGACTCCTCACAGATGTGGCAATAACCTAATAATGAAATCAACAATCAAAACTCCATCGCTTAACGAATTACAATCAAGTAGAACTTTATGGTTTCTCCGTATTATTGAGAATAAATTAATTTTAAATACACGTGTATTATTCAATCAATGATCAAAAAAACTGATTTTTGATGAAAGTGAGACAACTTGAAATTAGGTTTTAGTAAAATTTAAAAAACAAAATTCACCACAATTTGAACAATTAATACAAATAAAAATAATAACTGAAACAATGGAATTACTTACTTTTATATTGAGGAGTTGATCGTATGGAAACAGATATTAAAATGAACGCAAAATATCTATCGAAGCGAAAAGAATACTTCGGATATCGAAGACGCTTGCCTCCCACTTATAATCGCGGCGAAAAACATTAAAATAAATCTCTTCGAATAGTTAGGTGGATTTCTGAACTAAAACAATCCACTAGGTCGTTACAAAATGCAAATACTTAATAAATAATAACAACATTTATGCATCGGCCATAAAAATAAGTACCTGAAGGATCGTGCTTTGCTCATGAAACATCTTAATCATCAGACGTTTCTGTTCATATAATGAAAGGTAAATTAAGTAATGAAGGTTTTCTTAAAATGATTCTTGTCAGTGTGTTTTAAAAATCGAACTTGTTTGTGTTTTAGGGTGATCTAATGAAGTATCTTGGTGTTTATGTGTCGATAGGTATAGCAGTTAGTTGCATTTAATTAAGAATACAATAGTGCTTGCCAATAAATGTCTGGAAGAGTAATATTTTATTGTAGCAGTTTTTTATTGCCTTAAAACACGGATAAAACTATGTTTTCTAGAAATGAAACTCAGATCGATTTATCGTTTTTGAAATCCCTTGAATTCTAAATTTCATGAAAAATTATTGGAGCATTTTTCGAGATTTAGATTATATATGTATTTTTATAATATCACTGCATGTAATATTAAGATTAGTATTCTTACTTAAAAACATAAATAAGACACAACTATGACGACTATAAGACAGTGACTAGTAGTCCGGCAGCTAGGGGGTTTCCGTGGCCCATTCTCCTCCTGTCGATCAAGAATGTTTTTCTTATGTATTTTTATCTCGCTGAATCCGAATAGCAAACCTGTTTTTTCGAAAAATGGTCGAGTAAATTGTTATTAACAATTTAATTGTTTAAACAATTATAACTAGAAAACTAAGAGAGATACAAAATTTTTTTCAAATACTTTTTTGATTCTTGAGAAAAAACAAAAACAATGAGCTTTAAAAAATTAAAATCCGTTTGTTAGAACCCGAGATATTGCAAATATAGTTACAGAATATTGCAAAATATCACTCATAATGGTTTTGATCGCAGATTTTTTATCATAACTCGGGTTCTAATACAGCTATCATATTTCACGACATCTTATTTTGAAGGCAACGTTATAAGCTTTAAACTGAAATAATATAAATGTCTCTATCAATGTTTTTAACAAAGTTATACCTACTTAAAGCCAAATTTTTACATAAAAATTGCTAAGTAATTTGTTTATAGCAACTTTTCATTAGGTCAGGTATAAAAAGTCTCAAAAAAATTTTCTGTAATGTATTCTACGATTAAAGAAGAACATTTTACGCTTTGTTTAATATATCTAAGTTATTTCTTTCCTGAGATATAGCACTTTTAAATAACATAGATATTTATGTGCGCTAGCAAAGCACGGCGCGAGCGCTTTTGTTCGAGTTGTGAGCTGCTAAGCTCCTCTTTTTTTAAAGGTATTAGAAACATACAAGTAAAAAAATATATAGCATATTCACAAATATTGAATATTCTTAGTCTTTACTTGATGAAAATCCATATGCACAGAATATTAAAACACTTAATGTATTAAGATTTTCACAATTTTTATTATTAAATGTATGACGCGTTTCACTATCTTATAGCTTCTTCAGATACATTATTATGGTTGAAATTAGAAAGTTATGGTATAAACAAAATGAAATAATGACATAATGACACAATGATGGTCGAAAGGAATGGTATAAATAAACTGAAATAAAACAAATGTACTACGAACTGCAATAAGGACCAAGTTAATAATAATAAATTTTTACGCTAGTGGGAATATACTTATACAGGATTAGTACATAGACCTTTGTGTAAATAAATTTAATAACGGTGAATTATGGAATTCTGTTTGATCATTAAGTAATGTACCAAAGTGTTTACGTTTATTAATTTCTAAACTTTCTAATAAATTTAATTTAAAACCTTTATTTTCTTGGTGTAAAATATCAAAATTATTATTAAAGTTATGGTTTTCAGAAATTAAATGATTTGAATATGTGTAATCAATTTTTTTATTAAGGAAGCTTCTGTTATGTTCTGTAATAGGCTTCTTAAAAGTTCTACCTGTTTGTCCTATATATACTTTATTGCAGTTTGTAGTACATTTGTTTTATTTCAGTTTATTTATACCATTGCTTTCGACCATCATTGTGTCATTATGTCATTATTTCATTTTATTTATACCATAACTTTGTAATTTCAACCATAATAATGTATCTGAAGAAGCTATAAGATAGTGAAACATTAAATAATAAAAATGGTAAAAATCATAATACATTAAGTGTTTTAATATTCTTATTTACAAATATATAAATAAATATATAATGAATAGAAATTCATTATTTATAAATACACCATTTATATAGTTTACTTTCACACTAATTTTTTTCAGATAAATTTAAATCTTATTAATCCGGACAATTTTGGATCGGTAAGAGATGAAAATTTACTTTTACCAACAAAAAATTCCAATTTATTGCCACTTTCAAAAGAATTTGTTGTACCTTCATGTACATGTAAAGAATGTACCACAAAGTGGTGTATTTGTTCCTCCTCAAACATCCCTTGTTGTAGGTATGTTTTGTGTTTGTCACAAACATAATACATGTAAAAATATTAATAATTGATGTTAAAAATGTTTAAAATGTTAATGTATATATAAATATTAGTTTATATTTCGTATCCATTGTATGTCGTCTATAGTGTATTTATAAATAATGAATTTGTATTCATTATATATTTATTTATATATTTGTGAATAAGCTATATATTTTTTTATTTGTATGTTTATAATACCTTTAAAAAAAGAGGAGCTTAGCAGCTCACAACTCGAACAAAAGCGCTCGCGCCGTGCTTTGCTAGCGCACATAAATATCTATGTTATTTAAAAGTGCTATATCTCAGGAAAGAAACAACTTAGATATATTAAACAAAGCGTAAAATGTTCTTCTTTAATCGTAGAATACATTATAGAAAAAATTTTTGAGACTTTTTATACCTGACCTAATGAAAACTTGCTATAAACAAATTACTTAGCGATTTTTATGTAAAAATTTGGCTTTTAAGTAGGTATAACTTTGTTAAAAACATTTATAGAGACATTTATATTATTTCAATTTAAAGCTTGTAATGTTGCCTTCAAAATAAGATGTCGTGAAATATGATAGGTTTATTAGAACCCGAGTTATGATAAAAAATCTGCGATCAAAAACATTAGGAGTGATATTTTGCAATATTCTGTAACTATATTTGCAATATCTCGGGTTCTAACAAACGGATTTTAATTTTTTAAAGCTCATTGTTTTTGTTTTTTCTCAAGGATCAAAAAAGTATTTGAAAAAAATTTCGTATCTCTCTTAGTTTTCTAGTTATAATTGTTTAAACAATTAAATTGTTAATAACAATTTACTCGGCCATTTTTCGAAAAAACAGGTTTGATATTCGGATTCAGCGAGAGAAAATACATAAAAAGAACATTCTTGATCAACAGGAGGAGAATGGGCCACGGAAACCCCCTAGCTGCCGGACTATAGGTTTTTTTGTTTTTTTGATTTGATATAGATAGGGATACTTATTATGAAATATTTAGTTAATCTTCTAAAAAAAATATATTAATAAATGTTTATTGATGTGTAAAGTTAAAAAAATACATATAAAATATTGAAATTAAAAAAGAAAAAGTATCTATCTAAATTTATAATAAAAGAGAACCCAACCAAAAAGCCGGAACAGACCCCAAAAACAGATCCACAGTAAACCATTCAACACATTTAATCCATCCATTACAGTATATATACATATACATATTTGTTTGTTAAAATATATAAGACTTACATTAAATTATAGTTTTACTTAATAATTTTATTGATAAAGCGTTTGAATCTAGTATCCCAAAAATCTCTAAAAATAATATTCTAGATAAATGTTAAAGCACTCCGAATTACTGTATAACGTAAAAAAAAACAAATTGCTTCGGGATTGGATCCAATTGGTATTAACTGTAGAAAGTTTAAGTGATCTAAATAAATCAAATACGACCAAATTTCTTTAGCTCGAATTTTTCTCACTCTCACTAAAAATCACACTATTTTGTTTTACTTTCATAATTAATTCGCACTCGATGCTAAGATAACGTTATAGTTTGTAGAGTAAAACCTTTCAGGTTTTTTTGTATTAAGGCATAGGTATTGTACTTATAAATGACGTTATACGGAATGATTCTAATATATATTCAGATCAATTGCACGTTGTCCTTAGATGGTACCATCCTCACTAAGTAAAAGGATACCTACTAACATCAACCGCAATTTCGACTCAGTTGTTACTTACTTACTAAACAGTTCGAAAAATTAAATAATAAAATTTAAAATTAGTATTTATCTAGTGTCAGAGGTATGTTACGTTAAATTCAAGCTACAAAGAGTTACTCGCAAGAACGCAAATTTACCAATACAGTTTGAAGGAATTCAAAGCTGAACCAACAGACTTAGGGCTAATGCCTTAATTGACATTTCTGACGAGTGTATGTGAGACCCACGAAGTATAGATACCAGGAGTCCGAACGGTATAGGCTTTTCCATAATCTTTCATGTACACAATCACGAAGTATAGATACCAGGAGTCCAAACGTAATGTTGAACAAATGGTCTTAATTTAGGGTACAGAACTATTGCGGGTAGAGTGCGCCATTGTTCAAGAAATACTCGTTTAAATCCTTACTTGGGAAGTTTTATAGCTATTGACAGCTTTTATGACAACTAATTTTAAATAAATAAATTAATATTATATATTTAATTTCGCGACATTTAAATGTCATAATAATAAAAATATCGGTATCTCCTGATTACTTGCGCAGCCAGTCGCAAAAAATAGAACTATGATCTGGGTTGATTATTGTGACCAGAAATATTATGGAAAAGCCTATAGCGTGTAGACTCCTGGTATCTATACTTCGTGTACACAATAATAAACCTAGATCATAGTTCTATTTTTAGCCACTGGCTGCGCAAGTATTCAGGAAGTACCGATACTACTATTATTATTATGACATGTAAATGATGCGAATGTTGAACTTAATTATATTAAAACAATAATATTAATTAGTTTATTTAAAATTAGTTGTTATTAAAAAAAATTAGAAGGTGTTGTGCTGTCCATAATTGTCTTATTAGTCAAAAGGCAAGTGAGAATGTAGGAAAGTTTATTTATTTAAAATACCAAAAGTGAGTAATTTTAAAATAATATCTATTAAAAATTTTTGTTTTGAACAATTAGTTTATAAGAACCTGAACAAGTACAAGATCAAGTACAGAGTGGCGCACTCACCGGCAGAATATCTGTCCCCTAAATTGAGACCATTCGTTCAACATTACGTTTAGACTCCTGGTATTTATACTTCGTGGTGAGACCTAACGCAGCAATTTAATACCTAATGTCATTAATAGTAGTTTACGTAACACAAGTACCGAAAGTGGTCTTTTACTGGACAAGTGGGCAATTGCAGAACCTGCAAGCCTGCGAGTCCAGTAAAAGCACTTTTGGAACGTATTACGTACAATATTTGTTTTAAACCGGCCAGAATTTATTAATTTCCAGTTTATTTTTGGGTCAGAAAATCTCATTTTGTCAGATCGGGCCAAAAAATTATTGTGATAGTCCGATAAAAGCTTTTACCGGACTAATTTTTATTTTCGGGACTTGTCCGACAAAATGAGATTTTCTGACCGGAAAGTACTAATTTCTGGCCGGTTTAAAAAAAATGACGTTATTTGATAAACTAAATGGATGTCTCTTTGGCACAATAAGTGGTTAATCTTTTTTATCATTCATGTGTAAAAGTCTTGCTCTTTATTTGATAGGGTCGATTTTTGTGAGATATTCTATTTAACATTTACGCATTTAATTGTTAAAATGAATTTCATTTATAAAAAATATTTTTCTATTTAAAAGACACAATAGATATTTTATAGATTTTTGAACTCACCAAAAGCACTTCTCGTATATTTGATAAAATAAATAAGTTATCGCAAAACTGAGGGCAACATAAATACAAAGATTATTGATTAAAAAAAAAGTTATTTTACATATATTTTAACTAAGCAAAAAGCGCTTCTCATAAACTTTATAAAATATTCAAGTTAGCTTAGAATCTATTGCTATTCCTATATGGTTGTAAATTGCAAGTAAATTGTTCTTAGACTTAATTTTGTTATAAAACTTTTAAAAATAACTTAGAGTAGTACCGCCGTTACAAACTCAGAGTTACATCTCCGGGAAAAAAGAACAGAATTTCAGTGCCACTAGCGACAACGTAGAAGATGATGTTTTTAAGTAAATTAGTAAAACTATTAAATTATTTTGATAAACATTTGTAAAGAAGCAAGGAAACATACAAAAAACTTTGTTTCTTATATTGTACAAATATTTTAAATGATTAAAGACAGAATTTGTTTAACACAATTACTAAATGTGATATAATCTAAATGAGTAGAAAAGTTAGCGATGTTACATCGATATACTTGTTCCTGGGGAAACAAAAGCGCTTAAAACCGAAATCGATATTATTCGCTAACTTTGTAAATATGGCCACAAAAATTGCACTATCCAACGAAATAACATCCGAATTTTTTATAGTGTATCAAATGACTTTAAAATTACTTTCCAGTAACGATAAAATAATTTGTGAACAGAAATTTTATCTTTATATAGATGTGTGCTGCATTTGAATAAACACTATGCAAGTTATAATATACTTTAACATTAAGGCAAAAAATCGCATGTATCGAGGTGATAATAGCTTGTAGTAAAAGTTCGAAACTCTCTACTAAAAAATTATACAGTTGAGACCATAAAATAAACTGAGTGTTATATTTTGGCAAAGTGAACAGACCATCTTTCTTAACTGTTTTTTTTACTCTATCTTTTTATATCGAGTTGAGAGTATTAACACTGTAAACAGAGAAAAGAAGTTAGATACATACCGAACGCTTGCACCTATGTGTGTAGCAGACGATACGCGAGTAATATGCAGTGCACAGTAAAAAGTGAAAGTGAATAAATAAGAAGAAAAGTGATAAGCATAAGTGGGAGTAAACGCGAAAGCAATGACCCACACAGCCACACTAAGTAAAAAAACAAATGCCTATTACCCGATACTTCAAAATCCCACAAACGAATACATTAACACCAACACCAAATCAATACATTAACACCAACACTAAACTTTAGTCAAATCACTTCTCCATGCAGTTAATCCCTTAACTCCAGCCAGTACAATACCAGATAACAGTTCGTTTTCAACACCACAATAGAAACAATTACAAAGACGTTTAAAATACTGAACTAACCAAAAAGCTATACAGAAGATTACTGCATATTCTTCTTAATTCACACGAATGATTAAGAAACACAATCGTTGAGTGACATTAAAATCCTATAAACCCACAAAGTTATTGTAAAATCATCTACTAACAAAACCCTTACTGAAATCGAAACCCCGTTTTGACATGCTATAGATGAATTGAAAACAACAAGTATACCAATGAACCAACCAAAACTTTAAAATTAACTGGTTAACAGAACCAGTACCTTCTTGAAATCGCATTCGTTAAAATTTGGTGAATTAGCTCTAGAACGATAAATAAACCAACCTCGTTCATTGGGATTAGATAGATGGATAGATATTCATTGGGTTGGCTGTTAGCCTGTATCACTGTGACCTTTACAGATCTATTGTGAACACCCATTATCTCTAGAATAGGGTTAGAGCACCTTGTCCAGCCCTGCCCTCTTAATGAGACTTAATAGCTTTGACAGTGGCCTTTCCGCATAACTTGGAGCAGCCGGTTTCTCCTTTCCCAATACCAGATAACGCGTCCTTACAAGGCCTTCACATTGGCATAGGACATGAAAAGCGGTTTCCTCATCCTCTTGGCAGTATCGACAGATGTCTTCGTCTGCTAAGTTCAGCTGACTCATGTGTTTTCTGAGTCTACAATGTCCTGTCAAGAGACTGACAATCATTCTGACATCGTTTCGCCTTTGTGATAGCCTCCATTTCACAATGGCTGCCTTTCTAAAGGTGCCAATAACTCCACCGAATGGTTCCGGGCCAATCATTGGGATATTAGCTCCCGCATAGGCTAATTCATCAGCCTTTTCATGGCCCTAAACACCAGCTGTGATCTTATTTGTGCCGAGACTATCGCCCTTAGAGCTGCTTGTCTGTCCGAGTATATGACTACGGTTTTACCCGTTATACCCTGATTTACAATTTCCGTTGCATAATGTTGTATGGCCATTACGTCAGCCTGAAACACTGTGTCCTGTGTCCTTTACTAGAGTCCCTTTCCAGTATTTCTACTCGAAAGTTTCTCGCAAAGGTATTCCTGGGGACTATCCTGTCCTGAGGCATGCTCATTATTTGGTCCTCCTTAATCCTATAATATAGCTCTGCTTGCTTGTTCTCCTTTAATAAAGTAATGGGAGCCTGGCCTGGTAGCAGCCTGTAAGCAGTTGCCATAGCCTCGCCCTGTATGTAGATGTGCAAAGGTGGTAGGTTGAGCAGAACCTGTAGTGCGTCCGTTGGGGGCGTCCCCATGGCCCCTGTAACTTTCAGACCTCGCCTCGGACTGCTGCGTTCTACTCCACCACACCACCGAACCATAGGTTAACATTGGCCAAATGATTTGTGTATACAACCAAAGGTTCGTTTTGTGCTTCAGGCCCCAGTTCTTGCCACACAATTGTCTACACCTACCAAGGGCTATTGTAGCTTTACGTGTGACCCCCTGAATTTTCCTGCGGGCACGCCTTACCAATTTTGCCTCAATGAACGCCTCACCTAACTTGGACACTACGATCCTATGCGTTAGGATGGCATACACCCATTCGCATATCCTTGAAAGTGCGTCGGTCACTAACTGGGGACCCACATTACTGAAGGCTCCTTCTATGTCAATGAACGCCGCTAGGGCTACTTCTTTGTCTTTTATTGACTTTGATAATAGCCTGTTCAAAGTTATCCAGAGCTAGGTCTGTGGATTTTCCCCGCTGGTATGCAAATTGGCGATCACTTGATGGGTTCTCCGTTAAGATTTTGTTCCTTATAAATCTATCGACCAGTTTCTTCAGCGTTTTCCCTACGAATGATGATAGACTTATTGGTCTGTATGGCTTGGTGGTTTGGTCCGTCATCCTCCCCACTTTAGGGAGATATAAGACTTCCACCTTCTGTCACAGAAATGGTATAAATCTATAGGCCAAGAAACCTGAAAGATTTTACACAGATGTGTTATAATTACATCCCACCCTTTCTGGAGTATAGCTGGGTATATTTTGTCTGTTCCCGGTGTTTTGAATGGACGGAATGTGCTGATAGTACATCTTATTTTTGCGGGTTTAGTTATTTCGGTAGCTTTAGCCTTTGACCGTGACCTGTGCTATCCGATCCCGCTATCATAAAACGTGAGCCAGTGTTAGCATTCTTAAACTTTCTTCCAACGTTCCTCAGGAGTCTCTTTTGGCTTTTCGAATTTATTTCTTTATTGTACAGCGTTAACTTTTGTCTGTCCTCTTCCCAGTTATGAACGGTTTTTGCCTTGTAAAACAGCCTTCTCACCAGAGTCCTAAGTTTCTGTAGGTGTTTGTTTCACCAGGGAGTGTTTCTTATGTATTTTCTTGTGTGTTTCGGGCACCTTTTACGATAAGCGGACACTACACTCCTGAATATAATAAGAATAGTCTGGCCATGGTATTTCACATTATAAGAATATTTTATAAAGAACTTGTTATAGGAGTAGAATTATACATTTTTTAAATATTTCCTGAATGTTATTTTCATATTATTTCCACTTTTAACTTGTTCTACTTAACACATTATTTTCTGGTTACTTTCTCTTTTATACTTTTTAAAGAAACGATTTTTTCCGTATTTTTTAAATTTATTCTACCTTTTACATTGTTTCAGTTTTTTACGATTTTTTCTGATTTTGGACGGTTTTGCATAATTTTTCACATATTTTCCCATTTTTACCAACAGACTTTATTAGCTTGGATTGTACGTATGTCTGTATGTATTTAACGGAATCTTTAATCTTTAACCAGTTTCTGATAATCTGATTAATTTAAAACCTTGCACACATATCAAGGACGGATGACAATGCAATAATTTGATAACAGTTTGCTATTATTCTTATTAGGACTGCCAGGATTAGTAAATTCTTGGTCTATAGACACCTCAACGACGTCAACCTAGGATTTTCCATTAATTGGGGAGTAAAACTAACCACAATGATAAAAGTGGGTCCCATTGGTCCGTGTGGGCGACTGATTTTGGATCAATCCTCATTTATCGATCATTCGGAGACCACCGAGTGGTTCTTTCTGAATAAATCTAAATGATTAATTAACTCCCGAATTTATGAGTTTGTCACAGACTAAAAAGTAGAAAATAAATAGTAAAAATCTAAAAAAACACGCTTTTCTTGTTAATCGAACTAAAAATTAGAAAATAATTTTTAATGACATAGAGTTTATATTACAGTAATAGAAGATTGAACAATCTACATAACGAATCGCCTCAAAATAAAATAATAATAAAATTTAAGTCATTACAAGAATAATTCAATTCAGAGTAAAAAACCTCCCATAGTTAGTTGCCAATAGAATTAATAGACAATAGAATGAAAATATTTGGTCTGTGATGGAAATATTAAGCAATTCACGCTTGCTGGGTGCTCGATGAGAGTGCCACCTAGCGGTTACATTTACGGCGGATTTTGAAATAACAAATGGCTTACTGTCCATTACTGTCATGACGAAAAGTAAGTAAACAAACAATTATTTTCAAAGAAACATCGTAATTTATTAACCGACTTCAAAAAAGGAGAAGGTTATCAATTCGACCATATTTTTTTTATGGATGTTACCGAATATCTCCGGTATTTATAATCTCATTTTCAAAATTCTTTTTGCATTCCCATTGGTCCCATAGAAATTTGGTTAAGGTCTGGTTATCAATGTGAAAGATATTCTAGGAAATACTAAGGCTCTATAGATATAGTATGGAGGGTAGAGGTAAGGAGAACTGTCTCCGTGTATTGAAAGTGTCCGTCAAAATGTGGTAAATAAGGGTGGCGCTACGATCGTAGTAGGGTAAATTTTAAAAAAAGCGCCATAATTTCTTAGAGTATAGTATAGATAAATAAACAAGGAAAGACACATTTCCGCTTTATTATGACACATACATAAGATAATAATAAAGTATATAAAATGAAATTTTATTAATGATTATTTTCCAGCAATAAGTGAATAAGTATTTAAAAATTCATTACCACGTTTTTTTATAGCACTTATATTACGAAATCATACGACATTTCAATCAATTTGTCAAAAACTGCTACATTCATTCTGTACCCTACATCTACTTTAGCGCCATTGTAGTGGCAAGTTTGAGAAGTGTTATGTACCTCTAAAAAGTGGACACATTTTTAATCATTTCCCATTTAAGATCGTTGTCCTTACCTCTACCCTCCATAAGATATAGGTATTATCATCAGCCATTTTTCTTCCAATGTCACTCAATTCACGTGTAAGACCATAGACAAATTAAAGAGACGTGCAATCGTATTTTGTAGTAGTGAAAATGGGTACTAAACCAGCTGGTAGTGCGAAAAGCGAAAAAGTACTTATAACGGTATAGTGACAAAGTAAGTACTAGTGGTTTTAGTTTAAAATAAATTTAAGGTAGTTTAAGCATAAAAAGGGTGTAAAAGTAAAGTTTTAAACATGGTGCGCTGATGTCGGAGCTTGTTGCCAAGTTTATATTAGGCATCAACACATCTGTTTCATTATCTCTGGTTTTGTGGTTGACATTGGACAAAACATGGCTGATGATAATACCTGTGTTTATAGTGCCTTAGAAATACCACAAAAATCAACAGAATAAGCTCGGCAGTTAAGTTAATATGTAAATAATGACGTATAACATAAAAACATAATAATTGGCGCGTTACTGTCCCACTATAACCGATTTAAAACAAGAGGAGGTTCTCAATTCAGCCATAGTTTTTTTATGTTACCGAATATCTCTGGTATGTACTATCCGATTTAAAAAAATCGTTTTGCATTTAAAAGAATAGAGTGTCCTTGTGATCCCATAGAAATTTTATTAAGGTCTGGTCATCAATGTGGAAAATATTCCAAGAAACACCACAAAAATCAATAAAATAAGCTCTGCAGTAAAGTTAATATGTTAATAATTTTATGTATAACATAAAAACATAATAATTAGCCCGTTACTGTCCCACTCTAAAGCGAAAGACCTCTTCTCACAAGGAGAAGGAATGAGTATTTAATCAATTCTCTTGCTCACTGCATGTTTGTAATTTCAGACACGTTTCATCATGATGTTTTCCTTTACCGTACGTGCTTCGTGTTTTTAGGTGTTAGACAATTTACTTATGTCTCCAAAAAGGCACATTGGTACATGTCGGGATTGTTGGGGATTGAACTCAGTATCTCTTGCACGGTATTCAGAAGGTTTTGAAAATAGTACATCATGAATCAAGTAGCAACTAAAAATGATTAAATAAAAACTTTTAAAAAAAATTAAACCTCCTTCAAAAAAAAATGCTCTAAAAAGCCAGAAATAAAATCTTTTTGGAGACATAAGTAAACTGTTTTACACCTAGAAACACCATATGTACGTACGATAAAAGAAAATATCGTGATAAAACTTGGACTTAATTGTCTGAAATCACTAACCCGCAGTGAGCAAGCTAATTGATTAAATGCTCATTCCTTCTCCTTGTGAGAAGAGGCCTTTGGCTTTAAGTGGAACAGTAACGTGCTAATTATTATGTTTTTATATTAAACATCAATAATCATTACTAACAAATTAACTTAAATGCAGAGTTTATTCTGTTGATTTTTGTGGTATTTCCTGGAATATCTTCCCCATTGATGACCAGACCTTAACCAAATTTTTATGGGACACCCTTTTAAATGCAAAAAGAATTTTTTCAAATCGGATTATAAATACCGGAGATATTCGGTAACATACATAAAAAAATATGTTTGGTTAAAAATACAGATAATATCTGTATGGTTTTATACTTGTAAATTTAACATTTTACCTGAGTATAAAATTAAACTATCCCAACATACTGACATTGACTAAGCTTATTAATATTAATATACAAATAAAATTTGTTTAAACTGTGCAATTTTTTTGGCAACAACAGTATATTACAAAGTGACACTTTTCACAAATGCGACAATTCCACGAGTGTAAAAAGTCACTTTGCACACAAGTAATGTACACTATTTTTCTTACGACCACAAGATAACTACCAAATATTGTATTATGTGATTGTTTTATCTGTGACAGGTCTTACTATTTTAGTTCTAGGTATTTATATCATAAATAATACCGTTTTATTTACGATACATAAGTAGTAAAATAAATTTTTTATAATTAATATTTATTTAATAATAAAAGGACGATGACCAAATATAAAAACTATTTTAAGGAATTTTTTATTTTATTTTTTTAATATTTAACAAGTTTTTAGAACAAAATTACATAAAAGAGCAGAAGATACTATCATTTTTTTGAAAATATTATATTGTAAAAATAAAAAAGATAGATATTAGAACAAAATTACATAAAAGAGCAGAAAATACTATCATTTTTTGAAAATATTATATTGTAAAAATAAAAAAGATAGATACTTTAAATATGAAACTAGTGCCGTGTTAGCTCAGTGATTTAAGCGAGTGTCTTACGTTAAAAGTAAACCCTGCTTTGATTACCATATATATTTTTTTGTGGCGCATGAGACGTTATGGCAAAACTAGTCTGATTAGGAAACTGAATATTTGTAAATACTAATATGTTGGAAACCTATTATTATACATATATTCTTAGATATTTACTTCGTGTTATTGTCTAATGTGTCATCGGGAAAAATCACCCTCTATAATTTTTGTCCGTTTATGTTTTGCTTTATATTTGTAGTTATTACATTTGTAAATATTATTTAGAAAACCGTGTTTGAATGCTTGGGTATCCTTCTGTGCGAAAAGTTTATTTTTCACAAATGTTCGAAAAAGTAGTACTTTTCATGGGGGTAGAGAGTGTGATAAGTGTTACTTACCAATGTGGTCGTAGGAAAATGATTTTTTTTGACATTTTTTATTCATTTACTTAGGTACTTAAAATTACCACCTGCCAGGGTTGAATTGTAATTATAATATAATATTATTAATACTGCAAACAATTAGCGAATATACCTGGTATTCGTTTATACATTTTAAAGCCATATTTGTATGTATTTCTTATTTTACATATTTGGCCACTTAAAAAAAATTAAATAAATGTATATACAACTAAAAGTAATGTAAGAAGAAATACTGTTAGGTTCAATATAGAAATTAACCACTACTGTTACCTACTGGTATCTAGTTTTTCACGTAAATATATTTATATAAATAAAACATATCTATTTTACACCGACAAAAAAGTATAGCTGTACTATTTTATATTAAGTTAGAAAAAAAATGCTTTTTTATTTTATAACAATGTTATCGAGGAATTCGACTAACCAAAAATATTGACATATATTTTTGTAACCAATATCTCATATACTTAGGGGAACCAGTTGTACCTATAGGACTTAGTTTGCTGAATTATTTTTTTTTACATTTATACATATTATTTTAGTTAACTACTGCCTTTCTATGAGTAGTATGTACTATTAAATGTGTCGTAAAATTTTTTGATGAAGAAATTTAAATGATTTTTTGTGAAAAAATATCATTTAAAAAAATTTACATATTGCCCAAGGTACAACAGGGTTGATGTACCTGGGACAGAAGCAAGATGTACCTTGAACATAAAATTTAATATTTCAAATATATTTAATAAAACGACGTCTGGTGAAATGTTTGAGTAGTTTTTAAATTTGATATTTCATCATTATTGTTTGACTTCATGTCCTTTGTAGTTTTTATTAATGATATTTCATCATTCGTGTTTGACTTCATGTCCTCATCTGGTTCAGAGAAATGTAGAAAGCCATAAGAATCATTGGAATCTTGCAAAGAAAAATCTTCAGATGCGGAAGTTTCTGATGAAGGATCAGTATCTGCCAGTACTTTTCGCTTAACGCTGACATTTTGTTTAGGATTACATTTAGTTTTTTTTTGGCTGAGATAATACTTTAGCCTTTCTTGCTTTTGCTTGTTTTTGTTCTTCAATAAGAAGTTTCTCAGGGGTATCAGTCAATATGCGCGATCTTCCCTTTTCTCGCCCTTTCCGAGTGCGTTCTTGCGTGGGGCAACTTTTGGATGTGGCCTAATCATGGAAGGGCTTATAAGAGCAGTTGACGTTGAAGGCAACTGTTCAGGCTGGACATTTTCAATACCTTCATTCGGCTGGTCATCATTAGTCGATTGGGGATTAGATTCAATATTGTCAATTGCTGTAGCAGGATCAGGACGATCAGTCACATTCGATGGGGAAAATATTTTCATTGAGAGGAAGAAATCCGGTAACTTTAAATCCTTGAGTGATATTATTCGGTGTAAAAGCTTTTCCTACAAGTTGAGCAAGGTCGTAAATTGAGACTGGTTTACCAATATTTCCCGGTGAAATCATGTGTTCGTTCATTGCTGTATTAAAATAAGTTTTAAATGCACCAAATACGGTTCTATCTAAGGGTTGCATTTTGTGACTTGTATGAGGATGAAATATAACAAGGATTACTCCATTATCTTTAGCTAACTGAATCACAGGGACCGATATGTGACTCTCATGATTGTCCATCAACAAAATGCATGGCGAATCTTTTGACGGCTTTGCGTATTGAAGAAAGTGCTTAAAAAATTGAATAAACAATTTTTCATTGGACTAACCCGAAGGATTTGCGCCACCAATACTTTCAGGTGGTGCCCCAGTCAACATAAAATCTTTAAAATTGACGCGGGGAAAAATAAACATTGGTGGCACAAAACCACCTCCAGCATTCACCGCTGCAATCATAGTAATATTTGCTCCTCTTTCTGCGCTTGTCATGCTTCCAACCTGTTTAGAACCCTTTGTTGCCAGGATTTTTGGAGGAACATGGACCGTAGTTAATCCAGTCTCATCACAATTCCATATATTAACAGCAGGTAAAGGAGGACATTTTTCTAGAGCTGCTTTGTAGTTATTGAATGTGAGTGTGACATTTGTTCTATTAAAAGCAGTTGATCTTGCTTAGCTGGTAGCCTCTGGTTTGCGAAGTGCTAAATCATTTTTATACCGTTTTCTAAAAAGGCGCAACCAAAATTCTTCAGCCATTTTTTCTTGATCCCATTGTGCAGGACATCTTTTGTTATTTGATACAGCAAATTGATAGGCTAGTTCACGAACATTTCTTAATGTTAACCCATATTGTAAAGTTGCTGCCTCTTTAATATAATCTACAAGCATATTTTCTTCTTCTCGATTGAAGACTTTCTTTGTGCTGCAATGTTCATGTACAGCATTGTAGTTTTCTGAACCTGTAACCTGAAAGTTATTCATGTATCTGCGAATTGTGCTTCTTGACATTCCGGTGTGCTTGGCAGCACTATACAATGAAAGTCGTTTTTCTTTAATTAATTTTATTGCACTCCTTAGTTTTTCGGGATCTGGCCGATTTCTTTTTATGCCGGTTTTGCTTCGCGGCATATTTTGTGTTGAAAATATCGCTGAACTGTAACAAAGTTTATAAATTAAAAATACCTTTATAAAATCACGATGTACCTCGAACCTGTTCTAAGTACATCATGTTGTACGTTGGACATGTCCAAGGTACATCGTGTTTATTATGTTCGAGGTACAACACCGTGTCAATGCGTCAAAGAATTAATTGCAGAAAATTTGAGGTTAGAAATATAAACGTTACAAATATATGAAATGAAGGCTAACTAACTACGAAATTGACTTGGGGGAAATCCCTACTAATTAATTGCAACATCTACATAATATATGCGATATACTCTTAAAGAAATAACTTACTTTTTCAACAAAAAAAAATAAAAACCAATTCACAATTCAACTTTGGTAAACAGATGATCAAATTCGTGTTTAGACTGTCAAATGTTCGCTGGGGAATGGCTAACTTCATCCTGTTGAATGAAAAGTACCGCGCAGTTTGAATTTTGAAGATATGTTCAAGGTACAACGATGTCTGAGGTACAACATGTTCCCCTACCACAGAAAATCAATATTAAAATAGAATATCACTATAGTTATAATCTAGTTTTTTTGCAAAAAAAACTCATATGAACACCTCGGTAATTAAAAGCCTTATTAAAATTGTGATACAAATAATATGTTTTAAATAGTCTTAGGTATTTTAAGATAATACTGTTTATATATAGTATATATATATACTTGTACCATAAAATCTGTTATTGAACAAATATAAAAAAATTATTTAGCCCAAAAGCTACCTATTTTGATTTTTTAATAAAACAATGTAAACTGTATCCATTTACCTACAAAATAACTAATTAAACTAAATAGTCACCGCCATGCAGGAAGAATAATGTAATGTAACATGGACTTCACGTGTAGGGAAATTGGAGGATGTTATAAAATTTATTAAGCATCGTTATATATATATATATATAAATAAAGTACTTCTTAGTCGTTTGCTGATTATTTAAGACACAGTGAGGTAAATAGTGGGTATCTAGCAAAAATTAGGCGAAGTGTACTCTTTAAGATTTAATACTTCAATATTTCGTTAAAAATATTTTAAAACATTATCAGAACATAACTAGTTATTATTTTAATCGAATTGTAACATTTGTAGTATTTTCCTGAAGATATTAAAATATTGAAGTATTAAATCTTAAAGAGTACACTTCGCCTAATTTTTGCTAGATACCCACTATTTAGCTCACTGTATATATATATATATATATATATATATATATATATATATATATATATATATATATATATAATGTTATGTTGGTTTGTGTACGCTTAAAAAACTCAAACAGTTCTGCACCGATCGAGCTGAAATTTTAGCATGATATATAATCCGCATTAAGGATTGTTTTTATCTAGTTTTTGCATCAGTCACATACTTGCGACCGCGGAATAGTATATTGTTTTACGAGCAAGGAATGATACTCATTTCCCACGAGTACGATGTTTGCAGCAAGAGCCGCAGGCGAATGCTGCAAATCGTACGAGTGGGAAATGAATTATTTCTTGCGAGTCAAACACTATACTTTTTCTACGGTTATACCACATAATAATGCAATAATTCAAAAATAAATCCAATACAAAACAAAACATAACGATATAAGTTATATTATTTAAGTAAAATTAACTATTATTTACAATATTTACAGTTATCATACCTTAAATTTATTTGTTAATTCAGAAAAATAAGCTAAAAGCACAGTTTCTAAAACGGAATTTGTTGCCTTTTTCTTTTGCCAGGTCACGAAATTTTCATATGCATTCTGGTACTTATGTTTTGAAATTTCGGGAATCAAATTCTGACAAGCTTCGTTTGCCGCTTCTCTTATTTCAGGAGGAGTTAATTCTAATTCTTTTTTATCACTACTCAACATTTTTACTTAAATAACAATCTAATTTAAATAATGTATTGAAAACTATCTGTTGTACCTGTCACTACTTTATTACTGTCAATCTGTACTGTTAGTCAAATATATGAATACATAATTGTCACAGTATACTTGATTAAGTTAAAACAATAAAGAAATGAACATTTTGTGTTATCAGATAAAGAAATGAGATATTTCTTTATTAGATATAACAACGTACCCTATTTCTTTAGAGATTACTGTCAAAAAATGATACATTTGTATAATAACCGTAGAAAAAAACAGTTTTTTTAATGATCAGCTGTGTACCAATGACCGCGCCATCTGCCGAAAGCGAGGAAAACACTCCCTGACAACTGCAACAGTACCTAATAGCGCAGTCGTAAGTAGAGGTTATATTTTTATGAAAGATAGACAATTTTCGAGCTGCAGCTATGAGAATCACGAGAGACAGGAGAATATAACATGCCAAAATTGAATTCGTCATCCCCGAATATCCCCAAGTAACGAGTTTGGAGTGCTTTTCATGCACGATGCCATTTCTCCCCAAATTCACCCCCTGTGCACCCCCACAAAGCCACTCCCATGCAATCCCGGGTTATTCTAATGCCAGAATCGAGTTTGGCAGCCCCTAAAACCCCCGAGTAACGATTTCCGAGCGATTTTTCCGAATTTCCAGTCGTTCCCAAAAAGGTGCAAAGAATGATGCAATTGGAAAATGCATTTTTCGGCACAGAAAGCATTTTTCAAAAATGCGCCAAACCAGACGTTGTAGACGGAAACATAAATAGCTGCATGGAATGAACATTTTGCAAAGGAGAAATGTCATATTACGGATCATTGCAAAATTTCGGCTCTAGCTCTCTTGCTAAAAGAGTTACGTCCATCAACTAAGAACAAGAATGGATAAGATCCTTTATGTAGCCAGAAATCATAGTAAAATTGCTAGTGACCGCATGAAAAGTGTCAATACAATGCTAGTTCAGCCAATGGAGTTTCTGAAGTTGAAGATCTTGTATGGTTAAATAATCCACATATCTCCAAAACTACAACGACAATGGGAAGGTCCAAGCGAGCTGATAAAGAAAATAAATGAAGTGATTTACCGCATTAATTGAATCACCGGAAACCCAAGATCCAAGACATCAATCAACTAGCACGATATGCAGAATCCAATGGAAGCGAAGAGGTCAGAAATGTTCGAGAGGCAGCGAAGGGTTTTCTAACCAAAACAGATTTCATGGCTCACTAAACTATGAAAGATAGCCCGATTTGGAGTTATAACTGTGGTTAGATAAAATATTTTCGAGGTTTCAGCTGACGTTTCCATCACTCATTGCTAGAGCACCTGAGAGCAAGCCTACTTATAAAAATTTCTGGTCTACTGCTGAGTTCCTCCCTTCAGTACCACATATCCGTTTGACTCTGTGTTAGCCATTTGAGGTGAGCACTTTTGTCCAGCCTCAAAAGTGTTACAGTTTTTTTTCACGGTAGCTAAGAGGATGGTCACTCCTGACAGCCCCGCAAAACAGGGGTATGCTGTGTATAAATTGGGTCGCCCGGTGCCCTTATGGGACGTTCGCGACAATTTCAAATCAGAGGCTATTCATCCCTTGACACTGTTACATGAATATCCAAGTTGACGCCTATGGTACCGATAAGTTTTCTTAACACAGACAATACTGAGAAAAGAATGAACAGGGAAACCAGAAACATTCTCGAAAACCGACTTCCCCGAATTGTTTTATGAAGAAAGATGTAAATCATAATTAGAAAAACATAGATATATATATATATATATATATATATATATATATATACATTTTTAAATATGTGTAACGCATCTACGTGCTTTTCTACATGCTAATACTTTCATATTCTGGTTTCTATGTTTTTTTTAAATTTAGACATAATTTTTATTAGATTATTATTTAGAAGAAGTGACAGAAGATCCAATAGATAAACCTGAGCTTTTAGAAAGGCTACTCACTACTTTTAATAATTCACAATTAGATTTAAAATCAGTCACAAAATTTTTTATATTGGAACCGTTTACCGGCAAAAATCAAAATACTGAATATTGGCTAGAAACTTTTGAAAGTGAATGTAAGAGATTTGGAATAAAAGAAGAAAATATGTTTGAAATTATGAGATTATTTTTAGAAGATGGTGCAAAAGATTGGTATATATCCGTCAAAATAAAATATGGTTTGCAAACTCCTTGGTATGGATTTAAAGAATCTTTTAAAACAACATTTTTAGAAAAAGGATGGTACAATGCTCGTTTTGTTTATTTATTCAAACATATTAGAGGATCGTTAGTAGAGTATGCTTTAAAAAAAGAAAAATTGCTACTATCAAGAGATCGCAAAATGACTGAAAATATTCGTATTGATCTTGTTGTGATAGGTCTTCCCATTTTTATTCAAGAAAAATTGGATAAAGAAAAAATACAGTCAATTGAACATCTGATAAATGAAATTCGTAAATTTGATTCAGAAACCATCAAGAGGGGAGACGTTCATAAAGATGATAATAAAAATCAGAAAAAAATAGGAATAAAATCAAAATTTGCTGATCTTGAAAGAAAGCCCTGCCAAATTTGTGAAAAACAAGGATTTCGTAACAGATATCATCCTCAAGATTCTTGCTGGAATAAAGATAAAATTAAAACCGTTAATAATACTGAACTTGAAGATAATTTAAATTCTGAATTACCCGATTCAAAAAACTAGGTACTATACCACTGATTCTACTGAATGTGCTGATTAACAATACAGAACAAGTACAAGGTATCTATGACTCTGGTGCAAATGTTACAATGATAAATTCCAAAATATTGAAGAAATTAAAAAAAGAGTCTACGAAGTATAAAAGCATATTCAGAACAACCAGTGGTACTGATGTTACTGATGGTATTGTAAGATTGAGATTGAAAATTTTTAATATTGAAGATTTAATAGATGTTATTGTTATTAATAAGAATACTTTTAAATATGACCTAATAATGGGTCTTGATTGTATAAAGAAATTTCGATTAAATCAAGATGAAAATCTTGAAATTACTCAGAAAGATATAAGTAAGATAGAAAGGGATTTAGATGAGAAAACTAAAAAAAAAAAAGATCCAGATATTGAAGTAAATTTTAATGAATTTATTAATACAGATGATTTTGAAGCAAAAATTAATCACTTGGATAATATTCAAAGAAAAAAAATAGATTCTTTAATTGAGAAATATGAATCCATTTTTGCTAAAAACAAATTTGATATTGGTCGGGTTCAGTCTCACGAAGCTCATATAAAATTATTAGATAATAAATTTACTGGCCAGAAACCTTATAGATGTTCAATTTCTGATCAAAAAGAAATTAATCAACAAATTTCGGGATTATTAAATGCTGACTTAATTGAAGATTCCACATCGCCCTTTGCAGCTCCCGTTACTTTAGCTTTTAAAAGAGAAGATAATAAAAGATCACGTTTATGTATCGACTTTCGATCTCTTAATAAGCTAGTTGTTCCAGAAGCTCAACCTTTCCCTCTAATAGATGAACTTCTACGAAAAACGAGAGATTGTACATGGTTTTCAGCTTTAGATATTAATTCTGCTTTCTGGTCTATTCCAATAAGAGTAAAAGATCGTTATAAAACAGCTTTCGTAACACAAGATGGCCACTGGCAGTGGAAATGTTTACCATTTGGTTTAAAAACTTCTCCTGCAATTTTCCAGAGAATTCTGACAAATATTTTAAGAAAACATTCACTAATGGATTTTTGCAGTGTTTATATAGATGATATTTTAATATTCTCAAGAAGTTTTGATGAACATTTAAAACATTAATTTGGATTTATTACTTGATGCTATAAAAGAAGAAGGATTTCGATTGAAATTTGTTAAATGCAATTTTGCAAAGAACTCAATAAAATATCTTGGTCATATAATTGAAAATAATACCGTTAAACCAATTAATGATAATGTCAAAGCTATCAGAGATTTTCCAAGACCAAGAAATAAGAAAAATATTCGACAGTTCTTAGGTAAAGTAAATTTCTATTAGAAATATATTCCAAATCAAGCAAAAATATTAGAACCTTTTTATAATTTGCTACGAAAAAATATTGATTTTAATTGTAGTGAAGAATGTGAAAAATCTTTTAATATGATAAAAAATTACCTATCAAACTCTCCTATTCTTGCAATTTTTGATCCTCAATCACCAATAATTATTCAAACAGATGCCAGCATTGAAGGAATAGGAGCTATTTTAAAACAACCTCAAAAAAATGGAGAAACTTTACCTGTTGCGTACTTTTCAAAAAAACTAAATCATACTCAAAAGAAGAAAAAAGCAATTTATTTAGAATGTCTGGCAATTAAAGAAGCTATTTTATATTGGCAGTATTGGCTTATTGGAAATAAATTTATAGTACTCTCTGATCACAAACCATTGGAAAATTTGAAGATAAAATCAAGAACTGATGAGAGTTTAGGTGATTTGGTATTCTATTTGTCGCAATATAACTTCGAAATTAGATACAATCCTGGAAGTCAAAACAAAGAAGCAGATTGTTTATCCCGAAACCCTGTTTTAGAATGTTTTGAGAATACAGATGATTGTCTTAAAGTAGTAAACTTACTTGAAATGAGCGAAATACTCAATGATCAAAAACATATTGATAGCAATATCAAAAATATTACCCGAAGAGGAGGAATTGTTTTCAAAAAAGATAGAATTTTTTTATCAGAAGAATGTGGAAAGAAACTTATAGATAAAGTTCATTACAATTATGGTCATATTGGTTCGAAACATTTAGGGAATCAAATTAGACCATTTTATTTTTTCCCTAAAATGGATTCATCAATTTGTGAAATTTGTGGCAGATGTGAAATTTGTATAAAAAATAAATCAAGGCAAGGAAAAACTTTAGGATTTCTTTCACAACTCGGGCCTGCTACAAAACCATTTGAGATTGTTACCTTGGATACCATTGGTGGTTTTGGTGGTAATAATTCTAGTAAACGCTACTTACATTTATTAGTGGATCACTTCACAAGATATGCGTTTATATCCACTTCAAAATTTCAGACTGCAGATGAATTTATTAAATTACTTTCAAAAGTTATTAAAGATCATAAAATTAAAACACTTTTAACAGACCAATACAGTGGAATAAACTCTACGGATTTCAAAAATTTTTTAAAGGAAAAAAATATTGAATTAATTTTTACAGCTGTCAATTGTCCTTTTTCCAATGGACTAAATGAAAGGTTGAACCAAACCCTGGTAAATCGAATCCGATGTAGAATAAATGAGCTTGATAAAAAAAAGCATGGTCAAAGGTTGCTAATGATTGTGTACAAGAGTATAATAATAGTATACATAGTGTTACAAAGTTTGCACCTAATTACCTTTTGTATGGAAAAGTTTCTTCTATCGTTCCTGAGCAATTATTACCGCATCGAGACCTCAATCAAGATAGGATAATAGCACTTCAAAATTCTATAGCTTCACACAATATTAATGAACAAAGAATTAATAAAAACAGGAAAAATCATCAATTTAATATTGGTGATTTAGTTTATGTTGAGAATGGAAATCGTCTTAACAGGAATAAATTGGATGAATTGAGAATTGGAACTTTTAAAATAATAGAGAAAATTTCTAATTTAATTTTCAAGATAGAATGCGGTCATAAGAAAAAGGAATCAAATATTTTTCATGTTAGTAAATTACGACCATATAATTCAATAGATGATGATTGATTTACCTGAAATTTCCAGTAATCTGCTTATGGTTGGGGGGGGGGGGATGTAACGCATCTACGTGCTTTTCTACATGCTAATACTTTCATATTCTGGTTTCTATGGTTTTTTATATTTAGACATAATTTTTATTAGTTAAGACACTTCTGTCCAAAAATATAATTTAGAATTTTTGATTTATATTATTATAGAAAATTAAGGACTTTAAATTCTCGATTTTTGTTTCAGGTTAGTTAAGTTTATGAATTAGTTTTAGTTATTTTATTGTATTTTATAAAATAAAATATTTGTTTCAGTACAAACATCGAGTAAGTCAATAAAAGAGAACAAACTATCTTATATATGTTTCTTGGTTTTAGGTCGTGGTTAATAAATAAACTTTGGAACTGTTATTCCATTTTATTTATAATTGACGTTTCGACCCTACTTGGGTCTTTTTCAAAATATGTAAAATGTTCTAAAATAATGAAAAGTCAGTAAAATATATAGACAAACAACATTTAATAATAAATGACATACCTGGAACGTAAATTTGCATTGTCTTCTTATTTTTTAAAAGCAGGTTTAACGATTAAAATGACCACTTAATTCGGGTTATGTTATTTAAACGTTGGGTAGATATTACTGGTGATCATTATGTGGTATTCCATTCCTTGATTAGTTGGAGAACAATCATAGTATGAAACATCACACAAATCACTATATGTTAAAATAATTAAAACCAACGTATATAAAATTATCCGAACCGCCGTCTTATCTCGTATGTGCCGGTGTAGTTTTCAGTTAACGACTGAACCATATATTTTGTTAAAGCTGTTTACATCTTTTTTATCGTTGATGGAATTCGAGTTTTTCTGAATGGCCATAGATTCCAATAATTCTCTCTTTTTGGTATTGCTTTTGGTACCCAGTATTTTAATATTATTGTAATCAAAGTTAAATTTATGATTGTTTTTCTTTTCATGAATATTTAAGGCAGTAGCATTACCTTTGTCATATTTGTGGCTTTTTACCCTGTTTTCTAGATAGTGTGTCGTTTGTCCAATGTACACACCGTTACAATTTTGACATGGAATTTCGTAAATTATGTTGCTTCTTTTGTTTTTGGGAGTCTTGGTTTTTAGTTTAGAAAAGTTTTCAGATAGAAGGTTGTGTGCTTTATGGCATATAGTGATGTCGTGCTTCTTGTACAGTGTTTGTAGTTGTTGTGAAAGTCCGTTAACATAAGGCAAGGAGACCTAGTGAATGTTTTGATTGTTAGTTGGTTCATTGCTTTCCGATGGATTATATAATTTATGTATTCGGTGCGAGAAAATTTTATTTATTAAGTCTGGAGGATAGTCATTTAAGAGTAAAGCGTTTTTTGCTTTGATTATCGCATTTGTTCTGAATTCTACATCGGAAAGCTTTATAGATCGGTCTGCCAACCCTATAATAACTGACTTTTTTTGACTTATTGGGTGATTTGATTTAAAGTTCAAGTATCGTGCCGACCAAGTGTCTTTTGTATAGCATTCTGTTTTTATTGTATTGTTATTGTTATGTAAAGTCATGTCCAGGAAGTTAATCTTTTTATCGGTTTCAATTTCAACAGTAAATTGTAGTTTTTTATGATAAGAGTTGAATAGTTTTAGTATTTCGTCAACTTTAGATTTTGGGACTGCTGTCAAACAGTCGTCTCAACATATCTATAAAAAAATGGAATGTTAATGTTTGTTTTAGATATAACGTTGGTCTCTAAATCCTCCATGACTAGTTGAGCAATTACGCTCGATATTGATGAGCCCATGGTACAACCTTCGATCTGCTTATATAATTTATTATCTTGTGCAAAATATGTAGAGGTGAGAGTTATTTCCGTGGCATTGATAAAGTCATCCATCGGAATGTCAGTATATTTTTAATTAACACGCTTTTATTAACTTCACCTGTATGTATGTATGTATGTATGTATGTATGTATGTATGTATGTTTGTTTGTTTGTAACTCTCCACTCCGCGGCTGCTGCCTAGTGCGCGGTTTGCGCATGTCTGCAGTTTGGGCTAATATTTCGCTCATCTTTAATCTATGTACCGCTTATCGTCAAATTTTATTAACTGGGTGTGCAGCTCAGATGGTAAAGCGCTTGCTTAGCATGCGAGAGGTACCGGGATCGATGCCTGGCAACTCCATTTTTTTTTGTTCTGATTAATTTGGTAAAGATGTGATTATTATTTTTAAATATATAAGACTATCCGTATTACATCAACTTTATCGTAAAAAAGATGACGAATAAATTCAAGGTCGCTATTTCATATGGTTTCATCCAAATTTTCGAATTAGCACTTGTTTTAATGTTCATCAAATTTTATTGTGAACTTTAACAAAAGACAACAATAACAAATTTTGTAACACGAATGTGTTTGATGGTTGATTTATTAATAGTTAATTAATATTCGAAGTTTGATGTGAGTTTTTTTTTTTTATTATTAATTAACTTCACCTGTATGTATGTATGTATGTATGTATGTATGTATGTATGTATGTATGTTTGTTTGTTTGTTTGTAACTCTCCACTCCGCGGCTGCTGCCTCGGGTGAGTCCCATATCGTTATTTTTAGTCACTACCTCCCCGTGCCGGGAGTGGGTAATAAACAATACGTTTAATTATAAACGATATGAATGAAATTGTCTTAGAATTAATCTAACAATTCTTTAGATTTCACAATAGTAATTTTTTTTTCCAAGTTCTGAAAACAATACGTTTAATTATAAACAATATGAATACAATAAATATAATTTGAGAAATCAAAAAAACACGCTTTCAAAGCATTTCCAACTAAATAAACGAATAATGATTGAGTAAGGGTCTTGTAATTGTCACAGCAAATTAACGAATCTATTGAAATAAAATAAATTGGACTAAAAAGTAAAAAATAAATATAGTTTAAAAAAACTAAAAAACACGCTTTTATAAAGCATGTTTCTGAAAAACATCGAACTAAAAAGTTAAAAATAATTTTCAAAATAAAATTAAAACAAAAATAAATGAAAAGTACTAGTATTATTGTGAAAAAAGCGTGGGCGCTGCATACCATATTTTTCAAATGTCAAGCGCCCACGCTTTTTTCACAATAATACTAGTACTTTTCATTTATTTTTGTTTTAATTTTATTTTGAAAATTATTTTTAACTTTTTAGTTCGATGTTTTTCAGAAACATGCTTTATAAAAGCGTGTTTTTTAGTTTTTTTAAACTATATTTATTTTATGTCTTTCCACTTTTTCTTAATAAGTCGTAATGCGAGTGAAATAGGAATGTTTGTATATAAGGAAACCACGTCTAAAGATATTAAAACATAGTCATTTGGGATTTCGATGGTTTTTAGTTTTTCTTTTAAGTCAAATGAGTCTCTAATGTACTGGTCGTTGTTATGAACAATATTTTTCAAGATGTTTTTTAAGAACTTTGACAATAAGTGGAAAGGAGATTGGACACAGGACACAATGGGACGTAGAGAAATTTCTTTTTTATGTAATTTAGGTAACCCGTAAAATTTTGGGGGCAAGGCGTTTCTGATTTTTAGGGATTTAGCTGTACTTGGGGATATGTATAGTTTTTTTCCCAGGTGTCAATGAGTTCGTTGTTCTTTTTTTGGTAAGTGTTTGTCGGGTCTAGTTTAATCTGTTTGTATGTCTTTTTGTCTTGTAGTAGGTCGTTTATTTTTTTGTTGTAATCGTCAGATGTCATGATAACTGTTTTATTAGTTTTATCTGCTCTTAATACCATTAAATGTTGGTTTTCTTTTAGGAATTGTTTTGTTTTTTGTATATCTATTGTTAGTGGGTTAGTTTTGTGTTGGTTCTTTAATTTGTTTTTGTAGTTAGAAATAATATTGCAGGTTTTATTTCTTAGTTCTTCCTTGGTACTGTTGGACAAATGACTGGCACCAATTTCCAGATTACAAATAATATTTTTAGTTGGTAAAAGTGTTTCTTTATTAATTTCTATTGCAAAATTGGGTCCGTATTGCAATACATTTTGAGCAAAGAGGGGGATATCGGTGTTAGTTAAATTTTCTATCCATTTGCTTTGGTTGGTTGGTTGTAGTTCTTGTGTTTTGTTTCGCTTACAAACGTCAATTATAAATAAAATGGAATAACAGTTCCAAAGTTTATTTATTAACCACGACCTAAAACCAAGAAACATATTTTAAAAAATATATATAATAAGGTCAACGAAACTAGTACAAAAAAAATATATCAACATTGGTGAAAAGATGTTTAACCTCAACCAACTTAAAAACGAGCATGGTATGGATGCCGTCAACAATGTGAAGGAGTACTGGAAAGTCACAGAAAAAATTGTTAATAAAAAAAATCGACGAATATTGCTACTATCTTGCAAAAGAAATGGGATCACACCGAAGTTTTTAAAATTAAAAATATCACATATTACCTTCCACTCTGTAAGCCTTGAACGTAAATTTGAAAATTCTATACTAAATAAGTTTACTAGCGCCACATTAAACATTTGAATTACTGATACTTCCAACAACATACGTCAGTTAGAGTCAAAGGCTATCACTCTTCAAAATAAAATTTGTAACATAATACCAACAGACTGCTACAACCACATAATAACTACCTACTACTAAAAACAAAAATGAAAAATTGTTTCTAAAAATTAAAAATAACAACATTAAAAAAATTCAAAATCTTTGTAAGCGAAACAAAACACAAGAACTACAACCAACCAACAAAAGCAAATGGATAGAAAATTTAACTAACACCGATATCCCCCTCTTTGCTCAAAATGTATTGCAATACGGACCCAATTTTGCAATAGAAATTAATAAAGAAACACTTTTACCAACTAAAAATATTATTTGTAATCTGGAAATTGGTGCCAGTCATTTGTCCAACAGTACCAAGGAAGAACTAAGAAATAAAACCTGCAATATTATTTCTAACTACAAAAACAAATTAAAGAACCAACACAAAACTAACCCACTAACAATAGATATACAGAAAACAAAACAATTCCTAAAAGAAAACCAACATTTAATGGTATTAAGAGCAGATAAAACTAATAAAACAGTTATCATGACATCTGACGATTACAACAAAAAAATAAACGACCTACTACAAGACAAAAAGACATACAAACAGATTAAACTAGACCCGACAAACACTTACCAAAAAAAGAACAACGAACTCATTGACACCTGGGAAAAAAAACTATACATATCCCCAAGTACAGCTAAATCCCTAAAAATCAGAAACGCCTTGCCCCCAAAATTTTACGGGTTACCTAAATTACATAAAAAAGAAATTTTTCTACAGTTATTATACAAATGTATCATTTTTTGACAGTAATCTCTAAAGAAATGGGGTACATTGTTATATCAAATAAAGAAATATCTCATTTCTTTATCTGATAACACAAAGTGTTCATTTCTTTATTGTTTTAACTTAATCAAGTATACTGTGACAATCACTTATTCATATATTTGAATAACAGTACAGGTTGACAGTAATAAATTAGTGACAGGTACAACAGATAGTTTTTAATACATTATTTAAATTAGATTGTTATTTAAGTAAAAATGTTAAGTTATGATGAAAATGAATTAGAATTAATTCCTCCTGAAATAAGAGAAGCGGCAAACGAAGGTTGTCAGAATTTAATTCCCGAAATTTCAAAACATAAGTACCAGAATGCATATGAAAGTTTCGTGACCTGGCAAAAGAAAGAGGCAACAATATCCGTTTCAGAAACTGTGCTTTTAGCTTATTTTTCTAAATTAACAAATAAATTTAAGGTATGATAACTGTAAACATTGTAAATAATAGTTAATTTTACTTAAATAATATAACTTATATCGTTATGTTTGGTTTTGTATTTGATTTATTTTTGAATTATTGTATTATTTTGTGCTATAACCGTAGAAAAAGTATAGTGTTTGACTCGCAAGGAATAACTCATTCCCACTCGTACGATTTGCAGCATTCGCCTGCGGCTCATGCTGCAAACATCGTACTCGTGGGAAATGAGTGTCATTCCTTGCTCGTAAAACAATATACTATTCTCTACGTCCCATTGTCTCCTGTGTCCAACCTCCTTTCCACTTATTGTCAAAGTTCTTAAAAAACATCTTGAAAAATATTGTTCATAACAACGACCAGTACATTAGAGACTCATTTGACTTAAAAGAAAAACTAAAAACCATCGAAATCCCAAATGACTATGTTTTAATATCTTTAGACGTGGTTTCCTTATATACAAACGTTCCTATTTCACTCGCATTACGACTTATTAAGAAAAAGTGGAAAGACATAAAAAAATATACTGACATTCCGATGGATGACTTTATCAATGCCACGGAAATGACTCTCACCTCTACATATTTTGCACAAGATAATAAATTATATAAGCAGATCGAAGGTTGTGCCATGGGCTCATCAATATCAAGCGTAATTGCTCAACTAGTCATGGAGGATTTAGAGACCAACGTTATATCTAAAACAAACATTAACATTCCATTTTTTTATAGATATGTTGAGACGACTGTTTGACAGCAGTCCCAAAACCTAAAGTTGACGAAATACTAAAACTATTCAACTTTTATCATAAAAAACTACAATTTACTGTTAAAATTGAAACCGATAAAAAGATTAACTTCCTGGACATGACTTTACATAACAATAACAATACAATAAAAACAGAATGCTATACAAAAGACACTTGGTCGGCACGATACTTGAACTTTAAATCAAATCACCCAATAAGTCAAAAAAAGTCAGTTATTATAGGGTTGGCAGACCGATCTATAAAGCTTTCCGATGTAGAATTCAGAACAAATGCGATAATCAAAGCAAAAAACGCTTTACTCTTAAATGACTATCCTCCAGACTTAATAAATAAAATTTTCTCGCAACGAATACATAAATTATATAATCCATCGGAAAGCAATGAACCAACTAAAAATCAAAACATTCACTAGGTCTCCTTGCCTTATGTTAACGGACTTTCACAACAACTACAAACACTGTACAAGAAGCACGACATCACTATATGCCATAAAGCACACAACCTTCTATCTGAAAACTTTTCTAAACTAAAAACCAAGACTCCCAAAAACAAAAGAAGCAACATAATTTACGAAATTCCATGTCAAAATTGTAACGGTGTGTACATTGGACAAACGACACAATATCTAGAAAACAGGGTAAAAAGCCACAAATATGACAAAGGTAATGCTACCGCCTTAAATAATCATGAAAAGAAAAACAATCATAAATTTAACTTTGATTACAATAATATTAAAATACTGGGTACCGAAAGCAATACCAAAAAGAGAGAATTATTAGAACCTATGGCCATTCAGAAAAACTCGAATTCCATCAACGATAAAAAAGATGTAAACAGCTTTAACAAAATATATGGTTCAGTCGTTAACTGAAAACTACACCGGCACATACGAGATAAGACGGCGGTTCGGATAATTTTATATACGTTGGTTTTAATTATTTTAACATATAGTGATTTGTGTGATGTTTCATACTATGATTGTTCTCCAACTAATCAAGGAATGGAATACCACATAATGATCACCAGTAATATCTACCCAACGTTTAAATAACATAACCCGAATTAAGTGGTCATTTTAATCGTTAAACCTGCTTTTAAAAAATAAGAAGACAATGCAAATTTACGTTCCAGGTATGTCATTTATTGTTAAATGTTGTTTGTCTATATATTTTACTGACTTTTCATTATTTTAGAACATTTTACATATTTTGAAAAAGACCCAAGTAGGGTCGAAACGTCAATTATAAATAAAATGGAATAACAGTTCCAAAGTTTATTTATTAACCACGACCTAAAACCAAGAAACATATTTAAAAAAATATATATAATAAGGTCAACGAAACTAGTACAATATATATATATATATATATATATATATATATATATATATATAATGAAATGTTATTGGTTGATTAAGAATCTACTGCGCTGTTTTTTAAAGGTAATTTTTTTTGAGATTATGTTAACACATTTCTATTACATCTAATAGTTATAAAATATTTAAAGCCACCATAAACTGTATAAACAAAATAAATATATTTTAATGGCAGAAACGTATAAAATATTTATTTGGGTAATAGAGAAATGTTTTAAGAACAAATATAAAAACTACTCATTTATTGTAACACTCATTTTTTATATAAGAAACCCTGTATTTTAATCTGAACACTTATATTAAATAAACGGTTATTACTTTAATGAAGAAACAAATAAATATAGGAATCATTATAATTTTAATTCCTCTTAGCCCTCTAAAAATTGGTTATTTGTGTCGTTGGTATACCTATAAATTAAAAACAGTTTGCACGATATTATTGTCAGTACTCAACTTGTTGACTCACACCTTATATTTATAGAATATGTAGATAAGATCATTTTATTATTTTTACATAGATAGATAAAATAGAGACACAATCAGTATAAATATACTCCACCTCCACCTCCATCTGGTTATTACCCAGCACCAACAGCACCACCTCCAGTAGCTTGGAGTATAAGCCCACCTTGTGGACATCATGGATGGACTCATGGCTGCCACCATTGCCGTGGACACAGGTGTTAATAAAATTAATTAAAATTATGTCTGCATGTATATATTTGGTGGACATTATGTGTATCACCACCACGGCGGAGATCATCACCATCACGGATGTCATCACCATGGACATCATAGTTTAGTAAGTGAAATTATTGATCATGTTTTACATCCTCACCACAATGAACCTCACCAAACTCCACCTCCACCTCCAGCTGTTTATTACCCAGCACCACCTCCAGTAGCTTGGAGTATAAGACCAACTTGTGGTCATCATGGATGGACTCATGGCTGCCCCACTGCCATGGACACAGGTGTTAATAAAATTAATTAAAATTATGTCGGCATGTATATATTTTGTGGACATTATGTGTATCAATATTACAGGTATTGAGTAAATGGCTGTGATTCGCATTTCTTTTATATAAGTATATTTATATATTCTATATGTACCGTTTGTAATAAATTTTTAATTTAAATGAATTATTTTTTTAGTGCTCCTAATTATACAATAAATAATGAAATATTTGATTTGAACATTTTGAACACTTTTTGGTTTCGTTCTTAACTTTTTAATAAAATATATTTTTATTTATTTAATTTAAACGATATCACAGCTCTTTGCGTTAAGATTGTAGGTACATGTAATGAATAATATTTTTGGAAAATAAATATAATATTCAAGTTTATAAGTTAATTTTGTATCACAACAAAAAAATTAGTATGTAGGTATATATTGTAACGGGATAACCGTAAAGGAAGGGACCTTAATTTAAAAGATTGTTATTGACAGTTGATTTTTAGAAGTTTCTAAAAATCAACTGACCATTTTAAATAATGTTTCTAGAAAATTCTAGAAACTTCTAAACACACTGACTAGATTAAATAATGTTTCTAGAAAATTCTAGAAAGATCTAAACACACTAACTAGATTAAATAAAGTTGTATATAAGGGGATGCATGGGCAGTTAACGTCAGTTCAAGTTCAAGTATTCACAAGAGTTCATTGTATTGTCAAGTAGTTAGACGTTATCCAGCAGAGTTCAGTGTATCTTGACAATTTTGTAAATAAATTGTGTAAAAGTCCCCATAAGTGTTTCAAATTGGTGTCAGGTGTGGGGTGAAGATACAAGAATGCCTGGAAAAAAGATAAATGAACTATTGGTGGCTGAGCTCAGAAGACAGCTTGAAGAAGTAGAGTTGGAAACTACTGGGAGCAAATCCGTATTGTTGAGAAGGCTCCGTGAATATTACCTAAATAATAATTTGGACCCTGACGCTGTGGAGTTCGAAGACCCAGTTCAAAAATTAAATTCTGAACTAACTCAACAACTTTCCCAGTTGTCCAGTCAGATAAGCAGCCAGCGCGAAGATATGTCTTAGCTATCACAAAGAATGACGAACCAACAAGAGGAGCTATCCAGTCAGATGAAGAGCCAACAAGAGGAGCTATCCAGTCAGATGAAGAGCCAGCAAGAAGAACTATCCAGTCAGATGAAGAACCAGCGCGAAGATATGTCCCAGCTGTCACAAAGAATGACGAGCCAGCAAGAAGAACAGACGCAACAATTTTCCCAGCTATCACAACGGATGTCTACCCTATCCAGTTCGTTTTCCCAGCAAATATCACATCTTCGAGATGAACAAAATCAGCAAGTGTCCAGCTTGCGAGACGAACAAAATCAACAAGTCGCCAACTTTCGAGACGAGCAAAACCAGATCAACCAGCAAATGCAGTCCGAAATAAGGAAGCTTCAACGAGAACACGAAGCTTGTCGTCGAGACCAGCCCATCCACCACGGCGACGGAGATGCAGAAAGGACGGAAACCTCCCACGTAGACGTCAACCGACGAGGAAATGGGGAGACTACCCAGGTACGAACGACGATGAAACCCCCGACCTTCAACGGGAAGACTTCCTGGCCAAATTACCTGAAACAATTCGACGCAGCGGCCAGAGCTAATGGATGGTCATCCCAGGAGAAGGCATTGTCCCTAACCGTAGCTCTACGAGGCGAAGCTTTAGACGTCTTGCAATCATTGACACCGGATGAAGCTGACAACTTCGAGTTATTGGTGAATCGTCTAGAGATGCGTTATGGTCAAACTCATCTACAACTGGTGTACCGAATGCAGGTAAACAGCCGAAAGCAGAAAAATGGAGAGACTATCCAAGAGTTTGAGGCGGAAGTGGCAATAATGGTACGGCTTGCGTATTCCAATGCAGCGGAGGATTTCCTGGAGTGCCTAGCAGCCCAAACCTTCACCGATGGTCTTCGAGACGTCGAGTTGCAGCGCGCTGTACGGTTGGCGCGGCCGAAGACCCTTCTGGACGCCTTGACCATTGCCCTGGAGTTTGAGGCGACGACGGAGGCCTCACGTGGAGTTGCTCGACTAAGGGAAATCACCGGTAACTACGACCATGCCGTTCATTCCGTTAGCGACGTCGAAGCGGTAGTAGAGAGGTTAATGAAGGTATCTCCAAAAAGAAGGCGCCCAGTGAGATGCTGGAACTGCGGAAAACTAGGCCATATAAGAAATACTTGCCCCCAAAAAGAAAAATCTTCTGCTGAAGTACCCCAGCAGCAGGAAAACTAGAACGGATCGACTCCTGGAGGGCGAAATCGACCCCAAACATTCCCGAAGCCCCTCACACCATTAAATCGGCAACTCTGCGACATCACGTGGACAGCTTATATGTGGATGGCCTCATTGATGGGAAGAACTTTAGCATGCTGGTAGACACTGGAGCTACGAAAACTATCGTTCGACCATCCATCATTATGCGAAAGAAGATGTGGTCTACCAGTTGGAGACTGCGTACCGCTACCGGAGATTCTGCTAGAGTCTACCGTGAGATACAGGTGACGCTACAGTTTGGTTCAACCTCTCTTGTCCACTCGGTGCTGGTGGCTGACATTGATGAAGATGTTGTTCTGGGCATGGATGTTATGCTCCACTGTGGTTTTCATTTGGATCTTCGCCGACGTTTCCTTCGTACTGGTAATGAAGAAATATTCCTGCACCGAAAACAAGTTGACCATGCCTCGATTAAGCTAATTGGTGATATCGAACTTCCGGCGAGCTGCGAATGTGTCGTCACAGCGCGGTTGGATGGACTGAAGCCAGATGGTGCCCCAGCCATGATAGAGCCGAAGAACCATGACCATGAATTGGGAAAAGGACTCCTTGTGGGTAAGACTCTTGTTAGATCCGCCAAAGAGGAACCCATCCGAGTTATGAATTTAAACGATCATCTAGTTCTTCTCCGAAAGGACACGGAAATGGGAAGTTTAAAACCAGTAACGGCCATAATTCACAAGGTAAACGTTACGGAAACAGATGAGACCAACGGAATTAAACAATTAATGACAAAATTAGATCCCTCTTTGTCAAAATTAGAAAAGAAACAGGTAAGAGATCTACTTTACCGTTATAAACCTGTATTTGGTTCTAAAAGTAAACTGGGAAGAACTGATGTTGTACAACATAGAATTGACACTGGTGATGCACGTCCGATTCGACAGGTACCCCGAAGAATGCCTCAATTTAAGAAGGAAGAAGCAGACAGAGCCCTTAAAGAAATGATTCAAAATGGCATAGTCGAACCATCCAGTAGTCCGTGGCTTCTCCTGTGGTATTAGTGAGAAAGAAAGACGGATCAATGCGGTTTTGTGTCGACTATCGAAAGCTAAATGATGTCACTAAGAAGGACAGTTATCCTCTGCCAAGGATTGATGATGCCCTCGACGCTTTGGCGGGTTCTACTTTGTTTTCTACCTTGGACCTTAAAAGCGGATACTGGCAAGTTAAAATGAATCCTGCAGACAAAGAAAAGACTGCCTTTACCAGTGGATCAGGGTTGTGGCAATTCACGTCCTTCCGTTTGGCCTCTGTAATGCTCCTGCGACGTTTGAACGGCTAATGGAGAACATCCTGCGGGGTTTGTCATGGGAAACTTGTCTAGTTTATCTAGACGACATCATCATAATGGGTAAGACCTTTAAGGAACATTTATCTAACCTGGAAGAAGTTTTTAAAAGATTACAGAACGCTAATCTAACATTGAATGTTAAGAAATGCCACTTGTTTCAGAGACAGGTCAACTATTTAGGATATAACGTAAGCAAGGATGGCGTTGCTGTTGACCCCGCTAAGATGCAAGCCGTTCAGGAATGGCCAATCCCTATCGACAAACATCAGCTCCGGAGTTTCTTGGGTCTTTGTTCCTATTACAGACGATATGTCAAGAATTTTGGAGACATCGCCAAACCCTTGACACGTTTGACAGAACAAGATAAGTCCTTCTGTTGGGATCAGGAATGTCAAGAGGCGTTTGAAATATTGAAGAAACAGCTTACGTCAGCACCTGTTCTTGCTTATCCACTTCCTGATGTTAAGCTTATTCTGGACACCGACGCCAGCAATGTGGGAATTGGAGCCGTCTTGTCACAGCTACAAGATGGTAAGGAAAGAGTGGTTGGTTACTTCAGCAAAACTTTATCGAAAGCTGAAAAGAACTACTGTGTAACTCGGAGGGAACTGTTAGCAGTTGTAAAATCCGTCGACCACTTTTGTAAATATCTGTATGGCAGAAAATTCCTGATCAGAACAGACCATGCTAGTTTAAAGTGGTTACTTAGCTTTAGGAACCCAGAAGGACAGATAGCAAGATGGCTCGAAAAACTGCAGGAATATGATGTTGAAATCGAGCACAGACCTGGAACAAGACATCGTAATGCTGATGCACTTTCCAGAAGACCATGTCGACCAGATTGCCCCCATTGTACCCGTATGAAGCAGAACGAGGAAAAACTTGCCTTAGTTAAGGTTGTGCCAAAAGACGAGAGCTCTATGCTGGAGGAGCAACAAGAAAACGATCCCGTTCTGAGAAAGATTCGGGAGTGGAAGAGAATGGACCATCGTCCGTTGTGGAGAGAGATATCCTCATCCTCTCCTGCTTTAAAAGCATACTGGTCCCAATGGAACTCTTTAGTTTTGGACGGTGGGCTCGTTAAAAGACTTGTAGAAAATTCCGAGGGCACAGAAACAAGGAAACAAATAGTGGTCCCAAGAAATGCTGTACCTCATATTTTAAAACAGATGCATAATGATAGTTCTGGAGGACATCTGGGTATCACGAAAACGCTGCAAAAGATCCGAGATAGATTTTACTGAGTAAATGGCACTAATGATGTTAAAGATTGGTGTCGTAAATGCACTACATGTGCTGCCAGTAACGGTCCGCACCGAAAACCGAAGGCGGAAATGCAGCAATACCTGGTTGGAAGTCCTTTTGAAAGAATCGCAGTAGATGTATTGGGGCCACTTCCACAGACCGATGTAGGAAACAAGTACATCTTTGTTGTAATGGACTACTTCACTAAATGGGTTGAAGCATATGCAGTTCCCAATCAGGAAGCCACCACTTTAGCAGATATATTGGTTGAAGAATTCGTAAGCCGATTTGGGGTACCACTAGAATTACATTCAGACCAAGGAAGAAATTTTGAGAGCAACTGTTTCAAGAAGTTTGCCAAAGATTAGGCATCCACAAAACGAGAACCACAGCGATGCACCCTCAGTCTGATGGAATGGTGGAACGAATGAACCGGACTATAACCAACTATCTGTCAAAAGTGGTGTCAGATTGTCAGAGGGATTGGGATCGACATATTCCACTATTTCTAATGGCAATTCGATCGGCCATCAACGAATCAACTGGCCAAACGCCTGCGAAGGTCCTGTTCGGTAGAGAAATGAGGCTACCATGTGACTTGGTGTTTGGTTGTAAACCTGGTGAAGAAATGGCACGTGAACAATATGTCGCCGACCTTCAGAATCGAATGGAGAATATACACAACCTGGTGCGTGGAAAACTACAATTATCTAGTGATCGGATGAAGAGGTACTATGACACACGGACAATGGAAAAGCGTTACCAAGTTGGTGATTTAGTCTGGCTCTATAACCCCCCACGGCGTCGAGGTATTTGTCCCAAATTACAAAAGAACTGGGAAGGTCCTTACACCATCAAGAAGAAGATTAACGATGTCATTTATCGGATCGTGAAAATTCCCAGAGGGAAACCCGTCGTGGTCCATCATGATCGTTTGGCGCCTTACCAGGGAAACCACAGTGGAGATGCGCAGCAACTCCAAGAAGATGGTTTGGCTGGCTCAGGGAGTGTGCGGGATTCCGATGTAGGAAATAACATTCCAGGAGGAATGAATCTAAGGAGGGGCAGTGTAACGGGATAACCGTAAAGGAAGGGACCTTAATTTGAAAGATTGTTATTGACAGTTGATTTTTAGAAGTTTCTAAAAATCAACTGACCATTTTAAATAATGTTTCTAGAAAATTCTAGAAACTTCTAAACACACTGACTAGATTAAATAATGTTTCTAGAAAATTCTAGAAAGATCTAAACACACTAACTAGATTAAATAAAGTTGTAGGTATATAAGGGGATGCATGGGCAGTTAACGTCAATTCAAGTTCAAGTATTTACAAGAGTTCATTGTATTGTCAAGTAGTTAGACGTTATCCAGCAGAGTTCAGTGTATCTTAACAATTTTGTAAATAAATTGTGTAAAAGTCCCCATAAGTGTTTCAATATCAAGAACTAGTTTTTTTCCAATTTAATACTTATATTAAAGGTCCTTTCTAAAAATGGTACATTCCCTGCTTCTAATTATATTATTATTACGAACCAGGCCGGACCTGCCGTCCAGAGGGCGCAGCCGAGTTCCTCCCCGCGGTCGAAAATTTGGGTCCGATGTAACAGGTAGTGACGGCTAGGGGATTATAGGGAATCCCTAATCCTTTAATGACTTTCATGAACTAAGAATGTTTATGGCCAATATGTGTTTGTTCTTCTGCCTAACAAAAGTTCCTTAACATATTGAAATATGTGGAAATTTATTAAAGACAAATCTAGAGATCTTGGTCTTTCACTGGAACCAAAAGATGTATATGCAGACTTCGAAAAATCAATGCATATTGCACTGAGAGAAATATTTCCTCTAGTAAAAGTAAGAGGCTGTTTATTTCATATAAAACAATCATGGTACCGTAAGATCCAGAAGTTAGGTTTATCTAATTTTTATTAGGATAAGACGTCGGAAATAGGAAGATGGATACATCACATTTTTGGTTTGCCTTACTTAGATCCAGAAGACGTGGGAAACTGCTTCGTAGAACTTATGGAAATAATGCCTGTGTCCGAAAATTTAATATTATTTGCTGATTATCTAGTCGATAATATAGGAGAACAGTGTAGTTTTAGTCCACATATGTGGGCCGCTTTTTTGGCTAGTGCAACTCGCACGACAAATGCTTGTTAGAGTTTTCATTCTCATTTAAAAAGTAATTTTTTGTTTCAGCCATCCACCAATTTTTATATTCTTACAAACACTGCTAAGTTTTCAAACTTTCACATATGCTAAAATAAACAGCCCACATCGGAATAAAAATATTAGATCAAATGTAAGAAAAAGACAAAATTCTATGCAAAGTCTAATGAATAGTTTTACAAATGCAACCATAAATAGTCTTGAATGTTACTACAATTTACCTATGTAATATTTTTAAATAAATCGTTTACTTCGCCACCTGTTTTAATTTTCACGTACGCCTGGGGAGGAACTCGTCTGTTATTAAGAGAGGCGCAGGTCAGAAAGTGACCGCGGGGAGGAACTCGGCTACGTCCCGTCCAGAAAGTAAACGAGACAGCCGGTAGTTCTTGGAACCTGAGAATGTTCGTTTGGATGCCGAGAACCTTCGATGTTAGAAATGAACGTTATCGATGTTTTAGAAGAATTGTTACTGTGGGATCTTTGTAGATATTTCGAGAAAAATTAATCTAAAATATAAAGGACCGCGTTGGACGGAGAGACAGTACAGTAGTTGTTGTGATCGAAATAGTTGGCGATAAATAATTGAATTATATTGGCGGATCCGAAAAATGACTTTTTAAAAACAAATTCGAACTTTATTTCTATAAACTACAATTATAAAATTTTGATCTTAACTACCCACTTGAAAACTAAAATGTATATACATATATTTTAAAAACTGAATTACAATAGAAAGAAAAGAATTAGACATTAAATATGATATGTGATATAATATTGAAACACTTATGGGGGCTTCTTACACAATTTTATTTACAAAATTGTTAAGATACACTGAACTCTGCTGGATAACTTCTAACTACTTGACAATACAATGAACTCTTGTGAATACTTGAACTTGAACTGACGTTAACTGCCCATGCATCCCCTTATATACAACTTTATTTAATCTAGTTAGTGTCTTTAGATCTTTCTAGAATTTTCTAGAAACTTTATTTAAAATGGTCAGTTGATTTTTAGAAACTTCTAAAAATCAACTGTCAATAACAATCTTTCAAATTAAGGTTATCCCGTTACACTGCCCCCTCCTTAGATTCATTCCTCTTGGAATGTTATTTTCTACATCGGAATCCCGCAAACTCCCTGAGCCAGCCAAACCATCTTCTTGGAGTTGCTGCGCATCTCCACTGTGGTTTCCCTGGTAAGGCGCCAAACGATCATGATGGACCACGACGGGTTTCCCTCTGGGAATTTTCACGATCCGATAAATGACATCGTTAATCTTCTTCTTGATGGTGTAAGGACCTTCCCAGTTCTTTTGTAATTTGGGACAAATACCTCGACGCCGTGGGGGGTTATAGAGCCAGACTAAATCACCAACTTGGTAACGCTTTTCCATTGTCCGTGTGTCATAGTACCTCTTCATCCGATCACTAGATAATTGTAGTTTTCCACGCACCAGGTTGTGTATATTCTCCATTCGATTCTGAAGGTCGGCGACATATTGTTCACGTGCCATTTCTTCACCAGGTTTACAACCAAACACCAAGTCACATGGTAGCCTCATTTCTCTACCGAACAGGACCTTCGCAGGCGTTTGGCCAGTTGATTCGTTGATGGCCGATCGAATTGCCATTAGAAATAGTGGAATATGTCGATCCCAATCCCTCTGACAATCTGACACCACTTTTGACAGATAGTTGGTTATAGTCCGGTTCATTCGTTCCACCATTCCATCAGACTGAGGGTGCATCGCTGTGGTTCTCGTTTTGTGGATGCCTAATCTTTGGCAATCTTCTTGAAACAGTTGCTCTCAAAATTTCTTCCTTGGTCTGAATGTAATTCTAGTGGTACCCCAAATCGGCTTACGAATTCTTCAACCAATATATCTGCTAAAGTGGTGGCTTCCTGATTGGGAACTGCATATGCTTCAACCCATTTAGTGAAGTAGTCCATTACAACAAAGATGTACTTGTTTCCTACATCGGTCTGTGGAAGTGGCCCCAATACATCTACTGCGATTCTTTCAAAAGGACTTCCAACCAGGTATTGCTGCATTTCCGCCTTCGGTTTTCGGTGCGGACCGTTACTGGCAGCACATGTAGTGCATTTACGACACCAATCTTTAACATCATTAGTGCCATTTACTCAGTAAAATCTATCTCGGATCTTTTGCAGCGTTTTCGTGATACCCAGATGTCCTCCAGAACTATCATTATGCATCTGTTTTAAAATTTCCGTTACAGCATTTCTTGGGACCACTATTTGTTTCCTTGTTTCTGTGCCCTCGGAATTTTCTACAAGTCTTTTAACGAGCCCTCCGTCCAAAATTAAAGAGTTCCATTGGGACCAGTATGCTTTTAAAGCAGGAGAGGATGGGGATATCTCTCTCCACAACGGACGACGGTCCATTCTCTTCCACTCCCGAATCTTTCTCAGAACGGGATCGTTTTCTTGTTGCTCCTCCAGCATAGAGCTCTCGTCTTCTGGCACAACCTTAACTAAGGCAAGTTTTTCCTCGTTCTGCTCCATACGGGTACAATAGGGGCAATCAGGTCGACATGGTCTTCTGGAAAGTGCATCAGCATTACGATGTCTTGTTCCAGGTCTGTGCTCGATTTCAACATCATATTCCTGCAGTTTTTCGAGCCATCTTGCTATCTGTCCTTCTGGGTTCTTAAAGCTAAGTAACCACTTTAAACTAGCATGGTCTGTTCTGATCAGGAATTCCCCGCGGTCACTTTCTGACCTGCGCCTCTCTTAATAACAGACGAGTTCCTCCCCAGGCGTACGTGAAAATTAAAACAGGTGGCGAAGTAAACGATTTATTTAAAAATATTACATAGGTAAATTGTAGTAACATTCAAGACTATTTATGGTTGCATTTGTAAAACTATTCATTAGACTTTGCATAGAATTTTGTCTTTTTCTTACATTTGATCTAATATTTTTATTCCGATGTGGGCTGTTTATTTTAGCATATTATGTAAAAGTTTGAAAACTTAGCAGTGTTTGTAAGAATATAAAAATTGGTGGATGGCTGGAACAAAAAATTACTTTTTAAATGAGAATGAAAACTCTAACAAGCATTTGTCGTGCGAGTTGCACTAGCCAAAAAAGCGGCCCACATATGTGGACTAAAACTACACTGTTCTCCTATATAATTATCGACTAGATAATCAGCAAATAATATTAAATTTTCGGACACTGGCATTATTTCCATAAGTTCTACGAAGCAGTTTCCCATGTAGTAACATTCAAGACTATTTATGGTTCCATTTGTAAAACTATTCATTAGACTTTGCATAGAATTTTGTCTTTTTCTTACATTTGATCTAATATTTTTATTCCGATGTGGGCTGTTTATTTTAGCATATGTGAAAGTTTGAAAACTTAGCAGTGTTTGTAAGAATATAAAAATTGGTGGATGGCTGAAACAAAAAATTACTTTTTAAATGAGAATGAAAACTCTAACAAGCATTTGTCGTGCGAGTTGCACTAGCCAAAAAAGCGGCCCACATATGTGGACTAAAACTACACTGTTCTCCTATATAATTATCGACTAGATAATCAGCAAATAATATTAAATTTTCGGACACAGGCATTATTTCCATAAGTTCTACGAAGCAGTTTCCCACGTCTTCTGGATCTAAGTAAGGCAAACCAAAAATGTGATGTATCCATCTTCCTATTTCCGACGTCTTATCCTAATAAAAATTAGATAAACCTAACTTCTGGATCTTACGGTACCATGATTGTTTTATATGAAATAAACAGCCTCTTACTTTTACTAGAGGAAATATTTCTCTCAGTGCAATATGCATTGATTTTTCGAAGTCTGCATATACATCTTTTGGTTCCAGTGAAAGACCAAGATCTCTACATTTGTCTTTAATAAATTTCCACATATTTCAATATGTTAAGGAACTTTTGTTAGGCAGAAGAACAAACACATATTGGCCATAAACATTCTTAGTTCATGAAAGTCATTAAAGGATTAGGGATTCCCTATAATCCCCTAGCCGTCACTACCTGTTACATCGGACCCAAATTTTCGACCGCGGGGAGGAACTCGGCTGCGCCCTCTGGACGGCAGGTCCGGCCTGGTTCGTAATAATAATATAATTAGAAGCAGGGAATGTACCATTTTTAGGAAGGACCTTTAATATAAGTATTAAATTGGAAAAAAACTAGTTCTTGATATTGAAACACTTATGGGGACTTTTACACAATTTGTTTACAAAATTGTTAAGATACACTGAACTCTGCTGGATAACGTCTAACTACTTGACAATACAATGAACTCTTGTAAATACTTGAACTTGAATTGACGTTAACTGCCCATGCATCCCCTTATATACCTACAACTTTATTTAATCTAGTTAGTGTGTTTAGATCTTTCTAGAATTTTCTAGAAACATTATTTAATCTAGTCAGTGTGTTTAGAAGTTTCTAGAATTTTCTAGAAACATTATTTAAAATGGTGAGTTGATTTTTAGAAACTTCTAAAAATCAACTGTCAATAACAATCTTTCAAATTAAGGTCCCTTCCTTTACGGTTATCCCGTTACACTGCCCCTCCTTAGATTCATTCCTCCTGGAATGTTATTTCCTACATCGGAATCCCGCACACTCCCTGAGCCAGCCAAACCATCTTCTTGGAGTTGCTGCGCATCTCCACTGTGGTTTCCCTGGTAAGGCGCCAAACGATCATGATGGACCACGACGGGTTTCCCTCTGGGAATTTTCACGATCCGATAAATGACATCGTTAATCTTCTTCTTGATGGTGTAAGGACCTTCCCAGTTCTTTTGTAATTTGGGACAAATACCTCGACGCCGTGGGGGGTTATAGAGCCAGACTAAATCACCAACTTGGTAACGCTTTTCCATTGTCCGTGTGTCATAGTACCTCTTCATCCGATCACTAGATAATTGTAGTTTTCCACGCACCAGGTTGTGTATATTCTCCATTCGATTCTGAAGGTCGGCGACATATTGTTCACGTGCCATTTCTTCACCAGGTTTACAACCAAACACCAAGTCACATGGTAGCCTCATTTCTCTACCGAACAGGACCTTCGCAGGCGTTTGGCCAGTTGATTCGTTGATGGCCGATCGAATTGCCATTAGAAATAGTGGAATATGTCGATCCCAATCCCTCTGACAATCTGACACCACTTTTGACAGATAGTTGGTTATAGTCCGGTTCATTCGTTCCACCATTCCATCAGACTGAGGGTGCATCGCTGTGGTTCTCGTTTTGTGGATGCCTAATCTTTGGCAAACTTCTTGAAACAGTTGCTCTCAAAATTTCTTCCTTGGTCTGAATGTAATTCTAGTGGTACCCCAAATCGGCTTACGAATTCTTCAACCAATATATCTGCTAAAGTGGTGGCTTCCTGATTGGGAACTGCATATGCTTCAACCCATTTAGTGAAGTAGTCCATTACAACAAAGATGTACTTGTTTCCTACATCGGTCTGTGGAAGTGGCCCCAATACATCTACTGCGATTCTTTCAAAAGGACTTCCAACCAGGTATTGCTGCATTTCCGCCTTCGGTTTTCGGTGCGGACCGTTACTGGCAGCACATGTAGTGCATTTACGACACCAATCTTTAACATCATTAGTGCCATTTACTCAGTAAAATCTATCTCGGATCTTTTGCAGCGTTTTCGTGATACCCAGATGTCCTCCAGAACTATCATTATGCATCTGTTTTAAAATTTCCGTTACAGCATTTCTTGGGACCACTATTTGTTTCCTTGTTTCTGTGCCCTCGGAATTTTCTACAAGTCTTTTAACGAGCCCTCCGTCCAAAATTAAAGAGTTCCATTGGGACCAGTATGCTTTTAAAGCAGGAGAGGATGGGGATATCTCTCTCCACAACGGACGACGGTCCATTCTCTTCCACTCCCGAATCTTTCTCAGAACGGGATCGTTTTCTTGTTGCTCCTCCAGCATAGAGCTCTCGTCTTCTGGCACAACCTTAACTAAGGCAAGTTTTTCCTCGTTCTGCTCCATACGGGTACAATAGGGGCAATCAGGTCGACATGGTCTTCTGGAAAGTGCATCAGCATTACGATGTCTTGTTCCAGGTCTGTGCTCGATTTCAACATCATATTCCTGCAGTTTTTCGAGCCATCTTGCTATCTGTCCTTCTGGGTTCTTAAAGCTAAGTAACCACTTTAAACTAGCATGGTCTGTTCTGATCAGGAATTTTCTGCCATACAGATATTTATAAAAGTGTTCGACGGATTTTACAACTGCTAACAGCTCCCTCCGAGTTACACAGTAGTTCTTTTCAGCTTTCGATAAAGTTTTGCTGAAGTAACCAACCACTCTTTCCTTACCATCTTGTAGCTGTGACAAGATGCTCCAATTCCCACATTGCTGGCGTCGGTGTCCAGAATAAGCTTACCATCAGGAAGTGGATAAGCAAGAACAGGTGCTGACGTAAGCTGTTTCTTCAATATTTCAAACGCCTCTTGACATTCCTGATCCCAACAGAAGGACTAATCTTGTTCTGTCAAACGTGTCAAGGGTTTGGCGATGTCTCCAAAATTCTTGACATAGGTAATAGGAACAAAGGCCCAAGAAACTCCGGAGCTGATGTTTGTCGATAGGGATTGGCCATTCCTGAACGGCTTGTATCTTAGCGGGGTCAACAGCAACGCCATCCTTGCTTACGTTATGTCCTAAATAGTTGACCTGTCTCTGGAACAAGTGGCATTTCTTATCATTCAATGTTAGATTAGCGTTCTGTAATCTTTTAAAAACTTTTTCCAGGTTAGATAAATGTTCCTTAAAGGTCTTACCCATTATGATGATGTCGTCTAGATAAACTAGACAAGTTTCCCATGACAAACCCCGTAGGATGTTCTCCATTAGCCGTTCAAACGTCGCAGGAGCATTACAGAGGCCAAACGGAAGGACCGTGAATTGCCACAACCCTGATCCACTGGTAAAGGCAGTCTTTTCTTTGTCTGCAGGATTCATTTTAACTTGCCAGTATCCGCTTTTAAGGTCCAAGGTAGAAAACAAAGTAGAACCCGCCAAAGCGTCGAGGGCATCATCAATCCTTGGCAGAGGATAACTGTCCTTCTTAGTGGCATCATTTAGCTTTCGATAGTCGACATAAAACCGCATTGATCCGTCTTTCTTTCTCACTAATACCACAGGAGAAGCCCACGGACTACTGGATGGTTCGACTATGCCATTTTGAATCATTTCTTTAAGGTCTCTGTCTGCTTCTTCCTTCTTAACTTGAGGCATCCTTCGGGGTACCTGTCGAATCGGACGTGCATCACCAGTGTCAATTCTATGTTGTACAACATCAGTTCTTCCCAATTTACTTTAAGAACCAAATACAGGTTTATAACGGTAAAGTAGATCTCTTACCTGTTTCTTTTCTAATTTTGACAAAGAGGGATCTAATTTTGTCAAGAATGGTTCAATTCCGTTGGTCTCATCTGTTTCCGTAACGTTTACCTTGTGAATTATGGCCGTTACTGGTTCTAAACTTCCCATTTCCGTGTCCTTTCGGAGAAGAACTGGATGATCGTTCAAGTTGATAACTCGGATGGGTACCTCTTTGGCGGATCTAACAAGAGTCTTAACCACAAGGAGTCCTTTTCCCAATTCATGGTCATGGTTCTTCGGCTCTATCATGGCTGGGGCACCATCTGGCTCCAGTCCATCCAACCGCGCTGTGACGACACATTCGCAGCTCGCCGGAAGTTCGATATCATCGATTAGCTTAATCGAGGCATTGTCAACTTGTTTTCGGTGCAGGAATATTTCTTCATTACCAGTACGAAGGATACGTCGGCGAAGATCCAAATGAAAACCACAGTGGAGCATAACATCCATGCCCAGAACAACATCTTCATCAACATGAGCCACCAGCACCGAGTGAACAAGAGAGGTTGAACCAAACTGTAGCGTCACCTGTATCTCACCGTAGACTCTAGCAGAATCTCCGGTAGCGGTACGCAGTCTCCAACTGGTAGGCCACATATTCTTTCGCATAATGATGGATGGTCGAACGATAGTTTTCGTAGCTCCAGTGTCTACCAGCATGCTAAAGTTCTTCCGTCAATGAGGCCATCTACATATAAGCTGTCCACGTGATGTCGCAGAGTTGCCAATTTAATGGTGTGAGGGGCTTCGGGAATGTTTGGGGTCGATTTCGCCCTCCAGGAGTCGACCTGTTCTAGTTTTCCTGCTGCTGGGGTACTTCAGCAGAAGATTTTTCTTTTTGGGGGCAAGTATTTTTTATATGGCCTAGTTTTCCGCAGTTCCAGCATCTCACTGGGCGCCTTCTTTTTGGAGATAACTTCATTAACCTCTCTACTACCGCTTCGAACTCGCTAACTTAATAAACGGCATGGTCGTAGTTACCGGTGACTTCTCTTAGTCGAGCAACTCCACGTGAGGCCTCCGTCGCCGCCTCAAACTCCAGGGCAATGGTCAAGGCGTCATTCGTCTTGATAGCTCCTCTTGCTGGCTCTTCATCTGACTGGATAGCTCCTCTTGCTGCCGGGAAAGCTGTTGCGATTGTTCTTCTTGCAGCCGGGAAAGTTGTTGAGTTTGTTCTTCTTGCAGCCGGGAAATTGCTTTTTGAACCGGGTCATCAAACTCCACAACGTCAGGGTCCATATTATTATCTAGGTAGTATTCATGGAGCCTTCTCAACAATACGGATTTGCTCCCAGTAGTTTCCAACTCTAATTCTTCGAGCTCTCTTCTGAGCTCAGCCACCAATAGTTCATTTATCTTTTTTCCAGGCATTCTTGTATCTTTACCCCACACCTGACACCAATTTGAAACACTTATGGGGACTTTAACACAATTTTTATTTACAAAATTGTTAAGATACACAGAACTTTGCTGGATAACGTCTAAACTGCTTGACAATACAATAAACTATTTGAACTTGAACTGCCGTTAACTGCCCATACATCCCCTTATATACTACCAATGAACATTCTGGAACTTTCTAGAAACATTATTTAATCTAGTTAGTGTGTTTAGAAGTTTCTAGAATTTTCTAGAAACATTATTTAATCTAGTCAGTGTTTTTTAGAAGTTTCTAAAAATCAACTGTCAATAACAATCTTTCAAATTAAGGTCCCTTCCTTTACGGTTATATATCCCGTTACAATATAATCAATAGCTGCTAGAGAGTTAATCAGTTTTATCGTGGAAATGAGTCATTTTTCCGCTGTTAAAGTAGCATAGTTACTTCCGACCCCCGTTTAACCTTTAAAAAAGGGGGTTGATTTCTCAGAACCTCTAAAGAGCACACATTTTCATTTTCAAGTCCCTTACTTTAAAAACATAGGACTTTCATACAAATTACCAATCCCCATTTTACCCCCTTAGGGGTGGAGTGTCGTTGCGGATGTCTAGACCCTATAAGGAACCTACCTGCCAAATTTCAAGTTTGTAGGTCTTAAGGTTTTGGAGATATGGTGATGAGTGAACTTTATATAGGTATATAGGTATATATATACAGCTTGCCTTGTCTAGATTGTGACCAAATTTATGTTGGTCAAACTTCCAGACGTCTTAAAGATCGCCTAACATCGCATAAATCTGACTGTAGATTACATCCAGAAAGGAGTGCCTTAGGTTTACATGTTATAACAAAAGATCATCGTATCAATTATGACAATGTCAGTATTCTTTGTCGCGAAAGCAATATGACAAGAAGGCTATTTTTTGAAATGGTGTTTGTTAATAAATTTTCTAAATCAATGAACCATAGATCCGATATTCGTCATTTAAATGAAATGTTTGCTTATTTGTTATCCATAGATAACCGTTTAAATTCTTAATTAAAGTTATTCTTTTGAGAATTAAAGTTATAACATTAGCAAAATTTAATAATATAATTTTTAAACAATTTTTTAATCTAAAATTTTATTGTATAAATTCTTTGCTTTTTTCTATCTTTGGTTGTTACTAGTTTCGTTAAACTTATAATAAATTGTAATAACATATTAATTACAATAATTACAAACATTTAACTTATGCACTTACTTTTGCTTAACATACTGTATATCAATTTTTAAGTATTTCAATTGCGTCAATGTCAATTTTAATTTTACATCTTTTAATTTTGATATCAAACTTAAATTCAAAATAAATTGTTAATTGATCATTTGAAAGTATATGTGTTATATTTACGTACATTTTTTACATTTGTTAATTTCCCATGTTTTTATATAATATTATCTTTTTAACAAAAACCTCAAAAAGTTGTAAGTAAATTATATTATGTTAAGTATTATTATATTTAATTATAATGTATTGTAGCTTCCCTGACGATGGCTGTAACCACAGCCGAAAGCTCGGAGTAAAGAATTTAAAAGAGTACACTTGTTCTTTTATTTTGCTGCAAACCCAATAAATTATATCACTGTATTTAATAAGTCAGCAAATAGTTCTCTTTCATATTTAATTTGGTATATATATATATATATATATATATATATATATAAACAAAATTTTCCTTAGATTTATTTTGGGTATAGTAGTCAGCTAAAATTTTATTAGGGCTGAATAAAAGCACACTATTTTTTGAATATCCAAGCTTTCGGAAAGATTTATTTCCTTTATCAAGAATTTCTACAAAGCAATTAGAAAGATATAATTAAAAGAATATATTCAGATTAACAAATTTCAAAACTTACCAAGATTTAGATTATTATATAAAAAAGCAGCTCAACAAAGTTAAAAAACTTATGGTATGTTAATTTTAAAAACATTGCAGTTACGTTAAAAAATACATTAAAATATAAATTACGTTAGAAAAAGAAAATTTTTAAAGATTTCCTATAGATAGGATTTAAACAATACATTTTAAAAATATATTGGATACTTGGATATTCAAAAAATAGTGTGCTTTTATTCAGCCCTAATAAAATTTTAGCTGACTACTATACCCAAAATAAATCTAAGGAAAATTTTGTTTTTTTCAAACTAGTCAATTAGTGGATTACTTATATATATATATATATATATATATATATATATATATATATATATAGATTTTATATGTTCGAACAATTTGTGACATTACTGTTTTAGCAACATAAAATTTGACGCATTTGTATTTTTCTAAAATTTTCAATAGATTTTTGTAGCAGGGTTATTTGATTTTCCACTAATGTTTTTAGTTTAGATTGATTTCCAGAAAGTTGTTTTATTGCGTTATCATACCTTTCCGCGTCGTTCTGGTAAAGATTCCCTGTTAGGGATTTGATTATTGATCCTAATCCTTCGATTAGGCCTAGTTTAATTCTTAGATTATTGATTGGATTTAACTGGTTCAATTGACTGTTTATTTTTTGTTCTAAATTAACTATCGAATTACAGATAATTTGAAATTCCTTGGTTGTATTGTTTGGAAATGTCAGTGATAGGGTTTTGAAATGTCCTTGTATTGTATGAAATTCATCTATAACATTAGCAATATCAAAAATTTGAATAAAAAACCAAAAATATACTTTGTTATGAGCGTTTTCAAGTTTGTATGGTAAAAGTCCAGGGTTATCATTCATATTGAGGAATTTGGGATAGGGGGCAGATGTGGAGGGTCCACCTGCAACAATACGGGGTTGTTTTAATTTTTTTATGTGTATAATTTCTATTTTATTTTTTGGTTTTACTTCAACTATATTTCGATCTAAAATTTTTGTAATCTTGTACGGCTCTATATATTTATTATCTTTTTTATGATATTGTAAGGTTTTCTTAAATACGACTTGACCTACTTTAAAGTAATTATTAAATTCACCCTGTTTATTAATTTTCTTGGTTAGAATTATTTTTTGATTTTCTGGTTTTCCTTTAACTTTATCGTAAACGTAGTTTAATTTATTTCTGTGATTTCGTGAAAATGTCGTTAGGGTTTCTTGTGCTCGTATATCCGAATATAAGTTCAAAAAGAGTGTAATTTGGTGAGCTATGTATTGAGCTGTTGTAACTAGTCCATGAGTTCATCAGTTTCATTTGGATACAATTTTTTTAAAATTCTAAGAGGTTCGATTATGCTAGAATTAAATCTTTCGGCAATGCTGTTAGATTCGTGATCCAAAATGAATTTTAATTTTATGTAAATTTAGAATTTCTTTAATGTGTCATTGAATTCCGTGCCATGATCAAGAATTATTTTTTGAGGAGTACCGAAATAACAAAAATGTTTTATTAAGGCTTTGCTAACGTGAATAGCAGTTTTACCCTCACTCTGATATGCTTGTGTCTACGATAACTAGATAAATTTTATTATTATAAAAAAGGAAATCGATGTGCACTATTTCAAAGGATTTTGACGCTGCTTCAGTTACTAATTGTGGTAAATACGTGTCTACGGTATTTTGTGCGTTGGCATATTTCGCAGGAATTTAGGTATTCTGAAATGGTAGTTTTCATATTTTTCCAATAATAGTTCTGTTTTAAATATTTGTAGGTATGTCTCTACAATGTAGCGGTGATTAGTTTTTCCTTCATGATGGTATTTAATCAGCATTATTTGGTCTTCTCTATCTTTAATTGTATTTACTTGTTTTAGACATCTAATTAATTTTGGTCCATTTTCGGAGAAGTTTTGTGAATAAACATAGTTAAATTTTTTATAAAGATTTTCATTGTGAAAGTAGGTACCTACCTACATACAATATGTTTTCTTAGAAATTGTAGGTATACTTAGTATTTCAAAAATTCTAATATGAATTTCTCATTATTTTCGACTGTAATTTTCACATTTAGAATTTTATGATTTTTGTAGCTATGTTGATTTACTGTCAATTTTGGGTAGGGTTGTGGAGTTACTAAAATATGATTCACTTTATTGTTGATAATTTCGACAAGAGTTCTTATACCATCGTTCGTAGTTTTATTAAATGTCGTATGTTGTGTAGATATATTAGATTCTGAGTTTTTATCAGGTTCGTTGTTATTTGTATGCCAGATAAAATTTTAATTTTCTTTTGTGAAGTGTCTTCTGGTTCAATATTAATTTGTGGGATTCTTTCGTCAATTAAGTCGTTTAGAAATTTGTCCATTTCTTCTGGGTCTAGAATTTCATCAGGGTGGTTAATTAGTGACGGTTTGCAAATCGCTCGCAAAGTATTTCCCAAGCAATTGAAAAGTTTTCTGATGACCAGTTACCTATGTTATTAATAACCCTTTTAGCTGAGCCACTGACAGCGGATTTGAGGTAATGAAACTTTTGAACAAAGATTATAATCACCATAATCTGTGCTTTTGAATTTGATTGATGGAATCGTTGTTTACGATCACGGACGAAAATGAATCGTGAAATTCCAACCATTTTTCATAGTTCCCTGAGAACTGAGGTAATTGAATTGTGGGTAACTTAATATTTAATTGCTTAGAAGTTGAAACAGATGCAGAAGTTTCAGAAGAAGCATCGTCTCAGACTTCATTATTGAACTGTTCTGGACTATTTAAGGAGAGATCTTGAGCTTTTGTTATTATAGAGAAATATTCTTGCTCAAATTGTTGCCTTTGAATAACCTCTTCATCTATGACGTCCACGTAGCAGTCTATTTATTATTATTATTATTATTATTATTTATTAAACATAAGTAAGGGCAGAGGCAAAGCCTATTATGCCCAGGTAGTACAAAAATTCAAAATGGAAAACAATAAATGAAAAAATAAAAATAAAAATTTACAATAGGTGTTGAAACTTCAAAGTAAAAAACAAACTAAAACAATATACATAACAGAAAAGTTAGTGTCTTATAGAATTTAGGTGTGCGTCTAGCCTATTTTTAAAAATGTTGATAGATGGAGCAGACACAACATCAGCAGGGAGCGAATTCCACTGGTCGAATATTCTGTTCGTAAAGAAAAATTGTCTTATGGTTGTGGAAAATCGTTCCCTAGATAGCTTCAAGCCATGACCTCTTAACCTTGGGTCACTATTGAGCTGAAACATGTTTCTCATGTCGATGGAAAACTTGTTGTTCAAAATTCTGTAGCACTGTATAAGGTCCCCTCTTTTTCTTCTGTCCTCTAGTGATGGAAATGCGAGAACAGACAATCTTTCTTCATAAGGGAGGTTGGACAGCTGTGGACACCATTTTGTAAAGCGTCTTTGTACATTCTCGAGTGTCTTGATATCTCTGATATAGTGTGGAGACCAGCATATTGTGTTGTACTCTAGTAGCGGCCTAACAAATGTTTTATATATCTGACCAAGAAGTTTAGGATTGGGTGATTGAAAAGATTTTCGAAAGAGATATGATACAAAGTTGGATTTTTTAGAGATGTTGGATATATGTTCTGACCAGTCCAATCTGTTGTTGATAGTTATTCCCAAATCAATCTGACTGTTAACGGATTTTAAAACTATGTCATTTAAACTATACTGATAGTAGGGATTTGATTTGCCAATATGTAAGACAGTGCATTTTTCAGGGTTTAAAGGAATTAACCATTGAGAGCACCACTCGCTGATTTTAAGTAAGTCAGAACATAATATATTGTATTGCGTAAGTGGGTTTCCAAAAAATTTAGAGTCATCGGCATAAATATACGTGCTGAGATAATAAGGTAGAGGGAAAATCAGAAGTATAAATCAGGTACAGGATTGGTCCAAGGACAGAACCTTGCGGGACACCGGACAAAACTGCAAAGTTTTCAGAAGTTGATTTACCCACACGTACAGAGAAATGTCTATTGGTAAGAAAAGCTTCGATCCATGATAACAACTGTCCTCTAATTCCGAGATTATCTAGTTTCAGAAGAAGCCTGTTTTTTGGAACTCGGTCAAATGCCTTGGAAAAATCAAGGTAAATGACATCGACTGGTTGATTGTCGTCTAAAGAATTGGTCCAAGAGTTTAAACAGCTTATTAAATTGGTTTGAGCAGACCTTCCAGGCAGAAAACCATGCTGTGTTGACGGTACTATGTTATTATGTAAGATAAAATCTATAAGGTCATTAGATATGATTCGCTCCATTACTTTGGCACAAATTGAGACAAGGCTAATTGGCCGGTAATTGTTGGGATTCAACTTGTCACCCTTTTTAAAAATTGGGGTAACCAATGCTGAAAGCCAATTATCAGGGAGTTTACCTGATTGGAAGGAACAATGCATGATGACAGATAAGGGTTCAGCAAGATAAGAAGCACAATTTTTTAATAATTTTGAGGTTATGGAGTCAGCCCCTGGAGACTTGTTGTTGGGGAGGTTTTTTAGCACATTTAAAATTTTTGAAGGAGAGAATTCTGTAGGGTTTATGGATATATTTAATCTCGAAGTAGTGAGGGTTGGTAGTATACCAGGTGGTTCGTTAACGAAGGATGTCTGAAACGTTTGGCCCAATATGTTTGCTGTCTCCTTTTCACTTGAACTTAGTAGTCCGTCTTGTCGCCTAAGTATCGGTGTTGTTACTTTCATTGACATCTGGGATCTTGTATATTTATAAACGGATTTATTTCCCTTGAACAGCAAAGAGTTTTCGTAGTTGGTTCTTTTGTTCCTTATTTCCATAGAGAGGCGATTAGAAAAATCTCTGTGTTGCTGGAAGTCATCGGGGTTACCAGTTAGTGTAAATTTACGCCACAGATTGCGTTTTACTTTGGCCTTTTGTATGATGTCACCATCTAATATATATGGTTTGCATCTATTTGAACGTAGAAGGCGAGTAGAAGTGCATATCTCTGTAAGTTCATTGATTGTTGTCTGAAAGTTGTGCCACATGTCGTTAACATCTCCGCTATTAAGATGATTTTCCCAAGATAGATTGGCTAAGAGTTCATTAAGCTTATTATAGTCCACAGTTCTTTGAATAATCAGATCATTCTTACACGGTTTTTCAGAGACAAATTGAACGTTGAACTGTACGACAGCATGGTCCGATTTGCCAATGGGTGATGTGTTGTCAAGATCTGATATAAGATTACTTTCGTTAGTTAAAACCAGGTCGAGTAAACTAGGCAGCTGATTGGTTCTAAATCTGGTAGGTTTCGTAACTAGTTGTTGTAAATTGGATTCGATAATCATATTTCCAAACAGAGATGCGGAATTTTGAAGATCGGAGTAAGTGAGAGAATTCCAGTTAATAGTTGGAAAGTTAAAGTCACCTGTGATGATCAAGTTTTCAGATTTGACACTTTTTTCAGAGAGAAAATTTGCAAGGAGTTGATCAGCTTGAGGAAGGCAGTCTCCAGGTCGATAAATGCAGGACAAATTTAGGGAAAATTTAGAATTTGTTAGTTGAAGCAAAAGTATGTCTATGCCAGGTATTTCAACGTTTAGCTTTGAGACGTGGAACATTTTAGTAAGCGATCTTTTTAAATAAATACAAACACCACCACCAGTGCGGTCATTTACTCTATCAGATCTATATAATGTATATTGATCTAGTTTGGTAATGGAATCAGCTTTGATACTTGAGAGCCAGGTTTCAGTAAGCATTATACAGTCTGGTTCAACCTGGTTTACAAAAAGATGGAAATCATTTAATTTAGCTGTAAGGGAGGCTATGTTTGTATAACAATATTTTACTTCTATTAATGATCGTTTTTTGGATTCTGGGTGTTGATGATAGTAGGTATGCCGTTTTTGTATTTGATTGTTATGTTATCTTCACCTTCTTCCTGTCTTCTTTTGAGTTCTTTTCGAAGATCATTAAGATATGCAGTTTGCTTAGGTGTTTTATCGTCTTGGATATTGATTCTAGCAAAATTGGTACTAGTGAGGAGTTTCTTCTTATTACGTAATACTTTGCGGGATGCGAGTGGAGTATTAAAAGAAACTTTTAAAAGTCGAGGTTTACTTGGTGCAGACTTACCAATTCTTTGAATTGAGGTAGGTGTAAAAGAAGCATCACTGTTTGGTTCAATACAATTTAAAATTTCTGTTACAGCCGCTTTATCCTCTCTTTGATTTCTTTCCTCTAGTCCAAATAGAATAATGTTGTGAGAACGGTTTATGCGCTCAATAGCTTCGGAAACGACATCTTCATAAGTTTCAGGAGGCAGAGAATTTTTTGACAATTTGTTTTCTAGTTCAGCCATTTTTGTATTCAGCATATTCATAAAAAACGACTTTAGTTGTTCGAATTTATCGTCGTTTTCGTTGCATCGGTTACAGTATATTTTAATATTCTTGCTTTTCATTCTAGTCAAACGTAAAGCATCATCACCCTGTATACCAATACAAGCTAAATGTAAGTACTGATTGCAGCCTGTACACCTAGTACTAGAATCGGAGGCACCGATCGCTCGCTTACAGTTGGAACAGTTATTATTAGGCATTGTGACTGAAACAGTGCTGTACGACGTATAGCAGGAGTGTTGGAATATAGTCTCTTCTACAAAACAGGTATCGCTGCTGTTGACGTGGAGAAAACAGTTCCGATGTTTAGTTCAATCACTGATAAGTTTTTGCCAGATTGAAATATTACTGTAATTTATTTTGCCACTATGTAGACCACGTTTCAGTAATCACGTACACCAATTTTTGTTAAATATTTTAACTTTTTTCCAATATTAATCGCCTTTTAACTTTCGATAAAATACGAAATGAAATGAATAGCTTCAAAGTTATCTAATAAGCCTACGGCTTTTGAGAGCCTTAGCTTTAACTCAGACACGGGAAAATCATAAGGCGTAGCGCAAACACAGAGAGAAACTCATTTGTGTTTTATTAACTCTGTCGTCTAAATCACAGAAAATTTTGAAATTATCTTATATACATAAATTGGTTAATTCATAGAATCCATAACAATTTATATACATGGTGTGTAGTTTAAGCCTTCACTATAAAACTTAAAGTGTGAATTTACTGTTCTAGTTTCAAGAAGATATAGAAAACTAGGGAATTTTAATGATGGTGGGAAATATTTCTAAAAAGAACTGTTTTATCAGTTTTATCGCACATTTTTAACTAGCCCGGCATATCCAAGTAAAGAAAGAAAGGCAGTTCCATTTTACTCGAAGTCGAAGATGAAACCGCATCTAATAGATTGTGATATACACAACATACATTTAATGTAGGCATTCAAAATTGATGTCAATCAACAAATAGGAGTCGAAATAAAAAATGTAATATTGTCACATACGATATTAGGGTAGTTTAATTGTTTTTTACCCACGACTCATATGTAAATTGCGTATTTTTTAACCTATAACTGTGTCAGTAAGTGTCAAATTATTGAGTAGTTGTGTTATAGTTTCATTTACTAAACCGTTGGAGTAAGTAAATAGAAACCTGTATTATTATGTTGGTTACCTACATTTTTCATTAAATTAAACTAACATTTGACATTTCTCAGACAGAAGTGTCTGCGAAATCGAATACTTTGACAACTTATGCCAAAATTTAAATTTTATATTTGTTATTTTTAGTATTATACAAAACCATTTGGTGAGTCGTGGGTAAAGCATAGTACTTCACTCGAGGAACAAATTGCATATTTAGCTCGTTTCTTTAGCCCCTTTGCTCGCATGCTCGCTCATTGGCCAAACACACTCGCTGTAATATGCAATTTACTCCACTCGTAAAGTAATATACTAATATTTCATTGTATTATTTTGTATTGTAATCATCCAGGTCAAAGTCAGTACGTTATATTTCAACGCGACCTTATATAGTTTAATTCTTATTCTCACGTAGCGTATGAATTGGCTATAAAGCAAGTTGTTAAAGAGTTCGGAGTCTGAGGTTGTCTGTAAGGGTCACCCTTTGGGGTGTCCCTAAAACAGATCCCTATACAAGCTAAGTCTTTTCACCTTTTGCAACTTTAATATTGGTTTGTTTGCCTTGTTTTGTTCCACCAAACCAATGCAGTATAGGTCAATAGGAGTCTGAGAACCATTAAATAGGACCAATAAATCATTGTAGGTTTAAGATTCCATGTTTTCTAAAAATCTACGGTAGGTCCGCATATTCCTAGTAGCTTTAGAGGTTACTGTGACGGCTCTAAGCATTTTAGCCACCGATGCATTAGTAGTTTATCTTAATTCAACTCATGTCACATATGATGACACTTAGTCACCCCTCCTTAAACACATTATATATGCAAGACGTTAATGAGAATGAGATTATTTGTCAAATCAAAAATTGAAACTCTAATTATCAAATTAATGTCTAAAAAGTTCAATATTAACCAATAAACACAACTTAATAGTATATTCAGCCTCTGGCATTGATAAAACCGTAGGTATATGCAACCCAGAACTACTTCTACATCTAAATTCACCTGTCGCAATATACATAGATACACCTTTGAAGCTCCGGTCTAGGCCGTTGTGACTCTTGAAGTATTTTCGTGAGTAAGTGTTACATGCCACCATGTAGTTTATTTGGTAAGATTAGTTAAGATTATTATTCACTTATTTCTCATTCTTATTTTGTTTATTATTATTGCTTGTTACGTTGTAAATATATTTGTTGTTTGTTCCCAAACAGCACAAAGGCATCTCTAAGATGTCTAAACAACGTCTGACATGGATGTTTAAGACAACTTTTGGATGTCCTATGACGCCTGCCAGACATTTTAAAGACGTCTTAAAGACGTCGAATGTTAAAAAAGGTAACGTCTAAAAGACGTCTTTTTCAGACCTCGTCAAGATATCTTTTTCGGACCTCTTTAAGACGTACATTTATTATTTTGAAATTTTGTAAATTTAAAAAAAAGATCTTGCGCAAACTAAACTTTATTAAATTATTAAAAAAAAACAAAAATTAAAAATGAACTTAAAATATTAACAATCATTATAACGTTTTATTTAGCCGTTCCCTTGTCATTCTTCTGTCCGACGCTCTTCTTAGCCAGGTTTGTATAGATGTTTCAATTATTTTTATATTGTCGAAACCTGCTAACTCTGCTGAACCTGTCCAACAAAACTAGATTAGATATACATTCTATTAAATCGCTTAAAATGTAATGCAAAATTTCTGAAAATTATTAAAATATTTATTTTTTTGTTATTTTTATCTTTCATTGATTTCTTCCTCCAAAATTCATGTTTTAACTGTTTCTGCATACTCCCGTTCGTTAATTATTTAGAAAAGCTATTATTTAAAAGTTAAAATAAAAATTTTTATACTTACGAATAATAACCCTTGCTAGGTTGGTATCTTATTTAAATGGACGATTATTTCGAGTAGTCTCTCTAGTCAAATAAAAACGACAGATAGTTTAGGCGGAATCCGTGTAGTTATGTGGTCATAACCAAACATGTGCGTTTATGAAATACATATAGTCAAGTATGCGACTATTGTGTACTTCGGAGATGACATACTGCGCTCGAAAAGTCAACTTCCAGAGCAGGCGTTGTATAAAACTTATTTACAACATAGGATGGTAAATTACTTAGATGCATTCTTCATTCTACTTCAACACGTTTAGTCACCAATATTATAACTATTTTCACCGAGTACATTTTAAATATTGAATATTCTTAGTCGTTACTTGATGAAAATCCATATTCAAAGAATATTAAAATACTAAATGTATTGAGATTTTCACAATTTTTATTTAATGTATGACGCGTTTCACTATCTTATAGCTTCTTCAGATACATTTAAACTTACAAAGTTATGGTAAAAATAAAATGAAATAATGGCATGACATAATGATGGTCGAAAGACATTGTATAAATAAACTGAAATAAAACAAATGTACTACAAATTGCAATAAGGACAAAGTTAATAATAATAAATTTTTACGATAGTAGTAATACATACATGCTTTAATAACGACAATATTCCTTAAAAAAAGTTATTAAATTTATTTACACAAAGGTCTATGTACTAATACTAATCCTGTATATATTACTACTATCGTAAAAATTTATTATTATTAACTTTGTCCTTATTGCAATTTGTAGTACATTTGTTTTATTTCAGTTTATTTATACAATGTCTTTCGACCATCATTATGTCATTATGTCATGCCATTATTTCATTTTATTTTTACCATAACTTTGTAATATGGAGGGTCTCCATACTTTGTAAGTTTAAATGTATCTGAAGAAGCTATAAGATAGTGAAACGCGTCATACATTAAATAAAAATTGTGAAAATCTCAATACATTTAGTATTTTAATATTCTTTGAGTACATTTTAAACATATTCGGAGCGAATTCGCATGCGCACTTTAAAATTTAGGTGTTCGCAGAGTAAAAATATTCTGTTCAGGGTAAAAATGATTGCTTTGTGTTTAATGTTTGTTTATACTATTATTGACTTCTTGTCGAAGTTTTATTTTTTATTTTTTTTTATTTATTGTATAGAGATCAACTTTGTTAAATGTTATGGTTATTAATCGGTAAACAAGTTTTAGATAAACTTCAGTTCTTGTGATTAGGATGTTGATAAGGGTTCCAAAAAACATTCAAACATTCGTAGCGTTCGCGTTACCTTAAAAATTCGGAATAAGTGACTTGCGCGTTAAAGAAATCCAGTACATACTCTGTTCTTACTCTGAATTTGTTCTGGATTAGCTCTGCGAAAAAAGCTTTATATCTTTACCAAATACAATTCATTAGTTACAAATGTGACATTAATAAAGATATTAAATATTATAACTTTATTTAATAACCCACTATAAACAATACGTTATACATAAATTAAGATATACTTAAATTTTCAATCTGTTTAATAAGATCTATGTGTTTAAATTTATCTGGTTCATTTGTAAAAGTTTCCATGAGTTGTTTTTTCTCTGGATCATTCAGAACATAATACAATTGTAACTGATTTGCAAGACATTGAGCTTCTTGAGCATTTATTATATTTTTATCATATTCACCTCTCATTAAAACTAAATTTTTACTCTCTTTCAATTCGTCGTAATGAGTTATAGTAAGACATTCTGGAGCATTTTCTTTGTGAACTTGATAGTATAATAGAGGAGTGAAATGAACTGTGTTTTCGGAAAACTGACACATTATAAACTCAAAACCTTGACTTCTTGGTAAAGCAAAAAGGAAGGTTGGGTACTTTTTGGAATTCTCGTTCATTTTGTCAAAATCTTTGGCAGGAACAGCAGCAGCAATATAATATTCTTTCTGTTTATGATAAGTTTCCCAAAGTGCCTGAATTTCATCATTAGTTTTATCTTTAATTAAATCAACTTTTAATATTTTATCTAACTCATTTTTTCTAAGTTGTGTAGATTCGGATGCAATTTTTACCTTCGGATTCAATAATTGTGAATATTGCCTTTCTGCCTTACTGGGTGGTTCAATTTTTTTCTTTTTTATTAAACTTGTCTCTTCAATTCTGGCTTTAAATTCACTTGGATCTTCTTTCTGTAATTTCGAAATTTTACTGGAATATTTCTCGTAAAATGGATTACCTTTTAAATCATCTAACACTTCTTGCATTTTACGGGGTGTAGTCATTATTGTTTTACTATTTACTCTAAAGCTTGCTCTGTATAAAACAGTTCTCATAAGAGATGTCAGATGCATTTTTCAATTACTCGGACATGCTTTAATAACGACAATATTCCTTAAAAAAAGTTAAATTTGTGCACATTTTATGACATAATAATAAATATAACCTCATTCTTATTCTTCTTTTTCCTAAATTCTTCTTTCTTCTTGTGTAATCTGTTCGAAATATATAAAAAATGGGTAAATCAAGGAGTTGATCATAAAAAATTCAAAATTATTAAATTATTATTGGTTATTTAGTGGATTTATAGTGTAGCAGATTATAGATAATTTACAGACCCATTGAAAAGGTAACCAAGTTCCTATTCAGTAGAGGACATCAATGTTGTCACTTATTTAACATTGACACTGACATATTTGGATATTTTATACCACAAATAAATAGGATCTATAGTAATTTGTGACCACAAAATAATAAATATAATCTTTGATTACAACCAATTGAATATTATATGTAGTCGAACTTTTCTGTTGAAGAGGAAAACATGGATGTATTTAATAAAGTAATATCTCAAGTGAGTAGTTCCGTACACAGTACAGTTTCTCAACTCTCTGGAGTTTTACCAGGCAATCCAGTAACAAGAGAATTTGAATCATCAGCACATATAGCTTCTGCTGGGCCAGGTATAGTACTTGATTTAAATTTAGTTGACATGATTAAAATGTGCGTTATTTAGGTCTACTATGGAAAATTTATAAGGGTAGTAAACGTTCCACAAAGCAAGAAGCATCAATATTCGTATTTGAAAAAAGACAACTAGATAGATACAACAAAAATGATAAAGAGTTGATTCTGGATATATTAAGAAGAGGAATAGTTCAACTAACAAAAATTCGACATCCTAAAGTACTAACTGTACAACATCCTTTAGAAGAAAGTAGAGATAGCTTGGCATTTGCTACAGAACCAGTTTTTGCAAGTTTATCAAATGTTCTTGGTCAAACAACAAATATGCCTCAACCAGCTAATATGGCAGATTATAAACTGTTTGATATTGAAATTAAGTATGGTTTGCTACAAGTTACTGAAGGTTTAACATTTTTACATAACGATGTTAAACTTATTCATAAAAATATTTGTCCAGAAAGTATAATTATAAACACACAAGGAGCTTGGAAGATTTTTGGTTTTGATTTTTGTGTTTTAAATACAAATTCACCGAATATGGCTCCTAATTATCCGTTTGAAGACTATAGTCCCACATTACCACCTGTTTGTCAACCAAATTTGAATTTTTTGGCACCAGAATGTATCATAACATCCTCACATTCACCCGCAAGCGATATGTTTTCCATTGGAATGTTAGCATATACTTTAAATTCGCCTGATAAAAAAAGCTTCAAATCAATTAAAGATTACCAACAGTTCAAATCTCGATTACAAGAGTTAAGAAAGTTGAATAGCGGGAAATTGCAATTTATACCTGAAGAATTTCGAGAATTTGTGAAGTTATTATTAAGTATTACACCTGAAGTTAGGCCGGATGCTCACCAATTTATTAAAGTTTGTATTAGTGATTTAATAATTGTATAAATATTAATATGGTTATTTTTAGATTCCATTTTTTGATGATATCGGCATAAAAACCTTAACTTATCTAGACTCTGTACTTCAGTGGGACAATCTTCAAAAATCTCAATTCTACAAAGGACTACCAGAAACTTTAACAAGGTTGCCGCATAGAGTTAAAATTCAAAGAGTTTTAGCTTGTTTAGCTCATGATTTAGGTCAGCCTGCGATGGTACCATTTATTTTACCAAGTTTAATGGATATAGCCCAAGATTGTAACCAAATGGAATTTTGCACGTATATTTTACCTCTGATTAAACCTCTAATGACTTTATTAGAACCCATACAGGTAATCATACTTTTCACCGTTTTTTCGTGGTAATGAAGTGTTTTTATTTCAGGTACTATTAATTTTTCTTCAACGTATGGAATTACTTCTAAAATTAACTCCAGCAGAAGATATTCAGCGTCATGTCCTTCCAATGTTATATCGAGGTTTAGATGCGGATTCGCCCCAGGTTCATGAGTTATGCTTAACAGTCCTTCCTACTTTTGCAGGACTTTTAGATCATTCCAATGTTAAGAACAGCCTTTTGCCTCGCATTAAAAAACTCTGTCTTAATACTTCAACTCTTTCTGTTAGAGTTAATTGTCTACTGTGTATTGGCAGACTTTTAGAACATTTAGATAAGTGGTTAGTGCTCGATGAAATTTTACCGTTTCTACCTCAAATTCCTTCTCGAGAACCTGCGGTACTAATGGGAATTTTAGGTATATACAAGTTAGCTCTCCACCATAAAAAATTAGGTATCACCAAAGAAATTATAGCTTCTAGGGTATTACCATTTTTAATACCCCTGTGTATTGAAAACGGTCTTAGTATACAACAATTTAATGCTTTGACTACACTTGTTAAAGAAATGTTTCAAATTGTGGAAAACGAACATCGAACAAAATTGGAGCAATTAAATACCGTTAAAGATGAGCAAAAAGTATTGGCGAGTACAGCGCCAATTGTTAATCCAAAAAGTAAATCTGTTGAATTAAATTCAGCATTTGTTGGGTTGGGATTAGATACTTTTTTACCGGGAGTAAGTATACAACAGAAACAAAATATGGCTCAGCAGCAAGAGCCATTAAAAATATTTAGTAATCAACCAAGTATTGAACCAAAAAAGATCGAAATTGCTCCAAAAAGTATTACTAAAGATTTATCTTCGACATTATTGGATGATTGGGTGGATACAGTTAAAACAAATTCTTCATCTACAAATGTAGTTTTACCGACAAATCATCAAGCACAATTGAGTAATTTTGGAAATTTAAATAGTTCGTACTTATCATCTACATTAACAATAACGAAGAATGATCTACCACAAATAAATAATTCATTTAGTAATATGAATTTGAATACTCAGTCGAAAACATCTCAAGCTAATTGGAATAATTCATTAATACCGAATTATAATATGTATGGGTCAAATTTCTCTACTACTATTAATAATAATCAAGGCGGACATACATCTGGAAACTGGAGTGCTTTAGATAATCTTTTACCCAATAACAATACAAATAATTCAAAAATGTCAATGAATAATATGATGTCACATAATGTACCTTTACTACCAACTCATGGAAGAAATAATCCGATAAATAACAGTAAACCATTATCTAACGATGATATTATGGATTTTTTAAGTTAAATCATTTAGATGAGAAGACTGGTTAAGTAAATGTCTGACCAAATTCGAAATAAAACATTCCTGCATGTAGAAAGAATTGTTTCCTTGGAAAAATATTTGTATCTTAAAGTTTATTGCTTTTTGTCACAGAAATTCAGGACTGATATGGATAAAAAGATATTTTAGTAGTTACAAGTTCCTTGATGTTTTTAACGCCGCTTTACCTTTTGCTTTTTTCTGAATGCTTACATTCCTTTCCGAATATTTGTTCGTTATATTTACTTTTATGATTGTACTGCTTAAACTAGTAACCATGTTTCGCTCCTTTATTGATTTTTATATATTTTATTCCTTCAACTCTATTATCTATTTTCAAATTGTGAATGAATTTACGTGTACAATTATGTTGTACACTATCTTAAGTTTTCTCAGATCCGAAATTCATTATAGATCATTAGTTTCCAACTTATGAACTGTTAATATAACTTTTTAAGCAGCTTTAATTGTACTAGTAAATTGCATAAAAAATATAACATTAACGTTAATTTATGTTGTAATAATGCCAGAAACAAACAGGATGATGTAACTTTTAAATGAAATTTCTTTAATAATAAATATACATAACCAAACTTAAAACAATATATAAAACAATTTATTTTCCCTGCCTTTGTTGGCAATTCGAAAATTTTTCCAACTGTTCCAAAAATGTAGAAAATGTGATGTTATTTCCAGAATTTATTTTAAAGAACTCTGTTAACCGTATTTGCCATGGTGGGTAATTTAAAATATTTAAAGTTTTACCAAACACTAAACCCATATCAGGATCTGGAAATTCAAAGTGCTCTTTAAGGCATATATTAAGTTTTTCTATACTTATGTCTCTTTGTTTACTTAAAGCTAGATTTTTTGTAACATTTACTATAGTTTCTTTACCATCCTCTTCCGTCAACAACTTTATATGAATTTTTCTACCTTGGAATCCATTTTTATGCTGCATTCCAGCCTCACTGTGCCATATAATATGATCATTTAATACTTTTACAGAATCTACTATTATTCGTAACTTATCTTCTTGTTTTTTTAAATTTCCTACAATTTTGCATATCATTAGTGATACCAAATATTAAATTTAAATTTATACGTTACCTTTATAATCATAAAAACTAATAAAAAGAATTTCAGTAGACAGACACCAACATATAAGATTAGCTACATCCTTGTAACTACATTCATCTCCAAGAATTACTGTTAGATGATTAGGTTTTTTGGAAAGTTTACACAGTCTTTTATGAAATTGGTCAGTTTCATTCTTAACAGACCAAAATCCGGAATATTTAAATAATTTATTGAAAATGTATAAACCTATATTCAAAATAATTTCTAAAATTACATATAGGCTGTGTATTAAAACATACAACACTTTATAACCGTTTATTCCCGGCATTTTGGTTATTATTCCAAACAAAATATCACATTGTATGCTGGTTGTAGTGTTAGCACCTGACACAACTTATGATCATCACTCCTCCCTTGTAAAATCACTTTACTCACTCATCAATCCACTGTTTAAATTTTACAACATATGCACCTTCGTATTTAATCTTGTTGGCTAACGTTTAAGTGTATATTTTTGATTGGATAATCTTATCAAACATTAACGCCAGCCTAACGCACCGACAAGGTTAATTTGGATGTCAAAGTCAAAATATACAGAAAAAGAAGAAATAGCTGAATACATAGTCTTTTACTTACCATTATATATAATTAGTAGCTACGTATTTTAATTAATATTTTTAATTTGTATTTATAGGCCACATTAAAAGCGTTTAAATTCAATTGATTCATAAACGAATCGCGAAATATATTAATTTTTGCATTTAATGTAACTGGCAAATAACTAGTTACTATTTAGTGTCACTTGTCAATTGTCGAAATGTTTGATTTTCATTTGACATTTTTTTATATTAATTTCGCCGATGTGTACAGTGTTTATTAGAACAGAAAAGATATGCATATATAAGAAATACAAATTGTGTACACAATTACACATCAACAGCTCCCAATTATAATACAGTTACATAAATATGTATTCAGGAAGCGATTCAAATGAATCCCAGAAATATGCTAATTGGGCTCTAAACCCTGCATCTTTTCAAAATGTACCAGGAGAACAAGTAGATTGGGCCGCCCTTGCTCAACAATGGATAATAATGAAAGAGGCTGGTCCACCTCCGATTCCAGGAGATCATAATGCTGTTAAAAATATGAAAAAACCTACTCATGATATGGGAGAGGCAGATATGGATTTGGTTAATGACAAGGATGCCCCACCACCTCCAATGTGGGGCAATAATGAACCCTCTGTATCCGTACCTGCAGAATGTGATAGCTGGAATTGGGGTACTCAAAACCAATCTTGGAACTGGAATACCAACTGGGTTCCACCTAATACTGTACCTCCTCCAGCACCAAATATTACCGGTGTTAGAGCACCTTTATTACCAACTCCACCAAAAAATTCTTATTCTGAACCTCCTGAAAGTTCTAGTGACAACGCTGTTCCATTTGGAAGGTAATTTTTTGTTGGTTAATAAATGTGTGTTTTAATTTTTTATTATAGTTATAGCTCAAATGCATCAAATGAATTTAACTCCTCAAGTTCTCAGTATTGGAATAATTCCTCCAGTGTACCTCCTAAACATATTAAGCCTCATAATAAAAGGTATAGTAAAGTAAATGTACCTATAAGAGCGTCTGCACCGCTTCCTCCTATGGCAGTACCTAACGAACCTGTTCCTCCAGTGACACCACCAACTTTAGATACCACAAAGAGAAAACAATTGCCAGCATGGATTAGAGAGGGTAAGAAAACTTACTTCCGTTTACTAGAATCTGAAAATTAGTGTTTCGGTATTCTTTTAGTGTTTGGAAAGGTCAAATTTTGTTTAAATAATGTATTTTTGACTGGAAAAATTTGCTCTTCATATTGTTTACACATATTTATTTACAGGTTTGGAAAAAATGGAAAAGGAGAAATTAAAACAAATCGAAAAACAAAAAGAGAAGGAAGAAAAGGAGATAAATTTGGATCAAAATAAACCAACAAATCAAGAAACTATAGAAATTTTAAAATCCACAATGAAAGAGAGGCAAAGGAGTAGATTTGTAAGATTTTATTTTTATTAAAGTTACATATTTTTATTCAAAAAAAGTTACTGACTGTTCTTACTTTGTTAAAAGTTTGTCGGTTTTGGCATTTCTTACATTACAAAAACTATTTAAAAGTCAGAAAATAATTTAAAATAAATATCTTTTCAAATATGTAAATCTGGCTATTGTTGGTTTGAATAATCAATCAGTGATAAATTTTATTTAAAATTATCTACTTACACAATTTTGTCGTTACGCTTTGGTTATTGTGGTAATTGCTTATTTATTTATTAACGGATACAAACGACAAAAACTAAATAGCAAAATTATAAATTTTAAATAAAAAAATATATCACAGTACCAAAGAACATCATATACAATTAAAACTACTAAAAAATAATAATAAAAATCCAGAACATTTCCAAAAAAATATCGTTACAGACGTCTCAGCTCCCTCCTAAAACTAGGAAGAGTAACATCAAGACGCAAATCCATGTAATTTAATTTACAAGCTATAGTTATTTCGCTGGTACTCAAAGTAGAATAGGTTATTAGATCTTGTTCGATGAACGGTGGAAAAGCTTAGACGATTTAGAAGGTAACGGCAATTAATACCACCGTTCATAATTTTGTACAGGAAACAGATATCACTATGAAGCCTTATTTCTTAACAATGAACATAAATTGAGTCTAGAAAGAACTTCATTGTAATCCGTATGGCCATTCAACAAAGGAATTTTCAACTTAGGGAGCAGGATCACAGAAATCTCCTCTGGACAGCTTCAAACTCGTATGATATGTGTAGCATACCGAGGAGACCAACTCGGGCTTGCATACACCAATATGGAGCGCACAAAAGAATAATACAACATTTTTTAAACTTGACATGACTTGACAGGTCCGTACAAAACCTTGTCACAAAACCTACTTGCACGCTTCACCGGCGATCTGATATGACTATTTAGTAAAACCTTGATATTTAAAATTACCCCCCAAATTAATCACTTCACTTTCTCTCTTAAGAATCACACCATCAATGCCATAACTATAAACCACTGTAGGTCTCAGTTTAGCAAAAGTAGTGCAGCTACACTTCCCAATATTTAAATCTATACCCTTCAATTTAGCCCACAGAGGTAAATTATTGACGTCAGACTGCAATTAATCGCAATCTGTCGGAGTGAGAATTTCTTTAAATAACTTCAGGTCATCGGAAAACATTACTTTAGACTGACTCACAAAGTTACTTATATCGTTTACAAATAGTAAAAACAGCAGTGGTCCACAGTGTGAGCCCCGAGGCACACTCTAAGAGACAGCAATCTCACGAAACAAAATTATGTATTTTAATACGCCGAACACGATTACTAAGAAAACTAACTAGCCACATAATATTATTATCTACCAATCCAAAATCCATTAATTTAACCACTGGTAGCATGTGATTTTCTCTGTCAAGTGACTTCGAGAATTCAGTGTAAACACTGTCAACTTTATGTTATTTCCCAAAGGCACCCAACAGTTGATCTTGGTAGTACAATAAATTGGACACTGTAGAACGCTTTGAGAAAAATCCATTCTCTCTCTAATCGTGTTAAACCACATGCCACACTCCTGACTTACAATTATTTTGGTTTTAATTGTTTAAAGTTTAGTGTCCTTATTTTAAATTACGGGATGATATTAGTAGCGTTGAGGATAGGCAAAAGAAGCAGCTATTACTAAATTGCCGACGTTTTGACGTATAATTCACGTCTTTTTCAAGGATAAAATTACATATACAGGGTAAATAGATGCCATCACATTACAATAATATAGAACATGTTAAAATAAACACATGTGTCACTAAAAAATATTTATTTATTTATTTAAAAGATTAAAGATATTCTAACCAGTGTGTTAGTATACAAATGAACCTAATGGCATACCTACTATATTTACAATATTTTTTGGTTTTCTAAACAAATTATCATTCTGTAAATTATAATTAAAACTATAATCAATACATAGTATAAAACAAAGTCGCTTTTTCTGTCCTCATTTCCCTTTGTATGCTTAAATCTTTAAAACTACGCAACGGATTTTGATACGGTTTTTTTTATAGATAGAGTGATTCAAGAGGAAGGTTTATATGTATAATAACATCCATTAAATAGTGGGGAAATACTGTTATTTTTGAGGTTTCCAATGTGATGTCGTTAATTATCAATTTTTTTCCGCTTACATTGCAAACGAAGGCTGAACCCTACGAGATTTATCAAAATAATGTACTAATTATTTGTACACATTGAAAAGGTCTACAGAAAACTCCGCGATGGTATATGTCTATCTCTTATGGATATCCCACAATAACATTTTTTTGTCATTTACTTTTTACGACAAATAATGGCTAATTTTCGAAGCGATTTTAACCAATACAGCATTAATCCTTATCCAATTAAATAGCTTAAATACATTGTTGATTTAATATAGATCTATATGGTCCTTTACAGCACAAGATTTAAATGAATATTTTTGAAGATATTACAGATTTAAAATTGCGGGAGGTAGGGCTTGCGGTGGCACTGGCCGGCCGGGGCGGCGGTAACGTGCCTATAAATAGCACTCTGAATTTTGCAGCGATCGGACGCGTTTATTACGAAATTAATCATTATGACGCTACCCTAAGGTGGCGCAGTTGGGGCTGTAACCCAAAGACATTGCAATGGATGTACACAGCAATAGTGAGACCTATCATCACATATGGGGCAGTAGCTTGGGGCACGAGCGCTAATCTGATCACTGCGAGGACAAACCTCTCAAAGATTCAGAGACTAGCCTGTGCATGTATCACTGGAGCAATGAGAACATGTCCCACTGCTGCAATGGAAGTAATACTAAATCTCGCGCCACTGCATATTCAAGTAGAAAATGCTAGGAAGAAAACAATATATAGAATAATCAAAGACGGAATAATCAAGGAAAAACCTGATCAAACTTGGGAAATGCCCCAAGATGACATGCCAAAGAAATTTAACTTTGTAAGAAAATTTACCACTAAACTGGGAAGCAAATCTGAATGGGACGAAAACACCATATTGGGGCTAAGCCAAAACGCCATAAAATGGTACACGGACGGCTCCAAGACAGATAAAGGAACAGGAGCAGGGGTGTTTGGACCTAGAACCAAATACTCAGAAAGCTTGGGTACGTACCCAAGCATCTTTCAAGCGGAAATTCGTGCCGTCGAAAGATGTATAGAATTTAACATTGAAAGGAACTATCGAAGACAGAAGATTGTAATCATGTCAGATAGTCAAGCAGCCATCAAAGCTCTGAACTCAGATACAATCAATTCAAAGATGGTCTGGGAATGCCTAGGCAAATTAAATGAACTAGGACAGAATAACACTGTTACCCTCCTATGGGTTCCAGGACACGTAGGAATAGAAGGAAATGAAACAGCAGACAAGCTAGCAAAAAAAGGAGCTGAAACCCCATACCTGGGACCAGAACCACCATGTGGGATCAGCAGTAGTACAATCTTAGAAAAACTAAAGAAAAATATGGATAGCGAAAAATCCAAGTACTGGGATGATCTAGAAGGACTAAGACAATCGAAGACGCTCCTGGGAAACTATAACCAGAAGAGATCTCACAGCTGTCTTAACCTAAGTAAGAAAAACCTCCGAATTATAACAGGAATACTAACCGGTCACTGTCGATTAAGAGGACATATTATGAAGAAACTAGGATTAGTAGATGAAGCAAACTGCAGATTCTGTGAGGTAGAGGATGAAACCCCAATAAATATACTTTCAGAATGCATGGCATTAAGTAATTCTAGGGTCAAATACCTAGGGTCATACGAAATAGAAAGGGAAGAACTACCTAATTTAAAACCCAATGATATCCTAAACTTTTTAAGGAAGATAGGACTAGAAGAGCTGCTATAAGTCTGAGGAATCATCAGAAATATAGCAAGAAAAGGGGGACACAATAGATCTTGTAGGTCGCAGTGTATCTGTCACCCCTAACAGCATACATACATACATACATACATACATACATACATACATACAAGGTGGCGCAGTTGAGAGGTTATAAATTTACACCTGTAATTCTTACATAACTAAGTACTATGACGCCACCGTAGGGTGGCGCAGTTGATATCTCATATATTTAAAAGAGCAAAACTTACTTACCTAAGAACTATGACGCCACCGTTAGGTGGCGCAGTTAATATGTAATATACCTAACCGATAAATTACAAAGTACTATAAATAATAGTAAAAACTGGTAATTAACAGGAAAATATGATAAAAAATACAAAAAATTAATCGTAAAAATAAAAAAATAAAAATGGAAAAAACATTAGTGTTAGGCGGTGCGAAGTTCGCCGGGTCCGCTAGTAACTTCTTATAAATATGGAAAATTTTGAATAAAAAAAAAACAATTATAATATCAATATCAATTCAATCTACATATGAACAAAAAATTTACATAGGTATTAATTCAACGGTGTTAATAAAATATTTTTATTAAATCTTAACTTTCCTGAGACATAATCATTGTGCTTCTCATACCACAGATGCTGATCTAGAAAGACTTCTAAATATTTAACACAAACTGTTTTGTTAATTTTTTTGAGAGGTAATGACGGATCAACAATTAGATTCCCTTATCGAGTCACATCCTCGCTCATGAACCGTCAGGAAAGGCCTGTCTGGCTGTGTTGCTGCTGTTGTCATTGTAAATGTTACAAAGTGCGTTTTAAGGGCATTTAAAGTCAATAAACTATTATCTAGCCAATTCTTTATGATACTAATTGCGTGCTCTGCTTTACTATAAGTTTCATTCCAAGTTTTAGAACTAACCAGCGCCACTGTGTAATCAGCAAAACAAATGACCTGAGCATCATTGTTTCTTAAGTTTGTTAATTCATCTATATAGATTGTAAAAAGGACAGGTCCAAGAACCGTACCCTGTGGCACACCAAACCCTACGGGAAGCAGATCACTTTCATTTCCAATTTTAACTTTTTGGAATCTTTCACTTATGAAAGATTTAATTAATTTTAAGGGGTTTCCTCTTATTTCAATATTATCCAGGCGTTCCAGCATGATTCGGTGTGACACTGTGTCAAAGGCCTTGGATAAGTCCATACAAATTACCAGTGTTTTATGTCCAGTATTAAAATTCTTTACTATAATTATGTTCTGTCACCTGGCACAATGCATTTTCCGTTCCAACATTCTCCTAAAATCCATACTGGTCCGATGATATCAATTTATGTTCTTTCAGGAAAGAGGTTAGTCTTATTTTAATGCATTTTTCAACTAGTTTGGCTAATGTACTAGTTAGAGCTATCGGTCTGTAGTTGGTTGTAAGGTCTTTATTTCCATCTTTATAGATTGGTATTCTATTATTGTTGCTCTTTTGAGTCTTTACGGAAAATTTCCTTGTCTAAAAATCACATTAATAATGTGGAGCAGGGTCTGAATTAGTTGTTGGTGAAAAAACTTTATAATTTTGGGTGTTATGGTATCACTGCTACAGGCATTGGTTTTAAGTGTGTTTATTTGCAATATTAACTTATTTCTTGTAATAGGATCAAAATTACAAAATTCAGGATTTCTCCAGGCGTCATTATGTTGTTTTAGCTTAGGTTTAAGATTCTGAGCAACTTTTTTTCCTATTGTACTAAAAAATTTGTTAAATTCAGTTGCTATATTCCTAGGATTGGTTAGTAACTCACCGTCTGCCGTTTTTATACATTTCAGTGTTTGTTTGGTTGGTTATATTTTTGATAATTTCAACTATAATTATATATATATACATATATAGTTAAGTGCTTTAATTCAATAATTTTTATGACGGAAATTTCCTGACTGAAGGCACTGGTGATCGCCGTATGGTCAAAAGCGCTCTGCCTCGAAAAAATTTAAATTGTTTTAAATATGCACCTACACACAAAATTATTTTATTACTATCAAATATGTACACAACCACTATACTATACTTTTTATAATAGTTTTTAGTATAATATATTAATTTTTAATATTATAGAATCGTAATATTGAAATATGAAAACGTATACAAACATTTTCTGATTTTTCTAATTTATATTTATGTTGATATTTAGGATTTAGTCAAATTGGAATTAACAATACTTACAAAGACAATTTAAATTTCAACTTTAAACTAGCAACTCTTGAAGAAATACAAAATGCAATTATCGAAATTAAATCAGATGCGATAGGAACCGATGGAATATCGATAAAAATGATTAAATTATGTACTCCTCACATAAACCAGTATATTTTACATATCATTAATTATTGTTGCATTGAAAAACCATACTTTCCATCCAATTGGAAATGCGGGCTAGTAAAACCTTTGCCCAAAGTTAACAATCCCGAATCTTACTCAGACCTGCGCCCAATTACTATTTTACCTGCACCCTCAAAAATTTTTGAAAAAATTCTCTACAAACAAATTTATAGTTTTTTTAATGACAACAATATTTTTAATAAGAATCAATCAGGATTTAGAAAATCATACGGTACGGTTACAGCATTGGCCCACGTAGTCGACGATCTATTCAGAGCTTGGGATGACAATAAAATAACAGCAATGATCCTACTAGACTACTCAAAAGCTTTTGATAAGTTAGACCAACAATTATTATATTCTAAATTAAAATATTATGGATTTGACAATAAGTCAGCAGATCTTTTTCACTGGTACTCTACAAAAAGAAGACAAATGGTTGAGGTTGAGAACAGACAGTCAACATCATCATTCCTTTTGACTGGTTTACCCCAGGGATCAATTTTGTCTCCTCTTCTCTTCTTGATTTATACAAACTCTATTTTAGATAGCATTGCTGATGTTGAAGCTCATGCATTTGCCGATGATTTAGGGTTGCATACATCGTTTACATCAGCCGATCTACAGATGGCTATCACGTCTTTGGAACGCAATCTTGATACAATTTATGACTTATCAAAAAAACATAATCTATCTTTAAACCCGTCAAAATGCATAGCCATATTATTTGGTTCAAAGAAAAATAGGGAAATAAACGCCCAAATCGATTTTCATATAAACAATCAACCTATTGAAATAAAACAATCAACAAAATATCTAGGCATAGTCTTAGACTCGCAGCTAAGATTTAGTCTACAAGTAAATATGGTATTACAAAAAACCTATTGTGCACTTAAACTGCTCTATGCTAATAAGGACTCACTGAGCCAAAATGTTAAAAAAAATCTTTGCGAATCATTAGTATTGTCTCACCTTAGTTATTGCAATTTTGTCTACGGTTTTGCTCTGGATTGCATAGATAAATCGCGGTTACAGAAACTGCAGAATTATTGTTGTAGACTGATTTTTGGGCTGCGCAAATATGACAGAGTTTCAGCAAAAATTAAAGAACTGCGATGGCTGAACATTGATTCTCGCAGAAAACTCCAGTGCCTTAATTTAACTCATAAAATAATCAAAACATTGACTCCTGATTATCTTAGCAAAAAATTTATTCACAGGTATAAAATTCATAACCAGCACACTCGATCAAAAAATTTATTACAAATAAAAAAACATAAAACGGCTTTTTTTAAGAAATCCTTTTCCAACAATGCAGTTAAATTATATAATGCTTTGCCAAATGATTTAAAGAACACAAGCATAAAATTATTTAAGAACAAATGCAAAAAATATTTACTAGAAACCACTTAAAACAAAATTATAATTTTTTCTTATACAACTTTTATTATTTTATGCCATTTTTATCCTATTACGATTTCTATCTTATTACTATTTTTTCTCTCGTTTTTCTGCTTATTTTTCTGGTCCTTTCTACGTTCGTTTTAATATACTCTTTTCAATATCCTTTTTATCTCTTAAATTTATTATAACTAATAATCTGATAATCAATATTAACTTTATAAGAATCTAAGCACAAATAATGTAAACTACTGCACAAATGTAAAACAATTTTTTTTTTATATTTAATTTATAAGGTTGTATAGAGTTAAGTGGTAGAATAGCTCTTTGCTAAACTTCGCTCTATATTTCCTTTTATATTTTAATAAAGGCGATTTATTATTATTATTATTATTATTATTATTATTAACATTAAAAAGAAATTAAAAAATTGTACATCTGACAGAGATGGTAACATTTTTTTTATCAATTTATCCTTAAAATCCTCAAAATATATTTTATTATTATTGTAATTATCGCTTTTTTTAACTTTTTTGTAAGTTTTAGTATTCAAATTTATTAAATCATTTCAAAATCAGAATTTCTTCTAGGAAATATTTTTCTTATTTTATTTTACATTTGTATACAATCATATTAAAAATATTAACCTAACAAATATTTTTAAAATAGAAACACAAAAATCTTATTAATCTGCAAGGCTGAATGAAAATTATTTTAAAAAATTGGTAAAAAATATGTTTTAAAATCACTGAAATTGTCAATATCCATATTAATTCATTACTTTATTTCTAATAGGCATTACTTATTCCGGCATTCTTAACTAAAGACCATTTTTGGTTTATGTAAAAAAATTAAAATAACTATATAGAGCAATTGTTCTGTAACGGGAAAAAATGGATTATATTATTATTAAAGTTCTATTATTTTATAATAAAAGTATTAATTCTTTGATTTAGGATAGTGATGCTGAGAATTCAGATGAAGACACTAACAAACAAAAAAAAAGAGAAAAAATTGAAGAACCTGTTCCACTAACTCAAGAAGAATTGGTAGTAGATTATACTTACAATGAATAATTTATCATAATAATTTTTATAATTTCAGATTTTAAAAGTGCGTCGTACAATGACTGAAATTCTTTTAAACGTAACGAATCGGTTAATATATTCTGTTTGTAAAGAAGAGCTTCAACGTTATTTGAAAAATCGCAAAGGTATTGTACTAGGGTTAAATTTAAATTTAGGGTTGTTTAAAATGTATTTATTATTATTTGTTACTCCTAAGACTGTTAACAGAGTTTTTATGGTTTCAATTTGTTAAACATATCTTGTTAACTTCAGCTTCAGACGCAGCTTCAGCACCCAGCGGTGCCAACGTAAGAGGAGCACTTGGTAAGTATTTTTATTATTTTATTTCGTAACTATACTTTTAATTATTTCTTTTAGATAGTTTAGATCACGTTATTTTTATTTTTAAGTTTTATTCCCCATATTTTGTTTAAAAAATCAAAACGTGTTTTCCTAGTAATCATTTAAAATTACATTCTTTTACTTATCCATTAATTGTATTAGTTTCTTAATATTTTGCAATATTGTTGAGGCATGATCCACACTATATATTCACTTTCGGAAGTTGATTTATATTTTGGGATCAAGTTCGAGACATTTTAAACTTTTTAATAAATTTCATATAAAATTATTTACACTCACAGGGCTGGGTATCTATGATGATGACGATTCAGCTAGTAGTTCCGAAGATGATAGAGTGGAAGAATTTAAAAAGAATTCAAGAGATTCGGATGATGAATTAAGGGTAAGTCTGTCAATTTTCGTATTTAATAAATAATTTTTCATTAAATGTGCTGTATTTCTGAAACTAATCAAATACTAATAAAAAAATTAAACAAATCATTAGAGTGATTTTACCTTAAAAAATGGTCGAAACATTATTTTCTGATATATAAGCGCTTTTTTAAGCCCTTACCTGGGCTGCCTATTAGATGTGCGCGCATATAAAGTATAATATGTATATCAACTTTCAAATTATTAAATTTGAAATCAAATTTTTCTTTGGGGTGAGAATCGAAAACAAAATCATTATCAAATGCCAAATTCTAAACATTAATCTTGAAGTTAATAATCTTTTTTTTTTTCGACTTCATAAATAAATCTGGTATAGTCTATTTGTTTGCAGTTGGCAGCACAGTAAATTCATTATAAATGCAAATCCTTTAAAGCCCAAGCAAGGGTGGTTCATGAAAAATAACTAAAAGTAGTATACATTTCTATTGAAACAAAGTCATAGTTGTTATTTTTCAAAGAGTCCACCCTGTAATTAGGGATTAACTAACCCAAACACAATAGAAACCCTAGATAATATTGTCACAACAGGTAGCTGAATAGATCCCATGACCGTAGAACCGTTTTTTTAAAGCATAATTCAAATTAAAATAAAAATTAAAAGTAAAATAAAAATATGCTACATATTAAAAAGTAAGAATTAAATATAAATTAATGCAAAAAGCACTTACTCCTTTAATTGTCGGCTTCCATTTCCTCGTATTCATCCGACGATGAGTCAGATTCGTTGCCTGGTCCGATAGGAATTACAATGGGTTCGAACAGTTCTTCAATATTGATATCAACACTCCACTATCGTTCTTCTTCCTTCTTCACATGGTTATATCATTGGTCCAATTTTCCCGTGTTACGTTTCCAAAAGAATTTATCAAAATTTGTCTAACGTCATTCAATTTAAAAGTTGTATTGTTTCTTGCCACCTCACCTTTTACCTGTGCCCATATTAATTCTATAGTGTTTAATTGACAGTGATAAGGTGGCAAACGTAATACAGTTATTCATTTTTTCCTTCGCCATTTCGTCAATTACATATCTTTTATATTGTAATTTGTGGCGCTTTGCAATTTGCAGTAATTCCGTTTTCAGCATGGTGTCGTCAAAAGAAATATTCTTGTTCTGGAGCCACTCTTTAATATCTCCTTTTTTCCATGACGTCGTTGGTAACTTTTCTACCAGTTTTGAATGATAACTGGCGTTATCTAAGACAACCACTGCAGCACTTGGCAAAAAGTCCAATAGCTGGGAAAAATAATCTTCAAAAACATCAGAGGTTATTTCCTTGTGGTAATCTTTGGTTGACTTTGATACAATGTCTAATAACCCATTTTCTACAAAACCATGTTCACTGCCAATGTGTGCAGTTATTAGTCTGCGACCTTTTCCTCGAGGAGCATTTAATCCTGTTGAATATCCCTCCAAAAATGCCTGACAGGAATTTAAAATATTGGTGTCCATCCATGCTTCATTCAACCATGTTTCATCTAAATAAAAGATAGTTCTTCCCTCGCTCCGAAACTTTAATACTTCTTAAGTATTGTCTTCTCCCGCAAATAATTTCTTCTGTTTCATTCAAAAATGTTCGTTTTTATGCGACTCAAAATCAATTTCTTTTAGGAGTTTCCATAATGTATTTCGTCCAAATTTGGGAATCGTATCAACTTCTGCTATAACAGTCATTACTTTGTCCAAAGTCGGAATCTCTTTATTTAAGTACAAAGAATGGACTTGTCTTCTAATGATATCTCTATTAAAGTTATCGACCATATTGGACTTTTTTCCTACGTGTTTTTTTGGTTCACTAACATTTCCCTGTTTTCTCTCACTTAAAAATCATTAGATACTTCGTTCACTAACACCGGTCATATTGGAGCACCTAGTCACCACATCACGAACAGTTGCTGATGCATCTTGATATATTAGTGCATCATGAACATTAAAAACAATAGTTTTTTCTCTTTAAGAAAACGCACTTTGTTTTAAATGAGCCACTTGTACTGGAACAAAACTCGAACTTGACGCCATTTTCACTACCGAAAATGTTCTTGGAGTAAAATAATAAAAATATAGATCACAATATAAACCACCAACACTAACGAGTACCTATATTCTTATGTATTAGGATATAAACAAATCCTCAGTTTATAGACTAATAACGTACCTGTTTTTGCAATTAAACACATAGGGTTACCTTAATCCCTTAACACCCCTAACGACCACAATTATTCTCGTTAAAACCGAAAACAAAATATTCTATATATCGAAATTATGACTACTTATCCCTTACCTAAGAAGATTAAAATATGATGATTAAAAGAAATTTCTTAATACCGATATAAATAAGTACGTGCGCTACTGATTTAGGGCCTTGTTTACAACATTTTACGATTTAATGACTTTTGTTAGCTGCCAACTGCAAACAAATAGACTTTAACTATAAAGTTATTCTTCGATGATTATTCCTACGGGACAAAAATTAGGTCCATTTTTAAACAAAATATGCTTCATCACTAGGAAATATTACTCTAGCTTTTACTTCACACAGAATATTGTAATAGTTTTTATTTCATTTGGCTCGTAACTTTTTAAGTAAATAGTCACTATCTTCTTCAATAATTGCATTTCATCCACTTAGAAAAGTAATAGTAAAATGAACAGGAGGTAAAAAAATAGTAGAAAGTGCAATGAAAAAATGTTTTAATATCAAATTTGGTAACTGCTCACAGTTAAGGTGATATACTCCAACATTTTGGCGCGAAACCTAGAAAAAACAACGATACTCAAACAAACCCAGTACAGAGAATAAATGTAAAAATTTTGTCAGGTATACATTAACCCCGACATTTAAAACATATACTGATTCACCGAACTGTACTGGGAGGTTCATAGTAGAGGGCGTTTTAAATCAAAGAATAGAATATTTTAAATCTGTATTGCGTTTTTCTCAAAAATTTCAAAATATTTTGATATGAAATTTTAGTCATGAATAGTTCGTGTCATTTTACGTGGTAGACGCATGTGTTTATTACAAAAAATATTTTTTTTCTCTATAAACCATCATAATTTTCTTTAAGTTATCATTTATTCAAAATAAAAGTATGCGTCTACCACGTAAAATTAAACAAACTATTCATGCCTAAAATTTCATATCAAAATATTTTGAAATTTTTGAGAAAAACGCAATACAGATTTAAAATATTCTATTCTTTGATTTAAAACGCCCTCTACTATGAACCTCCCAGTACAGTTCGGTGAATCAGTATCTGTTTTAAATGTCGGGGTTAATTTATACCTGACAAAATTTTTACATTTATTCTCTGTACTTGGTTTATTTGAGTATCGTTGTTTTTTCTAGGTTTCGCGCCAAAATGTTGGAGTATATCACCTTAATTAAATAATCAAAAATTTGTCAGATTTCATATTCGTCAACATGGAAATGGAAATTTTGTTTCTAAATCAACCTTAGCTATAGGTACAAATAAATAAAATTGGAGTGTCTGTTATATTAAAATAACCGCTTTAAACACAATTTCTTTTTTTTATTTTATTCAGAAATTGCTAATAAATAAAGAATTTTGGCTTGGTATAAAGGATAATTGATTACATAAAGAAAAATTTTTGTGGGTATCTGTATCAGGTGATTAATGTTTATAAGTTCTACTAAAAAAATGTCAAATAATTTTATAAAGTATATACAAAATCCTGTAAATGTACATTAACATATGAAATAAAAAATAAATGTTCTAACTAGGTACCAGATATATTAAAAATGTACTGTTTGTTACCTTTGGTTTATGTTTTCAGTATCGACATGTAAAAAAGTTGATCTTTTATTTTATATCCAAGTAATTTTCTTGGTTCTTAACGAGTTTACAGCTTCTGATTTGTATATACTACTATGAATAATATAATAATATTTTAATCCTCAAAATAAGTCCTCAATTGGAAATCAATTTAATCTTTTTTCCCTAGAGGATAGACGGGAAATATCCTGTATTAAATTAAAGGAGACAAAACCGCGTTTTTCATAAAATTTCCTCATTTATCTCTAAAACTATTGATTTTAAAGAAAAAACTCTAAAAAGTAAAAAAAAAATCTACAAGATACGCGTATTCCAAAACATAAATCTTGCGCTTTATTTTGGTGCGAATTAAATAGTTTCCAAAAAGGATAGTTTTTAAAAATTATCAATCATTTTTAACTATATAAAATATAATCGTAGTTTCTAACTGCACAAAATGACCCAAACAAACCTGCAAAAAGTGAAATCTGTATGTTTGCATTTTTTTCCAAAAATGGCGATCACTTTAAAAACTTTGTTTACCTGTAAGAGACTCGATTGAAATGTTTTTTATTTGCAGAAAAGTTTATCTAATTTGTAAAAAATTTAAATTATATCAAATATAATAATTATTAATTAAAATTGTTTATACGACGTGTAGATACTTAGAAATTATGTGTTTTCAATTTTAACAATTTCCAACATTAGTTTACTGACAGTTTTTATCCATTTGTTGGTAAAATTTTGAAGAACATCTTACACTAACAAATTTTCCGTCACTCAACAGAAATACAGGAAAAATCTTAAATCAATGATATACTTAAGTATTTTATAATTACCCTCTTCTCCCAGAAAATGATAATGTTTTCTATTAATTACTTATATGCCTTTTCTAATTGTTATTATATTTAGGATACTATTAAGAGAAAGATGTCAGATTTTCAAAAAACCGAGAGGGAAATCGAAGAGAAATTGGAAGAAGCAGAACGACGCAAAACTGGAAGTGTTAGTCGATCTGGAAGTCCCGAGTCAGTGATAAACGATTCACAGGTAGACGCTCGCAATCAAGGTCAGTATTTATAAAAAAAAAATTGTTCGCCAGTTCCTCTGGTGGTGTATAATATTATTAAAAAAAAAACTGAATTTAAAAAATAAGAAACTATTGATTGGCTTATACCACAGTGAAATAAGTGAAGAAAATTCAGTAACAGTACTTTATTTAAATGAAAACTTTGATTCATTTCGAACTATTGCGTAGTGTTGTTTAGTTTTGCCGTGAAGGTAATGTAAATTTAGCACTAATTTTTATTTGTATTTTTGTTGAAGTTTGTTGTTGAAACTCACAGTTTGTTAAATCGAATTAGAATTATAAAACTCCCTTATGCACTTCATATATTTTTGTTTGGTCGTTTGTGGCTTAGCTTAAACTAAATATAAAGCACTATAAGTGTATATAGTTTTTCTATTCTTTTTTCCAGTTGTAATACATTTATCTGCATTTTTGATAACATTTTCCATCTATTTTTTCCTTGTTCTTGCTCTTTTCTTTTTCTTTTTTTTTTTGTCTTTTATCGATTGTCCTGGCCCCTTTTATTTACTCTACATTTCTTATTCATTTTTCCTCCAAGGGGATTGCAATACCAACAATTGTTAAAAGTTCAGACATCAATATAATCGTTTTTTACTGGTATTTTAAAAAATTTCTCCAGTCAATGCTCACCTCATTGACATCGATTTTTTTCTCATCTTCAGCCATGATAAAAATTTTAAATAGTTAAAACAAAATTTAGGATTAATATTTACGGAAACTTTAAATTATAGATATAAACAACAAGCTTCAACATAAATTTACAGTAAAATTTAAATTAACATTTTGTTAATATTTTACAGGGCGAAAATATCATCAAGAAGAGACTACTCGACATTCTCCATTATCAAAAAGTAGCCATGACACCACAAAAACAAAACAGCAACAACGTTCTTCTTCTTCATCTTCACAAGATAGTGATTACTCAAAAACAAGTCGTAGATCCTCCTCATCGTCAGATTCGAAAGGTTCTTATAATAAAAAAATTTCATCATCAAAAAATCGATCGTCAGTCACTCCAGAAAAACGATATCACTCAACTTCGTCTCGTTGGTCAAAATCTCCATCGAGAAAGCGAAAAACCTCGGTAAGCTCAAAACGAGATTCAGGTGGAAGCTCCCGGAAACGGAGAAGGTCCAGAACTAGATCCAGATCTGACTCTTACTCTAGATCACGATCGAGACGTTCTCGATCGGATTCATCTTATAGAAAGTCAAGTAGAAGAAGATCTAGGAGTTCTTCGAGGAGTAGATATTCCTCTAGAAGGTCACCTTCTAGTTCCAGATCGGATAGAAGGAGGAGGAGGAGATCTCGATCGAGTAGTAGCGGCAGGGGTAAGAGGTCACACAGACATTGAACTACTCTGTTGGATTTTAAAAGGTTGTATAGTTTTCGTTAATCATTGTTTTATTATATTTGAAAATATGCGGATATTATTTATTTGATATAAGATTTAGTATTAAATTATTTATTCCACTGTTACTTCTGATGTCCTTCCCTTATGGATTAATGATTTTTCATAGTAGATAGTATGTAATCTTTTTAATATTTCATAGATTATTTTTATTTGATAAATAAAATAAATAAATATATATATAGGTACTTTTGGTATTAGTTACTGATGATTAAATAATTCTAACCAAATAATCGTAAGTAAATTATGGACTGGCAATTAAAATTTTTTAGACATAAGAAAAACTGACTTCACACTCTTAGCTTTCGAATTTATGAATATATGTATATCATAAAAGTATCTGCATATTTTTAAAATAGAATTAAAGGAAACTAAACAAAATTTTCTATCTTCAGGTATGATAAAAGACCCGCGTTGCCATTGGCCGAAGAATATTTATGTGACCCTAGTGGATTTGTTTGTAAAATTGTGTATACACTGAATTGTAAATTTCTTCTAAAGCACATTTTATTATTTTAATTTTAGGGCTTCCTAGAAACAGGTATATACCTATGTTTTTTGTTATAGATTCTATTTAACAGGAATCAATTAAAGTCATTCAAACATGTTTCAATGTTTAATAAATATAATAATATGAAAACTATATAAATATTGTTTAATTTATAAATATATAAATAAAGTGTACATAAAAAAAGATGTTATTAAAATGATATTTAAAATAATGATTTATATCGACCCATAAGAATTATATTTACGATGTTTCTGAACTAATTCTCTGTTACATGACTATTTAGTGTAAATGAAATTACTTTAATGTAGAGTTCCTCTAAGGTAAATAAAATACACCAAAATCTAAAAACATCCACGGCAAAAATTCAAAAAAAAAAAAGAATACAAAATAAAGAGCCAGCTCAATTAGTCTATCTCTAATACAAAAAGTTACAAACCATCAGCTTTTTCTGCAGGTTTTGAATGAATAGAAGACTTCATATGTTTTCGTAAGGATCCCCTTTGTCTAAAACCTTTTTTACAAATATCACACTGGAAGGGTTTAGCACCAGTATGAATATTTTCGTGCTCATGCCAACTGGAATATGCAGCAAATCTTTGACTACAAAATTTACATTCATACGGTTTCTCACCAGTGTGAATTCGAATATGAACTTTAAGATTAGAATGTGTAGTGAATATTTTGCCACAAACCCAACATTGGTAGTGGTCTTTTTTAAGATCCGAATTACACTTGGGTTTAGGTTCGTATTTTTTATTTAAATGTTTCCTGTTCATATGCATTTGATAAGTTTTGCGTTTTTCAAATGATTTGCCACAAATACTACATAAATTTGATGAAGTTGAGAATCTGCAGTTTCTTATTTTTGGTGGCTTTAAAGGTTTGGTTTCTTCGTGCACCGACAAATGATTTTGCAAATATGAATAAATACTAAAAGTTTTTCCACATAATCTACAAGAATTTAGGTCTAAAAATGTATCTAACTCCAAAGATTCGTTACTTTGTCGTTTAATATGTACATTATACATGTGAGCTTCTAAATGGTCTTTTCTTACAAATTTTCTTTCACAAATATAGCATTCAAAATTGTATTTTTGCTCTCTGTGTAAGGATATTATGTGTCGTTCTAAAGTACTTTTTTGAGTAAAACTTTTATCACAACGACTACAAGTAAATGGTCTATCACCAGTATGTGTTCTTCTATGTCGTTGTAGATCAATTTTTTTAGTAAAAAGTTTATTACATTGTGAACACTTCCATTTTTTCTTATTTAGTCCAAAAACTTCGGTATATGTATGCTCACTTTTCTCATGTATTCTAAGAGCTGGTTTACTATTACCACTCCAATCACAAATTAAACAAATGTAAGAATTTGTTGAATTGACTTTAGTGCATATTTTTTCTACGTGTAATTTTAACTTTAATTTAGTCTTGAATTCTTTAAAACAATACTCACAAGATTTTTTTCTTTTTTCTACAGCACAATCGTCATCAGATTCCGGATCTGAATAACGTTCTGATTTGACAGAATCTTTAGCATCATTATCTGAATTGTACTCTTCTGAATGATAGTCTTTATCCTTATTTGTAATAATTTTACCCGCTATTAGTGAATTATCCAAGAATAATTTTTCATCTTGATATTTAATTAAGAATTTATTATTACTGTTACACATTTCCACAAAATTGTATATCTCCTCAATTTTATTTGAACAATTTGTGCACACATTTTTTGGCAAAACATCCTGTTCTTGTAACTAAAACAATAAAATTAATAATAATTACAAATTGTAAAAAAAACAAAGATTACCTTTATTTCAGTTATGGTCTGAATTAAAGATATGTACTTAAAAGATTTTAACAAATTAATTGAATTTTCATAACTGAGACATAATCGACAAACTTTTGGAAAATCTTCTGGTTTTATATCCTGCATAATCATTAAATGGAGATGTCTCAACAATCCTAATTCTAATTAATATATTATAGTTAGAAAACAAAACAGAAAATACAAACTTGGAGCCCCGCTTGTATATTGATCCAATTTCAAGGTTACTAAACTAAACTACAACACAAACGACCTACTATACTCTTACTTCTGTGTATTCAGCTACAGTATCATTTCGATATTGTACTCTGTTTTTCAAAAAAATAACGCTAAATACATTTTCTTGGATTTATAAAAGAAGCAAAGTTAATTGCAATTAGATAACCTGAAAGAATGTATGAAATAAGCTGCAATAGTTCAAATACAAAACAACAATCGTCAACACCGCAAAAAACGAATACGTCATAAAACATGCTTGACTGATGTCAAAATTAAGTAAATAAAATGAACCGAATTGGTTTTGTTGAATGACTATTAAAAATAAATTACAAATATTTCAGTAAATACATACATGAAACTTTAACATGAAGACAGACTTTTTAATACTAATACCTAGTGCATTGACGATCATATATGCAACTTATGGGACATGGTTTTTAATTGAAGAAATCGTCACTAGTTTTGTTCCTTGTACAATAATTGCCACAGGTTTGATTGTACTATTAATAGTGATTTTTAGGATTCCTCCTCCTGATACTCTTGCAGTGGAGACCATTTTTGGTAAAGATTTAAACCAAGAAGCTGGAGAGAATGGTTTTACCATAAAAACAGTCGCTCACAGAGGTGCTGGGTTGGATGCACCAGAAAACACTTTAGAAGCATTTAAAAGAGTAAGTTTGTAGTTATTTTTAGAATAATCCTAATATTTTTTTCTATGCTGTTAAATAACTGTTAAGTAACAAAGTTTATCCACCATATTTTATCTTTATTACTTGAGATATCTGGAGTTGATTCTTTAAATACATGTTATTACTTATGTACATATATTATTACAAGATAAACTTATATTCTACTTTATTTATTTTATATTATGTACTAATATTTTTTAAAATTTAAATATAAAATATTGACTTAACGTTAACGAAACAAAAATTAAGTTATTTTTTTTGTAATGCTTTTTAAAAGGTATATATGAATTTGATAATTTACCTTTATTTACTGTTTAGTGTCATGAAAAGGGTTGCGATGTTATTGAATTTGATGTTTCTCTAACATCAGATGGTGTCCCAATAATTTTTCATGATTCAACCTTAGACAGAATGGCAGAGTCTAGTGATGTTGTTAGCCAAACTAAATGGGAGGATTTAGCAAAGATTGATATCTCTGTAAAACATGCCTTTAAGTGAGTGTTTATAATTTATTCAAATGTCGCAACTTTTAATATATTTACTTTAACAGAGATACCTATCCAAATACTCATATACCAACCCTTGAACAGGGCGTTGCGCAGATGTTATCGATGAATCAAAGAATGTTTATTGATATTAAAAACCCAGATGTTAAGGTAATGTGTGTGTATATGTGCGTTATTTATCTGACATTTGTTTTTTATAAAAATTTTAGATTGTTCCTGAAATTATAAAATTATTTAAAAAGTTTCCAGAGTTACACACTAAAGCGGCTGTGACGTCTTTTTTTCCGAATATAATTTATATGGTAAGATCAAAAGTCTTATTCATAGACATAATAACTTTTATTGAAAGAAAAACTAATAACGTTATTTAAAGTATTATATGTTAGTATGAATAATTATTTCCAGTATCGTATAATAATTATGTTAGTTAATATAAAATTCAATTAGTCACATTCCATACCTAGTTTAGATCATTTTCTTGGTTTGTCTTGTATATTCTTTTAATTTTTTTCTATAAATCTTTAAGTAACTTTAAAATTTTACTTTTCAACAATTTTCTGATTAGATTAGACGGAATTCACCAAATATTGTTTGTTGCTTGGCTTGGAGGACTAAATCTTTCCAAAATCATTTTCTAAAGTTCAACGATGCTACCAGACCGAGTAAAGCCAAGTTAATGATCATCACATATTTACTTCGAGCGCTTGAGTTTGTACACGATTGGGCTTTGCCAAGAATTACTTATTATATTCTGGGATTGTCTGTAATTCTAATACATAAAGATGCTGTATGCAGGTATAATCATATTCATAATATCTTTAATCGATTTATCTTTATCATAATTTATTGCGTACCAATTATTTTATTTTAAAATTTTTAATAAGTGTAGTTACAGTGACTGAATCCAGTTTTATACTTATTTAGGTGCCAAGAGATTAATTTTTAAACTTTGGACAGAGTGATTGTTGGTTTTTATTATTTTTTAAATACTTTAAATGTATTTTGACTTATTTTTCTTACATTATTATTCTATCTCAGAAAATAATTTTTGAATTTTTCTTATTCTTTGATGTGATAATTTTTTATTTTAATTTCTTTTTTAATGTTTTTCAATGAAGTTTTTTCTATTCATTTAAATCTACATCTTTTGACGATTTTGAACAATTTTCATAATATATTGATATCACTAGTTTCTTTGTTAATAAGAGTTTCCATATTTAAACTTTTTATTTTTGTTGTTGTGATCTCCTTTTTTATGTTTTTAAATTCTTTGAATTGTTTAAAAAATCTTTCTGTGGATAAAATATTATATTTATAATTTGCCCCTTTTATATATATATTAGACCGTACTTTATTTACTAGTATTGATTTTAGAAGAAAAATTCTGTAAAAGGGTTACAATTAAACAATTATATAGTAAAGATATGTGTTACATGGTACATATCTAGAAATGATCTGCCTGTGTAATATTTGACTCTGCTAATTGTATCCCGTATTTTGATGGTGTTGGACTAGGACACATGTTGCCAGTTTGCCTTGTATAACATGCATCACAATCAAGGCCTAAGTGTTGTATAAATTTTGTTAATTAGAAACTCTTTTGGGGTTAAAAAAAATTTACACTGTTATATTAAATTAACTATATTGATTACCGAATGAGTCAAGTCTCTAAAGATAGCTTGTGGCTCAATCAAAGAAGTGGGAAGAATAAATTATTATTTTTTTTAAATGTTAGAATACTCATTATTGAAATAATATTCAAGGTTCTTTTTTAGAAAAGCATCGTCACTAGGGTGTAAGATTCTATTCCCCATGGCCAGGACATTATTTATTTTTATTTTATTAATTTATTTTTAAATGATACTATCTTATTACTCCAGTATCTTTAACATTTTAGTTAGTGCTCTGTTCATTTTCTTTTGTTAAATAACTAAGAGGTATGTCGTTTTATTATTTTCCAACATTTCAGTCACTTTGATATTTGAGGCGATAGAAACAGAATGCTATCGCATGCAAATAATAAAAAATTGTTTTTGTTTTTTTTTCAACCCATACTTCTCTTTTAATAATAGATTTTTGGAACAATATGCATGTAATATAGGGCGAAGTGGCCAATGGCTGAAAAGTCGAATTACGTACGATAAATGCGGTAGTAATACAACAAAAACAGAAGTGCACTAAAATGAACCGCTGCCGCCGAATAGAAACTTAATTCTACCTGAATGACTATAAATAGTTATTTATGATATGAGTGTTAAAAGTGAGGTTTTATTTTGTGAGTGAAAGCGTTTGTGAAATGAGCGGAGCGAATTGAACAATTTCACGAACAAAATAAAATCACTTTTAACACAAATACCATACAATGTTTTTTGTACAACTTCCCTATTTTGATAATGAAACGAGCGAATTTGCAATGACAATAAACCAAACCGTGTTAAAAGTAAACTAAACCGTGTTAAAAGTAAACTTGTTTACATGGCAACGTGTTAAAAGTATTTTTAACACGCTGCTATGTAAACAATCGTTTTTAACATTGTTTGCTATCATTAAAAGTGTCACTTTTAATGACAGTTGTACAAAAACATATTTATATAAGTTGATAGATCACTACCAATATTTTAAGTTGTTAATTTGTATATACTTTTAAAATTATTTTTACTCCTTAATATTTGTTAAGCTGTTTTACTGAAGACAAAGTTACAACTAGTAAGTTAGATATGTTTATAATTGTTTAATTATAACCGTTTTACAGAACTTTTCTCCTGAAGAAGCTAGAAATTAATACTAGCGAATTATAAAAGATTTAAACTGACCGGTACCCACAAAACACATCCACACTACTATATATTTTAGATCTCAAATTTTCGAATTCACTTTTAAAAAACTTTTATTTCTTTATAAAACACAAATTTCTTGTATACTATTAAACTACAAAAATTACAACGACTAATCACAACTAATAAAATTAAACTAATCTAATTTAATTTTGTTTAGGAAAAATCTTTTTTATAATGTTTTTATGCTGATAAATATTTATTTGAGTCTTTTGCTGACAAATGTCCGGTGTTATGTAAGTCTAGTTCGCGTGTGAAAGTACACTGAGTTACTATTTTCACATAAGTAGTATGGATGTTTTTTTTTTGTACCGGTCAGAAATTTAACCAAATAAATCCTATAAACCGATATCCTGTCCAAATAAATCAAAGGGGCTTCGCTAATTCTTATAATTTGGAAAATTAATTTTATGGTAAAGCTATTTTCAATTTGTTAAGTGCACCGTTTTAATTTATTAACATTTTTTTAGGGATGTGATTAAAACCTGGAACAGTTTAGGTATAAGAGTAATGGCATGGACAGTAAATAGTCCCATAGAGAAGCAGCATTTAACTCGTAATCTTCAGATTACTTATCTGACTGATACATTGACTGGTGAAAATACCGTGCATAATGTTCAATCTAGTTGATAAAATGTGATTCGTAGTAGTTGCAAGGAATATAAACTTGATAGTAACCTGTAGATTAGAAATATAACTTTCATTACGCTTGTACATATCAAATAATTTGTTTGGTTTTGTTTTGGTAAAAAAAATCTGCTAAATTATGAAAATAAGAGGGTTTTATAATTTTTATGATAAAACCAAGTACAATTTCTGATTATTTTACAGTACGTTTTTAATAAAACCAAAATTTATATTTATATCATAATCTGAAGTCTTATATTATTTGATCTCAGCTAATATTTTAAATTATACCAAAGACGAATAGTATTTTTTTCTAACTAAAAGTTATTTAATTAAGTAAAATCTCCGAGATTTTCTTCAAATGAAACTGCAATTTTATTAAAATTAAATTTTGTAAAGGCAGCATACTTGCATATATTTTTATTATATACAAATATTTTTTTGGTATTCAAATTATAGTTTTAGTGATATTTATACAATATATATAGGCCACAAACTATGTTTTTAACTTCACAAATAAAAGTATTTTAAATGCCTATAATTCTATTTTTATTACCGTTTTTACTAATATTATATGAAAATTACAACAAATGAATAAAAATGGATGTTGAAATTTGTTTGATACGACGATAAACGATTTTTGTAGGGGTGATAATAAAATTATTTTTCAAAGCAATCTATAAAAATAAAAAATATATTTGATTAAACATTAGTCATCTTGCACAATTATAGTATCACCATTTTCAACTGAATAATAATTAAGTTCTTTTAAATCATCACATAAGTTTATTTTTATATCCGGTTTCTCAGCGCTTGTATATATCAAAGTCGGACGTTCCTTTAATTTGAATAATTTCTGTATCAAAAGTATTAACTTCTGTATTAAAATATTAGGGGGCAATTTTTTGGTTAGGCTTCGTTCCTTATATTTAACAGTTATTTGTATCAATGAGCTTTCGATTATGTTTGGTTTAACTATTAGTTCATTTTCCTCTGGCAAACCATACACTAAAAATAATTATTAATTCATACCAATAAAATGAATAAACGTTATATGTATACACAACCACAATTAATCGCAAAAAATAGGAATTAAACAATTTATATTCTAAATCAACACACAAACAAGTGGGTTGATTAAATAGACAAATTTAGAGAAGGTAAAACTAAAATTTATAGAATACAGAATCGCTTAAAAAAAGTCAGAACTTTGTTAAAGAACATAACTGATTGTTACTTATTGGTAATGTTTTTGAAATAAATGTTTATGAAACTTACACTCTATTAATTCTGTAAATCTATTATGCTCAAGTAAGAAGTTGTGTCTTTCTTCTGGAGTTTTACATTTTAACCATTGTAAAGCATACTTTTTAATATAATCAATTTCAGCACCTCGTCTTTCATCATCTTGTATGTGACGACCATTATAATACTAAAAAATCCATAATTTAAATGTTATATATGTAGATGAATAGTCTTCATTATTCATTTCATTATATTATATTTTTAAACCCGGCTTTATAGTTTAAACTTATAAGGTAAATGAATATGTATTATTGCTACCTTAAGTAGCCTAAGTTAAGTGTTGATTGAATAAACTATGCCAAACCGTTCTATTTTATAAAATACAATTTTAAAAATTAACCTTTAATTTTTTTATTTTTGCAATAACAATCTGTTCTCTTGTAGCAACAGTTTCAGTTTCTAATATTGGATTTTTTGAAAACCTTAAATTTTCTAATCTTTCCAATTTATTTAGATCTCCTATAGACTGCCACTAAAATAAAATGCTATTAAACAATAATCAAATATTTTAGTATAAATGTTACCTCAAAAATACAATTATTGTTAAGATTAAGAGATTCGATTTTGTTAAAATACGGTACCGGGGAGAAAATTTCTTCGAATTTAATACTTTCCAGTTTAACGCTATCTATATTAAGATGCTGTAGAGTTTCTATAGCAGATAACTTCATAATCTCAAACCAATATTTAATAATATTCCCTTCAAGATCCAAATATTTTAATCTTTTAAAATTATGATCAGATTCCATTGTTAAATGTGTTATATGATTGTAAGGCACTCTTAATTCTTCAATGTTTGGAAAAACTGCTGATAATTTAATCACTTGTTCAAATGTCAGTTCCATTGAACCACAAATCAATACATTTACACCGGGAAATGAATAATTTTCTATACTTTCTGGCATTACTAATAAATTTTCACTAAAATAATCATTAATTATTTGTCTACCACCCTATTATTGATATTTCTACTATCCTCACCTTACATTTAACCATTGCAGATGCCTTAACTGTGAACAAATACTGAAAACATCTGTCCAACTTGATAATAGATTTTTCGAGATATCAATTTCTCTAATGTTTGGACAGACATTAACTAAATCTCCAATAGAACTAACATTTTCAAGTCTTACATTTACCACTTCTAGTGAATTAAAGTCTCTGGAATATTTATCAGATATTTAAGTAAGAATTTCTAAAGATAAATATTAATATACCTCTGTTTTTCTGCTACTGCCTCAAATCCAACAAACTGTAAAAATGGGGCATTGATTTTTTGTTGAAATTTTAACAATTCTTCTTTAGATTTTGTAGCTGTATCTTGGTTATCCCTAAACCCATATCTTGATTTTATGGAATCAATTACTGTTTGCCCTAACTCCACTTTCTCTTTGCGTATTAATGATCCCGATTTAGGTAATCTGAGAGGTATAATTTACATTGTCTTGTAAAAAGAGTCAATTAGACGCTTACCTTGTATCAAAATAATGTATTCCATTAACACTGCCGTTATGTTTACCACGTTCTTCAATATCCCAATCAATTCCTAACCAAATTCCAGAATACCCTTCTACGGGACCTACATATTTGATTGTACCAAAATTACCACCACAATTAACTCTTTTTCCTGGTACAAAGGCTGTATCTGTTGAATGAGCAACCATTACTCTATGTGAAAAATTAATTTTATCCACTTATGTGTTTATAAATATGTTTTTTACTATTATCTTTATTCATAAAACATTTTAACCTCCAATTTTAATTTCATTAATATCTGTCACTGTCATGATTCATGATTGTTGTCAAAGATAGAATGCCTTTACCACGTTGCCAAGTTTATAATCTGAAAATAATATAAATTTATGTAGTTCGTAAAAAAGTATTTTTGTTAGTATATTGAAATGTATATAGTTTAAATAATTTGGATCACTAATTAACATAGCTTAATACTAAATACTTTTATCTATTATCCATTAAACTGATTGAATATAAATATATAAAAAGATACTTATTCGACAATGTAATTAAATTTGGCAACAAAGAAAAATCAATGTATAACTTGTCAAATTTATTATGCAGATGGCGTTTTAGGCCTCAAACGAAAGCTTTTTGTATTTACAGACTTATTTTTTTTTAATTCCCTTTTGTAAAATAGGAAAATGGCAAAGGTTGCTCATTTTCTAAGACAATTTGGGTCAGAAGTGGGTGTTTGTGTAATAATGTAGAAGAAGAATAAGTGCCAATACATCGTTTTGATGGAGTAAATAATGTCATCCACACCAAAATCCGGAAAATATGTTCAAGCAGGTATGAATATAATTATTATATTATATTACTGTGTTTGTTAAGTTTAGATATAGTTAAATAGTTATAAAGATAAGTCTTATTAATAGTTTGATATAGTTCATGTATGTTTTAATTAAAATTATTTTCGAATTACAAAGTTCTTAAGTAGTATTGTATGCATTTTAAAAACTAGGTCATGAATTGCTGCAATTTATTTTTAATACATTTCAAAATTCCTGTGTAATAAAACTAAATACGTGCTATACTCTCATCATTATTTTTAATTTTTACTTCAGTTATCACTTATCACTATTTTTATAATCAGAACGATAACAAGTACAAAGGTATTTGTTTTAAAAATCATGAGCAATAATAAGGTAATGTGACAGCTTAATAATAATTTAATGAAAGGAATATCATACGTTTAATTTGTCTAAAGTCTAAAGACAAAATTATTTTACAGTTTGTAAAGATTTTAATTTAATATATAGTTCTATTTTAAAAATTTGAAAGAATCGTTAAGGTTGACCGAATTGTTCATTGAGATTTAAAAATATTATTTGTACTGTTTTTGTTTGAAGATATTAAAACTACATGTCTATTGCTTGGAAAGAAAAATCTATGTACACTGTCAATTAAAATTAATTTTAGAAATAAAACAAGAAAAGAAAGCAATGTAATCCCAGTTACGATTGTGTAAAAATAAAGATAACATAAAAAGTTAATGGCGAAAATCTGGCATAGTTCCAATGTGGCTTTGAACAAAATAAATTTAACATAACATAGATGTACATGTAAAAGGTAGATGATGCAAGAACATCGTTGTGAAATAAAAATTAAAAAACAATCTTAACAAAGCGGCCAATATTTATACATAATTCATTTTTTGATAAATTCTTTGATTATAAATACTTAAAATAATTATTATTTTATTTCAAATTTGAATGTGTTCAAATTTATCATTAATGAATATTTAAAATCAAAGAAATAATTTAATTTTCTCACTGGACCTTAAAGAAAATTATATGTTGTTATGTCTAATGAAATCGTATGAATTAACAGATGTTCATATCAATGTTTGTTAAATAAATTAATCTAAACTATTAAAACTGAATTACTTGTTGGGGTTCAAAATATTCAATATACCTAACAACCGCCCATATAAAATACTGAACCGATATTATTTCTATCTTTAATTTTGCGGCCAATATTTATACATATATTCATTTTTTGATAAATTCTTTGATTATAAATACTTAAAATAATTATTATTTTATTTCAAATTTGAATGTGTTCAAATTTATCATTAATGAATATTTAAAATCAAAGAAATAATTTAATTTTCTCACTGGACCTTAAAGAAAATTATATGTTGTTATGTCTAATGAAATCGTATGAATTAACAGATGTTCATATCAATGTTTGTTAAATAAATTAATCTAAACTATTAAAACTGAATTACTTGTTGGGGTTCAAAATATTCAATATACCTAACAACCGCCCATATAAAATACTGAACCGATATTATTTCTATCTTTAATTTTTCGTGGATGTATTAATTTTTAGTTTTGAGACTTCGAATCATACGAATCGTTTAGATTTCGATATTTTTACTGTCTTAATAAGAGTGTTGATTGCATCTAATTGTGTTAATCAAAGTGTTTATTATGTGGTGATTAATTAAATTCAATAAACAGTTGAATTAAGTGGTTTTTATCGAAAAAGTTTGTTTTATTTATTGAATATTATTTTTGGTTTTCTAATTCCTTTATCAATAATACATCATTTTATTGGTATATAGATTAGAAAATCTATAAAACATAAAACAACAATAAAAGATTTTAAAATATTGTAATACTGCTAGAAGATATTATCACTTTAAACTTTATTAATAACACATATTTTTTTAATATGTTTTTTATTTTTTCAATTAAAATTGTGGAAAATTCATTAGAAAAAAGGATATATTTTTGATATCATTAAAATTTATATTTTCAAAATTTTTAAACAATCTTAACATGTTTAGAAAATCAGAGTAATATTAAGACTACTCAAAAAAATTTAATAAAGGTACTGAAATGTCCAAAAAAATAAAAAGAAATATAACTGAATATTAAAATATACTTAATAACCTTAGATTACTTAGTAATTTCAAGATACAATATAGTTTAAATTGCTGCATTAACACTTTCGCGATAGGGTCAAGATCAATGAGAATATTTTAAGATTCTTACTGAGAACTTGTAAAAAGTAAAGTAAAAAAATAAGTGATGAATAATACGAAATAGCGGTAAGATTAATTGATAAAATGTCTTTGTGTGATGGTTTTGTTTATGAGCCAAAAGGTCGGCGGCGAAAATATAGAATTAGTCAACGAGCGAAAAGTTTGGATTATAGATTTTCCAAACAATGGATGGTTTTGTTAAATGTTTCCCAATTAGAAGATGTTCCAGGTAAATATTAACTGTATATTTTTATATTGAGTTTTACAAAATTATTAACTCAAAAAAAATCTTAAGGTGTATTACTAAAATTAATCGACTAGTTCAGAAAAGTCTAGTAAAAATACAATTTTGAAATAAGTAAATCCCTCTTTTTGTAATAAAAATTATTTAATAGGTGTATATGTATAAAATTGTAAATAAATATAAAATATATACACTTAAATCATGAAAAATGTACCAATAATTTTGTTAATATGAAAACCAAAGAGTTTCATATAAAATATTTTTAACAAATAGATGAATCTTCTATTTAAAGAAATGTTCACCAAAGTTTATGGGACCATCCTCCAGGGGGTACCCTTTGCCCAGCACCAGATTCTTCTGGATATCCTTCCCCTAGCAAAGGGTTGCCATCTAAAATTAAAAAAAAATATGGTTAAATATCGTAACATAATCGAGTGCAATTTCCCAAAACATTGCTCTGTTTTTGGACTCAACGATGGTTAAAAACCCATTTCTAATTGACTTCATAGGGATAACTAGACACTTTATAGTCTACTTATGTAATAAAAATTGCTGATATACACAAGAGATATTTGTCCAGCTATCACCATTCATATCTCTCGTGTATTTTTGTTTCAATGAACTTTTTCTGATTCTGTTAGATAGTTTTCTATCACATTTGGGACATCCAGATAATTAGTAGAGTAATAAATTTTGAACTTTGATGTGATTAAAACAACCGAAGGATACCCAGCAGTAGACTAAACCAACAACACACAAGCACGCGCGCACTTACCCATACACACACAAACAAGCGCGCGCGCGTACACACACATACGATCAAGATAAATAAAGTGCGAAATAGAAACACTTTTGAACTTCAATACCAGAGAAAAGGGAAGCAAATTTGTGGTAATTTCAGTAGTGAGTGGGTAGTGGAATAAGGAAGAGCATTTCCGTCAAAGAACAAATTCTGTCATTTTGGCGCTACTTATGTTTGTTTTACATACTTTGTATCGCTATGATGCTTGGAACAGCACAAGACAGCTCAACGTAATACGTGTAAAAAAAATTAAGACAAAAGCATGTGGTTACAAGAGGAAAAGATGAGAAATACTTTTGAACTTTGATACCAATGAAGAGGGAAAAATATTTGTGGTCCGTTCAGTAGTTGAATACGAATGAACTGATCCTTCCGAATAATTAATTCGTTGTAGGAATGAGATGCATTGGAGTTCGTGCGACGTATTTTTAAAGCAATTTTAATGAAATTTTACCCTTTTTTCTCTGCCCTCTAAACTTGTATTCATCATTCGAACTCAATCCAGTTCCAGTTAATGGATTTCTTATAGAACTGGAGGGTCTAGTAACATTGTGATAACTATTTTTATCTCTCATTTGATCTCTCGGAGAAATCAGTTCTTGTTGTTCATTTATATTCGTACTACTTTTTCTCTGATTCTGACCAGGAAATATATTATTCGGTTCAGCTGCTCGATGTCTATATACACGTCTAGATTGGCAACCAGTTACCGAAAATAATGAAGAAGATAAGTTTGGGTCTTCTTTTTTAAAAAAAATATCGCTTTGGTTGCGGTCAATGCGAGCGCTGTCTATACGACTGGAGTCCATACGACTACTATCGGGTCTGCTGCATGGTCTACTGTCAGATTGTTGTGGTGAAATTGGATCAATTTTTTTTTCTTCTAATTGGATTGGTACGATTATTTCTTCCGGTTGGTCGCCGGTGCCATCTGGAGTTGGTTGGTGCTCAATTGGAATTTCTTCCTAAAATGTTAGTAGATTATCAAAATTATACTCGAAAATATTAGAGTCATGTTGATTTTACAACCATTGTCTTATACTTAACATGGATTGGATTTTATTTTAGTAAACGATTATTTGAGATATCTCTCATGTGATTTTTGATTATTTTTGAAGTGAGTAAGTGACACATGTTACATGAGTTGAATTTAAGGACGGATAAACGATTTGATGGTTGTGGGTTTGAGTCCTGCTGCATGCGACATTTTTTTTTAATTTCTCCTGAATATCGTTTAATATATTGATTGTATATTTTTAAATTCAAAATTTTCAAAAATTTTCGAGTATTTTTTAGTTATGACGAGATGATTAGTATTTAGTAAACGATTATTTGAGATATCTCTCATGGAATTTTTTAAAAGTTTTTAGAAAGTATACACACAAGAATATATTAAGGAGAATTTAAAAAATGTCGCATCTAGCGAGACTCGAACTCGCAACCTTCAGCTCTACGCGCTGACGCTATAACAACTAAGCTATGAATGCCTAGCCAACAAATCGCTTATCGGTCGTTAAATTCTACTCCTGCCACATGTGACACTCACTTTCTCCCTAAGCACATATAGCATGACGTTAATGAGGGAGAGACTGTCAAATCGACAATTGAAACATCAAACTCTTAAGTCATTTTTTTGTGTCCTGTCTTATATTTTTATTCCGTTAGGGTACAAAAAAAGACTTAAGAGTTTGATGCACGAAGTATAGATACCAGGAGTCTACACGGTATAGGCTTTTCCATAATACTTCTGGTCACAATAATCAACCCAGATCATATTTCTATTTTTGCCACTGGCTGCGCAAGGTATCAGGAGAAACCGATGTTTTTATTATTATGACATTTAAATGTCGCGAAATTAAATTAAATATATAATATAAATTTATTTATTTAAATGTCATAAAAGCTGTCAATAGCAACAAAACTTCCCGCGTAAGGATTTAAACGAGTATTTTTTGAACAATGGTGCACTCTACCGGCAATAGTTCTGTCCCCTAAATTAAGACCATTTGTTCAACATTACGTTTAGACTCCTGGTATCTATACTTCGTGGTTTGATGTTTCAGTTGTTGAATTGACAAAGTTTCTCATTAACGTCATGCTATATGTGATTAGGGAGAAAGTGAGTAAGTGTCACATGTGACAGGAGTAGAATTTAACGACCGATAAGCGATAAGCTAGGCATTCATATCTTAGTTGTTAGAACGTCAGCGCGTAGAGCTGAAGGTTACGAGTTTGAGTCTCGCTGGATGTGACATTTTTTCAATTTCTCCTTAATGTATATACAATTGTTATTAAAAAAGTTGATCATAATTGAAAACTATTGTCAGATATCCAATATTAGACCATCCGCCATAAGAAAACAGATTTTGTTTTTCAATAAAATTGCTTACAAAATTTGCAAAATTTATACCGAAAATTATTAAAGATTGTTTTTTTGGCGGATGGATAATAATGGTTATCTGACAATGGTTTTTAATTATGATCAATTGTCGCTATTTTCAGGTATTTAAAGGTACTTTACTCTTGAGTAAAATTCATATTTTTTGACACACCTCGTATACGGCTTAAAATTTTTTACATCTGATTGTTGTATTTTAAGTTTTAGACCATTCACAACTTTTTATAAAGAATAACTTGTCATTCAGTTTCGAGAGCTGATCAGTCTATATAATTATATGTCTATGGTTGTTACGTTTTTTTATGTATTTGTGCTGCTCTGGTGGTTGAAACCGATGTGGAAAATTTTATTTTCCTACGACCACATTGGAATGTAACACTCTCTGCTCTCATGAAAAGTGCTACTTTTTCGCACATGTGTGGAAATAGTTATTATCCTAACAACAGTAGAATTTGAGAGGAATATAACAAATAATGTTTTCTTTTGACACATCTGGCAATAAATTTGTTGTTGCATTTTTAGCTGATTCAACTAGTTCAGGTGGAGTTAAACATCTTGTTAAATCGACCATTATTTTAAATAGTACACTTTTTTTAAATACCTACACTTTCTTTTTGGGTTTAATACAGTTGCGTTGTGACAGTTGTGACATAAATTAAAAATGGTTAGGACTGATCGAGTAGTCTCTCTAGTCAAATAAAAACGACAGATAGTTTAGGCGGAATCCGTGTAGTTATGTGGTCATAACCAAACATGTGCGTTTATGAAATACATATAGTCAAGTATGCGACTATTGTGTACTTCGGAGATGACATACTGCGCTCGAAAAGTCAACTTCCTGAGCAGGCGTTGTATAAATAAGTAACTATCCTCACGGAATGATACATAAGCAATGAAACAAGGTTTTCTGATTTACATTTAAAAATGTAATAACTACAAATATAAAACAAAACACAAACCGAATAATTACAGAAAACTGTATCATTGTCATATTTAATAAAGCGTGTTTGTCAATAGATGGCAAAGAATAATATAATTTTATTCTGAACGCTTTACAAGTTTTTGAAAAAACATTTTCAAAGACAATGACCGTTCAACTAAGAAGAAACAACTACTTCCTGGGCTATATGCCCCAACGGATATTGGATTATACTTCAAAGTCAAACGGGGTTGGAATATCTACAAGATAACTTAACCCAACCATTCTAGTTTGCAGTTAGAAGGGACAACATAACTTATAGACCGGTTTCGGTGTATTTGCACCTCGTCAGTATAAGGTATATGTTATCCGTCAGCGAGCTGTAAAGCATAATCACTGACTAAAGATTGAACTAAAATCGTAATCCTTATATATCTTTCAATAAAGAAAGTTTAAAGGACACGATAGTAGTGACATATAGCCCAGGAAGTAGTTGTTTCTTCTTAGTTGAACGGTCATTGTCTTTGAAAATGTTTTTTCAAAAACTTGTAAAGCGTTCAGAATAAAATTATATTATTCTTTGCCATCTAAAACACAAACCGACAAAAATTAAACAGGGTGATTTTTCCCTATGGCACATTAGACAATTACACGAAATAAATATCTGAGAATTTGTAATAATAGGTTTCTAACATAATACTATTTACAAATATTCAGTTTTTTAATCATAGTTTTACCATAACGTCTAATGTGCCACAGAAAAAACGTATAAATTTTTTCATTGATAAAAAAATGTAATACTTGAAATCGAATCAGTGTTTACTTTTAGTGTTCTAACGTAAGCCACTCGCTTAAGCCACTTACCTAATACGGCACATGTGTTATTTTGTTCTATTACTTCAGCATCGTAAATAAAACAGCATTATTTATAATATAAACTAAATACATAGAACTAGAATAGTAAAACCTGTCACAAATAAAACAATCACATAACATAATATTTGGTATAGTTATCTCGTGGTCGTAGGAAAAATAGTGTACATTACTTGTCCGGAAAGTACCTTTTCACACTCGTGGAATTGTCGCACTCGGTATACACCTCTATCGGCAGTAGTTCCCACTGGTGTGAAAAATTTCACTTTACGCACTCGTTATGTAATCTATCTATATCTATACTTATAATAAATTTGTAGAGAGGTCAATTCTGAACATGAAATATATTTCCAAAATAACTATTAGGGGGTGATTAGGGATCGATACTGATGCCAAAAATGAAATCAGTAAAATTTTTGTCTGTCTGTCTGTCTGTCTGTATAACGGTTATAGAAACAAAAACAACTCGACGGATTTTAACGAAACTTGGTACAATTATTTTTCATACTCCTGAGCAGGTTATAGGATACTTTACATCACGCTACAATCAGTAGAAGCAGAGCAGTAAAGGGAAATGTTGGGAAAACCACTTTTACGGTGTGGGGGAGAAATTTTTATACAGCAATTGAACGACGTCACGGGTACATTGATATAGAACCCAAAAATGTAGTTAGATTTTTTGTTGTATGTCTGTCTGTCTATCTTTATGTTTGTGCGCGCATAACATGAAAACTACTTATCCGATGTGAATGCGATTTTCACATATATATTTGTCTTCTTTTAACTTAACATCTGGTGTATAAAAATTTCTTCCCCAACTCTTTTACGGTGTGGGGGCAAGAAATTTTAATACAACAATCTATACATCACGCGAACGACGTCACGGGTACATCGATTTAGAACCCAAAAATGTGGTTAGATTTTTTTGTACGTCTGTCTGTCTATCTATATGTTTGTGCGCGTATCACATGAAAACTACTGATCCGATTCGAATGCGGTTTTCACAGATGTATTTGTCTTCTTTCAACATAACATTTTAACGGAGTGAGTGAGGAATTTTTTAAACAACAATCAACACGCCACGCGAACGACGTCGCAGGTACACCTAGTCCCTACTAATATTATAAATGTGAATGTTTGTTACGCTTTTACGCGAAAACTATTCAACCGATCATCATGAAACTTCGTACATATATTCTTGGAGGCATTAGAAGTAAAATAGGATACTTTTTATTAAAAAAAATATTTTTTATTTTTTACGAAAAATAAAAAAAATTGTTTGTCAAAAAATCTCAAAAATGTGATTCTTAATAAGTTAAGAATTATGACGCCACCGTAAGGTGGCGGAGTTGAGCTATGACGCCACCATAAGGTGGCGCAGTTTGTATATAATATATCTATATCTATATATATATCTTTACAAAACCGTAAAAATTTGGAAAAATGGTAAAAAACATCAGTAGGCGGTACGAAGTTCGCCGGGTCAGCTAGTATACTATATCTATTATTAACTACAAATAAAAGTTAAAAAAAGAAAAAATATACATAAAAGTGCGTGAAATGGTTTGTGCTTAAGAGTTAACTAGAGGAAAATAGAGCTCACCTTTACTATATTTTCTGATAAATTCTCTGTTTTTTCAACATTTGGTACATCTCCTATTACATTTTCATTAGTAATTTCAATATTTCCTTCTGTCGAATTTTCTTTATTAATTGCACCATCGCCTCCTTCTGATCGTACCTCGGTAGCAGTTACTTCTGCCATTACAACTTAAATTAACAGTATACATATGTAAAACGACCTAAATATGTAAAAGCCTAATATACCAGTTAAAAAACTCTTATAAGTAACATTTTTGTTATGTTAAAACTATGAAAATATTTTTTAAATTATACGGAAATTCGTATTCTTTTTTAATAAAAATGGATTCATTATTGTTACCAAATTTGTCAAAAACTAGTAATCTCATATTTTTTAATGAAATAAATACTTACTTATACTTCAGAAGTTGTAAAATCTCTTCTGGTGTTTATTATTTACATTGATTTTATTAAATTAAAAAATTTTAATAAATTGTCATAAACAGTGTCAAACAAATTATGTATAATTATCAAAATTGTTCAATTTTTATTTTCAGGCGATGCGTTTTTACAAACTTTGATGTTGGATATACAAGGTGATATAAAAAACAAGCACTAAACAGCATGCATAAAAAATGTACATTTTCTATTCAAGATAGTTATAGTATTCGAATTTTTACAAAATTTTGCAGATAAATAGTCAAATGTATGTTATTTCTTATATTGATTACTATTTTTAATATCGTTGTTGGCGAGTTTTATTTAAAAAATGAGCTACAAAGAGACGTATTCCATTAAAATTTAAAATTATATCTGCCCGTCCAGATATGAAATTCTGAAAGTATAGATTTAGTTCTATTAATTTGCAGTACAGCTATATCTTCCCTTCCACAGAGTGGTAATTTTTACGACAAAAGCCGATTAGAGATGTGCATTGTGTGGTGCATTGGTGTCATTACATATCGATAGTTACTGGATCGAAAATTATAAATCAGATATATCGATTAAACCTTTTTAACTACATTACGTTGCCTCTCGCTTATGGTTAGTCTTGTAATGTATTCACAATATAAGTATTGATGTTTTAACAAAAGTATAAAAAGCTCAAGATAAAATAAATGCACAAAATTGTTGTCGCATTACTGTTGTCAATCGTATCGATACCACCAACGTAAAATAACACACCAGTATTTGGTTTAATTCTTATAAGTATAAGTTCATTTGAAAATGAATGATAGCACAAATCTTTTTACATAGGAGCTAAAAGGTCTAAATACAGGGTTGGTCAATGCAGAACAAATTTAATATTGATACCTTCTTATACATAGAGATAATCTCTATGTTCTTATATCGGAATTTTCACTAGACTTTAGTATGAACACCCCGACAAACCTCAAATGCAATAGATCATAAAATGCAAATGAGCGAACCCTAAGCGATTAACCAATAATTGAATGCCTCAGTGCCGGAGAACATAAAATTACTTTAATATAAAAAAGACTAAAATGTCAATATTAAGTACCAACGTTTATTTTTATAAAAATACTAAATATTGGTTCATGCACAAGAGCATCATGTACATTTAACACTAAAGTTTTCATTGACACGGTTAAATGACACTTTAATTTCACAGGAGTAAAATTAGACGTTTGTGCCATTTTTACTACACAAGTTCACTTATTAATATCGCTTTTTATTATAGAACTATAACAATTCTGCGTGTTTTAATCACAGGACTTTACAAACAGAACTTTAAATCTTAACTAAAATGATTCACAATCTGCAAAATACTTTCTGCCGATTAAAAATTTTAATCCTTTCTAAGAATGTTGAGGGCTACTTAAATTGATCTTCTTTAAAATTGTAAATATTTTGTACCTGTAGAGATTACGTACTTATATCATTTGTTGATTAAAATGACTACGAAATTTAAGGCAACAATTGAAATAAATTGGTATGTTTAAACATTTTTGGTAAAACCCAAACATTTTCAAAACAAATACTGAATATTGTATTTTAGAAAATCTCCGTCACTGATTTATGATGTTATATTGGGTTTTATCTCCAATGCAATAAAATTTTTGCTATCATTCAATTTCAAATGAACTATAGTTGGAATAGTACTGTATTTCTTTGAATTTTTTTATTAGTACGAGTTCGAAACGAGATTTGTTTTACTCATTTCATTTTTTAAATATCTGCTTACTTAAAAATATACTAACAGTTACAAAATATATTGAAATGTTCAATTTTTATCAAATTGAACGGATAAATAGGATAGCGGTTTACATCCCCCTAACCCCCTAGGGGCATAAGAACCGATATTTTTTTTATTAAACTACTACTGGCCTAAGACTTTTCATTCAATAGATTAAATTTTTCAGATGCCAAAGTGTACAAAAAAATAACGAATACACCGAATAGTTTTGGAAAGAGCAATTTCGAATAGAATAGGTTAAAGTAATATTTTATTTGTCTTTAGGAAAATCGTCGAAAATCGCTCCCTTTTTTAGATATTTGTGTTAGTAGGTTGAAAAAATGGCAAAACCTTTAACTTTGGGATGTTTTATTTCGAAAGCTAAAGGTCGGATCACAATTAAAAAAAAAACAATATCTTTGAGATTCATTTTTATTCAGAATTTTGTCGTATGCATTTATTGTTATTTATTGTTATATGCATTAAAATGAAAATATTCGAAATTGCTCTGTTCAAAATTATCCGGTGCAATAGTTTTTTGATGCAAGTTTTCAAAAATCGCATGAGAGATATCTTAAATAATCTACATATATAAAAAAGGATGTGTTTTTATGTACGAAATCGATGAACTTAAAAACTACTGTACCGATTGTTATGAAAATTGGTATATATCTGTATTTTTCCACGGAGAAGGTTTATATGATATGCTCATTGATGCCACTCGCCACCAGGTGGCGCTGCAAAGTAGCAACTTCTGCCCCGTTCAACCGATTGTCATGAAAATTGGTATGTATATGTGATTTTTCACGGAGAAAACGAATATGCTATGCTCATTAATGCCACTCGCCACCAGGTGCCGCAGCAAGGTAGCAACTTCTGCCCCGTTTAACCGATTGTCATGAAAACTGGTATGTATATGTATTTTTGCACGGAGAAAACGAATATGCTATGCTCATTGATGCCACTCGCCACCAGCTGGCGCTGCAGAGTAGCAACTTCTGCCCCGTCCAACCGATTGTCATGAAAATTGGTATGTAAATGTATTTTTCCACGAAAAAGGTTTGTATGATATGCCCATTGATGCCACTCGCCACCAGGTGGCGCTGCAGGGTGGCAACTTCTGTCCCGTTCAACCGATTGTCATGAAAATTGGTATGTATATGTATTTTTCCAAGGAGAAGGTTTGCATAATATGCTCATTGATGCCACTCGCCACCGGGTGGCGCTGCAGAGTAGCAACTTCTGCCCCGTTTAACCGATTGTCATGAAAATTGGTATGCATATGTATTTTTCTACGGAGAAAGTTTGAGGTGGCGCTGCAGAGTAACAACTTTTGCCCTGTTCAACCGATTGTCGTGAAAATCAGTAGGATGCTGTAATTTTAATGGTTAATATGAATATGATATTCGTATTAATGGAAGTTACCACCAGATGGCGCTTCCATTAAACGAGCAACCACTACTTATTTGATTACTTTAATCACGCCACCGTAAGGTGGCGCAGTTAATATCACATATATTTAAACGAGCAATCCTTACTTAAGTATTGTGACGCCACCGGAAGGTGGCGCAGTTAATATCACTTATATGTAAACGAGAAATCCTTACTAAATTAAGTATTGTTATGCATCTAATATATTTTATCGATAAACTACAAAATATAACGAAAAAACAAATAGTATAAACCTGATAACTAACGAGAAAATATGATGAAAACGATAAAATCAAAATAAATTAAAAAAACGAAAAATGGAAGAATTACATAAATGATTTGCGGTACGAAGTCCGCCGGGTCAGCTAGTTGTTATACAAAAGAGATTTCTTATACAAAAGTATACAAACATAATTTTCAAAAATCCCATGAGAGATATCTCAAATATTAGTTTTTTATATCGAATTTAATACTTTAATATCTTTTTTTAAAACCGACCAGAAATTAGTACATACTTTCCAATTTATTTTTGGTCAAAAAATCTCATTTTGTCGTACAAGGCCAAAAAATAAAAATGAGTCCGATAAAAGCTTTTACCGGACTATCACAATAATTTTCTGGCCCGGTCCGACAAAATGAGATTTTCTGACCCAAAAATAAACTGGAAATTACTAAATTCTGGCCGGTTTGAAAAAAAATATTGTACGTAATACGTCCCAAAAGTGCTTTACTGAACTCGCCCTTGAATTTCCCAATCGTTCAGTAAAAGACCACTTTCGGGATTTGTTACGTAAAAACATTTCTTTCTAAATAAACTAGATAGTTTGAAAAAAATAGTTACAAACAAACAAAAATTATACAAGAAATTTGGAAAGTAGCTGCTAACAAATGTATAAAACCTTTCAATACACATTTAAGTATTTATTTATTTATTTATTTACTCAAATCGCGTTATAAGACATTTTACAAGGTATACACTTAGTCAAAAAAAAATTAACAAAATATGTTAAAATACGCATTCCATAGATATAATATTAGAACATAATAGATATATCACATTAATAAAACATCACACTTTGTTTATAAACAGAATAAAACACATATAAACAGATTAAAATTTTTTAAAAATGAGGGACTCAATAGCAAAAGGCTTAAGCAAGGTTCCTAGAGATTATCAACCTTCGGCCAAAAATCTTTCAATGTTTTGAAAGGACATATATTCTTTGGTACTGTAGAAGGCTTGTTGTATTAAAAACCTTTTCAATTTGTTTTTAAATATATTGAAAGACAAATCCCTTGTTTCTTTCGGCAGTTTATTGAAGAAATGAATGCAATAATAATTGGAGCCCACTTTACTAGTGTGTAAGCGAAAGTACTCAGCCCTGTAATCTTCACTGTGACGTGTGCTGTAACCATGAAATGAGTTGCTTTGTTTTAGTAAGCTTCGATTTTCATACGCGTAGAGAAGACATTTGTATATATACAGACCCGGCAGTGTCATAATCTGAAGTTCAATAAATTTATGTTGTACATTTTCCCTGTATGGTATGTTGGACATGACGCGTACGACTTTTCTTTGTAAAGCAAAGATTCTGGAGGCAGCAGTAGCTTGTCCCCAGTTTATCAGGCCATACTGTATATGTGAAGCAATTAAAGCATGGTACGCTGTGAGCAGAATTTCTCTGTTCACAGTTCCTTTTAGACACCTTATAATATAAAAAATTTGGTGACCTTTTTCGCTAAGTAGTCGACATGAGACGACCAGTTTAGTTTGGGATCTAGGTATACTCCTAAGAACTTGGCGCATTCGCCATTAGCAACGCTGTTGGTTGGTCTTTGGGAGAAGATAAGATTTATTGTTTTTTCTTCGTTTAGGGCCAGTTTATTATTTGAAAACCAGTTTCGTGTTCTGTACAACTCGATATTTGAAGATGCTAATGCATCAGCTAGGTTTTTGTTTTCAGATAGGAAGGTGGCATCATCAGCAAAAAGTGTAAGCCAAGAGTTGACCAAGGCTTCTGGCAGGTCATTTATGTACATTAAAAATAGTGTCGGTCCAATCACAGAACCCTGAACAACCCCATGCTTGATGGGCAATGTGTTAGATATTTTGTTGTCATAGGTGATATATTGGTGTCTATCGCTTAAAAAAGATCCTATTAAGTTAGTAGATAATTTGTTAAAATGTAGAATTTAAGTTTATTTAGCAGGATTGAGTGGTTCACACAGTCAAACCCCTTAGTTATGTCACAGAAAGTTGCATTAATATAGTTACCATTTTCTTGGCTTTTAACTATGGCTTGGACGAGTTCAGTAATTGCAGAATCTGTTGATTTTTTGGATCGAAAGCCAAACTGTTTTTTGAAAAATAAGTTATGGGATTCAAAATGTAAAGTATTTTGATTTTTTAAGGCGGTTTCTATTAATTTAGACAGACATGGCACCATTGAGATGGGTCTAAAGTTGTTTTCGGTAACTTCACCACCTTTATGGATAGGAAAAATCTTTGATATTTTTAAAGAATTAGGGAATCTCCCTTCATTGATGATTTCATTTATTAAGTGAGTCAGAGGATATATCAGAATATTTTTAACTTGTTTTAATAATTTCGTTAATAATCCGAAATGGTCAGGGGTATTTTTACTTTTAAGACTATTAAAAATATCTCTCATTTGGTTGAAGGTGATGGGTGAAAAACTAAAAGGTGGAAAGTTTTTAGTCTGATTTGGGGGGAAATTTTGCGTTACTTTCGGTAGTTTCCTATATTATCTGCTACATTTGTAAAAAATTCATTTAGAGAGTTAACATCTATATTTAGAGTGGAGTTTTTTTTATTTGAATTTTTTAATTTTTGCATAACTTGTAATCTAAATAGTTACAAATATCTGATTTCTAATATTAGTTTGATTATTATTTTAGTACCTCTTTATGAGAGAATATGGACTTTAACAAAGTTATTGAACTGTACAAAGTAATCAATGAGCGAAATAAAGAGGAAAAAGTTTAATGGTGAAATAGCATAACATATGTACAAAAGACCCTAAAAGATGTAGACGTATAATCTACTGAATACCGCATTCAAACTTAACACAAAAGTATTGTAACGGGATAACCGTAAATCAAAGGACCTTAATTTGAAAGATTGTTATTCTAGAAACTTCTAAACACACTAACTAGATTAAAGAACGTTTCTAGAAAATTCTAGAAAGTTCTAAACACACTGACTAGATTAAATAATGTTTCTAGAAGATTCTAGAAAGTTCTAAACACACTGACTAGATTAAGTAATATTGTATATAAGGGGATGTATGGGCAGTTAACGTTAGTTCAAGTTCAAATAGTTTATTGTATTGTCAAGCAGTTTAGACGTTATCCAGCAGAGTTCTGTGTATCTTAAAAATTTTGTAAATAAAATTTTGTTAAAGTCCCCATAAGTGTTTCAGTATTAATTAACACCATTAATAAGTTGACAACACTATGTGATAAACAACAAGGTTTCATATCCGGAAGATCGTGTTTGTACTAAGATAAAAGATAGAAAAGATCATCGAATATAATAATTCAGCGTATCTATGTATGCTTCATAAACTATCGGAAACATATAGTCACATAATCGAAATCAGACAAGAATAAATTGTTAACTTACGCAGCCTGAGTGGAATCAGGCAGGGAAGCTCGTTAAGTCCACTGCTTTTCAATATAATAGTGGGCGAAATAATACAAGCAGTTTGTCTAAATAAGAGTTATAAAATAATGGAGAACAAATATATTCGAAATTATGAAGATCGTCGAGAACGAAGATGATCTCCTAAGATTAACGCCCATCTTCAACAGACAAAAATACAATATTATAATTTCAGCGGAGAAAACTACATGCATGACAACATCGAAACATCCACTACAATAAAATATATAATATCCGGGGAATAGATATAATTAAGTATGGAGATGTTGAAGAAAAGGTGTGACAACAAGTTTTAAGAGCACGTACACCAATCTGGAAAAATATGTACCTAAGGCAACACAAAAGCAAGGATCTATAAAATAGCAATCATACATATAATGACATATACGGTGAAGGCAAGATCTGACAATGCTAGAAACAAAAGAGATGAGAATGCTTCGAAAAATAACAGGGAAAAACCTATCTACAAGGGGAGAAGAAAAAACATAAGAATGACTTGTAGTGTGGAAGAGATAAATAATCGGGTGACAAAACGAAAACAGGATTGGAACACATTAGCATAGGATTGTACGAATAGCTCGAGATAATTCACCAAATGGAAGAAGTGTTAGTATACTAAGGAAGAGATGGTGTGATAATTTATACAACGCAGAAAAAAAAAAGAAAAACTAGATGAAATCTTGAGAAATTAGAAAAATCATGAAAAATTGAAACAGGTTTTAAAAAATTACAAAAATCGTGGAAAGTGTTATTTAATCATAATGCGTACTATGAAAAACCGAAAAATAGAAATAATTAAAGAGGGTTCTTATAACTTACTTTTACATGTAGTATAGTGTAGAAGTATAGTTTTTGTCGGTTCCAAGACTGCCGATATTTTTTTTCTAAATGTGACTTCGTTCATTATAGGCTACCACCATTTAAAATAACAGTTTAGTAATTATTTTATTCATTACATTAAACATGTCTATTTTAACTTATTTAATTTTTTTTTTAAACATAGAGTTAACATTTATAATTTTATATTTTCATATGTCTTGATGTATCAGCTACAAGATGGTTCTTGTACGTGATCAACATACAAAATCAAAACAATCTACGCTGCGTATTCAGTTTTTAGCATCGTATACATATAAAAACGAAGATAATACATTGAATTTAAAGTAGGTGGATTTTTTCGGGCAAGAAATTAAAAAAGGAAAAGAAAACTGATTCTATCAAAACATTTTTTATAATCTGATCTTAATTTGATAAATAGTCGAGGAAATAAAGCACTAAAATCAGCAAAACATCAGAAATTTGAAAGTAAGATGGATCGGAATGCGGTTTTTTGCATTCGATTTGTTAGAGCGCCAGGAAATTTTGTTCCTATTTTTCATAATGTAAAAATGGGAAATTGCATTTCTGCATTAGAAAAGTGCATTCTGAACAGACAATGGATATAAAAATTACAACTCGGTAAGTATTGCTGGAAATGGGTTCAATTTTTGTACTCGGGGTTTTTGGAGTCGCTAAACACGAAATGATGGCAATGATGCCGAAACTCTACGAGGCACCTGGTGCCCAGGGTGCATGGTATTTACGTCTTTTCTTGGAGATTTATGCAAATTCTATAAAAAATCAGTGCACACTTGGCAATGGGAGTTTTTGGGGTAGCTAAATACGAATATCATGACCGCGATGGTCTCCGCGAGCCCTGGTGCTTAGGACGGACATCGTCTCCAAGAATTTTATGAAAATTCGATACAAAAAGTGTGTGCACTCGATATTAGGGTGTTTTTGGGGTCGCTGAACACGAATATCATGGTGCGAATAACGAATTTTTAAGAAATTTGTTATTTATTCGTGTCGGATTTTAAATCGTTAATTGTAAACTTACCGCTCTGGCTATTGGTAGCACTAAGTAGATAACTAACGGACATCAATCTAGTGTGCAATCTTAGCATGTAAGTCTTGCGCTGGCTACAACTGTTCTAATACAGACAATTATAACGAGGCTCAGATATTATTGGCAGAACAAGAAGAAGGAGAAAACGGCAGTGAAGATAATATGATTTAAAATTAAAATTCTTAATTCTTTTTATAAATAAGATTTGAAATTTCTTTTTACTGATTATTACCTACTGGTATTTTCAAAAAGTTATTTTCCACATCTTTTCAACAATTTATGTTCAGCGACCTCAAAAAACCCGAATAACAAGTTTAGACTAATTTTTTTACAAATTTTCATAAAATTCCAAAAGAAGAGGTAGGTACCTTCCGCCATGGACACCAGATACTTTGTATACTTTCGGCACACTCATTTTGTATCGAATTTGCATAAAAATCCTGGGCACGAGGTCCGTCCTGAGCACCAGGTGATTCGGAGCCTTTCGGCATCATGATATTCGGCTTCAGCCACCCCAAAAATCCCCAAGTACCAAGTGTGCTCTGATTTTGTATAGAATTTGCAAAAAACTCCAGAAGATGAGGTAAATACCAGGTGCCTCGGAGAGTTTTGGGCATCATGATATTCGTGTTCAGCGACCCCAAAAACCCCCTCGTACAAAAATTGAATACATTTCCAGTAATACTTACTGAGTTATAATTTTTCTATGTATTGTCTGTTTGAAATGCTCTTTTCGATTGCAATTTTCTAATGCAGAAATGCATTTCCCATTTTTACATTATGAAAAATAGCGACAAATTTTCCTTACGCTCTAAAGAATCGAAAGCAAAAAACCGCATTCTGATCCGTCTTACTTTGAAAAGTTCGTAGTTCCAGTGCTTATTTCCTCGACTAAAAAGATTCATTGTTCATTTAGAAAATTAGTCATTCATTAATCAAACATAAACATGAAAATGAGTGTCTTTTCCCCAGAAATTTTTATCAACATTAGTTATATTTGTTTACTGCCGTAATTTATAACCTTGTAAAATTGGAAATTAAACAAATGCCTTAGAAATTTTATCGTATATAATATCATAAGAGAGAAAATTTTGCCGCAAAAATTTTCGACTGGTATGAAAGTTTGTTGCTTGGCAATTTACGCAAATGAAATTTTGACAAAATCATGAGACGTCAGTCGAGTGATTTTGTCAAAATTTCATGAGCGAAAATTGCCAAAAAGCAACGAACTTGAATAAAACCAGAAGAAAATTTGGCCGGGAAAAAATTTTCTCTCGAATGGTATTCGACAAGACTATTTCACGAGAAAAACAAGACATTAGCTATTTTCGCGGAGCGAATCCTGAAAGTATTCGGAGGGAATTCGCATGCGCACATTAAAATTTAAGTGTTCGCGGAGTAAATGTATTCTGTCCAGGATATAAAATTCTGTGTTCGCGGGGGACTTAGATGACATTGCGAATATGCCCATAACGTGTTCGATTTGTTCTAGGTTCTAACGAGGGATATTTGTTTTCAGAAGAGATTTTAACCTAAAAATTTTGTGTTTATATTTTCAAAGTACTTTGTTTCAAGTTTTGTGTATTTGTAAAAGATAAAATTTTTAAATTTTAATTAGTTTTCATAATTCTTAGTTTGTTTATTTTTTTTTCATAATAATTTTTTAGATAATGAACCTCAGTTCAAGCGATGAAGATTTAGAAGAGATGTTAGAAGTGTTCCTAAAAATGAAAATTTTTAGCTACATATATATTTGTAGGTATACTTTAGCGTTCGCGCTGGGTTAAAAATTCAGGATATGTCTGTAGAGAGACTTGCGCGTTAAGGACATCCAGTACATGCTCGGTTCTTACTCTGAATACGTCCAGGATTCGCTCCGCGAAAATAGCTAATATCAACGAAACATAATCTTCAATGACGTTTGTGAAACTGACAACTATAGAAATACCAGACACCTTAGTAACGGATCTGTCATAATAATGTCGCTGAAATATTACGTATTGTCAATATGAAACGTGCCGTTGCTATGCAGTTTTGTCAGTTAAAAATAGTCTAGTGAAATAGTCAAAGGTAATACCACGAGTCCTTAAAATTTTATCGATAAATTTTTAGTTTCCACGAAAACTTTTTTATTTGGCAAAAATACGAAAACAAACTGAAATGTGAAAAAATCACGAGTCCGTAGGACGAGTGATTTTATCATATTCAGTTTGTTTGAGTAGTTTTGCCTAAAATAAAAAAGTTGGAGTCTGGAAAATAAAAATTTATCTAGTAAAATATTACAGGACGAGTGGTATTTGAGAAGATTATTTTTTGAACCATTCTGTACAAAAACTACTTTATTTAAAAAACTTTTCACAACAACTTATATTTCATAATTAACACAAACGAAATGCCGTTACCCCACTTATTAACTTATCCTGTACACTAGATAGTATTGACAGTTGTCAGTTGTCGTGAGCGTCGTGAAAACAGGGTTATAATTTGAATAAATATTTATTTTTATATGTACCTATTTATACAATTATATTACATATTAAAGAAAAAATTACCAAAATAAAAATTATTAGGTATATCTATTTAAAGTTTACCTACAATACCACATTTGCCTGTAGGCATATAAAAGTTTTAAATGCATGCAGAACCAGGAAGCAGGTTAGTTTTAAAGTACCTACATATTTGATTTTTCATTATCGTTTAGATGAATTGAATTGTGATAATAATAACAAAATATATTTCAGAATATTAAGATAATATAAATGAATGTTGATTTATAGTAAGGTACTTATAAACAAGAAAATTGATTGTTCAATATTGTTATTGAATTTTTGACAGTTCTATAATTTTATCATAACTAGTAAAACCACAAGTGGTTTTATCAATATAAACCGGAATGATTGGCTAGATTTAGCATAAAACATTGAAGATTAAACGTTTTCATTGGATGAAATCACAAAATTGTGATATTTTGACAGGTGAAAAAAATAATCAATATAAACCGGAATGATTGGCTAGATTTAGCATAAAACATTGAAGATTAAGCGTTTTCATTGGACGAAATCACAAAATTGTGATATTTTGACAGGTGAAAAAAATAATCAGTATAATTACCTTGATATTTTTAAACTAATTAAGAAATAGTTTATCAAAACCTACAAGTTGTTATAGTAAATTGGAATGCTAAATATTCTATTTCTTTTGATAGAAGACTAAAAACTCATTTTTATCCTTTAAACATTTCCATAGAAGTAAATATTGCGTCAAAATGTAAAAATAAGTGATGCACATCTTATATTAATGTAATTTCATCATCTCTTTATGATCAAATATGCCATTTATAGAATCAAACTTAATTTATTGAAAAATTACCTTAGAAAAAGGAAGCTATTCATTAACCTCGAAAAAAACCTTCAACAAAATTTATTTTGTCATCTGATTAATAAGAATGTGTAATTACTTTTATACTTGCTTTTACCAAAATTTCAAAGCATGATAATATAAATTAATATGATTAGAAAAACAAAACATGAACAAAATAGTTAATGATGTCACCTAATTATTTTAACTAAATTTAAATGTATTCCATACTTATGTTTTAGAGAAATTGAAACCAGAAATTACTTAACTAATCCCATGGGAAATATTTTATGTTTATAGAAAATTCTCGAGGTTTTGTATATTAATAAAATTCGATTTATGTAAAACTCACAATAATTGTTATAATAATAATTTCTATATGCCTGTTAATACATGTAAATAATTAAAATTAATTGTAAAGTAAATATTTTATAATAAAATTTGTTGGCCTTTTTTGGGAGTGCTAAATTTATAACGATTAAACATTACTTTAATTAGAAAACCACAAAGACGTGACTCGAATTATTTTGTATAAAAAAGTTATGATGTCATTCAAATTCAAATATGTTAACCATATTTTTAATTCCATAAGTATTACACAGAATAGAATTAGCTTATATGTAGGATGCTAGTTTTACATCTAAACTTAATTCATGAATAAGTTCATAAATTTCTTTAAGGTCTTCAAGTGTTTACTTTAAACCAGAATCTTAAATAGGAATAATTAACAGAGATGTGGCATTCCGGGAATGACCGAGGAGAGGAAGTATTATTTGACCGAACATACGTAAGAATAGCATGACGTAAAAAAATATTATTAATATTATAATTTGTTTAAAAAAATGATTAACTTAAAAAATTAGAATCTTGTTTCGTGTACCTAAACAAAAAAATATAAGTCATAGTTAATTAAACATTAAAAAGATTAAAACTTATTGTTTTACCTTAAATAATATCCCATTCCTCTCTCTTTTGACTTCATTACAGTATTTTTGAACAATTTTCTTAACAAAATATCAAAAATATGATATAAAAATATAACAACTGTTGCAGAATGCAGAATATTAATTATTCTATCGCTTTACGAGTTTTTGAAAAACATTTTCAAAGACATTGACCATTTAACTAAGAAGAAACAACTACTTCCCGGGCTATGTGCCCCGACGGATATTGAATTATACTTCAAAGTCAAACGGGGTTGGCATATCTAATAGATAATTTAAACCAACCATTTTGGTTTGTAGTTAGAAGGGACAACATAACTTGTAGACCGGTTTCGGTGTATTTGCACCTCGTCAGTACAAGGTATATGTTATCCGTCAGCGAGCTTAAAGCATAATCGCTGACTGAAGACTACACTAAAATCACAATCAATAACTTGACAACAAGACTTACGCCTTGATACTATTAAAGTATTATTACAAGAAAGTTGAATTTTGGTATGCCGTTAGAGGTGCAGATGTCACTACTATCACATCTTTTACACTTTCGTTATTGAAAGATATATATTGATTGTGATTTTAGTGTAGTCTTCAGTCAGCGACTATGCTTTAAGCTCGCTGACGGATAACATATACCTTGTACTGACGAGGTGCAAATACACCGAAACCGGTCTACAAGTTATGTTGTCCCTTCTAACTACAAACCAAAATGGTTGGTTTAAATTATCTATTAGATTTGCCAACCCTGTTTGACTTTGAAGTATAATTTAATATCCGTCGGGGCACATAGTCCGGGAAGTAGTTGTTTCTTCTTAGTTAAATGGCCAATGTCTTTGAAAATGTTTTTCAAAAACTCGTAAAGCGATAGAATAATTAATATTCTGCATTCTGCAACAGTTGTAGATTGATAACTCGCTTTATTAAATAAGACACTATTACAACTTTTTGTAATAATACTTTAATAACAACTGCAATAATAATAATAATAATCACTGTTAGACAAGTAACTCATAATCGGCCAGATATTGTGGTAGTGGATAAAAAGGCTAACTCCGTTCGACTTGTGGACGTTGCTGTGCCAAATAAAAACGTTTTTGTTAAACACAACGAGAAGGTGACAAAATACACCGATCTTGCAATTGGGATACAACAGATGTGGCATGCTAAGAAGGTGGAAGTGAAACCTATGATCATGTCATCTACAGGTCTGACCCCCCAAATTTGTTATTTATTCGTGTCGGATTTTAAATCTTCAATTGTAAATTTACCGCTCTGGCTATTGGTAGCACTGAGTAGATAAATAACGGACATCACTCTAGTGTGCAATCTTGCATGTAAGTTTTGCGCTGGCTACAACTGTTCTAATACAGAAAATTATAACGAGGCTAAGATATTATTGGCAGAACAAGAAGAAGGAGAAAACGGCAGTGAAGATAATATGATTTCAAATTAAAATTCTTAATTCACATTCATATCTTTTATTTTTTACTGTTTATTACTGGTATCACATCGACATTCTCAGCATGCCACATCTGTTATACCTCAATAGCAAGATAGGTGTATTTTCCAACCTCCTAGTTGTGTTCATCCAAAACGTTTTTATTATTCGGCTCTGCAACATCCACTAGACGGACTGAGTTAGCCTTTTTATCCACTGCCACAATTGTGGCCAATTATGCATCACGTGTCTATCGGGGATAACAGGTTTATCTAAGTAGAGCCTAAAATGAGCATTCTAAAGAACTGCCGGCCGAAAATACTTCTAATCCAGATTTATTGGCCAACTTCTGGTATATTATGGTGCATATCTGATTGTGTCTGCGTAGGTAGTCGGTGCCAATTAAGGTTGAAAAGCCCGATGTTATGTGCTATATGTTATCAGTGCTTTGCTGGCACTTTTTCCCCTTGTCCAATACACAATTTGGATCACCTATATTAAATTTCTTATAATTGTTAGTATTAATGACTTAAATCGCAAGCATAAATCTTTCCACCTCAGGCAACAATGTGCACCTATTTCTTTCAATGTGGTGTTGATTTAGGTCATAGTGGTGTCGTCCGTGTAGTGCTTTCTGGGACCACTTCTGCTGCTGATTACAGTCTGCCAGGATTTCCAAATTTAAGCCTGCGTTTGCTGGGTTTAGAGGAGAGTAGTTCTAATTTGCTTTTACTACAACACCATGCAAGTTAGATGTTTGAGATTTCATAAAAAAGTTCGCGTAATGTCTATCTTCCCGTGATGTTGGTTTAAAATGTCAGTAAGAGCTCTTTCTCCTTTTCGCGGTAGTGTGGTCCTAAGGAGTCAGAACCGGTACAGAATAGGTGTTGATTAATTGAATCAGGTTTTTTGCGGTCAAATAATATTTTAAGAAAGATCTTGCTCTTTTTGTATACTGCTCCCTAATTCTTTGTTTGTCTTGCTTTTGGTCGATCATCTTTGCCTGCTGAAATGTCCATGATATCTTTATTTGGCAGTAGCACATCACCGTTAACCACTTTTCCTTTTTCCATGTTTAAGGTTATACACTTTTTTAGTTCAAATTTCCAATAATATTAAGCAAATATTGAATTTGTTTTCGATTTGAGGCGTACACTTTTATGTCGTCCATATATGGAAGATAGGAAATTAACTTTGAGGTTCAATCCATATCATGAGTCATTAAACAAGCTGAAGAGTGGATTCATTGCCAAACAAAACCAAAGTGGACCAAGGGACTCGCCTTGGTAGATTCTTTTATGGATTGGAATCTTATTTGTGCTAACGTACTTACCGTTCAGATGTAGGTGGAGGCTGGTTCCTTACTACTTTATTATATATTATATTTGAGGACAGAAACTGGGGTTGTGTTTATTTTATAAATTTTTCAGACTTCAACAAGCCAGGAGTGGGGAACACTATCAAATGCTTTCTTGTAGTACATGAAAGCAGTGTATATATTGCCTAGTTCATAATCACAGAATCGATAGGTAATTAGTTGCTCTTTACACCATTACGATAGTAATGCAAAATGTTAATATTTTATATATGGTGGGAAGGCAAGTGATGGGTCATTGGGTCAGATCGTGGGTTTGCAAAGATTTGGAAAGCATATATTATTATTATGGAATTTTGAATACACACTATCTCAGTCAAATGACTGGTTGACATTCACCCACCCCGGATACAAGTATCAAAGGGGTTGGGCTCCAATATCATACGGTGCGGCAAGTGTTTAGAATAACCGCTTTCTGAAGGTTGATGTAGGTGTTTCTGTGAAGTCCCACTTTTAAAAGGCCAGTTTTTAGTAACTTTGGTACAACTCCTGTTGATGAAAATATAACTGGGACCACTTCGACTTTACTTGCATGCCACATTTGTCGGATCTCGAACGCTACATCTGCATATTTACTTACTTTTTCCTAATACTTACTTAGTATGTTGTTATTATTTGGTATCGCGATGCCTACCAAAAGAACTGAGTTGACTCCTTTATCCACCACCACTATGTCAGGCCTGTTAATCGTAACCTGTCTGTCGGTGATAATGGGCCTGTCGTAATAGAGTTTAAAGTTTTCATTTTGTACCTTTTGAGGTTGATACTTATAGTATGGAGTGCATGTATTAATGAGTGAAAATCTGTTGTGTAACCTTTGAAGGATAATACTGCAGACCTGATTATATGAATAGAGATAATAGTTACTTGCCAACAGGCTGCAACCCGATATTACGTGTTGAATTGTTTCCGACAATTGATGGCATTTTCTGCATTTGTCTGTCTGGGTGTTTGACTCCCTTAAAATAAATGTCTTATAGTCATTAGTATTGATCACTTGGTCTTGAATTGCCATCATAAACCCTTCTGTTTAAGGAAAGAGCTCGCCTCTGGTGAGCCACCTGTTGGACTACTTGTCAATATGATCCTGATCTAATTCCTTCTGATTCATTCTTCCTTTTATCTCTAAACGTTGCTTCAGGCAAGGTACGATTAAGAGGCGTATAGTTTTTATCTGCCTTAGCAATGGTGTTATGGAGTATGCTGTTTGAACTTTCGTGTAGAAGAACTCACGTAACTTACCTATATCTCCATAATGTAGGTTGTTTATATCAATCAAACCTCGACCTCCCTCACTTCTTGCCAATGTCGTTCGAAATGTTGATGACTTTGGATGGGGACAGCTGTGTTTCGTCATCAGGGTTCGTGTGCGCCTTTGAATTTCTTCCAGCTCTGTTGTTGTCCATTTAAGTATACCAAATGAATAAGTTAGAATAGTATACCCGTTGCGTATACTGATTCTTTATCATGGTTTAAGTTTGATTGTCTTAGAGCAGCCTGGCTTGTTGGAATCCCAAGTATTTGTAAGTTTCGCCATTTTCCATTGCCTGTATAGTGTCACCATTTGGGATCTGAACTTCTCCGTCTTTAATGACACCTTTTACGATATTTAAGGTTTTACACTTGCTAAGAACAAACTCCATGTGGATGTCATTGGAGAATTTTTGAGTAATATCCAGAAACTGTCGCATTTGTTGATGATTTGTGGCATAAAGTTTTATATCGTTCAAATAGAGAAGGTGGGATACAATACTTCTGGTGTTGCTGTTGGCTGTGATTTTAAAACCATATTTTGGTTAGGCATGGAAGAAAGTGGGTTCAATGCGAGGCCAAACCACAATGGACTTAAACAGTCGCCCTGGTAGATTCCCGTACGAATAGATATCTCGTCAGTTGTTAGAGACTTTTCGTTTAGGTGGAGATAAGGATTTGTTCACCAGGTTTTCATTATGGTAGACAGAAAAGTAATTATGGTAGGGTAAATTTTGTAAATTTTTAATTCCTTAACAAGACAAGAATGCGGCACGATATCAAAGGCCATTTTGTAATCTACAAAGGCAGTGCATATTATTCTGTGTTTTTTCTGAGCCTGTTTAAGTATTACAGAGTCTATATTAAGTTGTTCTTTGCACCCCTGGTGCTCTCGTTTACAATCTTTTCGCTCTTCTGTTAAATTGTTGTTTTGTTCGACATACTTGTAAATGCGGTTGGTTAAACATGATGAAAGTATTTTATATAGTGTAGATAAGCACGTAATTGGTATATAATCGGGGATACTTATGTTTTCCATCTCTGACACAATCCATTATGTTCTTTTGGATCTGATCATAATATTGATTGGCACGGTATGACTGGTGTTGCTAATTTTAGACCCCAATTTTCTATAGACTATTCCTGCGTTGTTGTAAATATCGCATTTTGCTGTTTTCTTCTCGTGCATTTTACGTACCTTGATAACCGCTTACCTTTGGGCTTAAGTTTCTGTTTCAGTAGATTATTATTTTCGGTTATCACACAGTCATGGTTCTGTGGTAGGTTTAGAGGATTACTAAGTGCACACCGTGCACTTGGGGTGATCCTTTTCTTCTTATAGCACCTGGCGAATGATGTGCGCAGTGCTCAGAATTACAGTCTTCTGAAGGGAGATCAGATTGTGTTCACCGGGTAATTGTTGGATGGCTTCACTTGTTTTCTTTGAGACCAGACCAGTGGCTCCAAATACAATCGGGACTATCATAGTTTTCATGTTTCACATCCTTTGAATCTCAATTTGGAGATCTTTGTATTTGAGATTTTTTTCGGCTTCTTTAATTGTGATGTTGTAATCGGATGGGATAGCGACATGTATGAGTTGACATTTTCTTTGTTTTTTGTCTTTGATTATTATGTCCGGTTTATTTGCTTTAATGGATCGATCTGTTTAAACCTGTGTGTCCCAAATGATGGTGACGTCTTGGGTGTTTACAACAGGTTCTGGCGCGTGTTCATACCACTTTTCTGCGACTGGTATGTTGTAAGCTTTACATAATGTTGTAGTGAAGGTGTGCTGCTACAAAGTTGTGACGCTCTAGGTATGCCCTTTTTGTCAGGATCGGACATCCTGATATAATATGGTGTATCGTCTCATCGTATATCTGGCAAAGTCTACATTTGGGGTTTTTGTTGGTTTTCATGATTTTGACTTGCATGTAGTTTGTGGCCAGCGCCTGTTCTTGACAGGCCGTGATGAGTGCCTCTGTTTCTTTTTTTTTATTCGCGGTTGTCAGCCATTTCCAAGTTATTGGTCTATTTATTGTGTTCTTTTCAGCTTCTAGTGCTATTTGCCCATGCATGTTTTTCTTTTTCCATTTTGTTAGTTGTTCCTGTTTTATTTTTTTCTTTATCTTTTGTTTTATTGTTTTGACTCTTTTTGTTTCAGGTTCAGGTTCTGCAGGGTTAGTGATTTCTGTTTCTTCTTGGCGTTCTACCTTTTGTTTCTGTTTGTCAGAATTTCTTTTATTGTGTCTGTATACCATGCCAAGATGACTATCTTTTTGTTCTTTTAGTTTCAGGTAGCTGTTAAGACCTTCTTTTTCTATGGTGTAACTAGTTTCTATGTTTATCATCCCTCGTCCACCGTCTTTCCTGGAGACGTATAATCGGTCAACGTCCGCTCTTGGGTGTAATGCTCCGTCTCCGTGCATGTTCATTTGTTTTCTAGTTTTCGTGTCAATTTTTTGCAATTCTGTCTGTTTATTATTATTATTATTACAGTTTTCATTGTTACGTAGAATATGATTTAAATAGACCACTTAATTGATTAAAGGTTCTCGTATGTGCATAAGGAGTATTGTTTAAAAGTTAGCTGTGTGGATAAAAAAACGCAGATATCCTTGTATCAAAAGCCAGGTTCAAATTAAAATTTTAAATATTATTTTAAAAAAAGAACAACGTACTAACAATAAATTTTATCGAACAATTTCAAACAAACAACGAACATACTAATTAACAAAAAAAAGTTGCAAAGTTGTAAAAATTCATTTCTCCCGCCAATTGACACTTAAGGGATTAGTTAATTTTTAAAAAAATGTAAAAACGAATGGCATCGCTTTCTTTTTTATGATGGTATCGTCAAGATGACCTTAAATTTATGTATTTACGAATAAATTAAATTGTAAATGTAAAACCAGCATTATAAAAAAACTTTTTATTATTGAAATATTTTAAAATTTCTTCTTATTTAATGTTTTATATTTGTTATTTAATTTTTGTCGATTAATATTGTCTATATAAAATAACAAATTTAATTGGTACTTTCGTGTTTTATCTACTTCATCTCTTTTATGTAATTTAATCCCGCTGATACTGATTAGACTATAGACTGCACTGAAGTCAAGTTACAAGTTACCATAAGCCGCCTTAACTTAAATAGAGGGAGAGTCAGCCACTTTTTTAAAGTCTCACACAAGTGTTTAAAAAAATTCAAAACAGAAATTTCATCAAATATAGTAAGGGTATAAACGATCATTTTATTTCATTTATCAACACTTAGTTGATTCATTACTTTAACATCACAATTGTATTAAATTTGATAAGAGTATCGGTAACGACTTCATCACCATGTTAACATAGTTTTTTGTTTGTGTATTACAATTTTTTATTTGGTTTAATCAGATTATGCAATAAACACATGAGTGTTATCTTTAGCCATGTTGTATCCACTGTCACTGATTGTCAGCAATATTTCATCAGTCTTGTAACTTCTTCCAATAATTGAGAAGTAAATTGGACTTTTCCTGGTTACTTCTTCGCAAAAAAAAACAGAAATTCTGTGACACTGGATACAAAATTACCGCTGATAATACCTATAGCTCGGTCAATATAGGCATCAAACATTGCAAACGCGCATGTAACTACGATTTTTTTATATGTTGTTAGGTCCCTTGAGAGTAGTTAACACCCAAGTTTGCATCCCTGAAAACCTTGTGCTGCCCCCACGGTGCTCGAAAAACTGCGAAATTTTGGCACATATTTCAGTTGTTTAGAAAAATGTACCTTAACGAAGAGTTTTTCAAGTACGTGTTCTAGTAATTTAATAAAGATAACTAAATTTGCTACAATTTCAGCAAAACCTGAGCACACTATGTCTTTTGGTTGCGAAAATACAGCAAGTCAAAGATGGGCAATTTTCCCGCAGTGCTAGGAAAACTCAATCTGCTAGGTCAATGTCAAATCAAAATCTGTTCAGTAGTTTTTGCGTCCATTTCATACTTATAAACTTTCGCGTTAATATATTAAAGGATGATTAGGTTTTCGCTAAATAATAAAAACATTCTGCTCAATAATATATGTATTATTCATAAAGAACAAAAAGTACAAATTTGGCGTTTAAGATGCATGTAAATACAAAAAACAGTAACAAATTAAAACTTTAAATTTACACAAATTAAGAGCCTTAGACTCTCGCCCTTTTGGAAGGACCAGGTCTCAACCACTCAAGATCAGTTGGGGGGAGTGGGGGTGGAGGGATAGTGTTTTCTGGAGGTTAAGGCGGGTCGGTATATGGTGTTGGATTGTCCTCATCCTCGTCCTCCTCATCCATAACTATAGGGATGGCGTTATTGCAATTTCGACCGTGGCAAATGGAACATAAGATAGAGCACTTGAGCCCTGCCTTTCTGCAAGTGCACGAACCTTTCTTGCATTTGCAAGCCACCATTTTAAGCAGGGTCTGAGGAGCGGGCTCTGTGCACATTGTGACAGGCATTAGACCTTGTTCGCTGGTCTCCCATCCCCAGTCACACGGGTTCTTTTCAACCCCTAACCATTTTTGTACTTGGTGGTAAGTTCTCCACAAATGATATTTTGCAGCATCTGTAGTTGGGGGGAGGCGAGCAAGGTTCAATTTGACCGTTACTGCCGATTTGACAAATGCTGAGTATCGCAAAGTATTCAGTGTCTCCGCATCTCCTCCGTAGAGGTTCATCAAGATCTTCTCGCCAACATTTCCTACGTCTTCCTTGTTGGAGTTTGGGTCAAGGAAAATGTTGGTGAGATCTATCCAGTCGGTTTTTTTTTGAGGATGTTGCACCACTTCATCTTGCCTTGCCAGAAAAGGGCAGAGGTTGTGTCACACCCGTTGTGTACTTTTTGTTCTTTATGAATAATACATATATTATTGAGCACAAGGTTTTTATTATTTAGCGAAAACTTAATCATCCTTTAATATTATAAACGTGAAAGTTTATAAGTATGAAATGGACGCATGGATGTTTGTTAATCTTTCACGCAAAAACTACTGAACAGATTTTGATTTGACATTGACCTAGCAGATTGAGTTTTCCTAGCACTGCGGGAAAATTGCCCATCTTTGACTTGCTGTATTTTCGCAACCAAAAGACATAGTGTGCTCAGGTTTTGCTGAAATTGTAGCAAATTTAGTTATCTTTATTAAATTACCAGAACACGTACTTGAAAAACTCTTCGTTAAGGTACATTTTTCTAAACAACTGAAATATGTGCCAAAATTTCGCAGTTTTTCGAGCACCGTGGGGGCAGCACAAGGTTTTCAGGGTTGCAAACTTGGGTATTAACTACTCTCAAGGGACCTAACAACATATAAAAAAATCGTAGTTACATGCGCGTTTGCAATGTTTTTTTTTATTTTATGTAGATTTTGACCGGTCTACTATATTTTCTAGTTTAGATATAGATGCGATTAAGTGGTCTAAGAACAATTACTTTCTTCCAAGTATCATTTAATGATTTAAAAGTTTCATACTTAAGAAATAAAAGTAGTGTATAATTTTAAATAAATACGTAAGGGGTTCTTGGCTTCAATACTTTTTTATTTGATATATTAGTATATTAGATTGAAATATACTAAAAAATGTATTTTAAATTTTTTTGTACATCTTTAAAAAGTTATTAACCCTAATTTTCAAACTTCCCGCATGATGAGTATTAGTTTTGTTGAAAGCATAGCTTTTTTATTTTGGATTATGAAGAGAGCGGCTGGAAAACTGAGAGGTATGAACTTCAAAAAATTTAAAGAGCAATTCATCGAGCCAAACGATCAAACAAATTATATCTTCGTTAAAAAAATTAACTGATATTAATAAAATTAAATAAAAATATTAACTTCCTTAATTTTAAACGTTATCATTTATTTAAACAAATTTTAACATTCATATTTTTTTTTTATATTTTAACATCAACAACTGTCTATTATGTCATTTTTTCATACGTCTGTTCGGTCACATAATACTTAAGAGCGTTAATATATTTATGCTGCCCCTCCTCGATCATTCCCGGAATGCCACATCTCGGTTTTTTTATATTTTTCGTTATATTGCTAGTTCTTCCGTGGTAATACAATCAATCCATTTTTGCTTCATTAATAATTGTATCTAATTGAACAAGAATAAAAGTACCAGATTGATTTTTTCGGTCCTATTTGTAATTTTATGTTTTGCGAACCTCTAATATGTATTTCAATGTATTCAATGTAACAATTATTGATTATTAAAAGAATATTTAAAGAATTTACGAAAAAATATTAGTCTACCTAGCTTTAAAAATCTTTTTTATTATAAATAAAAATATCGAGCGTATATAACAAGTATTTGAAAGTTCTGCAGTTATTTTATGAAAATATATTTTTATATCACATTATCACTTATGGACTTTTATACGTATACATATATACAGCGTGTCCACGGATGGGGTATCCTATAGGTGAAAAATATTTAAATTTTAGGTTTAGTGAAAAATGTCATTCTTGATAAAAACTTTTGCTTGTTCTGAAACCCCATAAAATATAATAAAATTCAAGTTTTTCAAAATCCGTCTCATTTTATAGCCAGATTTATAAAAAACATATGAATTTCTGCACTAAGTTCGAAAATAATGTATTAATCTAGTGAGTGACGTTTACGATTTACCAAGTAACTGTCAACTTTTATAAATAATTTTAAAATTGTCATTCTTTAATAAATATTTGACAACAATGTTAACTACCTATTCAAGAATTATAATCACTATCAAAAATAACAATACAGAATAATAATGTAAGAAACACTAGGTAAACAAAAAACATCTATTCAATATATCCTCCCCCAACTTCAAAACATCTCTCAATTCTCTTTCTAAATTCTTTGTATGTATTTCGTAGCATTTCTGGGGTAATTTTGTTAACGGCATCAGTGATAGCTCGTTTCAAGTCTTTAAGATTATGGTTTAAATTATTTGCGTAAACTTTTTGTTTTAAGTACCTAGTCCCATAAAAATATCTAAAAAAGTTAAATCGGGGGATCGGGGGGAAAAATATTGGTCCATAACGTCCCTTCCATCGCCCAGAAAAATATTCATCCAGCCATCCTCTAATTAGCAAAGTCGAATGTGACGAACATCCATCATGTTGAAAGTACATGTTACGACATTTGCTCCAAGCGAATATTTTCTAATTCAGGTATTAAGAAGTTGTCGAGCAAATAAAAATATACGTCCTGATTTAATGCATCTTCCAGAAAATACTCGATTATTTGATCCAGTAAAATCGCACACCAAACATTAACTTTTTAGCAAATTAACTATTACAGTTAATCCTGTAGCTCGGGTTCTCATTAGCCCAATATTGACAATTTTTGGAAGAAACGACACTCCGTGTGTTGTAAACTTCATCAGAAAATAAAATATTAATTATTGTGAAAGAATCGGTCATGCATAAGTTTTTCACCAATCATTCATCGCACAATAGTCTAGCCTTGTGTCATAATCATAATCTTGTAAGGTATGAATGAATTTCGGTTTGAACGGATGAATTTTGTTTTGTTTAAATATTTTCTGTAAGTGACTCTTGCAAAAACCAACCTCACTGCTTTCGTGAAATTTTACAATTGCATACTGGTACGAAACTTCCCCAATACCATACCACTTAAAGATATACTCTTTGTTGAATAGTTAACATTGTTGTCAAATATTTATTAAAGAATGACAATTTGCAAATTATTTATAAAAGTTGACAGTTACTTGGTACGTCGTAAACGTCACTTACTAGATTAATAGGTACATTATTATTTTCGTACTTAGTGCAAAAATTCATATGGTCTTCATAAAACTGGCTATAAAATGAGACGGATTTTGAAAAACTTGAATTTTATTATATTTTATGCGGTTTCAGAACAAGCAAAACTTTTTATCAAGAATGACATTTTTCACTAAAACTAATATTTAAACATTTTTCACCTATAGGATACCCCATTCGTGGACACGCTGTATATGGGTTTAATGGGAAGAAAATAGCATTAATTACTTTCAATTATTAATATTATTATATGTTATGATTATGCATAATTAAAAAAACAATAAACTGAAAACCTTGATTTTACTTAATAAAAAATATTTGTTAATATGAAATACAGCATGTTGCTCCCATACTATTAATCTTGATACTAAACCCGACCGAATGAATGAACCATCACAACACCACACAACGCGAGATTATTTTATGAGTGAGTAAAGGCAGTTTGGTAGTTTCAGTTTTAAACGTGAATTTGATTCGAAAGCAAGTGATTCTCGTACATTTTTCATTCCGTGGAATTATTTGTTTGTTTTAAAGTAATTTCAGCGAATTATATGATATTTAATACAATATTTGTGTTTTCTAAATATTAAATGTTATTAAAACTATATATCTATGGATAAATTTCACTGAGGTAAATATTGTTTAGATTTTAAAAACAATATGTTATAGAATGCTCCCTAAAATACATTTTTAATATATTTATAATTGTTTTACTAATATTTACTATTTATAGACTTCTTATTAATTTTTATATTTTAAATGATAAATATAAATGAACCTTAAACAAATATTTAACATACATATATCATTTGTAAAAACGTATATTTAATTTGTCTGTGCTATTTTTTTATCGATCATCATTTTTTCAAAAATATGAACAAAATCTGAGGGAAAATTATTTCAGTAAATAAACGCCACTGTTTATTAACATTTTTGGTATATTTTATGAGATTACTTACTATATTGAAAAATTTGAAGGGTTTATTTTATAAACAAAAAAAATAGTGACAAATTTTAACAATATAGGAATATCTCAATGTCAGAGTACACTTCAGTAATTCTTATACATTTTGACGTTTTGATTTTGTATTGTTATTGGTTACCAGTAAACAACAGAAGATTTACGTTATTCTATTAGTTTGATATACGTAGTAATGTGTCAAAGTATATGTGGTTGACTGAAGCCCCATTAATGATGAAAAAGTGTACCAAAAGGAGTTCAGCCATCATCTGCTATTTTAAGTAAGCTATCGCGGTATTTTTCTTGAAAGTCCACCACCAAAAAAATTATAGTACAACTCAATAAAATGGTTAGAAATAAAACTAGCTACATAAATATGTAATTATTTTGGTATAATTTTGTCATTTGTACAATTTTGACGCAACAAATGTGATAAATTTAACAAGATTGGCAGTTTATAGTTTAACATTTTAGTGTGAAAAGTAACAAAATTGACATTTTAGTGTAAAAAATGAGAACATTGACAGTATATAGTTTGATATTTTAGTGTAAAGAGTGACAAGATTGACAGTTTAATAACAATTTACTGTCGAAATAGTGGATAGTTTGTTTATTAACTAGATTGACAGTTTATAGTGATATTTTAGTGTGAAAATTGATAAGATTGACATTTTATGTTATATGGAATGGACTGTTTACTGTCAAAAATCGTAAATATTTGGTTTACTGACAAGATTGACAGTTAATGGTTTGACATTTTAGTGTGAAACGTTACGAGATTGATATTTGACGTTATATTGATAGTTTAATGACAGTTTACTGTCAAAAATAGTGAATAATTTGTTCACTGACAAGATTGACAGTTTATAGTATGACATTTTAGTGTGAAAAGGGACAAGATTGACATTTGACGTTATATTGTTAGTTTAATAATACATTGTTGTTAAAAATAGTAAGTAGTTTGTTTACCGACAAGATTGACATTTTATTGTAAAAAGTAACTTGGTTTACATTTGGCAGTTTTGATATTTGACCCCAAAATTTCACATTGATATACGTTTATGTCTCTTTTTGACATTCGACAATACAAATATGACAGTTTTGACATTTTCACATACTTATAATCAATATTTTATATTTGACACAACTATTTCGACATTTGACGATACAAATATGATAAGTTTGACATTTGACACATTGATATGTCACTTTTTGTCATTTAACACTGCAAATATGACAGTTTTGGCATTTTTACATACTTATATATCAATATTTGATATTTGACACTACAATTTTGACATTTAACGTTACAAATATGATAACTTTGACATCTGACATACTTAAATGTCATTTTTTGACAATTAACACGAAAATTTTCACATTTATACCTATCTATCAATATTTGATATTTGACAGCACAATTTTGAGATTTGACAAACTTATATGTCACTTTGTCACCGAAAATACAGTTTTGGTATTTTTGCATACTTATTTATCATTATTTGATATTTTACAATATAATGTTGACATTTGATCAACAAATACGATAATAGTATATTACGTAACAAGAGTGGTAAGTAGGGCATTACGTACGAGTGGAAAAGTTACGCACGAAGCCGCGTAGCGGCGAGTGCGTAATTACACGAGTACGTAATACCTCTTACCACTCGAGTTACGTACTATGCTTTATCTACGACTCAATATTTTAATAAATATATGACGTACGTACTGTACTGATATCTATTCCTTTGACAGTAAATGTCATTTATACTCATTGTCACCATGCAGGGTAAGTAAGCTATAACGTACAGTTGTGCGTAATGAAACGTCATTTCTACATGACGTTTCATTACGCACAACTGTGCGTTATAGCTTACTTACCCTTCATGGTGACAATGAGTATAAATGATACTTACTGTCAAAGGAGTAGATAAATGTGTGTTATTTGACAATTGTTTACTGACTAGCATTTAATATTTAATGGCAAAAATATAGTATTTTTGCGTACTATATATGTTATAAACAGAATATAGTACGTTAAGCTGAAAAATAGTACAATACTATATAATATAGTACGGTTGGCAACCCTAGTCATACAATAGAGCCCTAAAATTATAGAGCCGGTATGTTATATTATATTTAATGTCACTGAATTTTTTACGTTGGGAGTTACGCTTTAATATTTAATCTCGAATACAACTCTTGTAGAAACATCTCTGAGATTAAACAAATGCTATTTTTAAACCTGTTGCTTTAAAATTAATACAGTTGTTAACTTTAATTGAAGTCAAACTGTAATTACTACTAGGAATGACAACTGACATTGGATTCAAAATGGAGAATGATACCATTGTTGTCTTATCACCGGCTAGGACATCATTTTGTTCTTCTTAATCATATCCCATTAGAAATATCTTATATCTCATTAAAAAAAATCTTAACAATTTATATTTCTAAAGTTAAAAAAATCTTAACAATTTATATTTCTAAAGTTGGAAAGTTTTAGTACCTATTTCAAGACTTTACTTTCTTGTTCATTTATATGTTTTTGGACATAATGTGATACTATTTTTATATTACCTTTAAAGTGTTAATACGAGATACTGTTGGAATGGCATTTCAAGTAAATAAAAAAACATCTTAAAATAAACAGCGACGATCCTCATTTACTCTTAAGAATTTCAGTTATTTGTAAACTTTGTTAGAACAGAAAAGAGATAAAAATAAAGAGTCTGAAGACTGGAAGGCGCTGCTATTATATTGTATTAAATTGCACGCATTAACCAATAATTTTATTAAAAAAGTAACTAATTAATCAATTCGATCCAATATGGCAAAAATAGAATTATATATTGTACATCAGCAGTTCAATGAATAGTATATAGTTTAGCAAATATTACTTCCTTAATAATAAAATACGAATTTATAAAAAAATATTATTATTTTTCAAATATCGCTTGTGTAAATATTTATTTTACATAACATTTACTAACACACACCTTAACTGTAATTGCTGGGTACTGAACCCGTTTTTTTAAGTAAGCAAACAGAATTAATTTATTATTGTTTTTTGTTTCATCCATTAATTTTGCTCATTTCAGAGTTTTTACTACTTTTCCATATCAATTAGTGAATCAGCGACGAAATCGGAATGTATTAAATATTAATAAACTACGCAATTGAAACTTGATACGTTTAATAAGTCAACTGTTGATACATTATCCCGAAAATTTTCTATACCTAGTAATATCCAAAACATAAGGGTTCAAAAAACGACGAACCGTTTCGAAAAAAAGTAGTGCCCTTGCGCTTCGCTTAGATCATCTTGGTGGGAGTACTACTGGGCCTCCAGATATAAACAGTTCATTTAGTATTTTTTTTTCTCTACTAAAATAAAAATTATCAACAGTTAATGGTCATAAATATATGCAAGTGAAATTGTTATTAGTTAGGTCGATATTTTTTGTTGATACCCTCGACCCATATTCGACATGCTTAACTTGGGAAAAGATTGTTCAAAATGGTCTTTTTTGTTTTGTATAAAGTTTCAACAGACAACTCCCATAACAAAGAATGTGAATCATTCATTTTTAGCACTACTAAAATATTATGCCTACATAATAAGCATTTTTAAAATTAAAAATATTTTATTATTAGTACATAGATATTGGACAATATGTGTCACCAATAGTGGTGAGGTTTATTAATTCAAAAATAAAAATAATTTTGGGACAAACAAATGAGTATACTTTATTTTTTATAGAAAACGAAGCCTCTTCTCCATCACCATTGGCAGGTCCGGGTCCAGGGGGGCACAAAGCTTCCTTTAAAAGCACAAACAAGCTTGCTAGACGAGCTAGATCGTTCAAAGACGATTTCTTGGGGAAAATTTCACAGATGAGAAGTCCGGTTGGAACAGGTGGTATCCAGACAGCCACTATGCGATCTCAGAGCCCCAAAGATGGTTCAAAAATTGCAGACAATAGTCTTGAACCAAAATTTCTTATTAAAGGACCTGTACATGAATTAGAAGATCTTTGGAAACAGATTCAAGTAGCTCTTAAACATTTTAGGTAGGTAAATTTATAGTTACTAAATAAAAACATGTGGAACACGGTGTGTTACGAGCTAAGTGAAGCTTTTAATGATATTTATTAAAATCGAAAGAAGGAGTAGCGAATGAGAGAGTTAAGGAAAAGCTGGAGCCTTTGGCTTACCTGAATGTGGGAGTAACGAGAGACAGACCAGACAAACTTCCGTTACTTATTTTTGTGACGTTTTTTCTATCGCAACACGTCTTTCGAACCTAACATAAAAAGCTTCGTTTCAAAAGCTGTTAAATTCATGTAAAGAGATCTGTTCAGAATTTGTAAAAATATAATTATATAATATAATGTTCACAGGCAGTTACCGAGTTAAGTTTATTGACATTAGGCGTAATAGTTATTGCACCACAAGTCACAATGGTTTTTTAACAAATTTATCCATAGAATAATAGGATTAAATAAACGTATAATAGGGATGTGGACTATTTTTGGGAAAGTGTTTAAAACCATGCATAAGTACCAAATATAGCCTAAACTACTTGTTATTATTTTTTTACTACAACTAATAGCTTTAAAATAAGTTATTTAAAATTCCATTTCAAATTTCGTGCCAAAACGAGGATATCTGTGAAACGCCCGCTGTGACGTCACTTGCTCCTAAACATTGTCGAAGTTGTATGTAATAGAAAGTTATTTCGTAGTTTTGTGTTAATAAGATGGATTCTACATTTTATAAATATAAAGTTTAAAGTAAAAACAGTAATAATATTACCCAAATATCAACAAACACCATATTACTTGCCAGCGAAAATTCTTGTTTGGAAACAAGTGACGCCACACATTTTGTTTGGTGTTCATTGTCACGTGACTTGAGAGTAAAATATTTAATTACATTTTATTAAATACAAAATTAATCCCCTGTTTATTGAAGAAAATATTGTATTTTTTATTATTTTTATTATAGAAACTAACTTTTCGTGGTAAAATTTTATACTTATTTGAGTACAGTCCACATCCCTAGTATATTACTTTACGAGTGGAGTAAATTGCATATTACAGCGAGTGTATTTGGCCCATGAGCGAGCTTGCGAGCGAATGAGCTAAAGAAACGAGCTAAATATGCAATTTGGTCCTCGAGTGAAGTACTATGCTTTACCCACGACTTACCAAATGGTTTTGTATAAAACTAAAAATAACAAACATAAAATCTAAATTTTGGCATAAGTTGTCAAAAATATTCGATTTCAATGAAAAGTTCTGTCTGAGAAATGTCAATTGTTAGTTAATTTAATGTATACTGTAGGCGTGATTTTGTGCATAATACAGGTTTCTATTTACTTACTCCACTAGTGCAGTAAATGAAAATATAACACAACTGCTCAATAATTTGACACTTACTGACAGAGATATAGGTTAAAAAATAGGCAATTTACTTATGAGTCGTGGGTAAAAATATTATTTATTTCCAAGTGGGAACATGTGACACAATTTAATTGGAAATTTAAATTCACTACCTCTTTATTAAATATTTAATGAGTTGATATTTAAGAAAAATGGTAATAAATTCTAAATAATCAAAGTTTTATGTTTTTAATTATTCGCAAAAAATGTGATTGATGGGACTACATAGATTATTTTTTCTAGGGATGTCGTATCGAAACAGAAATTGGAAATGCTTCCCGGTAACGGTACAATAGTATTAGATACAGTATGGACAATTAATTTATCTGTCAAATCTTCAGTTGAAAGCACAAATAATATAAAATCTGCAACATTACGAATGTATCAAAGCGTTGCACGATTAATTAAATTATGTGATGACGTTCTTATTGACGATAAAAGTTCGGAACTGGATAAAGAAAACGTTAATGAAATTGTCCAACAGGTTGAAGATGCTGTTAAAGTAAGTATTCTTATCAATATTAATAATAATTAAATCGGTCAAAGACACTTTTATTTTGAAATTCACCAAAAAATTTAGCATTTTTGACGTCTAAAAAGTTGACGGAATCGTTTTTTTTTTAATTTAGTACTGCATTCGCTAATTCGATGCTTTTTTGATTAATAAGAAAATTAAAGCAATGCTTATTTCAACGAAAGCTGGCATAGTATGAATCGAATTCAATGATATGAATTAACTGAAAATACGTATTAACCAATATTTAGTGCTATCGTAGTTGGAACAGAAATCAAAGAAAACAACGCAAAACCATTTTTTTTAAGTGTAAAACTAATGGCTTATTATGCGGTAAGATTAAATTATCGATAATGAAGCAAAATTTTATTTGAACACGTCCTAAACAGGAGTACAATGTAGTGCCCATGGAGTGCTAATACAGAGGAACAAAGACAATTAAAGAAGATCTGTTATTTTCATTTCTGAAACTTGACAGTGCTGGTTCGGTACTGACAACAAATAACTTATATTGGATATGCAGTAAATAAAAAAACCTGATCAGAATTTAGTGCTCATTAAGTGCTACTAAAGAAGATCAAGCACAATGAAAAATTGTTTCTTATTTTAATTTTCATAACCCGATAATGGTGGCTTGATGCTGATTGAACAGAGAAACATGAATTCCGTATGATGTTCGTGTGCAGCAAAGAAAAACCTAGAAATTTCCGATTCTGCCAATTTAACACTGTCAACTTTTAAGATGTTTATTTTTGCCACTTAAGCGTCACAATCTCTATATAGACAATGAACATAAGTATAGATTACATCGATATGTAATTTGTTCAGCTTTTGTAAGTAAGAAAGTTTGTGTATGTATCAATACTGAATTATCTTTTTATCATAAAAGCTAAAAATTCCTGTGGTTAGGTATTTATTAATTTTTAAATAGCATTTTAATGTAAAGGAAACTTCTGAGATTCTGTAAATTCTTATGCAAGGGAAGCTTTTAATAGGGGTCCGCCAAATTAGATGTAGTATAGTAAACTCTAAACATAATTTTTTTTTACGTTTAATTTATGCTATTTACGAATCTTCAATCGAATGTGACTTCATAGCGATAAATGGCAAACATTAACCTAACAAATAGACGTTTACTTTACTACATCCCTATTGGCCAGATCCTGTATTATATTTTGACAGAGTAGGATAAACTGAAAATAGGGAACCGCACAACTTCTCAGATAGTGTTTAAAAATAATCTTTATTCATATATATATATATATAGCCATAAAAAATAATATTTTAATTAAATAAATCCTTTGGATTACTTGAAAACGTCAAAAACATAATTTATTTAAAATTGCCGCGAAAACAGCACTTTATCTCAATTCAGATCGCGTGACGTCATATGTGGGGTAAACAAACTACAAGTGATCAATGCTTGGATAAATTAAGTATTTTGTAGTTCTTAATCATCATGGACCAAAAAAAATAACGTTGGTGTGTTGTACCTCGATGTGGAAATACATCAGTAACTACCCCAAATAAAATTTTCATTGATGTACCTCGAAAACCAGACATACGAAAGAAATGGTTAGACTTAGAAAGACAAAAGTGCGATGGAATGTCTGTTACTTCACCAATTTACTTTTGCGAATATCACTTTGAGGTAAACTGTACCTAAAGTCTTATTACACAACCCACAACACAAATAATCATATTTAGTGTGTACGTAATGTAGGAAAATAATGGAACTAGTTATAGGTTATGTTTTCTTCTGTTATTTCTTCAATCATTTCTATGGTACAAAAAGAGGTTGAAATACTTACACAATTATTTTCACATTTCTAAATTCAGCAGAAAAAAAGTCTGAATTAGTGGCAAAGAAACTGCCGACCATGAAAATATCAACTTTTGGGAGATTTCTATTGTCGGCTTTTGTATAACCTTGTTCCATGATAAAAACTTAACAGAAGGCTTCAAGCACTTGCGACAACTTCTGTTATGACTATAGTACTTCTATTCGTAACTAATTACAATTAAATATTTTTAGAAAAATGCAAATAAATTGTAGAAAAACGCGAAATAACATACAAAGCAGTGTTGTCTACTTACGGCTAACCACAAATGACGTCATGCACTGTGATTGGCGTTTGGCTTCTTACGCTGCACAGATAAATTTACGCAACTTTATTTATTGATTTACAAGTATAAATCATTGATATTTCTGAAAAATCTTTATTGAGTGATATTGTTGTATAACAAACTTTATTTTAAAACACATCTAAGATTTTTTTTTTATTATTGTCCGGTACCCTACTACTCTAAAGTGGGAAAAAGTTCCTTTATTTTTGACGGATAATTTTTTTTCACAACACTTGTTCAGCACCCAATATTAAACACTTTTCTTTAATAAGTTTACTGACAGATAGATATATGTTGCAAAACATTCGAGCTTAGTGATAAGTTTAGATAAAAAGAAAATAATGAATTTTATTTCAGGATCTAATAAGTTTAGTACAAGAGAAAGTATCACAGCAACATCTGACATCATATAAAACAACACCAAGATCTTCATATAGTAATAGTTTAGAAATGCCAGCACAACGAAATTCTCTTCCTGACATTCCTTTAACTCCAAGAGAAAGGGAACAGTTAGAACAAAATACTGTTTCACAAAATAAAGTTAGAAACAGTCACAGTACTGAATCCATCTTAAGGTAATTAAAAAATATTTTATTATAGTTCGTCTTCTCTTTAAATATACTGTAAAACTATTTTTAAAACCATCTCTCAATGTATTCTAAAACCATTTGTATATATCTTCTCATAAAATCTGTGTCCGCCATGTTGTCACTGTCACTGATTGTCAATCGTTCAGTTCTTGTTATTCCCGAAGACACTAAATACATCATTTAAAATAATTTATTAATCGGCAAATTCTTCTGATTCTTGGCAATAAATTAAAAGTAAACTGTCGCTAGACTTCAATTAAAATTCTAATCTATACATATAATAAAACTGTAGAAATGTAAATGTTTGTGCGCGCATCACATGAAAACTACTGATCCGATTCGAATGCGGTTTTCACAGATGTATTTGTCTTCTTTTAACTTAACATAATGTTGTATAAAAATTTCTCTCCTATTCCTTAAATGGGGTGGGGTAAGTAATTTTTATACAACAATTACACGCCACGCGAACGACGTTGCGAGTACAACTAGTATTATATATGTATGTGTAATTCTTTGCAATGACAGTGAATTGTCAACGTTGAGATGTAATGAAGTACATTACAACCGGCAAATAGAGCTGGTAGAGATTTGGAATGCAGATAAAGGAAAAAGTCTGTCTATAATCTAAGGTTTTACTTAAAATATGCTTTTTATAATGGTACAAACATGAGTATGAAGAAAATGAAAATTTAAATGGAGAAATTGGAAAGAAAAAAATCTGAGCTCTTTTGACGACTGCAGTTTATAATTGACATTAGAAGTGTTACACCCAAAATGAATAATTTCTTAATATTAATTTTTTTGGAACATGATAGATTTACATCGAAAATAAAACGATAACATTTTTAAGAATTTTTAATAACCTCTAACAAAAAAAAATTAATAATGTGTTTGGCGACCCCGTAACTGAATACACTCATGTACACGTCAATGCATTGACAAAATGAGATGATCAATGTCTGCTTGTGGTATCTCGTTCCATGCAACTTGAACTTCATGGATTAACTGTGCCAGAGTTTGTAGAGGATGGTGTAAATTGGACAGTCTTCTTCCCATCATATCCCACACGTGTTCGATGGGATTTAAATTTGGTGAACGGGGTGGCCACGGCAAAACATTAACGCCAGCTTCTTGGAGAAAGTCCATAGTTCGACGAGCAATATGGGGACGCGCGTTATTTTGCTAAAAAAGGGCGTGTCGAAGGCCGTCTAGATAAGGCAGTAAAGTGGTTTGTAAGACATCATCAACATAACGTGCAGCTGTCATACTGCCTCGAATGAACACAAGTGGTGATCGGCTACCATAGGCAATAGCCCCCCAAACCATTACTCCAACTGTCCTGTGTACGTACATGTCTTTCAAGAACAAACCCGGTATCTCGTCGCTCTCCACGGTGGCGTCTTACCCTTCTACGGCCATCGTGCATGCCTAAACAAAATCGCGATTCATCGCTAAATGCTACATTATGTTATTCTTCCACCCATTGCTGCCGTTCTCTGCACCAATTCAAACCTTGATGGCAATGGTCCTGGGTCAAAGGTAGCACTAGTCGTGGGCGGTATGAAAACAGTCCAAAGGCTCGAATGCGACGGTATGGTATACGTACAGTAACAGGTCTACCTTCCTCTCCAAACCATTGATCAGCGATTTGACGCGTAGTAGCAAAACGATCTCGCAGAGCAAGTAGTCGGAAGCGCCTATATTGACGCCTCTGTGGTACGCCTTGGTTGGCCAGTTGGTCTTCTTCGTGTTCCTCTACCATCGTTTGTCCACACACGACACACACGCATTACCGTCATTGCCGTACAGGCAACAATTCTACCCCTGTCAAAATCGCTAACATGGTGGTAATTTTGATGACCTCGAACTCGAGGCATTTTGTTACACTGACTACAATTAGACTGAAGAACAATAATTAAAAATTTCTTTACCAACCGGTTTTCATAAATCGTTATTTTTTTTTTAATTTAAGATAAAATTTTATTTTTACAAAAACTATTAAAGATAAAACATTGATATTGTTATCGTAGCATTCTTTAAATATAGTCATTCTGTTGTCAAAAAATTAATTTGAAACACTTATGGGGGCTGTTTACACAATTTATTTACAAAATTGTTAAGATACACTGAACTCTGCTGGATAACGTCTAACTACTTGACAATACAATGAACTCTTGTGAATACTTGAACTGACGTTAACTGCCCATGCATACATATATACAACATTATTTAATCTAGTCAGTGTGTTTAGAAGTTTCTAGAATTTTCTAGAAACATTATTTAAAATGGTCAGTTGATTTTTTTTACAAACTTCTAAAAATCAACTGTCAACAACAATCTTTCAAATTAAGGTCCCTTCCTTTACGGTTATCCCGTTACACTGCCCCCTCCTTAGATTCATTCCTCCTGGAATGTTATTTCCTACATCGGAATCCCGCACACTCCCTGAGCCAGCCAAACCATCTTCTTGGAGTTGCTGCGCATCTCCACTGTGGTTTCCCTGGTAAGGCGCCAAACGATCATGATGGACCACGACGGGTTTCCCTCTGGGAATTTTCACGATCCGATAAATGACATCGATAATCTTCTTCTTGATGGTGTAAGGACCTTTCCAGTTCTTTTGTAATTTGGGACAAATACCTCGACGCCGTCGGGGGTTATAGAGCCAGACTAAATCTCCAACTTGGTAACTCTTTTCCATTGTCCGTGTGTCATAGTACCTCTTCATCCGATCACTAGATAATTGTAGTTTTCCACGCACCAGGTTGTGTATATTTTCCATTCGATTCTGAAGGTCGGCGACATATTGTTCACGTGCCATTTCTTCACCAGGTTTACAACCAAACACCAAGTCACATGGTAGCCTCATTTCTCTACCGAACAGGACCTTCGCAGGCGTTTGGCCAGTTGATTCGTTGATGGCCGATCGAATTGCCATTAGAAATAGTGGAATATGTCGATCCCAATCCCTCTGACAATCTGACACCACTTTTGACAGATAGTTGGTTATAGTCCGGTTCATTCGTTCCACCATTCCATCAGACTGAGGGTGCATCGCTGTGGTTCTCGTTTTGTGGATGCCTAATCTTTGGCAAACTTCTTGAAACAGTTGCTCTCAAAATTTCTTCCTTGGTCTGAATGTAATTCTAGTGGTACCCCAAATCGGCTTACGAATTCTTCAACCAATATATCTGCTAAAGTGGTGGCTTCCTGATTGGGAACTGCATATGCTTCAACCCATTTAGTGAAGTAGTCCATTACAACAAAGATGTACTTGTTTCCTACATCGGTCTGTGGAAGTGGCCCCAATACATCTACTGCGATTCTTTCAAAAGGACTTCCAACCAGGTATTGCTGCATTTCCGCCTTCGGTTTTCGGTGCGGACCGTTACTGGCAGCACATGTAGTGCATTTACGACACCAATCTTTAACATCATTAGTGCAATTTACCCAGTAAAATCTATCTCGGATCTTTTGCAGCGTTTTCGTGATACCCAGATGTCCTCCAGAACTATCATTATGCATCTGTTTTAAAATTTCCGGTACAGCATTTCTTGGGACCACTATTTGTTTCCTTGTTTCTGTGCCCTCGGAATTTTCTACAAGTCTTTTAACGAGCCCTCCGTCCAAAATTAAAGAGTTCCATTGGGACCAGTATGCTTTTAAAGCAGGAGAGGATGAGGATATCTCTCTCCACAACGGGCGACGGTCCATTCTCTTCCACTCCCTAATCTTTCTCAGAACGGGATCGTTTTCTTGTTGCTCCTCCAGCATAGAGCTCTCGTCTTCTGGCACAACCTTAACTAAGGCAAGTTTTTCCTCGTTCTGCTCCATACGGGTACAATGGGGGCAATCAGGTCGACATGGTCTTCTGGAAAGTGCATCAGCATTACGATGTCTGGTTCCAGGTCTGTGCTCGATTTCAACATCATATTCCTGCAGTTTTTCGAGCCATCTTGCTATCTGTCCTTCTGGGTTCCTTAAGCTAAGTAGCCACTTTAAACTAGCATGGTCTGTTCTGATCAGGAATTTTCTGCCATACAGATATTTATAAAAGTGTTCGACGGATTTTACAACTGCTAACAGTTCCCTCCGAATTACACAGTAGTTCTTTTCAGCTTTCGATAAAGTTTTGCTGAAGTAACCAACCACTCTTTCCTTACCGTCTTGTAGCTGTGACAAGACGGCTCCAATTCCCACATTGCTGGCGTCGGTGTCCAGAATAAGCTTACCATCAGGAAGTGGATAAGCAAGAACAGGTGCTGACGTAAGCTGTTTCTTTAATATTTTAAACGCCTCTTGACATTCCTGATCCCAACAGAAGGACTTATCTTGTTCTGTCAAACGTGTCAAGGGTTTGGCGATGTCTCCAAAATTCTTGACATATCGTCGGTAATAGGAACAAAGACCCAAGAAACTCCGGAGCTGATGTTTGTCGATAGGGATTGGCCATTCCTGAACGGCTTGTATCTTAGCGGGGTCAACAGCAACGCCATCCTTGCTTACGTTATGTCCTAAATAGTTGACCTGTCTCTGGAACAAGTGGCATTTCTTAACATTCAATGTTAGATTAGCGTTCTGTAATCTTTTAAAAACTTCTTCCAGGTTAGATAAATGTTCCTTAAAGGTCTTACCCATTATGATGATGTCGTCTAGATAAACTAGACAAGTTTCCCATGACAAACCTCGCAGGATGTTCTCCATTAGTCGTTCAAACGTCGCAGGAGCATTACAGAGGCCAAATGGAAGGACCGTGAATTGCCATAACCCTGATCCACTGGTAAAGGCAGTCTTTTCTTTGTCTGCAGGATTCATTTTAACTTGCCAGTATCCGCTTTTAAGGTCCAAGGTAGAAAACAGAGTTGAACCCGCCAAAGCGTCGAGGGCATCATCAATCCTTGGCAGAGGATAACTGTCCTTCTTAGTGACATCATTTAGCTTTCGATAGTCGACACAAAACCGCATTGATCCGTCTTTCTTTCTCACTAATACCACAGGAGAAGCCCACGGACTACTGGATGGTTCGACTATGCCATTTTGAATCATTTCTTTAAGGGCTCTGTCTGCTTCTTCCTTTTTAACTTGAGGCATCCTTCGGGCTACCTGTCGAATCGGACGTGCATCACCAGTGTCAATTCTATGTTGTACAACATCAGTTCTTCCCAGTTTACTTTTAGAACCAAATACAGGTTTATACCGGTAAAGTAGATCTCTTACCTGTTTCTTTTCTAATTTTGACAAAGAGGGGTCTAATTTTGTCATTAACTGTTCAATTTCGTTGGTCTCATCTGTTTCCGTAACATTTATCTTGTGAATTATGGCCATTACCGGTTCTAAACTTCCCATTTCCGTGTCCTTTCGGAGAAGAACTGGATGATCGTTCAAGTTGATAACTCGGATGGGTACCTCTTTGGCGGATCTAACAAGAGTCTTACCCACAAGGAGTCCTTTTCCCAATTCATGGTCATGGTTCTTCGGCTCTATCATGGCTGGGGCACCATCTGGCTCCAGTCCATCCAACCGCGCTGTGACGACACATTCGCAGCTTGCCGGAAGTTCGATATCATCGATTAGCTTAATCGAGGCATTGTCAACTTGTTTTCGGTGCAGGAATATTTCTTCATTACCAGTACGAAGGATACGTTGGCGAAGATCCAAATGAAAACCACAGTGGAGCATAACATCCATGCCCAGAACAACATCTTCATCAACGTCAGCCACCAGCACTGAGTGAACAAGAGAGGTTGAACCAAACTGTAGCGTCACCTGTATCTCACCGTAGACTCTAGCAGAATCTCCGGTAGCGGTACGCAGTCTCCAACTGGTAGGCCACATCTTCTTTCGCATAATGATGGATGGTCGAATGATAGTTTTTGTAGCTCCAGTGTCTACCAGCATGCTAAAGTTCTTCCCATCAATGAGGCCATCTACATATAAGCTGTCCACGTGATGTCGCAGAGTTGCCAATTTAATGGTGTGAGGGGCTTCGGGAATGTTTGGGGTCGATTTCGCCCTCCAGGAGTCGACCCGTTCTAGTTTTCCTGCTGCTGGGGTACTTCAGCAGAAGATTTTTCTATTTGGGGGCAAGTATTTCTTATATGGCCTAGTTCTCCGCAGTTCCAGCATCTCACTTGGCGCCTTCTTTTTGGAGATAACTTCATTAATCTCTCTACTACCGCTTCAACGTCGCTAACGGAATGAACGGCATGGTCGTAGTTACCGGTGATTTCCCTTAGTCGAGCAACTCCACGTGAGGCCTCCGTCGCCGCCTCAAACTCCAGGGCAATGGTCAAGGCGTCTTCGGCCGCGCCAACCGTACAGCGCGCTGCAACTCGACGTCTCGAAGACCATCGGTGAAGGTTTGGACTGCTAGGCACTCCAGGAACTCCTCCGCTGCATTTGAATACGCAAGTCGTACCATTCTTGCTACATCCGCTTCAAATTCCTGGATAGTTTCTCCATTTTTCTGTTTTCGGCTCTTTAACTGCATTCGGTACACCGGTTGTAGATGAGTTTGACCATAACGCATCTCTAGACGATTCACCAATAACTCGAAGTTGTCAGCTTCATCCGGTGTCAATGATTGCAAGACGTCTAAAGCTTCGCCTCGCAGAGCTACGGTTAGGGACAATGCTTTCTCCTGGGATGACCATCCATTAGCTCTGGCCGCTGCGTCGAATTGTTTCAGGTAATTTGGCCAGGAAGTCTTCCCGTCGAAGGTCGGGGGTTTCATCGTCGTTCGTACATGGGTCGTCTCCTCGCTTCTTTGTCGTTCGACGTCTGCGTGACAGGTTTCCATCCTTCTTGCATCTCCGTCGCCGTGGTGGATGGTTTGGTTTTGGCGGCTAGCTTCCTGTTCTTGTTGAAGCTTCCTTATCTCGGACTGCATTTGCTGGTTGATCTGGTTTTGCTCGTCTCGCAAGTTGGACACTTGCTGATTTTGTTCGTCTCGCAAGCTGGACACTTGCTGATTTTGTTCGTCACGAAGAGTGTACATTTCGGAGCGCAAATGCGATATTTGCTGGGAGAAGGAACTGGATAACTCTTCTGGTAGGGTAGACATCCGTTGTGACAGCTGGGGCATATCTTCGCGCTGGCTCTTCATCTGACTGGAAAGCTCCTCTTGCTGGCTCTACATCTGACTGGATAGCTCCTCTTGCTGGCTCGTCATTCGTCCTGATAGCTCCTCGTGCAGCCGGGAAAGTTGTTGAGTTTGTTCTTCTTGTTGGCTCGTCATTCGTTGGGACAGCTGGGACATATCTTCGCGCTGGCTGCTTATCTGACTGGACAACTGGGAAAGTTGTTGAGTTTGTTCTTCTTGTTGGCTCGTCATTCGTTGGGACAGCTGGGACATATCTTCGCGCTGGCTGCTTATCTGACTGGACAACTGGGACAGTTGTTGAGCTTGTTCTTCTTGCAGCCGGGAAAGTTGTTGAGCTTGTTCTTTTTGCAGCCGGGAAAGTTGTTGAGCTAGTTCAGAATTGGCTTTTTGAACTGGGTCTTCGAACTCCACAGCGTCAGGGTCCAAATCATTATTTACATAGTATTCACGGAGCCTTCTTAACAATACGGATTTGCTTCCAGTAGTTTCCAACTCCAATTCTTCGAGCTCTCTTCTGAGCTCAGCCACCAATAGTTCATTTATCTTTTTTCCAGGCATTCTTGTATCTTCACCCCACACCTGACACCAATTTGAAACACTTATGGGGGCTTTTTACACAATTTATTTACAAAATTGTTAAGATACACTGAACTCTGCTGGATAACGTCTAACTACTTGACAATGCAATGAACTCTTGTGAATACTTGAACTTGAACTGACGTTAACTGCCCATGCATCCCCTTATATACAACATTATTTAATCTAGTCAGTGTGTTTAGAAGTTTCTAGAATTATTTAAAATGGTCAGTTGATTTTTTTTACAAACTTCTAAAAATCAACTGTCAACAACAATCTTTCAAATTAAGGTCCCTTCCTTTACGGTTATCCCGTTACAATATTAAGAAATTATTCCTTCTGGGTGTCTAATGTCACTGAGTATAAAACGTCATATCATATAAATATTATAGCTGGTTTATTCAGGAGTTTCATTAACATAGGTTACGCTTATTAACAACAGCTGGAAATAATCTTAAATTAGTCCATTAATTTCTTTAATAATTCTTGGTTTACCTGTCCAAATTCAAAAACAATAAAGTTTTAAAGAAATTTTGAATAAAAAACTAACAATAATGTTGAAAAAATAAAAGCTACATATTAAAAATACAAGGTTTTTGATGGAAGAGTTCTAGTGTGAAATTGCAAAGGGTAATACAATACATATAAAAAGACTTAGCTGGATGGAACAAGTGGTTGGAAACCGCACTTCAGAATAATAATAACTTCTAAAATTAGGATCTGTATAAATTCTTTGATAGATAAAACATTAAATTTTAGAGTTACTATTAAAGAAAATCGTGAATCAGAAGAACAACAAATTCAATTTAAAAAAAAATAATCCAGGAACAGGTTAATAAAAATAAAAAAGTGTGGCGCCAATTATCAATAAATCAATTTTTTAAATGAAGTTTTTATATACATATAAACAAATGTGGTTTTATCACACCTAATATCATTGTGTAAATCTGGCAATTCTGTAGGTCTAACCGCACTGTTACATACTCTTATTACTTATTACTGATTGGGTTGTAGGTTGATAGTTTTAAACTATTTTTGGATGTTTTTTAAATAAAACAAGCTTTAAGAGTAATAGTTTACTTATATCAAGCTCTCGATATGATACTGGCGAATAAACTGCAAGGAGCAGTACACACTTGGGGAACAGCCGTAAATTAATCTGCAGTAGGTTGAAAGCAAGCAAAGGTCATGATCAGGCAGTACTTCGCCCCTCCATTTTTGATACCCGACTAAAGTCAGAGACTTGAACCAACCCAATATGATGTGTGGCCTGCCATACAAAACCATAGGAAATTGTATACCTTGCACCTCATTCACTACACTTGTAAAATTATTAATATAAGCTCGAGCAGCTCAAACCGAGATGTGTAAAGAAATCGGAGACAAGAGAATTTATAGTAGTGACCGCATCCGAATAAAACCCAAGAAAACTAGATGCGAATACTGTCGTAACTCGGAACCTATGAGAGAGATTGTCTTAAATGTACAACCTGATTAATAAAGCTTAGAGATCTGTTATTATGCGTACAATACATCTGGAGACTTCAGATGTGAATATACTAACAGTAAAACCAAGCAGCAAGTTAGACTAGCGCTAGAAATTTCTATTCTTGGAGCACTGGGTACAACTTTGAATTATATTTGGTATTAGTGAAACAAAGGCAGAAGTTGACTACTGAATTCACTTTTGTGATCCTGGCTGTAGGAACTATATTTCGAATAGTTTCTAATCACGGTGTCTGTTAAACTAGAAGAACGGAAAATCTCTACGACATTTTTTGTATTTATAGTTGTGCCCAATACCAAAACTTGTGGACTAAAATCCTTTCAGCCGAGACACGAAAATAAAAAAATATATAATTACGATAGTTTATCTTTCAGGTATGGTATTTAAAATTACTCTAATCATATAATCATACATCGAGATGAAATAGTCTTATCATATTAAAGAATATCATTTTAAGACTGATGAGTTTTACGGAAGAAAGTTATTGTTATCAGTGATGGTTAAGACTAAAATATTTCTATTACAAAAATTAACATTTTGCCAAGTCCCCGCTAAATAAAATTTTGGCTACTCTCACTCCTAGGAGTGAGGTAAAGTTAGGTTTCTCATTTTTTAGACAAATAGTATTTAGTAACTTTTTGAATCTCAATGTACATAATTATTGATTTTTTAGGGATTCTAGTCCTCCTCCTAAGCCTCCACTACCCGAAAACCTTCGTAGATCAGAACCAAATAATTGTACAACTCCACCACCTCTTCCACCAAAAAAGAAACATTTAAAAATGCAAAAATTAATGGATGAATGCATTTTTGTGGATCAATCACCGATATCAAATAGTTATGAAAGATTATCCTTAAGGTCGAAATCTCCTGATGATTCCATATCGATTTTATCCGAAAGTGCCGGAAGTATCGATTCTATGTTGAATCATTCTTCGAGAGATGAGGATGAAATTAAAGATATTATGGATAGGGAGGATATGTATTTTGAGAATCATTCTTCAGATATTTTTGGTAAGTACAAAGTTTTTTTAATTTTCACTAACTCTTTTTATAAGTTCCTAAAATAAAATGGGCTCAACCCCAATAAGTGTTTAATAGAAAATCTTGTGTATGGTGATTTTAACAACTGACGTAAAATATTTTAAATCAATAGCGAGAAAATTAAATTTTAAACAAAAATGCTGAATTATTAATTGTTAATATAAGTTGTTTAAAACAAATGACCGACAAAATTAACCCATTAAGGCCCAGAACTATTTTTTTCCAAAATTGGTTATTCTAATAACTTTTTCAGTTCAAGGATCGTTAGAAATGAATCAGAAAAATACTTTAAATCCTATCTTTTTGGTTTTTGAGTTTTGAGGTGGGGTGTTAACGACCCCTTGGGACTTAGGAGTGCAATAAATGTACACTTGAGATATAAGGTGGTTTATTAACTTTATATTATTTGAATATGATACGTTTAATTAAAACCATTTATCATGTAGCGGAACTTCACAAGCATCACAAGACTTGTTGGTCTTATTTTTGCATATCACACATCGGAGTCTTCTTTGTCCAGTTAAGATTATGTGTCGTCCGCTTGCAATTTTTGGGTACTGAATGTTTGCCCTCTTTGGTCCTGGACATGTGTTTCGTTTTCCGTATTTCAGTAAGAGTGCTTGTGTAACTGTACGACGGAAAGTAAGATTGTCTTCACTGTATCCATACTTACGCGCTAAAAGCCATGCATTTGTGACACATACATCGAACATCCAAAAACTTAGCGGAATGTATCACTTTTTGCCTCTAAATGCTATTCGAGAATTTTACTAAATTTTCAATAATTTCTGGGGTCAAAAATAGTTCAAAAAATCTAAAGGATCACTCTCCCTGGAAACAGTTAGGGGCTGACAAAATTTAAAATCAGTATTGGTTTTATTTTTCTGAAAATCACCTGCTGCTTGCCATATGAAATCTGCAATTTTTGGCAATGTTTGTGAAGAAATGAAGTTTCCAATATTATGATTGGCAGGTAAGTTTATAGAAGTAGAGTGTTGAATTGTCTCCTGAATTACTTCTGCGGCTTCTTCGCTTTCTTCTGGGGGGGGTCAGATTTGTCATAAAAGAACCCTGCTTCAGCATTTAGTTGTGCTGCACAAAGACGGTCCAGATCTCTACAGTCTTCGTTTCCTGGTAAATGTGATATTACCATCATTAGCTGGTAATATCACAATTCCGTCTGGAATCACATCATCTGCCTTTAAATTCTCTATCTGCTCTAAAAGCTTAGCAGCTGTGAGTGGGCGCTTCCTTAAAAAATAACCAATAAAAATATTCAAGAACTTCTGAGGCCCAAGGGGTCGTTAACGACCCACTAAAAAATAAGGGCATGCAGTTTGGTAACCAAGCAATCGAAGTTTGATTTCTTATAACCTTACTTGTGAGACATCTTTTATAATTGTACTAATTTACCAAAATAAGCAATGAAATACTAAAAAAGGTACTTACCAGTTCCGATATGAAGTCATTGCACGCACAAGAAAAAACTACTATTTTCAAAAATTTCTCTGAAGCCAGAAAATCACAAAAACCCTGAAACAAGCGCTCGGCATGCAAAAGGTAAACAATGCTAATATGGAAATAAGTTTTGATCTTTTGTTTATGCAAAAGAAGTTAGGTTTGACAATAAAAATCTGAAGTGGGTCGTTAGCGACCCCAGGGTCCTTAATGGGTTAAAGCTCTGATCGATTTTTTTACTTTTTTTTATTTACACGCTCCAGTAGTAACCCGTTTAATAAACAAGCAATTCAAACCGTGGATTACATTTAACATCAAATGTATGATAAAACTCAGAAATAAAGCTCGTGTTAAATATGATCGTTTGCGCAGAAATAATTCATCTGAGCCTGTAAGGATTGCCGCTTGGAACCACTACAGAGGGCTGCGAAATATTGTTACCTCCCCAATTCGTCGTGAGAAGAGGGCCTACTTTGAATATATGGCAGATAGGAATAGGGGTAATGCAAAGTCTTTGTGGATGGAGTTACGTTATTTAAATCTTGGCAAAAAACCAGATCAAGACTTACCGGGAAATTTGCAGGATGTTAACCGTGTTAACTCCTATTTTGTATCGTCTAATGTCAATTCCCTACCTTCTATGGATTTGATGGATTATTTCAATAGTACCCTTCTATTTCAAGATGACAAGTTTTCGTTTTCTCTTGTTTCTTCTGATTATGTTTATGATTAAGTCTAACTCTGTTGGCATTGATGGTATTACCGGTAAAATGCTTCAGCTGTCTTACCCATCTGTTCTATTGCCTCTTACAAACATAATTAATACATGCCTTCTAGAGGGGGTGTTCCCTTCTGTCTGGAAAGAGGCAATTACTATCCCAATTCCAAAGGGTAAAAAGTGTGAAGCATTTGAAGATCTAAGACGAAAAATTTCGAAAATTTTAGAAAAGATTGTACGTCAATTGTGGCAACATCTGGACAATTTCGGTGTGCTTCCTGAAACACAGTCTGGTTTTAGACCAGGATATGGTTGTGCAACTGCTCTATGTTGTTTAACAGATGATGTTTTTGCATGTCTTGATGCTCACCAAAATACTGCTCTGATCCTCATAGATTTTTCGAAAGCTTTTGACTCTATCAATCATGAGTTTTTACTGAGTATTCTTCGTTCTATTGGTCTATCAGAGATTCCTTTGTCATTCTTTACCAATTATCTCCAGAATAGGTCGCAGCGAGTTAAGATATCCGGTGAGCTTTCCGATCCTTTGCCCTTGTCTGCTGGTGTACCGCAGGGATCTATTTTGGGTCCCTTGCTGTATACCATTTATACTTCAGACTTATATCGTTGTTTAAAGTTCTGCAAATATCATCTATATGCAGATGATACACAGTTGTACTTTCCATTTTGTACTAAGGAGGTAGCAGTAGCGGAGCGCATTATCAATGAAGATTTAACTAGTCTAATGTTAATTTTCGAGAGCTTTTACACAATTAAGTATTACAATTATTTATACCTTCAAAAAATTGATATAAAAGAACATTCAAAGTAATACAATTGTCAGTATATGAAGAATTATGTATTAATTATCAGATATGGTAAATATTTGTTATTAAGACATTTAAAGATTCGATTGTAAAATAAAATTGTTTAATTCAGGTGCTAATGGATCAACTTCATGGGAAGAATCCTCTCTCAGTTCCAGTCTTTCCAATCATAATGGCAGTAATGGCGGTGCTGATCATTTAACATTAGTAAATGATTATCATAGACTCTCTAATACAGATTCCGGTATTGTTTCAATTCGATCGTCGAGCTACTCTAGAAGTTCTCAAATGAGTTCAAGTAGTTCGCAGTATACTCAGTTATCCAAACAATCCAGTTCGCATAGTAAATCTTTGAAAACTGAAACTACAGTTCAAAAAAGCATGAAGGTTCAGGAAACACAGGTAATTATTTAATTTACTAGAATATTTACAACATATAAGTCATGGTTATTTAAAATATTTATCAAAAACCCTACATAATCAAGAAAGTTTAAATATATAGGACAATCATTTTATATATTGATGTTTTAAACCAGATATATTTTAGCCGAGGAAATAAAACAGTTAACTATCAATTTTTTGAATGACAGTAGGATTTTTGAGAATCTGTACAAACTTTGTGAACTACTCTGATAATGACGGAATCCCAAATGACATTTTTGCCTTTCAAAAGTGTATTTTAAGGAGGTCCTTTCGCCGCCAATGTTAAATAAAAAATATTAGATTATGAATAAATTTAATTTTTTTCTAATAGCTAAAGACCTTATTTATGGAATAGTGAAGTTTTAATTATACCTTACCGTGCAAATTTTTGAAAAAAAAAGTTTTAAAATGTTAGTATTTGTACAGAGTTTATGAGAAAGTAAGACCTTAACGATATTTCTCGAATTATACTATCAGTTACCGATTAGATGGAATAAAGAAAAACTGGGAAATAGTTTCTTCTTAGTTGAACGGTCATTATCTTTGAAAATGTTTTTCAAAAACTTGTTAAGCGTTAGAATAATAATATTCTTTAATCTCTAAATGATGCAGGTCTATGTCTCACAATTAGAGATCTAAATTTTAACTGATAAAAATTATCAAATATTACAGAATGATTCCCATCTATTTTTGATCACATCAGAAAAATGACTTCACATTAAAAAATAAACTAGGTGGATAAAAATAGAAAGTAGTATTGTTAAATACCTTTATTTTTACTGAAAAAAAAATAAGCTCACTCAATTTACTTTATAAAACTAAAAATAAAATAAATTAAATTTTAAATTACCAAAACAATTTCATACAAAATAAAACTGCTACAATTGGTTAATTTCTTGTATTGGAGTATATAAATCACTAGTGATTTCTCAATAAACTTTACTAAGCATCCAAAGATGAACTCAAATTAATGAACTGTTCGCCTCACTTACTGAAAATAGGTATAATGGATGTGTTTATTGAAACAGCAAGTGGTTTACGGGCAATTCTTAACAATACCTCGGTTCTATCCCTTTAAAAGGGGTGAGACAGTTATCAACGAGTATAAGGTAAAGAAAAATGATCGGGTTAAGCATTGTCGAATGGAAATCTTCGAACTCACAATATTTACGGACGTGTTGCCAAGTTAATAAAAACGTACTTTTTAAGTTAAAACTGGTTTTGTTGCGTGAGAAATAAAAACAGATAAATAAACGAAATTAGGTTATAATTTTTAAAAGGATTATACATAAAAAAACGATTCGAATAGAGAATTTCGTATAGTTAATTTTAACTTTTTTTTAGCTGAAAAGTACGAGTCATGTAGTTGGTTTAAATTCCAGTAAAGATGTTGTGGATTTTGATGAGGTTGATACACCGCCAGCTTTGCCACAAAAAACTAAGAAAAAGGTTGAAAGACATCCATCACCTTACGATAATGTACCAGATGTACCAGAAAAAATCAGTAAGTGTACTTCATGTTTCATTTGTTTTCTAAATGTATATTTTTTTTATTTGTAGGTGAATTATTGGTCACTTGCGAAAGACATCAATCACATCAAAGTTTATCGAGTAATGCGAGTATTACAAGTAATTGGGATCAAGATGCTAAACCACCACCGTTACCACCTAAAAAAAAGCACAGTGAGTTAGTTTTTATTGTTTATACAATTAGATTATCGATAAAAATAATATTGTTATAATTTTTCCTTCTTAGTTCGGAATAAGTGATAAACAGCAGACAAACTTAACAATTTATTGGTAAACACAAATATATAACAATTTCTTAAACTAATTTACACAACTTTACTACAGTCACAATTACTGAATAGCTATTTCAATTATAACTATCCTCCTCCGTCCAAAGCGGTCCCTTGTATATAAAATTAATTCTTTCTCAAAGCATCTACAAAGATACCACAAAAACAATCCTTCTAGAATAGAAAAGTCTCGAAGTTCGATCGATCCACTCGAAGATTCTCCGTACGGTGACTTACTTACATCTCACACCACTGACAGGTCCGGATCGGCTAACAATATAATTCTGGATTAAATGTGTCTTCTGGCATTTATCTGTACTTTTCTTTTATTTGGGTTTTAAATTGAAAGTAGATTGTATAAAGTAAAATAAACCTTTGTATTCATAGTAAAGGTTCCAGTTATAGCAAGCCAATAATTATTTGGGAATGAATTAAAGAGAAGGCCCGTGTAATCTTTGTTGTAAAAATTAATCTTACTTCTACCGTTAAAAGAGCCGTTGAGAAGAAATTATAATTCTTTATTCTTAGTTGGGTATAATCATTACGTGCATTTTATAATATACAGTGATTTGTGTTGTGATAACCAAAAATATATTTAAAAAAGTTGGCAGTCGGGAGACTGAACGACACTTACACTCTACTGTGTATGTAATAATGAAAAATGAGCTTTGATTATTTTGTTTTCTAGTTTATTCTTCAATTATGATTAAATAAACATTTTTCACGTTTTTTTTTATCCAATTTGCCATGATTTTTTAAAATATTTATGCATTTTTAGGTTGTCGTATGCGAGTGTTTTTTCTTTAAGCGCGGTAGTGGACAATTTCCATGAAACGATTTTTTTTCTGTCACTTTTTCTATGTTTTAACGTTTGCCAAAACGTATAAGATATAGTCTTAAAAATGTGTGATATACCCGAGACTGTATATTCAAAAAGCAACTGCAAATAAGCAAAAATATCCTTTCAGAGCATTTAGTATTAAAAAAAGTAATAGTATAGATGGTAGAAAAAGTTTAAAAACAACCTGACTGCATTTTTATTATGATTTTTCCTATAACATTAATAGGCTAAAAAAAGTGTACCGTAAATCCAGTCATTTTTAAAATGGCGCGTTTGATAAACTTTTTTTATTAAAAATTGTCCACAAGAGGTTAGAATTGACCATTGTGAATACCGATCCGAGATATATTTAACATGTTGCAAAAATGATTCGACGCACATTTCTGAATTTTGGCCTACTATTTCTTTATGGGAAAACTCGTAATAAAAATGCAGTTAGGTTGTTTTTATAATTTTTTTACAAAGTTGTGCTAAAAAGAAAAAATGTCTGTCACAAAATTGGAATTTTTTAGTTTCACATAAATCATCAGAAAATGTTTTACCAGCTTCATCCTGTGTTGCATTTGTCCAGTTACTTATTGGTCGTCACCTTCTTCTTATTTAGTATATTACGACCCCAGGCCAGAAAGTTGGATTTCCTGGCGCGTGGAATATAGATGCCGAGGCATCTATATTCCACGCGTTAGAGCATCCAACGTTATGGCCATGGGTTGTATACCATGTTTCTTAAACCCCATCCGAACATAGTCCGCCAGAGCGCGCTGTAATTCAAGCAAGCTATAAAAGTTGGACTTTCTGGAATGAAGAGCTGCCAGAAAGTGCGTATTTTCGGATAGGGGATCAAGAAAATCTGTAATTCAAGCAAGCCATAAAAGTCGGACTTTCTGGAGCGAAGAGCTGCCAGAAAGTGCGTAGGGGTAGGGGTAGGGGATCAAGAAAATGTGGTTTCCAAAAAATCGCTCTTCTTGCAATTTCATTGTAGTCTTTTCTCAGTGTATGACCTAACCATCCTAATTTTCTTTTTTTAATCTGTATTGATATTATCTCTCCTCCAGTTTTTTTCCACAACCCTTCGTTTCGAATTACTTTAGGCCACCAAATTTGCAAAATGTTTCTTAGACAATGATTGATAAATGCTTGGGGTTATTGCCCACGATTCGGATCCATAAAGTAAAACTGGTATTAAAGCTTTTTATTTTCGTTGGTAGTTTTAACGATTTCATTTTCCATACTTTGTTTAACGATATAAAGGCGCTTGTTGCTTTGGCTATTCTTTGGTTGGTATCCTTTATATTTCCATTTTCAACTGCTAAGGTAGTTGAATGATTCTACTTTCTCTCCATCTTCTCCATCTATTATTATCTTGTAATCAGCTTCTGTGTTTAAATACATGACATTGGATTTCTTTTTATTTATTTTCAGGCCAACTTTTTTTCCCTCAATTTTCAGTCGGTCTATTTTTTGCTGCAGCCCTTTTATGTATTCTAACTGTTCCGAGATATTTCATTGGATCCCCCTTTTCCCGTTTGTGTTGTCCTTTTCATTACTTCGTCCAATACAAGAATTAATAACAATGGAGAAAGTACACACCCTTCTTTCACTCCTGTTTCAGTTTCAAAAGGTTTCGACAATTTCCCATCATGTGTAACTACACATTTACTTTGGTTGTATCCTTCCCTGATTTGGTTTACGATTATTTCTGGTACTCTGTTTTTCAGTAGTATCCATATATTTTTTCTATCTATCAAATCGAACGCTTTTTCAAAGTCAACAAATATTAATTGAAGTGGTGTTTGATACTTATACACTTGTTCCGCTAGAAAACGTACTGTATTAATTAGATTAATGCAAGATCTTTTGAATTTAAATCCGTATTGTTCTTTTCTTAAGTCCTTCGCTAATTCTGGTTTTATTCTATTTAATATAATTCTGGAAAATACTTTATGGTGCTTGTTAGTGTTATGCCTCTTCAATTGCTACAGTCTTTAAGATTTCTTTTTTTGGGTATTTTGATTTATAACACCTGTTTTCCAGTCCTCGGGAATTTTTTCTTGCTGCTATCTTATAAAATAGGCGATGTAGTAATTTAGTTGAGCTCCCTACATCTATTTGAAGTGTATTACCAGTAATCTGGTCTAATCCAGGTGCCTTGTCTTTCTTAATCGTATTTACATGTAATTAACATGTAATCTCTTCTAACGTTGGTGGCTCGGTTTTAATGTTAAGCAATGTTATGTCGTTTCTTTCTTCCCATAACTCGATTCCCTGACCAAATATTGCAACTGAGGCTTACAAAAATGACACTTCTCCTGGGAAACAATCAGACCTGCATTTCGTAAACGGTCGAATACCTCTACGAGTACGAGTAGTAGGAGATCTGAGAAGGTGTTAATAATGACAATGATATCGTCGAGGTAGACCATGACATTGGGTTCTAGTTCGGGACCTAGAATGGTATCAACGATCCTTTGCCAAGTAGCTGGTGCATTCTATAACCCAAACGGCATCCTACGGAATTGAAATATCCTCTGCCTGGTACCGTGAAAGCGGTATATTCTCGAGAAGACTCTTTTAGTGGTACTTGCCAAAACGCGGATTTTATATCGATGGAGCTGATAAAACGCGTGTCTCGCAACCGGTCTAAGATGGTAGATATATAGGGATATGGGTACGCGTCTTTTTTAGTGCAAGAGTTAACCTGGCGATAGTCTATACAAAACCTGAACGATCCGTCCTTCTTTCGAACTAGGCATACTGGACTGGACCAAGGACTATTTGATCTTTCGATTACTCCTAGGTTTAACATTTCTTCCACCTCGTCGTCGGCTAGTAGCGTTGTTTGATGGGTCTAGTTCCCGGCTCCATTATAATTTCATGTTCCGCAACCTTACAACATCCAAGTCCTGTACCCATTTCGTCGAATTTCCGACTGACTAATTCGGTTGTCGCAGACAACTTATCGAGGCTCTGTACGCACGCTAATTCCAAGTTTGGTGTTTCGGAAAAATGCCAGACATCTTGTTTCAAATCTGGGATAATTTCCATGACCCTCCAAAAATCGATACCCAAGATAATGTTATGTGACAATGCGGGTAGTACGATGACATCTATTATTCGTGTTTTCCCCATTAGGGTGATAGGGGTCTGTATAAAACCAATACTCTTTAAAATATTCTGCCCACCTTTCTACTTGTTTGTCACTTGAAGTTAGTATCTGTCCATTTTTGTCCTGAATTAGGTTTTTTGATATTCGTTTTACTTTTAATTCTTTCATTCTCTTATATATTGTCTAAGTGTCTCCTATTCTAGCTGCCTTTTGTTCTTCCTCTGCAATATTTTCCATGTATTTTTGTTTATCCTGTCTAACTCTTTTCTTAATTTCTTTTGTTATCTTACTGTACTCTTCTTGTAATGTTTTTATCATGTCTTCTCACGTATTTTTTCTAGTTTGATTTCCTTTCTTTCATTTATTTCAGCCCAAGTTTCTTCACTCATCCACTTTTCTTTTCCTTTATTTTTTCTGTTTAATATGCTTCTGCTTGTTTTCTTGAATGCTTAATCCGCGCTTTATTTCATTTTCTTTGATACTTAATATTCTTTTGAAATGTTTTCTTTGATCTATTGTAATATTCTTTGCCTCATATCTGTTACTTCTAAACTGTTTATATTCTGGTTTAACTGTTTTAAAGTCTAAATTTAATTTGGCAACTATTAAGTAGAGGTCAGATCCTAAATCTGCTCCTCTCCGATTTCTGTGTCATCTTCCCATTTCCTGAATTCATTTTCTATCCATATTTTCTTGTATCCTATTTTCTTGATTTTCCTGGCTGCTCTCTCTTCTTTTGCTCTCATCCTTATTTGTCTCTGTATGTCTCTATATTTTTTTGCGCGACCTATTGTCGGCGATCTTTTTTCGTAGAACCAGAAAATATGGAGTCAACGAAATAACTTGGAACGGGTTTTACCACTATTTTTTTATTTTTAGCGGTCAAATTACCCCAAATACACAATTTTATATATTTTATAATAATATTTTTTATACTTCGTTTACGAAGAATTTAGTGATGTAAATAAGAGAACATTTTACTAAGTTTATTTCGAAAATATAATTATTAGTTTGTATTAAAATATATTTTAAGAAGTTAAGCTACTAGCTAGTGTCGTATATTAATCCTAAAATTTTTTCTTTAGTGTTCCAATCTGTGGCTTACTCTGGTAAGTCGGCCGCATAATAAAAGTTTGTCTTTGAGTTTTTAATAGTTTTTCTTTATAACATTATTGTGTTGTTTTAATACACTTTATAAAAGATGGCACTCTGGTACTTCTCAATTTACAAATGAGTGAATTGTCATTAGAAATCTTTTTTTAAGTTTTAGTGTCACTTTTTATAACGTTTTTCAATTAGAAGATTAATTCTAACATATTATATTTACTAAAAATTGTATGTGAATATTAAACACACTTTCCCTTTTTTTTAGTTATGGCTTATATGGAAATGTTTGGGAACTGTTCGCATACCAACGATCAAGAATTTATGAGGCACTCCGTACATATGGTTCAATATAGTCAACCTTTAAGTCTTACTAGTTTACCTACAACACAGTCTTGCACTTTTAGTCATTCGCATTCTACCAGTCGAACGTCACATAGTCATATTCAAACATTAACTTTACCACCAAGATCAGAAGACAGGTATATATTTTTACAATTTTATGTTTTATATGTCTAATTTAGATTACAAATTTTTTTAATGACAAAACGATTTAATAAACAGATATACATTAGATGGTTAGATATCTCACTCTCTATCATATCTATGAATCCCCTAACAAAACTTTGCAGTCATGGGAGCAGTAACTCAAAGAAACTATAATTTTACCTTGCATGTTCGAGTTTTCGTAATATTATTATTAAATATGGTTTACGATTTTCTATTTCATTTACTGTTTCTTAACGTTTTTACAGTTTTTCCAAATTTTTCACGTTTTTTTAATATCTTACTTGAAGCGATTCATAGTTCCGACCGTGTCAACAAAAACCAGAGGGCGCGAGAACCTACTAATTAAAAGAACCTCGCCCAGTGTCAATCCTTAAAATTACAGCAGTGCGTGACTAGTTCCTGCCTAGTCGTCATGTTTAAGACACTGGTAGAAGATGTACCGAATCCCTAGTCTTGGTAAACCTTACTCATTACACCTTAATCTTTCAAAGATTGCATGAATTTATTCCATAATGTGTTCCAGAAAGTTGGCAGTTGTCTGGTGGTATTAGAGCTTGTCCACTTTAGGCAAAGATGTTCTAAAAGTAAGACCGAGCAAGTACTTATCACAGCTAAGAGACTGCGCTCATAAATAACGTAATCCCTTCCATTCGAAATTTCTGGATAGTCACGAAGCGTCCAATGTGCCACTGAGTGAATTTAAAGGGTTTTTTCCCTTTCCCCAAGAATTTTCATACAATTAATAAACTTTTGATTATGTTCTAAAAAGTAGTAGAATAAGGACACTGAAGGGTGTTTATTTCATAAATCGTCCAAATGGTCATTTGAAATAAAAATATATATCGAAAACGATGCAAAATTTATGCATAGGTCATACAAAAATTTCTGTAAAAAATTAAATTTCTCTTTAAAATTATGTATTTAAAGTATTAATACATATTATACATTAGGAATAATAAAAATAATAAAAAACTCCTAGTTTTTTATATAAAACTTTCACTTTTAATTAAAAACTTTTAATGTTTTTTAAAAAAAAATGACATGTTTCGCTTTAATAAGCATCGTCAGATTGACATATAAAGTTACATTTTGTTTATTTGTAGCTATCTGATGTTGAATAGGTAATATTAAGGCTAGATTAAGTATGGAAGTAATAAGATATAACAATATTAAAGCCTAGATGTTATTAGCCCTAAGGGATTATCCTGGATGTATCTCCCTCTAAGATCAGTATAATACTCTAGTCAACATCTTCAAAAACGTGAAAAATTAAAATAAAGGTCCTAAAAATATGAGCGATAGCTCATTGGATTCGGAATCACCTCTAGAAAAATGTTTTTGAAGGAAAAGTGTGCAGGCAAAAAATTGCAATTGTTATCAACAAAATAAGATGAAAAAAAAACAGATGTTTATGTTTTTGTTAATAACTCGAAAAATATTGATAGTTAAGCAATTTTGAAAAAAGCTCGTTAAAGAGGAGGAAATTTCCAAAAAAAAGTCCGTCTCCCGCAAATCTATCTCCATTATTTATAATTTTAATTTGACGTTGAAAATGGGGCTTTGAGCGGCTTTTACGGTATGCGCGCGCTACCGCTAAACGGTGTTTATCAGATAAAATATTTTTTTTATGACATAATTTATGTTATTTTAAAAATTTGAAAAAATTTCAGTAGTTTCCTAACACTTGAAAGAATCTAAATTAGTTGGAAAAAACATTTTATCACTGTTTTTCAAAAAGTTATTCAATTGTTAACTAACAAATTTTTTCCTAATATCTGTTGACATAAACAATGGGATAAAAGGTATAAATAATTGGCCTAAAAATTTAAAACTTTATGGAGCCCTTTTTATATGTATACTTTACAAGATCCTGCGATACATCTTTATAAAAGTTTATTAATTTGTTAATAATACTTTCTAATATCATACGTCACGTTAACTGTAGCGCCAAATAACTTGCTAATTAAAAAAATGATATATCTTTTAAACTATTGGAGATATGATAAAGGATATTCAGGAGTTTTTCATAGAAAATAAATTTCTCTTTCAAATAATTCTAAGACCAAATTCGTATTTATTGTTTATTAGATACTACATGCATTTATTTGGAAAAATTCTATATTTTTCTTTACTTTTTCGTAATATTTTGCAATAGTTATGAAAAATCATAATTAACAAATTAATAAACTTTTATAAACATTTATCACAGAATCTTGTAAATTATACATATGAAAAGGGCTCCACAAAGTTTTAAATTTTTGGCCAATTATGTATACCTTTTATCCCATTGTTTATGTCAACAGAGATTAGGAAAAAATTTGTTAGTTAACAATTGAATAACTTTTTGAAAAACAGTGATAAAATGTTTTTTCCAACTGATTTAGATTCTTTCAAGTGTTAGGAAAATAATGGAATTTTTTCAAATTTTTAAAATAACATTTTATGTCATAAAAAAAATATTTTATCTGATAAACACCGTTTAGCGGTAGCGCGCGTATGCTGTAAAAGCCGCTCAAAGCCCCATTTTCAACGTCAAATTAAAGTTATGAATAATGGAGATAGAGTTCCGGGAGGACGGACTTTTTTTTCGGAAATTTCCTCCTCTTTAACGAGCTTTTTTCAAAATTGCTTAAATATTAATATTTTTCGAGTTATTAACAAAAACATAAACATCTGTTTTTTTTCATCTTATTTTGTTAATAACAATTGCAATTTTTTGCCTGCACAATTTTCCTTCAAAAACATTTTTCTACAGGTGATTCCGAATCCAATGAGCTATCGCTCATATTTTTAGGACCTTTATTTTAATTTTTCACGTTTTTGAAGATGTTGACTAGAGTATAACTGTGCAATGATATAGAAAAACCAGGAAAAAACTATATCTGCTGATCTTTACAATAACTTAATATATTTGTATTACAATTATATCTTATCTATGTACAAAAATGAAGACTCAATCAAAGTAAACAGTTTAATAGTGGAGAATTTCTACGAATTATTTGTTCATTAACAACTTTAAATTGTGGATCTGCTAGATGTCTTTTTATTTCAAGTTCTTCAAGGAAATCTAAATTTTGTTTTTTATTACAAATGTGTAGAATTTGGATGTCATTGTTGTGTAAGAGTGAGGTTGGATGTTCAAGTAGGTGTTTTGCATAATTTGACATATCTGGTTGTTTTAATCTATATGCTCTTAAGTGTTCATTAAATCTTATTTCAAATTTTCTTTGTGTTTGACCTATATATATCGCATTACAATTTGGACAATTAATTTTGTAAACACCAGATTTTTTTAAATTGGGTAATTTTGTTTTTACATTTAATAATTTTGTACCAACATTGTTTAGTGTTTTAAATGACATTAATGTTGATGTTGCCGAAGATATTATTTTTGAAATTGTATTGGAAATACTTCCACAATATGTAATATTTTTATAACTTTTAATTTCTTTAGTTTGTTTAGGAAATATTAGTTGTAGTGATATTTTTTGTTCTTTCTTATTAATTAATTTATTTATTAAATGAATTGGATAGCCATTAGATGTAGCTATTTGTTTTATTATCTTATTTTCTTTATCAAAGTTAATTTTGTCCATTGGAATTGAAAATGCTCTATCTATCATAGAATTATAAGCTGCTAATTTATGTGTTATAGGATGATTTTAATTATATGGTATAGTTACACAACAATGACATCCAAATTCTACACATTTGTAATAAAAAACAAAATTTAGATTTCCTTGAAGAACTTGAAATAAAAAGACATCTAGCAGATCCACAATTTAAAGTTGTTAATGAACAAATAAATCTTAGAAATTCTCCACTATTAAACTGTTTACTTTGATTGAGTCTTCATTTTATACATAGATAAGATATAATTGTAATACAAATATATTAAGTTATTGTAAAGATCAGCAGATATAGTTTTTTCCTGGTTTTTTTATATCATTGCACAGTTATACTGATCTTAGAGGGAGATACATCCAGGATAATCCCTTAGGGCTAATAACATCTAGGCTTTAATATTGTTATATCTTATTACTTCCATACTTAATCTAGCCTTAATATTACCTATTCAACATCAGATAGCTACAAATAAACAAAATGTAACTTTATATGTCAATCTGACGAGGCTTATTAAAGCGAAACATGTCATTTTTTTTTCAAACATTAAAAGTTTTTAATTAAAAGTGAAAGTTTTTTATAAAAAACTAAGAGTTTTTTATTATTTTTATTATTCCTAATAAAATGGACTTTCAAATAGTAAGGGTCAGTACAATTAATTTAACATATTATACATTTTACAAAAACACAAAAGAGAGAACCGCCTTCAAAAAGGAAAATGCATTAAAACAAAAAATAGAATCTTTATTAATTAAAAATATTATTGGTCTACGCACCTAACTTCCGCCAAATTAATCTTAGCCACTAGATTTTGATTTTAGTTAAAAATGGTCGTTGCCCCGATTTAATTACTGTAAACCTAAATTATTATTTTTAATCACAGATTGTTACCTGTTGAGCTTAAATTAAAACAAACCATATTTGCATAACGGACTGAATTTTTATTATACTATTATTATCTTTTTAGATCACCATCACCTCTCCACTCTCCGAATTCTTTAACTTCGTCAGTTCACTCCACCACGTCATCTCTTCCTCCTGCTCTGCCTCCAAAACAACGTCGTAGACACTCAACTCGATCTCCACCACCAACACCAAATTCTGATTCCAAAACAACATCTTCCACAAGTAAAGTATTACCCGATCTACTGGAACATACAACGAAAAGTGAAAAATCCTCAGAAAGTAGCACGCCATCTTGCGAAGAAGATCTAAATGAGATGCTTAATGTGGATGATTATTTAATTTGGAAAAAGGCTGATGAAGATGGTCCTGATATTAGAGGTGGTCCTATTGACGCCTTGATTATTCAGGCAACAAAAGCTACTAAAAATGGTGGTAAGTGTTTTCTATCAATTTATTTATTTATTTTCTTTTTCGGTTTCATAGAAAATTCTTATCTTTTTATATAATTGGAATTTATTCTATTTTTTAATTATATTTTTTTCTTTACCAAATTGCAGAAGATAAGGAGAATGGTATGTTGGTTCGAAAACTTTGAAAGCTTTACATACCTACAGCACACTTTTAGGATTTCTATTAGATTTCTAATTGAACACATTTCTTTTCTTCTTTCTGTTAGAATTGTAAAGTAAAATTCTATTTTTTTTTTTTAGTTTTTATGTATCAAGAAGCGTTTTTAACGACTTACCGCACGTTTATATCACCAAATGAATTAATTATTAAACTCATTAGAAGATATAATCATTTCTATTACCAACAAGATAAAAAGCCACGATCAAGAGAGGCTTTTGCTTTAATAGTGAGAGTTGTTAGCGATCTTACGTAAGTTTTACACAGACATATTATTGTAAAAAAATATTAGATATTACTCGCATTATATTTGTCTCGTTCCACTTTTTTACATATTAGAGGATTAGGCTATGGAGGGTAGAGGTAAGGAGCACCATCTCATATTAGATTCAGCAGAAAGTGTCCGCAACTAAACATTAAATTATAGTTCAAAATTTGACCGAAATGGCGCTAATATCAAATGAGTATATGATATGACCTAAGCAATTATAGAGAACGTGAAGTATCCAGTGTTTGAATAATTAAGTAAATGTAACCTAGATACTCCAAAGTGTTTCAATCTTTATATATCCACCTCTCCTTATTCTTTTATTTTTAGCGTTTCATTTAAAAATTACTCTCGTACTCTACCCTCCATAGGTTAGGCAATAGAACTGTTAACTGTTACCAACTTCACTCCGGTAAAAATGGAAATGAAATTTAAAAGTAATAGTGTAATTGTATTATATTTAGCTGAAAAATCACAACCAGCTTTGGTTCATGAGCCAAAACATGTCAAAGTGAATAAAATCTTTGGGTATCGTATCAATGATACTAGTAGCATTGACAAACGCTTTGCTGGTTGGTAAAAAAAGGCAACTTCATCTGAAATGGTTTCGAAAATGAAAAATTAACTTTACAGCGAGATTCACGTTGTAGTGAATATCAAATGGCCAAAGAGCTAAAAATATTGCAGCGAAGCATTTGATAAATATAATACAAAATATAAGCGCACCAACTTATAGCACAGCAAAACAAGTTGTACTTGACAGAGCGAAAAAGGCTTATTACACTCTAACTAACGCGGCGAATTTCCAAACATTATGTTCAATGATGAGAAAAAATTTCCTAATTCTTAAGATGACCTCTCTGAAAATTTGAGGCAATGAACGGCTACTCGAAGTAAGTTCCCATCTCAAGTGATGTATGGGCAGGCGTATCCGCAGATGGGCGTTTTCGTTTTCATCGAGCCTTTTGTCGTAGTAAATGCCACTAGCTATCGTGAAAATGTTTTGTTAGCTGTTCAGAGCCGTGAGCACGCAAATACTTCGGTCTTAGATCATGGACATTTCTACAAGACTCACCGTCACATAAAGCGAAAATTAACCTATGATGGTTAAAAAATCAATCTTCCACGCTTCATTTCGTCGATACAGTGACTTTCGAGTTCGCCAGACGCAAATCCGATGGACTTTTCTAGTTAATTCCAGGGAGTCAGTGTGCATGCGCTAAAGAAAGCGATTGTACGTGAAAGGGTCAAAATACCACAAGATCACATTCGGGTTTATTGGTCATTTGTAGGCCATAGTCAAAACAAAAGATGAATAAATCGAGCTAAAGTGAAAATTTACACATTTTTGTCATTTGAATCAATAAAAAATATTTAACACTATAAAATTATGGTCATCCTGATAGGTAACAGTTTAATTGCCTACCGCTGTATTTTTGTTGATTTTAGGATGGATTGTTTATTATTCAATGATCTTATACAATCTACCATTTTCTAACAATTTTTCACATTTCTCAATAAATTTGTATTGTTTTCTAGCAAAGGTTTTTACGTTAAGTACGGAATAGTTTTTGCGGTGGAAACAAATATAACAAAAAATATCAGTAGCGGAACTTCACCTGGTCTCTATCTCTCCTTGCTTTAAATTTACTGGCAAGCCAACGCTGCTCCTGCATCTTCTTGCTCTTGCTCCTTCATTGATCCAAGTTTCTAGTATACCCGATATTTTTTCGTCTAGTTTTACACGTATTACCGTGGGTTGTCGGTAATGGGATATACTCTCGATTTGAATCTTCGGTTTCTCCCTGCTCGGTGCCACTTATTTAATTCGAACTAATCAACTTTATCAAAACTTTTTTTATTTATCTGTTAATAAATTACCACGAGCTTCTTCAGATTTCTCTTGTTTCTGGTGGTGTATTATCAAATTATACTTTTTGTAGTTTGAAAAATTTATTGACAGATTGCTTATTTAAATTTATTCAAGGGTAATATGACAAGACCTTAATTATTATAGTCGGCTATTTTTGTGGTATCTAGATTTCGAGAATATTTTAGTATCAATTTGTTGAGACACAATTTGACATTAATAATCTGATTAAAGCCCGAGAGCTTTAGCTCGAGAGCTTTAATCTGTGATTATTAATGTCAAATTATGTCGAAACATTGTAAAATTTTTGAGAAATTTAGCAACAAAAATAGCAGACTATTGATCAAGGTCGTGTTATATTTAGGAAGATTATTTCCTGAGACTGTTAATATTTGGCATTTATATTTGACGTGACTATTTCTCTAGAGAAATAGTCGCTGATATTGTTCTAGTGCAATAGTCGCTGATATTTGATTCTGATTGGTCCAATTTCAAAAAATTATGACATTCTATTGGTTAATTTGAATCGAAGGAAATAATCAAGATAATAATTTCACATCCGCTGTCATATTCACGCAAAGTATGTGACAATAATTATTCTACACAGTAATGACATTGATTCCTTATTATTTATTTTTATTTATGTTTTTATTTAGTAGCCTGGATTTAGACGAAGAACTCCAACAAAAACTCATGAACTTCGTCCAACAATTAATATCTTGCGGAGAATTAACACTCGCAAAAGCCCTTAGAGTGAAATTACTTCAACGCCATGAAGCAAAACAACAATCAATGAAATATACAAATATCGTTACTTCGTTGTCCCTTCATAACAGAAACTTCACTTTATTAGATTTTAAATCTGAGCAAATAGCCGAACAAATGACGTTGTTAGATGCCGAACTTTTTATGAAAATTGAAATACCCGAAGTACTTATTTGGGCACAGGAACAAAATGAAGAAAGAAGTCCTAATTTAACCAGATTTACTGAACATTTTAATAAAATGTCTTATTGGTAAATTAAAATTGTGATAATAATATTACTCTTTATTTATTGTATCTATATTTTTAGGGCCAGAACGAAAATATTAACAGCAGAAGGCAAAGATACGCGTGAGAAGTATTTTGCTAAATTTATTAAAATTATGAAACATCTAAGAAAAATTAACAATTTCAATTCATATTTAGCATTATTATCAGCGTTAGATTCAGCTCCAGTTAGAAGATTAGAGTGGCAAAAACAAGTACAAGAAGGACTTAAAGAGTATTGTGCTCTAATTGATAGTTCTTCTAGCTTTAGGGCTTATAGAATGGCCTTAGCTGAGACACAGCCACCATGTATTCCATATATGTAAGTAATTACGTTTAGTTACATCAATGAAGCATTGACTTTGCTGCTTTTGAAAGTTTTGTTAAATCAGGTTCTTTACTGGTTTCCAGTTTCAGTGACTTTTTACTTTACTTTTTATTATATTCTTGCAACAGAACGCTCGATCCTCAGCACTTAATATTTCAATATCTTCGCCTCATTGAAACACTATGAGTGCTTCATTTTCTTTAATGCTGTCCACTTTTTTTCGTGGCGTGTGTACATTTTTAGACATCCAACTTGCTCTTGAATTCTGTGAATTTGCGACTTCAAAATTTTTTCTTTAAAATCCACCAATTACATTTGGAGCGACCCAGCATCAATTCCAAATTGGTACATATTGATCTCATCAGCATCAATTCCAAATTGGTACATATTGATCTCATTGTCTTCAGAAGTAATAGTATAAACGCAAGAGAACTTTTGTTTGTTTTGAATAATTCAAATTTTTCAGCGTATCTATTTTTTATTTCTTTTATAATTTTAGTAACTCGTTATCCGTAGATTTATTGGTTTTATCGAGATAAAGCGTCAGTTTTTTAAAAATGAAATAATTTACCGCTAATTTACAAATAATTATACACTTCAAAGAAAAACGCAATGGTCATCAGAAAAGAATATATCAAGAAAATAATCACCAATGTAAATTAAGAAAGACTACGCAGTTGAAGAAAAATAAATACCGGAACCAGATGAAATCCTTGTAGAAATGTTAAACATGGAAAAGAAGTAATCATGTACTTGTGTAGCGAAAGTCTTACTGTTTTGCTATTTAAAAAAGGTGACATTAGGAATTATATCAATCTCAATGATGTTGCAAACTATTCGTCAGAATTATCAATAGCAGGCTAACACAAAAATGGGCTCATATCAGCAAGTAGAGTAGGCACGAATTCGAAAAAGACACCACTGATCATCTCTTAACAGAATACTAAGAGATATCATCTAGATCTACACAAAAAAAAACTATAAACAACTTTAGAATTTTTTCTATATACAGAATGGTAATACATACTTCTAAGAAAGCAAATGTGACAATGCAACTAGAAGAAATCACAAAATCTATATTTTTTCTTTTATGGTTACATTAGCACGTATTGGGAGAAATGAAATAGGCAAGCATGGGGATAATATAAATGGAAAGAAACTAAACTTTCGAAGAACTACGGACATGCTAATAGAACTAGCAAAGATATCCGAACTATAAATTAATTACGCCAAAACAAAAACATAAAAATTTTAATAAACATAATAAACATGGAAGAAAACTTCAGAGGTAATAAGAAGAGTCTTACAGATAATAAAATTCAACAATTCTTAACAATAGTGTTCGACCAATGTATCCTCTCAATTCTTACATACGCATGTCAAACATGGAACTCTAATAAAGCAAACAGACAGCAATGGATAACATGGATAGGAAAGAGAACAAGAGGACGACCCAAGGAAATAGAAATGATTAAAAAAAACTGGTGTGGGAGTTTAGAAATTTGTATGGTAATGATTTAGCAAAATCATTATATGCTTGTAGAATAGACCTACTATACTATAAATCCGAATTTCCGTGTTCATTTTATAGGTTAAAATGGAATGTACAGTCAAAAAAAAATCACATCGTATAATAAAACTCTTCATCTTTTCAAAATATCGCTTATTGATCAAAATCTAAAAATATTGACTGCGAAAATATATTCGGGTGTACATAATATCAACTAAAAACTGTATAGCGTATAGGTTGGCAATAAGGATAGGGAGCCTCTTTAATAGAGAAAGACCGAAGAAAGTGACCCCTTGCACCAAGTCTTCATGCCAAGTCATAAAAATTTAAACTCGAAAATTCCCGAAGAAGTAACCTATACGTATATACAATGCGATGTATGAAAGAATATTTATAATAATTTTGTGGAAATAATGAAAGAATATTTATAAAATACATTATAATTTCCCAAAAAGGTAAGTGAAATACATTTTTAGTCGAGGAAATAAAGCACTGGGACCTCCGAAATTTGTAAAGTAAGATGGATCAGAATACATTTTTTTTTGCATTCGATTCGTTAGAGTGTCAGGAAAATTTTTCATAATGTAAAAATGGGAAATTGCATTTCTGTATTAGAAAAGTGCATTTCGAACAGACAATAGAAAAATTACAACTCGCTAAGTATTGCTGAAAATGGGTTCAATTTTTGTACTCGGTGGTTTTGGGGTCGCTGAACATGAATATCATGATGCCGAAACTCCGAGACACCTGTTGCCTGGAGTTTTATGCAAATTCTATACAAAATCAGTGCAAACTTGGTACTTGGGGCTACTGGTACCCAGGACGGACCTTGTCTCCAGGAATTTTATGCAAATTCAATACAAAATGAGTGTGCACTCGGTACTAGGGGTGACTTCAAAGACTCTTAAACCTAAAACTCTTTAAATTAACGATGGTAGAGTCTGTTTGCCAAGATGCTATTAATAATCTTAATTAAGTTAAAGGTCTCAATTATCTCGACTGGAAATGGTTGGACATAAAATCTCTGAATGAATTATGCAATGAATCGTTAGAACTTTATGTTAGTCCTTTATATATTTCTGTCAAATTTCTGGCTCTGTCTGTTGCTATGGAAACGATATTATTTAAATCAATTCCATTATCTTCTAGGCATTTTTGTGCATTTTCTCTATCTTCCCCACAAGTTTGTACTGGGAGCAGCCAACGCAGAAGCCAGCTGAAAGTCTGCACTTGCACATATGTTACATTTTTGCAGTTTTACTTTGTACTTTTTTACAGCTAATGCTAGATCTTTGCTTTTTTTCCTGATTTCTGCTTTGTTTTTGATAATAATAATTCTTCATATGTATGAATTAAGCTTATGGTTTCCTGTTATTTGTAATTTATAATGACACTGCAAAACTTGCTAGTTTTATTTAGTATGGAACTTGACTACCGTTATTTTTTTAAGCTCTTCGATAGCTTTTTGACGTGACAACGTCTTATAATTCGATGGAGCGGGCTGCACGACCAAAAAAATGAGGCGTTACCTCGCTCTGATAGGCTTAAATGAAAAATGACAAATGAAAAATTATATCCATACAAAATATCTATCAAACAAATAAAATTAAAATTTTCTTTTGAAAAATGCTACCATTCCATTAGTATTTTCTTATGACGTTGTCACGTTCAACTATCGTCATTAAACCGACTTTACAGACAACCGATATTACCGATTGGATATTTACCAGGAAATTGCATATGTTTTCTGGTAAAGGGTCTTTCCAAATTTGGAAGGTGTTCTTGTCTGCGGATAATACGGAAGTAGAAGTGACTAAGGGTTATTATAAACGATTAAATTGTAAAATAATAATTCGTACTGAAACTGGAGAGCTACAATTTTCTATCTTACAAAGCTGCATGCAACTGTCGAGCCGCAGGTTGCCGATCCTGCTCTAGATCATTAGATCTGTAGAAATCTCGTTAGATAACCATATAGTAAATAAAATTAAATAAGTAGGTTTAAATCACTTAGGCACAGTTCAATGCCTTTCTTAGTTTCTTTGGAAGGCAGTTTCTTTTTATTCTCTTTAGACTATTCTAGACCTTAAGTGTCTTTATAATCTTGAAATAATTTAATGAAAAATATTTATAATTTATTTTTATACTTCTAATGGGTTTTAGTGGTTTGGTACTACAGGATTTGACTTTTGTTCATATCGGAAATAGTAATTTGTTACCTGATGGGTCTATAAACTTTTCCAAGCGATGGCAGCAATTTAATATTGTGGAGAATATGAAAAAATTTAAAAAGGCGTAAGTATATAAAATTATTTTTTTAAGAAGCTGTGCAAAAATAATTTGTTGTAGCACTTACACATTTAAGAAACAAGAAAAAATCATCACATTTTTCCAAAATTTTGATGATTTTATAGGAGAGGACGCCATGTGGAAATTATCGGAAACAATAAAACCTCGTGCTAAAAAAACACATCACTAAGACTAAAAAGCAATATTTTAATTTATTCCAGGTGCAAAATTATTCTATTTGAAATAGTTTACACTACAAACCGATTGCTATTTCAAAATCAAAAAGAATTAGTAAGCACAATGAATTAGGCATCGAAATTCCAAATAATTAATATTATTTAAAAAAAAAAACAAGATACCTTTAAACAATGATTAGATTTTTCACTGACTTTTTGTCATAAGACTGATTGTTCTAGTATATTTCCAAAAAAAAGTTTAAAATGTAATTTAGTGCTTCTATAAAATACGCCAAAGAATTATTTGAGCCTAATTTACATTTCAAACTAAATAATTGTAAAATGGATGTTAGATTTAATAAATAAAATATTACTACTTTGATGTCAACAGTAAATATTTGGAATTTATATCTTAATCGCATACATTTTCACTCAGCAGATATCGCTGTATCAAAACATGGCGCTTTCATTACAAAATCACTTCATCATTTCAATCACGTTACTTTTCCAAATATTTACTCAGTAAAAGCAGTTAACTGTTTAGAAGGCCTAATTAAAATTTAAGCTAATCACTTTAACTAAAAGAAACTTTAAAGTAGACTGCTCCTAATAAGAAAATATATACAATTTAGTTGCCATATTTTTTAGATGGATTTGCCACTGTCCAATTTTTAGCTAAATAAAATCCAAATTGCTACTCCAGTATTTTGGAATGTATTTTAAAAGATTTTTAGGTAATTACTTAAAATTATGCGTGGGTGTAAATATACATCCAACGTAGAAAATAAATGTGTACTTAGCATTCATTCTTTTAAACGCTTTAGGTCAATTTTTTAACAAAATTGTGACAGTTTTACGAAAGAAATGCAAATTTCAATTTTATGTAAAAAGTAGATAAGGCCTAATTCTTAATATTAATCAATTTCGATTAAATGACCGTTTAATATTTATTATTCATTGTATTAAATTTCCTTAAACGAATAAATAGGGAACCGGACAACTTTTCAGATAGTGTTTAAAAATAATCTTTATTCATATATATAGCCATAAAAAATAATAATTGAATTAAATAAATCCTTTGGAGTACTTGAAAACGTCAAAAACATCAATTATTTAAAATTGCCGCGAAAAGAGCACTTCATGTCAATTCAGATCGCGTGACGTCATCTGTGAGGTAAACATACTACAAGCCATATTACAAGTGATCAGTGCTTGGATAAATTAAGTATTTTGTAGTTCTTAATCATCATGGACCAAAAAAATATCGTTTGTGTGTTGTACCTCAATGTGGAAATACATCAGTAACTACTCCAAATAAAATTTTCATTGGTGTACTTCGAAAACCAGACATACGATAGAAATGGTTAGACCTAGCAAGACGAAAGTGCGATGGAATGTCTGTTACTTCAGCAATTTACTTTTGCGAAGATCACTTTGATGTGTAAGTACTGTACTTAAAGTGTTATTACACAGTCTACAACACAAACAATCATATTTAGTGTGTACGTAATATAGGAGAATAACTTGGTAAATAATGGAACTAGCTTTAGGTTATGTTTTCGTTTGTTATTTCTTCAATCATTTCGATGGTTAAGATAAACAGAAAGAGGTTGAAATACTTACACAAATGTTCTCACATTTCTAAATTCAGCAGAACAAAAGTCGGAATTAGTGGCAAAGAAACTGCCGACCATAAAAATATCAACTTTTGGGAGATTTCTATTGTCGGCTTTTGTATAACCTTATTCCATGATAAAAACTTAACAAAAGGCTTTAGGCACTTGTGACAACTTCTGATATGACTATAGTCCTTCAATTCGTAACTAATTACAATTAAATATTTCTATAAAAATGCAAATAAATCGTAGAAAAACGAGAAATAACATACAAAGCAGTGTTGTTTACTTATGGCTAACCACAAATGACGTCACGCACTGTGATTGGCGTTTGGGTTCTTACGTTGCACAGATAAATTTGCGCAACTTTATTTATGGATTTAAAATTATAAATCATTGTTATTTCTTAAAAATCTTTATTGAGTGATATTGTTGTATAACAAACTTTATTTTAAAACATATCTTAGATTTTTTTTCGATTACTGTCCGGTACCCTATTGTTTATAGAAAACTGTATATTAGGGATGTTAAACAAAGTTTTAAATACTTTAACATAATTCTCTAATTTTAATTTATATACATGTTTTTAAATAATTATATCTACATATAAAAACAGAAAATAAAAAATGGTTCATTATCTGGTTAAGGCTTCAACATCATTGACTCGAAGTGTTACATTACTCTTAGAAACACTTTTTTTACAGTTGTCTAAATTTTTAGATTGAGTTCTGGATGATGTGCTCCTCTAGTATATGTTTTAAGGCGGAAACATACTATTAAAACGTGACACGACGCCACGCATGTTAGTCCATATATTTATATTGCGGCGTGTGGTCACATAGCGTGTTGTATATGTGCTTCTAACTGTATTAAATATATGGAATTGAGAGGTACTAACATGCGTCGGGTGGCGTGGCGTCGTGTCACGTTTTGATAGTATGTTTCCGCCTTAAATGTGTTCCTTTTTATGTTGTTTAAAATTGTATGTAATTCTGGTTTTGTAAAACTCTCCCTGTATGGAAAATTCTTCTCTTTCAACCATTTCATATTTTACAGTGTTGCTAGTTGGTATCTTCTCAATGATCGAGATAACATTATTCAAGACGATCGGTATATTTGAGGTTAACCTCCATTCGGCTTTGTAGAAAACATTCCTACTACCCTATGCTTCTATCAGAACTATTCATTGTGACGTAAGTGCAAGTGGAACCAATGCGAGGTTCGATTGAATGCTAGTTGCAATGTTTAACTTACAAAGACTTAGTATCCATGTCTTATAAACGCGCAATAGTAAAAGATACTTTTAAAAAAAAATGTCAACACTGAACAACATTATTAGTGCGCTAGTGCCACTTGACATTTTTCTTAAAAGTATCTGTTTCTATTGCGCGTTAAAAAGACAAAGATAGTAAGTTTTTTTCAATTAAACATGGCAACTATACCTGGATTTGCATTCACATGGCATTGACGTTATTTTGACGTATATGCAAGTAGAACCAATACAGGGTTAGAATGAAACGTAGTTGCCAGGTTTAACTTAGAAAGACTTAGAGGCAGTTGAAAATCTCATGGGCTATGAGTCACCCTTGCGCAGTCTACAAGATTCTATTACTAATAAACCCTATTAACTATTGTGAAAACATTAGTAGATAATTTTATTCTAACCTGAATTGCCAGTGATTGAACATTTTGTCGCATACGGAGTATTAGTACAGTCGAAGTTGAGTCAACGTTTTCAGATTGCATTTTAATAATTTCGACCATTGTTGCCATTAAGTTCGGCGCATAAATTTTCAAGGCCATAGCCCACGAGATTTTCAGCTAGTTTTACCATCTTTGTCTTATTAACGCGCAATAGAAAGAGATACTTTTAAGAAAAATGTTAACACTGGTGAGCATTATTAATTGCGCTAGTGCAGGTTGCCATTTGTCTCTAAAGTATCTCTTTCTATTGCGCGTTTATAAGACAAAGATAGTAAGTCTTTCTAAGTTAAACCTGGTAATTACGCTTCATTCTAAACCTGTATTGGTTCTACTTGCATATACGTCAAAATGACGTCAATGTCATGTGAATGTAAATCCAAGTATAGCATTCATTCGAACCTCGCATTGGTTTCACTTGCATTTACGTCACAATGACGTCACTGACAGACAATGGGACCTCGTTTAACTGTACGTATAGTGAGTTTCAACTGTTTCAAGTTATTTCGTTAACTGCAAATACCCTGTTATACGGATTTACACCGATAATAATGCCATGTCAAAAATTTCTTGTAATATTTACAACCGAATTGCAACTGGGCTAATCTTAAAGTAATTCCTATCTCATTAATACAATAAACTGTCGAAATGAATTATTTATAATAAACGGTAATTCCTATCTCATATAATTAAATAATGAGGAAATAAATACAAACCTGTTATATTACGTTAAATATATGATTTGAAAATCAGTCTATGAAGATATGGAGGCAGCGAAATTACTTGGACTGTATTATACCTTTAATAGTAACAATTTAAGGGAAAATCACTACCACATTTCATAAAATTAAAAATCCATAAATTGATCTGCTCCAAAAATATTTGAAGGCCGATTTAGTCATGCACTTTCTTATGGGTGTTCAGAGGAGCAATAAAAGCAGGTTTCCGGTTTCTGCAATTTTCCTTCTACACAACTTTTACTGTGTATATGTTACGGTCAATGAAGATAATTGGGCATTCTCGTTAATGGCCAGCCATTAAAGTGAATGCCCATTTCTGCATGCCAATAACGTTAAAGACCGGGCATTCTCGTAACAGCCCGTTGTTAACGGCCAATGTTGTTAATGTTTCTCATATCAACATCTTTGGCCGGTCAATAACGAGAATGACCAAAAACTGCTGGTCAATGTTGTCATCAATCAAAGTGATGATTATTGAAACTAGGCAATATGAGGTAATTATCGACAGTTGGGGCTCCAGACAAAAATCGCTCCAAAATTTATTTAAAAAAAAAAAAAAAAAAAAACCTCAAAAACCCTCAACTCACGTTAACCAAACCTAACCTTATCTAACCTAGGTTAGGTAATTTAACCTGGATTACATTAGGTTAGGTTTGGTTATACCGGAAAGGAGGGTTTTTGAGGGTTTTTTTTTTGGCTCCCCTGTCTTATATTACCTCATTCTACCCTACAGTAGCGATTTTAGGGAGTGAAAAAAATTTTTGGTAGCGATTTTTGTCTGGAGCTCCAATATGTTAGTTTTAGTTTGGTTATGTTACTTTTAATGCTTTCACGTCATCATATATTCACATCGTTGGCCGCTGCTTAATGGGCAATGACGTTATCGCCCGGACAATGTTGTTAACTGTTCGCTTGAATTTTAAATTATCAACATTGTCAAAATTACATGGCCATTCATGTTATTGGCCGGTCATTGACGTGAATGTCTAATAAGAATGATCATTCACGTTATGGACCGGGTATTCACGTTATTGGCCAGATTAACGTCATTACCCGTAACATATACATTATATTACAATTAGTATGTTTTAAAAAATCCCAAAAACATCGCTAACGTACAGTTTATTTAATAAATCTATTATTAATAAACAAAACTGTGGTCATATCTATATCACTTGTCGTAAACGTACTATAAAGATAAAGTTCAAATTATTGCACAATAGTAATACCAAGTTCTGTAATAATGATGTAATTTTTTAAAAATTAATCTACACCTTTTTCATTTGATAATAGATAAGCGTCACTTGAAATTCAGAAATATAAATATTTCAGATTGCGTATGTAAAAGTTGATCCTTATATGTCTAATGACAAATAATGTAAATTGTAATTTAGGCCTGGAAATCAGAATAGTATATTCTGTAACAAAAAGAAGTTAATGAATTAACATATGAAATGTGTTAAATTCCACGCGAATGGAAAAGGTTACGAACCGGAGGCGAGTATGATGTTTACACGAGCGTGGAATAGCTATTCCATACGAGTCCAGTCGTACAATTTACTTTTTTACTAATACTTTTAAAATCCATTTGTATTATTCCAATTCTTAGTAAGTTATATTGCATTTAAATAATTATTTTGTCGTTTAGTTTAAATTTATGTTGTCGCTAACGCGAATTTAATTTGGTTTGGAAAAGTTGTTTAAAAAACTTTTTATTCACAAAAATAACCTAACACTACAATTACCTGATTACAATGTCAAACTACTTCTTAAGCAATAATTTCAATAATGATAATAAATACAATTATGTAAGGAAAAATTGGATGAAATTTTGTACACTATAACTAGCGCTAGAATTTCTATTCCTACCTGGTGCGATTTTTAACTTCCGGCTAAAAAAATTAAAAAAAGATTTTAAATCGGGAAGGTATTGTTTTTAGCCCGTTTTTCGAAAATCGAGTTTTCATCGGATCTCAACGTTTTTAGGTCTTTGGAACCTCCTCCCCTGACTATTTTTACAAGGGTGTCTGTATGTATGTGTGTGGATGTATATAAACCTCTTATAACTTTTGAACGGCTTGACCGATCGGAATGAACTAAAAAGCGTTCCAAAGAGTTTCATCTAACTTAGTGTCCCTGTAAGTTTGAACCGATTCGGACGCGTAGATTTCGAGAAATTTCAAAATAACCGAAAAAAATTGGTAAAAACGATGTTTTTTGGGCATATCTTTTTGGCTATTACATCGATCAATTTTATAACCTAATAAGCTCTCAAACTTAAAAAACCACGTCGAATGCCGTTTTGCTAATTAAAATCGGTTGATTCTTTCGTGAGATATCGTTGTCGAACAATTTAAAAATTTTTTTTTTTTTTAGATTTTTTTACTAATTGATTTTGCAATTCATATAACATTTTTATGTCTCAAAAAATTGCGTCGAATGCCGTTTTGAACATCAAAATCGAATAACGCGTTAAAAAGTTATGGCTTTTTAAACATTCCAAAAAAAACTCACAAACGTCAAAATAGATTTGCGGTTAAAATTAGCGGGAAGTTGCAAGGATGGTCTTTAAGGTCAACCTTTTTTCGAATTTTTTCTTGTTTAAATTACTTCTAATAATCAATTTTTTCATTACAACTCTTTTTTTTTAAGAAAATGCTAAAGCAATCTTTAGATCTATCAGAAATATGATGGAAACTCAAATCGGTCTTTAGATACATATATTATATTTTTTTTATTTGAACTAATCAATTTATTCATAAACCTTTTTTTTAATTATCCGGTAATAAATTATCACGAACCACCTTATCACACTGTTAATGCTAGTTGTGTGTTACTAAATTTTAGTTTGGTATAGGTCTCCCAACGAAAGTTTGTGACAGCCACGTGTTAGTCGGCGCAGGTAGGCGGAGTCTTTCTATCAGTGGCGGACGGAAATAAAAAAATATTATACATCTTAAATTAATTTTTAATGTATGATGCCAACATAATTAAGAAGAATTTATTTTGTATAAATTTGTTACTGCCTAATTTAAACTAAAAAAATACATACATTTAAAAAACAACTCAGAAACTCTCTCAGCATATTTCGTATGTAAATACAGTTTACAAAACCATTCTAGCTACCACACTGACAAGTTTTCAGAACGGTCGTTGTTATCGTAACGCTCGTAAAAAAACCACTGCGCATTGAACGAGAAGCCACGTGGCTGTCCCAAACTTTCGTTGGGCGATCTATAGTTACGAAATTTTATTGACAGATAGTTTATTAATTTCTTCAAGGTACTCATTTTACGTCGTATTTCCGAACATAGTGCGAGAATAATTATCTGACGATATATGTGGAAATGACATCGATTTCTAAGGTAGTACTAAAAAAACTATATGACCTCTAGAAAATGTTAAATGTAAAACATTAATTTCAGTTCTTAAAGTGTTAGTACCACCTCTCAGTTATAATAGGGTTGACAGAATTATTAAAATAATAATTGTCTTATTTTGGAACTTTAAATGAGATTTTCTGATTTGCACCTGACTAGTTTAAAAAGTTCACTTTTCTACATTTTAAATATTAGTGAAAAGGGTGTAGTTTCTATTATAGAAACTTGTGTGTAAATAAGTCAATTATGGAAGTTTATTTTTAGTTTTTGCCAAGAAGTGTTTGATTTTATATTTATACCTACTCGTAGCAGAAATGTGTAACTCTTTATTTGGAATTTAAATAGTTAATGTTAAATGTACGGCAAAAAAATCTTAAGACCAAAACATATCAAAAATATGAACATCATTTTATCTATGAAAAAATCTACTTCATCGTATTGATAGACAGTTCTGTAGTATATTATGTATTGTATTACAAAAATGTCACTTTTGGATCATTTAACATTGCACTTTATTTTGGTTTGATATAAATTTTATTCAGTTTTATTATTTTATGTTATAGCAAGTCATTTGTGCCATCTGATTTTTGACATTAATTCAATCTATTTCTAAATGTTTGCCATTTTTAATAGCTAAACTAATATTTTTTATATTGTGTATACATATTTATAATTTTTTAACAATAGTAATAGTGTATGCACATTTCTGTATTGTCTGTGATCTTATTTTAGAATTTTTTATTTATTATTAATTGCATTTTGTAAATAAGATATAATTTAAATTAAAACATTGTATTATTATTAATAATAACTTCATTTAAGAAGTTAGTATGAAATTATTTGCAACTTTAAAAATGTGTTTTTTTTAATGTGTGGTGATTAGACTATAGTCCATTTCACCGTTTTTGGCCGATGACAGAAATCATACTCGAAGTAAATTTAGAGTTACATCTCTCTCAGATACAGGCAAGTTAGAAATTTAAATGGGGACGTTTGTTTTTTAATACAACACTTACGTAACTACATCTTGTTTCACCGGTAGATAAAAAGTATTCAATACGGAAGTCTTGACTTAATTCACATTCCTAGTAACCGTCATGAACGGCTCGTTGTTGAATGGTTGAATTTAATAATTATTAATGTCATATTTTTGTAGATGTCAAACCACACTGATAGTTTCAGAAACTCACGACCTAATTTGGAAAAAAAAACTCTCCGCCATTGGTAACTTGGATGACAGTTTAATCTTATTTCAGTGGTTTTTAATATCAAATCGGCCAAAAACGATGAAATGGACTATACCATTTTTAAATTCAAAATTAACTAAGTGTTGATAAAAAATGAATTTACATTCGATTAGCGGTTTTGATTTGAGTTTTAGTAGTAGAACTTGTCTTTTTTTATAGTTATAAGTATTTCCCAGTTAAATTAAATGAAGTATTACTTTTATATTTATTTGAAATTAATAACTTATATATTTGTAAATACTTGTGTATATTTGTTTATGTATTATTTTGTTATTAGTTTTTGTCTTATATTATGCTTTTATATTATATCTGTTGGTGTGATATCTTATTCCTAAGTACCTAAATACAATGTGTGATAAAAAATTGAGTTTTATTTACCACTAAAGCTAAACTTATGGATATTCTGATAAGAAAATTATTCAATAGATCGGATAAAGATTTCTTGTTTGTTTTTAAACGAATTACATCATATTAACACGCATAAGTACTTGTAATTGTATAATTGAAATAATATAATTATTTACAATTTTAACAAAAACTTTAAATTTTGTTTAATGTTTTAATGGACTTCAAATGCTTTCCCGTCTTCTGGTACTGGGTTGTTTAATTATTAGATACTGTTTATTTTAACCAGAAATTATTTTTTTTTTAACTTTAATAGTAGTTTACGTAACAAGTGCTGAAAGTGGTCTTTTACTGGACAAGTAGGCAAATTGCAGGCGAGCCATAGGCGTTAAAATATCTCGATTGTTAATCGCCCTTATTAATACACTTGTTGCTTAAATTTATTTAATAGTTATTTATAAGCTATTTTATTCTTAAAAAAGTCGACGGAAAAATTTTGTAACCAACTCGTAAATTAATAGGAAGTTTAATAATCTCAAACATTAATGCGCTCGCTATCGCTCGCGCATTAAAATATTTCGATTATTAAACTTGTATATTAAATTAATTAACTCGTTGCTTAAATAACCATTAACATTTTTTTTAACAAACCTTGCTTGGGTGGCCGCCTTAACAATTTCATCTGGTATAATTTCATCTTCCTAAATTCACAATCAAATGCATCATTTTAAATATCCATTTTTTAGTCAGGGAGCAAAGGGGGGTTCCGTGGCCGATTGAGGTCCTTACAAGCAGCAAAGTTTTTTAAATGTATTTTGACTCGCTGAATCCGAATATTCAACCTGCTTTTTGACCAGTTGCCTTGGAAATTTGTTATTAACAATTTAATTGTTTAAATAATTATAACTAACAAACTAATTAAAATACATTTTTTTTCTAAATTGTTCTTTGTTCCTTATAAAAAAACCAACAAAATTATCTTTGAAAAATTAAAATCGGTTAATTAGAAGCCGAGATACTGTAAATATAGTGCAAAAACATTGCAAAATAACGAATCAGGCTTGCGCGGCCTCTGTTTTTTACTTATATCTCGGCTTCTAATGAACCGATTTTAATTTTTCACAGCTTATTTTACAGGGAATGAAAGTGGCTTCTAGTTTTTAACTTTGTAAAAAAAAATTGTTAATACCAATTATATGTATACGAATTTAAAGACAAAAATTGTTGTTAAAATTTTGGGAGATATTTGTTTATAAACATATTTTGTTTCTCTACTCCATAAACGTCGATATTTAATTTATTTGAAGTTATTCTGCATCTCAAGAGGAACATTTTAAGCTTTGGTAAGTGTAAGTACGTCGATTTTTCTTTAAGATATACAACTTTGGGGGCGTCCACAAATTACGTGAGGCGTTTTTCTGGATTTTTCGACCCCCCGCCCCCTCTGGTGAGATTTCATAAGATTTTCCCTAACTTCCTCCCCCCTCCCCAAATCTCACGTGAGATTTTTAAAAAACTGGTATTTTTAACTGTAATCGCGATTTACAAATACTGACATTGACTATCACAAAACTATAAATGGTGATATTTTCAAAAACTGGATCGTTAATTAACTTATTCCTGCTTTATTCAATTTTCCAGAGAAATGTGTAGTAAACATGGATAATGCTTCAGTTTATTCTGTACAACAAAACAGACCACCTACATTTTCAGCAACAAAATAGATATTACAGAGATGGTTAGGCAATAACATCGAGTTTGATCAAAAAAATTAAAAAAAAAAGACAATTATACTTACACAATACAGAAGCAACGATAAGACATGTAATAGATGAAATATTAAAACAACATAGACATGATTTACTTGGATTACCTTCATTTTGCATTTTTATATTTGGACAAAACTTGGACAGAACCGTTAAGACAATGTACACCAGACATGTGGCAAAAATTTTGTAGACATACACAAGAAATTATTTTGACGGATTGGACTTATTTCATGAAAAATTGTTCACTTACAACATTTTACCTTTGATACTGGAGGTGAATTAAAAATACATAACGAATAGATGAACGTGACAATAGTTTTAACCAAATCTGTTACTTCAATTTTTGTTGTTTATATGTTTTTTTTTAATGTTGTATGTTTCATTTTTTTTTTACTTTGCTTATTTTACTATTAGTGTATCTGCTTTTCTGCTGAATTATTGCACTGTAACTATTAAAAACGAATTTCCATTATTTGAAGCATAATATTTTGTGGGAATTTTGTTTTACTTATCAAAATAGCTGAAACCAATTGGTATGTCATAATGCCGCACCACCTGGAAAGCTCCACGAAAAATTTTTCAATATATAGCTACTGTAATACTTATCGACAAAATGAAATATTTTGTATTTTCTAATTTATAGCTGGTCCAATTTAAATGTTTGTTGTAAAACTTATTTTATAATACCGTTATATAGACATAGAAAATTTGTTCTAAATTGCAAATGAAGACTTTTTTGTAAATGTTTTTATTGTTTGCTTTCATTTAATTACTATTATTTTGTAAATGTGTTTATTATATCTAAATAGGTATATATTTTTAAATTGACGATTTCCTCTTTTTGTGAAAGTACTAAGTTTTAATGGTTTGATGGCGCTGAAATGGAGTACACAATTGTTATTTTATTTATTGTCACTAACATTATGATTTTATTGAGGACGTGACAACAGCGCATTTACAACTGAGAATAAGATTAAATATACAGGGCGAAATTCATCACCCTAACAAGGCCTACTTTAATATAAATAAGCTTTGAATGATGTATAACTTGTAGACCGGTTTCGGTGTATTTGCACCTCTTCAGTATAAGGTATATGTTGTCGTCAGCGAGCTTAAGGTGTCACTACTATCGCATCGTTTACATTTTAATTACTCGGTGGTTATAAATAGATCGTGATTTTAGTGCATTCTTCAGTCAGCGATTATGCCAAAATAAAAAATCAAAAATTATGCATTTATTTTATTTTTAAATATATAATTTAGAAATAAAAATATTTATATTGCAAAACAACAACCATTGACTACGATTATTTTATTTCCTTATATTTCTTTATATAATAAAAATGTTATTTCTTCAACTGTTTTCATTATATATCGTTTTAAAAAGTATCAAAAGGTTTAATACCAAATTTTTCATAAACAGCTACTAATTGAGGATGATAATCCCCCTTTAAATCCTTTTTAATTTCCAAAGTGTCATTTATATTTAAATAAAAGAAATCATCAGGTTTAACAGTAGGCCAATCGTTAATGCCCAAAAGATCATTATAGTCCGATGTTGGATTTCTAAAATTTCAAATTTAAAAACTTGTTACAGCAAATGCAACATCACTTACAAAGTTTTTGCAAAATTGGTAAATAGCGTTCTATATCTCTCACTTGTTATAATATCACTTTCTGGAAAATCATTAAGATTTGAGTCGTTTTTGGTTACCCAAAGGTACTGAAAGTCATCTACATGGTTAATCCTATCGGCACCTAAAATTATTTACGTTTTCCGAATTAACTAAATTATCTCCATTTGTGGTATTAAAACTTACCAGGTACATTAGGACGCCATCCTGGTTTGGTACCATAATAGGAAAACTGATACATATAAACATCACTGTAATTAGATTGTAATTTTGCATGTTGTAGAACGCCACGTCCGAATGATGTATCACTGAAGAACTGTTAAAAACAAAGATAAATTGGTGAACGTACTATATATATCCTGTATATGAAGGAAATCTTTAAAGCTCCGGAGCCAAAAACCGGAGCTACAAAAAACACGATTAAAGAAAATTACTACTTAAAGACAAAAAACCTGGTCACAAGGTACAGGTAGAAAATATAAGAAGCTAAATACATACAAGGCATACATCGCACAAAATTATTAACGAGAAAAAGAAGAATAACTCAACAAATACTATAGGTACTTGACGAATTGTTAATGAGATGTAGAAGAACAAATTGAAAGAAAGATATAGGAATATAAAAAAATCACTACCTTTACAGCTCTACCAAGATTGTCTTGCATTAAACCATCAGTATAGCACGATCTAATCGCTTTTCCAGCTTCTTCTCTTTGAGTTTGATCCGTTATATGCATATCATCATTAACAAACATAGTTACATTATCATCATAACCCATAACTATCTCCTTAAATGCATCGATATCTAAAAATATTATTTTATAATTTTCAAAATAAGATTATACATAATTATATTTTGTCACCATGAGCATTCCAAATTTGTTCCTCTGAAACGATTCCAATTACAAGTGGTACTCTAAGAGTTTTACCAGTTTCTATGAGAGTATACATATTTTCTGTTAAGAAAGCTCCTTCGTGATCTGGTTCTACTACAGGAGCAAACAAATATCCTCCTATTATTTGATCAGCTATCTGAAAAAAATTACGATAAACGAATAATATCATTTATCTAGAAAAAACCTGATTTTAAACAAACAGGTTTGATCTTATTATAAAGATTTTGAAAACGCTTTTTAATTCAAAAGATATATGCTATATTAGAAATATTTGTAGTAACAAATTGTAAGTATCGTTAACTCCAATGACTTTTTTACTTAATCAGGGTGGTCCCGATATAATGGGATCTCTGGATCTGGAAATTTGGGGAGGGGCGAGCTAGTGCTCAGCCAGCACTGAGGCCACATATAACCCATTGTGCATCCTCCCGTGTGTAGGGATATTCTCACCTCAGGCTGTCACCAGGCCTAGTGATTTAAAATAGGTGATGCGGCTCCCGAGGGGGATCTCCCTGACATCGGCTGGTGTAAGCCAGTACCCGCCCAACACGGATCTTCTGATTTCAGAAAAAGCAGAGCAGTCATACATTATGTGTTCTACTGTTTCCTCTTCTTGTTGGTAGCCTCTGCATAGCAGCGATTCTGTTAATTTCATCCTAAAGAGATGTTGTCGCAATTAGCAGTGACCTGTCAAGATTCCCACAGCTGTTCGGAGATTTTGTCTGGTCAATGCCTTAAATTTTTTTGCTGTTTCCTCGCCAGGATAAAGTAATAACTCTCTGGCCAGTCTACAGTTCGTAGTTTCATCTTAGCACTGTATAAAGTTTTGGTTAGACTGCTGTTTGATAAGGTCCACGACTGCGGACAATATATGTTAGCTTGGTAGATGGGCGAGGGCTAAAATATTTGTAGCCCGCAGCCCTCCTTGCTAAATTGTTCGCAATGCGGTTGCTTTTTGAGTTTCCATGTCCTTTGATCCAGCTGAGAGTGACCACGTTATTCTGGCTGGCCTCAGTTAGAGATTGGTGACATTCTAGTACTAAACTTGAAGTGAAACGTGGTCTATTCAAGGTCAGTAGTGCTTGTCGGCAGTCTGTGTATATATTTATATTCCTGCCTGTGATGTTTTTTTTATTAAGTATGTCCTCGTAGGTAGGTATAGACCTAAATACAAATGTACCGAGAACATCTATTGGGACAGAAGAGGTTATTTATTAATTTGGGATTTAAAGGCCTGCAAGTTAGGACGAGTGGGGAGGTAAGGAGTTCCACAATCTGGAGACCCTGGGGATGAAGGAACGATCGAATCGATCCGTTCACGATGTCGGGCACTGAACAGTATAAGGGTGCATGGAGTTGGCAAGTCTCGTTGCTCTGGCTGGTCTGGCAAGTGGAGACATTGTAGAGCGGAGTTCTTCTGAGCAAAATCCGTTTATGTATCGGTAAAACAAGGAAAGATCAGCCACTGCTCTTCGGTGGGATAATGGGGCTAGGTTTTTGGTGATACTGGTGTCGTTTATTAGTCGAACTGCCCTTCTCTGTATTGCATCAAGAACTCCAAGCCTTGACGGAGCCGCCGAACCCCATACATGCGAGCAGTATTCAAGATTAGGCCGTATTTGGGCTTTGTAAAGAGTAGCCAAGTTGGATGGAGAAAAATATTTTCGTGCTCTAAACAGAAAGCCTAATTTCTTTCCTGCTGCAGTTGCTATGGATGCAATATGTTCGTTCCAGAGTAAGTCCTGGGAAATCGTTATACCAACCAGCGTAATGGAGTCGCCCGCTACCAGTGTCTGATCGTTGATTGTAATGGATGAGTGGCATGTTTGCCTCTTGTTGGATAGGCAACATGTCTTTGTCTTGGAAGCGTTGAAATTAACAAGATTCTTTCTTCCCCACTCGTCAACAATTCTCAAATCTTGATTGAGAGAAGCCGTTGTGGATCTTCTGTCCTCTTCCAGAATATCTAGAGGTATGGGACGGTTGTGCGCTTTGCTACAGTGTAGGTTGCTATCATCTGCAAAACCATGTATAGGGTTATTAGTGGCTTCTAGTAGATCATTAATGTGTAAAAGGAATAGAGTAGGAGCTAGAGCCGATCCTTGGGGAACTCCAGCGTTGATCTTGTAGAGGTTGGAAAAATGTCCATCTACAGCAACTTGGATGTGCCTGTTGGGGAGAAAGTTGGATATCCATCTGCAAAGGTTTTGCGAGAGTCCGTATGAAGGCAGTTTGTTCGAAAGAGCTGCATGCCACACTTGATCAAATGCTTTTGAGATGTCTAGTGATACTATTTGAGTCTCCCCATAAAGGTCGATAGCATCACTCCAGACATGAGTTACATATGCTAGTAAATCGGCTGTTGACCTTTGTTGGCGAAAACCATATTGCCTGTCATTTAAAAGGTTGTGTGTCTCAAGGTAGCTCAGGATCCCGTGATTGACGTATTTTAGAGCTTTTCTTGGGGACTGGTTGTACTCGAGCAGTTTTCCAGGATTCTGGAAAAATACCAGTATCATATGATAGTTGAAATAGCTTAGTGAAAACTGGCGCTAGTTCAGGAGCACAACATTTTAAGAGTAAATACCAACAAAGCTTGCTTTGTTGGTATTTAGAGTAGCAAGGACTCTCTGCATACGCTTAACCCTAAATATGATATTTTTCATTGTGTGGGGAGCCGGTGAAATAGAAGGTAGCTCTATGTTGTCTGGTGGGTTAAGTGTCGAGTTCGAAGAAAATATTTTGGCAAAGAGTTCTGCCTTTTCTGTAGAGGACGTAACTATTGAGCCGTCATCTGATGTGAATGGAGGAAACGAACTAGTTGTGAAATTGTTGTTGATATGTGTGGCGAGAGTCCAAAAGAACCGACTTCCATTAGGGTTTGACATTACTTTCTCTCTTATTCGAGCGTCAAAGAGACTTTTGGAATTGGAAATAGTGGTGTTGTATCTGTTTCTAGCGTTTATATCATCCTGTTTTTTTCTTCTGATGGATTTTGTATAAATAATTTGTGGGACTTGATCTTAGCTTTCCGAGCTACATCGCAATCTTTATTAAACCATGGCTTCTGTTTGGCTTTTAAGCGTTTGGTGAAGTCAGGAATGTAAGCTTCCATGGCACACTGAATGATTTCAGTTATACTGTTGCAAACTGCCGATGGATCTTTGTTAATAAAGCAGACTGTATTCCAGGAAAAAGTTGCAAAATAGTCTTGAAGGCCATCCTAATCTACTTTTTTTAAGTTCCAAAAAGTTCTCGTGGGTGGTGCCTCGAATGGGTGAGATTCTATTGGACATTTGACTTCTACTACAACATGATCAGAGTTACCTAGGGGAGACAGAACATTTACATTATATTGCTCAGGGTGAGTAGTCAGAAAAAGATCCAGAGTATTAGAACTATGATTGGCAGCTCTGGGAAAGTAAGTGGGCTTGTCGATTAGTTGAAACAGCCTATGGCTAATTGCAAACTCTCCAGTTAGCCTGCCTCTGTGTCCGTTTTGTTGGACTTAAGCCACTTTTCGTGGTGAACATTAAAGTACTCACTATTAAGGTAGTCGATCTTTTGTGATAGGTAGTCTAGCAGTTCGTCGCATTTATTATCTGATGGCCGATAAATACAACATATAAATTTGCTAGAGGCTTTTAGTGTTAATTTTAGCCAGACAATGTTGTCTCTGTTGTTTTCTAGTGCAGGTAGTCTAGAGCAGGAAAGTATGCTTCTTACGTAAACACATACACCATGGTGCGTGCCGTTTAAATTTGTGGTAAAGTTCGTAACCTGGAAATTTAAGATGATGTTCCTATCGATTAATTCTTTTGCAGCTATGGTTATTCCGGTGAGTTCTGACTGAACCACACTGGACAAGCCATCCATAGCCCATTTTATTTTTATGTTTAAGGATCTAGAGTAAATTCCACATCCCACACCTTGCTTTGTTTTTGATCCATCCGTATATACGCTCAGAGCGTTACTACGTTGGGGTCTGCTGTCTTGTTTGTTAATATATTTTGTAGGGTTTGTCAAAGACAAATCTTGGTGCGACGGCATCCATGTCTGCCTGTAAGAGTGGTATTGTCTTTATCGATTCCCTCCACAGACTGTCCCTATGGTGCCAATCCCTACAGTGGGTTCGATACCAACCGTGCGAAAGCGTACCATGGTCATCAATGCAACCTCCTTAACAAATATATCAAGGGGGTGAGACCGAGTATGACTTTCATTGCGCTGGTCGGTGTGCTTCGCATGGCTCCTGTTACGAGAAGGCATGCTGATCCTTGGATTTGGTTTGATATAATGGGACAAAATTTATGACTATTTCGATAAAATATCTAAGAAAGCCGTGCGATATATTCCACATTGCTAGAAGCGGCCCCCGGAGGAAGTTTTACCACCCCAAATGTGTAATCTGGTCATGGACAAACTGATGTGATACTCATTAATAAAAAACGCCATATTGTGGATTATGTTGATGACCTGGACTTCTTAGCTCACAGCAAATGTAATATAATATAATTTTTTGCCGTAAAGGTGACGAAAATATTAAAAGAAATTATAAAGAATAGTTTGTTGGGTTATACTGATATAAAAAATAAAAATGTTATACACACGTATATTTCATAATATGAAATTTCTAAATAAGATTTATATTCTCTGATTTCTTATGACTAGAAAATTTCTTACCAGAGGAATGTTGTAACTTGCAAACTTCAATTCATTTGGAGTAAGGCTTAAAAACAATTCACGTATGTCATCAGAGGAAGAGTTTTCGTTAAATGTTGAATTCAAGAACGTTGCCATCATGTATGCGTATTTTCTAGCATTTCTTTGGTAACCCCATGGGCACAGTGCTGAACCACTTAAAGCTATACCTCCTCTAAATAATCCTGGAAAATCAGTAAAAGTAATGATATGAGTATTGTGTATTACAAAAATTATTAGGTACCTTCAGAACTTTTACTTAGAAAATGATAAGCTACTGAAGCAGCTCCAGCACTTTGTCCAAAGATTATCACTCTTTCAGGATCTCCTCCAAAATATTTAATATTATCTTTAACCCATTTCAAACCAAGTTGCTGATCTTTGAGACCATAGTTTCCTGGTATAGCAGTATCTTCAGTGGAAAGAAAACCTATCAATGGAAATCTATTAAAATTGTACTAATTTCACTGAAAAATTTAAAGTTTACCCATCAATCCTACACGATAATTGCTGGTAACAACAATAACATCGTGTTCCATCCAGTAATGTGGACCGAGGGCATCAAAATTTCCATAACCAATTACAAAACCTCCTCCGAAAATATAAAACATAACTGCTAATGAGGCATTTTCTGATGGAAGCTAATATAGTATTATTAGTTAAATTGATGAGGAATAATATAACACACTTACCCTTGGAGTGTAAACATTAAGATACAAACAGTCTTCAGTTTCATTTAGAGTGGGATCATCTATTGTACTTTGGCTTATACAAATTTTGTCATTATACGTAGCGTTTAGAATTCCATCCCAAGGTTCTGCTGGTTGTGGAGGCTAGAATTAGGAGAGTATTTCAAAAACAATGGGAAAATAAAATTTTTGTGACTATTTAAATCAATAATTAAAGCTTAGAGTATTGAAACACAAGGAAATAACCAGTTTGTCAATTGTTTTAATAATTAATTCCAAATTTTTATTTTTTTTACAATTTTTAATATATTCTTATAACTTAGGTTATTACAAGTTTTTATATATTTGGACTGTTGTTTGGACTGTTTGGCATTTTTTATACATTGGTTTATATTTTAAATTTTTGACACGTTTTTGCATATTTTTTAAATAATTTCTGTAACTTTTTCAAAATTAATAAATTGATTTAAGAATTTAATTACATTTTTAAAATGTTATTAGATTTGTCATTTTTTAAAAGTGTTCACTGTTTACAAAAACAAATGATGGATTTTGCAACTTTTTGTGTGTGTTATTTTACATACATACATACATACATACATCCAGACATACATACATACATAATCGAAAACCTCTTATACCCGGAGGTGTCGAGGTGTACTGTACAAGCTCTCTTAATTTTTTAATTTACAAATTTACGCCACTCTTTTCTGTCTCTAGCCAGTTCCTTCGCCTCACTCCACGTCTTTCCTCTTTCTTCTAGAATCTCACTTATGCTATTGTTCCATGTTTTTCTTGGTCGTCCCCTTCTGTTTTTCCTTATTTTTCTCGCCTCCCATATCTTCTTCACTTGTCTAGTTTCATTCATTCTGATCATGTGTCCCCACCATTTCATTTCCTTTTCTTCTACTTTAAAAAAAAGTAAAAGAAATTACAGTAAAACTTGTTCATAACGACCACCTTCGATAATATGGATTTATTTTATACATATAAAATATAAATATTACAAAACTTATAATTTTTTTAAATAATTTAAAATTGACTTTAATTTTTTAATTTATTTTGATAAAATTTTATTTCACATTTTAATAAAAGGTCAGATATATTTGTGGATAAATCAAACTCTTCATTATTAATAAAAAATGTTTCCAAGTCTCTTAAACTAGCACAGGATTCAGATAAGTTTAATATTTTTGATACCAGCGTAGATTCTGGTTCTTCCTCATTTATTTCTTCATTTTCTAGGGTTTCTTGTTGTTGAACTTCCCCCATACAGTCCTCGATTGTCAAGTCATCGTTTTCTGTTAATAAAAACAATAAAAAATTTCTATTTTGTTTCTTCAGTTTACTGTCAAACTTATGAAGCCAAGTTTTCATAATTTCTGCTGTAATCCATGCTTTTTTGTTGGAAACCCATTCTAAAGGTAACTTATCGATGTGGGACCTTTAAGACATCAAGGATTTTTACTTTTACCAATTATAGGTGGTTCTTCTTTTTCGCCTTTCATATTGAAACACTTATGGGGACTTTTACACAATTTATTTACAAAATTGTTTAGATACACAGAACTCATCTGCTGGATAACGTCTAACTACTTGACAATACAATGAACTCTTGTGAAACTTGAACTTGAATTGACGTTAACTGCCCATGCATCTCCTTATATACAACTTTATTTAATCTAGTTAGTGTGTTTAGATCTTTCTAGAATTTTCTAGAAACATTATTTAATCTAGTCAGTGTGTTTAGAAGTTTCTAGAAACATTATTTAAAATGGTCAGTTGATTTTTGGAAACTTCTAAAAATCAACTGTCAACAACAATCTTTCAAATTGAGGTCCCTTCCTTTACGATTATCCCGTTACACTGCCCCCTCCTTAGATTCATTTCTCCTGGAATGTTATTTCCTACATCGGAATCCCGCACACTCCCCGAGCCAGCCAAACCATCTTCTTGGAGTTGCTGCGCATCTCCACTGTGGTTTCCCTGGTAAGGCGCCAAACGATCATGATGGACCACGACGGGTTTCCCTCTGGGAATTTTCACGATCCGATAAATGACATCGTTAATCTTCTTCTTGATGGTGTAAGGACCTTCCCAGTTCTTTTGTAATTTGGGACAAATACCTCGACGCCGTCGGGGGTTATAGAGCCAGACTAAATCTCCAACTTGGTAACTCTTTTCCATTGTCCGTGTGTCATAGTACCTCTTCATCCGATCACTAGATAATTGTAGTTTTCCACGCACCAGGTTGTGTATATTCTCCATTCGATTCTGAAGGTCGGCGACATATTGTTCACGTGCCATTTCTTCACCAGGTTTACAACCAAACACCAAGTCACATGGTAGCCTCATTTCTCTACCGAACAGGACCTTCGCAGGCGTTTGGCCAATTGATTCGTTGATGGCCGATCGAATTGCCATTAGAAATAGTGGAATATGTCGATCCCAATCCCTCTGACAATCTGACACCACTTTTGACAGATAAATGGTTATAGTCCGGTTCATTCGCTCCACCATTCCCTCAGACTGAGGGTGCATCGCTGTGGTTCTCGTTTTGTGGATGCCTAATCTTTGGCAAACTTCTTGAAACAGCTTGCTCTCAAAATTTCTTCCTTGGTCTGAATGTAATTCTAGTGGTACCCCAAATCGGCTTACGAATCCTTCAACCAATATTCCTGCTAAAGTGGTGGCTTCCTGATTGGGAACTGCATATGCTTCAACCCATTTAGTGAAGTAGTCCATTACAACAAAGATGTACTTGTTTCCTACATCGGTCTGTGGAAGTGGCCCCAATACATCTACTGCGATTCTTTCAAAAGGACTTCCAACGAGGTATTGCTGCATTTCCGCCTTCGGTTTTCGGTGCGGACCGTTACTGGCAGCACATGTAGTGCATTTACGACACCAATCTTTAATATCATAAGTGCAATTTACCCAGTAAAATCTATCTCGGATCTTTTGTAGCGTTTTCGTGATACCCAGATGTCCTCCAGAACTATCATTATGCATCTGTTTTAAAATTTCCGGTACAGCATTTCTTGGGACCACTATTTGTTTCCTTGTTTCTGTGCCCTCGGAATTTTCTACAAGTCTTTTAACGAGCCCTCCGTCCAAAATTAAAGAGTTCCATTGGGACCAGTATGCTTTTAAAGCAGGAGAGTGTCACGGGCTAATTTCTCGTTAACACTGAGATATTTTAATCTATAAACATAGTGTATTCTTACCTTGAAAATTCCTATTATTAAAGGTTTACTGGGTCGAGAACCGGCTGATTTGGTTCGTTAATAGTTAATCGCCAACTGTTGTTTATTATTTTCGACCATAAATTATTTTTAGTTGTTGCTAATATAGGTTTTGTAAGTAATTTATTATTCTTGTGTTATTGTTTGAAATCACTGACAGTAGTTCATCTGATCTACCCTCTCGTCGATAATTTGGATATTGTGGTTTTGCAGCCAGCGTTCGGTCATATTTATAACTTTATTATTAAAATCGAAAATAAATGGGGAAATTAAGTAATGTTGGGATATTTGTTGTTAGCTATTTAAATAATAAGATTAAACGTATCAAATGACCCCTGTTTGTTCGTAAGTTGTTGGCTGAATAAGCTATGGTTATTGTCCCTATAGTAGTAGAGGCCATCTATTTCTTTCTGAAGTGTGTCAAATCGAGTGAAGGGACATACGTGGAAAAATTCTGTCTTTTTTCATTTACCAGCTTCTGACTCGTAAAGGTGTTAACCAGAAGATTTTTGAGGTTTTAATTTGCATCACTGTTCATCGGGGTCAACTCAGGTTGGATTTATGAAATTAAGATTCTTTTGTTTCCATCGAATATTGTGGAAGAGATTTTTCTGAATTTTGGTGAATTCGGTGGAAAATACGGCATTGTGTCCGGCTATTTAGTAAAATCTTCTGTTGGGTAGGAACCCATAAAGCAGTCAGTAGGTGGTTTTGGAGATTTAAAACCGTTCAGACGAAGAGTTGTGGTAGGTTACCGCAATTGGCAACGAGGAGATCGATTTACCCGTCTACCAGCTAGGGTGGCACTAGTTAAGAAAAGAAACAACCCTATTTTGATAGGTGAGTTACGAAATTTTATTTTTATAAGATTAATAACGCCATTTAATCGCAATCTTGGTAAATATCTTTATTTTACATATGTATTTCTTTGTGTCGTATGTAGGTTATTAATGTGAAACTAGACTCCTTTTTGCTTATTTTTTTTACTATTATTATAATTAATTTTATGTTAATTTTGATTTAATTTAATTGTTATAATTTTATTGTGACTAGCAAGTCAAATTTAGGTTCGTTGAGTACGTTTAAATCATTAGTTTTGCTTATTAAATGTAAATTCAGAGAAGTCAATTGCTAAATGTTGTATTATTCATTTAAATTCACTTTGTTCTTTCACTGTAGTATAAATTCAAGTTAATGTATTCAAGTTGTATTAAAGTTATTAAGTCAGACTAATTCAAGGAGTCATTAAAATCTGTTTAAGCTATCGTTGATTTTATATTACGATTTTAGGGTCCTAGATACAGGCATAAGTCCTAGTTACTGGTTAAAATTTGTTGCTGACCTGATACTTAGCCGAGCTTGAGTTATTTGAGATTGGTATAAGCTATTGGTTCTGGGAACAGGCTTGAATTTGGCGCCGGCCTAAGTGTTGGAGCAGACAAGACGACGAGGAACTGTATCTAGCGTTTCAGATAAGTTAACTAGATTTAAGTCGGTTATAGTTTTAGTTAAAATTTATCCTTCTTGTTTTTTTTTTTAATTGCGTGTGATCATACCTATTGATAAATTATCTTTTTTTTTATTGTTCGCATAATTTTTTTTTATAAATATCAATTGTGTTGTCAGGCACGAGGCTTGACAGTCTGTATTCTAGAAATTTGTTATTAAAGAAGGGTCTAGTTGATATTTTGGTTTTATTTAGCTCACTTATCGTTGTTTTCTGTAATTGTGTAGCTCAGTTGGAACTGATAAATATTCAAAATTTATTTAATTATCTCCAGTGGGTAAAGTAGTGCCTGGAACAACAGGGGTTTCCGATTTTGACCGTCTAAATCGGTGGCGCTACTCACTAATATTTGTTTACTTACCTCTACGGCTGAGCTGGGCACTAATTTGCCAGTAGAGAGACCACTACCGAACTCAGCTGGAGTTGTATTTCCTTTAATTAATTTATTTATTTTTCTAAATTTGATTCTGTTTTTAAATTCATTAAAATACGTGGCAAGAGGATGAGGATATCTCTCTCCACAACGGACGACGGTCCATTCTCTTCCACTCCCGAATCTTTCTCAGAACGGGATCGTTTTCTTGTTGCTCCTCCAGCATAGAGCTCTCGTCTTCTGACACAACCTTAACTAAGGCAAGTTTTTCCTCGTTCTACTCCATACGGGTACAATGGGGGCAATCAGGTCGACATGGTCTTCTGGAAAGTGCATCAGCATTACGATGTCTTGTTCCAGGTCTGTGCTCGATTTCAACATCATATTCCTGCAGTTTTTCGAGCCATCTTGCTATCTGTCCTTCTGGGTTCCTAAAGCTAAGTAACCACTTTAAACTAGCATGGTCTGTTCTGATCAGGAATTTTCTGCCATACAGATATTTATAAAAGTGTTCGACGGATTTTACAACTGCTAACAGTTCCCTCCGAGTTACACAGTAGTTCTTTTCAGCTTTCGACAAAGTTTTGCTGAAGTAACCATCCACTCTTTCCTTACCATCTTGTAGCTGTGACAAGAGGGCTGCAATTCCCACATTGCTGGCGTCGGTGTCCAGAATAAGCTTACCATCAGGAAGTGGATAAGCAAGAACAGGTGCTGACGTAAGCCGTTTCTTCAATATTTCAAACGCCTCTTGACATTCCTGATCCCAACAGAAGGACTTATCTTGTTCTGTCAAACGTGTCAAGGGTTTGGCGATGTCTCCAAAATTCTTAACATATCATTGGTAATAGGAACAAAGACCCAAGAAACTCCGGAGCTGATGTTTGTCGATAGGGATTGGCCATTCCTCTTGAATTTTAGCGGGGTCAACAGCAACGCCATCCTTGCTTACGTTATGTCCTAAATAGTTTACCTGTCTCTGGAACAAGTGGCATTTCTTAACATTCAATGTTAGATTAGCGTTCTGTAATCTTTTAAAAACTTCTTCCAGGTTAGACAAATGTTCCTTAAAGGTCTTACCCATTATGATAATGTCGTCTAGATAAACTAGACAAGTTTCCCATGACAAACCCCGCAGGATGTTCTCCATTAGCCGTTCAAACGTCGCAGGAGCATTACAGAGGCCAAACGGAAGGACCGTGAATTGCCACAACCCTGATCCACTGGTAAAGGCAGTCTTTTCTTTGTCTGCAGGATTCATTTTAACTTGCCAGTATCCGCTTTTAAGGTCCAAGGTAGAAAACAAAGTAGAACCCGCCAAAGCGTCGAGAGCATCATCAATCCTTGGCAGAGGATAACTGTCCTTCTTAGTGACATCATTTAGCTTTCGATAGTCGACACAAAACCGCATTTATCCGTCTTTCTTTCTCACTAATACCACAGGAGAAGCCCACGGACTACTGGATGGTTCGACTATGCCATTTTGAATCATTTCTTTAAGGGCTCTGTCTGCTTCTTCCTTCTTAACTTGAGGCATCCTTCGGGGTACCTGTCGAATCGGACGTGCATCACCAGTGTCAATTCTATGTTGTACAACATCAGTTCTTCCCAATTTACTTTTAGAACCAAATACAGGTTTATAACGGTAAAGTAGATCTCTTACCTGTTTCTTTTCTAATTTTGACAAAGAGGGATCTAATTTTGTCATTAATTGTTCAATTCCGTTAGTCTCATCTGTTTCCGTAACGTTTACCTTGTGAATTATGGCCGTTACTGGTTCTAAACTTCCCATTTCCGTGTCCTTTCGGAGAAGAACTGGTTGATCGTTCAAGTTCATAACTCGGATGGGTACCTCTTTGGCGGATCTAACAAGAGTCTTACCCACAAGGAGTCCTTTCCCCAATTCATGGTCATGGTTCTTCGGCTCTATCATGGCTGGGGCACCATCTGGCTCCAGTCCATCCAACCGCGCTGTGACGACACATTCGCAGCTCGCCGGAAGTTCCATATCATCGATTAGCTTATTCGAGGCATTGTCAACTTGTTTTCGGTGCAGGAATATTTCTTCATTACCAGTACGAAGGATACGTCGGTGAAGATCCAAATGAAAACCACAGTGGAGCATAACATCCATGCCCAGAACAACATCTTCATCAACGTCAGCCACCAGCACCGAGTGAACCAGAGAAGTTGAACCAAACTGTAGCGTCACCTGTATCTCACTCGTGAGGCCTCCGTCGCCGCCTCAAACTCTCGGGCAATGGTCAAGGCGTCCACAACAGTCTTCGGCCGCGCCAACCGTACAGCGCGCTGCAACTCGACGTCTCGAAGACCATCGGTGAAGGTTTGGACTGCTAGGCACTCCAGGAAATCCTTCGCTGCATTTGAATACGCAAGTCGTACCATTCTTGCTACATCCGCCTCAAATTCCTGGATAGTTCCTCCATTTTTCTGTTTTCGGCTCTTTAACTGCATTCGGTACACCGGTTGTAGATGAGTTTGACCATAACGCATCTCTAGACGATTCACCAATAACTCGAAGTTGTCAGCTTCATCCGGTGTCAATGATTGCAAGACGTCTAAAGCTTCGCCTCGCAGAGCTACGGTTAGGGACAATGCCTTCTCCTGGGATGACCATCCATTAGCTCTGGCCGCTGCGTCGAATTGTTTTAGGTAATTTGGCCAGGAAGTCTTTCCGTCGAAGGTCGGGGGTTTCATCGTCGTTCGTACATGGGTCGTCTCCTCGCTTCTTTGTCGTTCGACGTCTGCGGGGCAGGTTTCCATCCTTCCTGCATCTCCGTAGCCGTGGTGGATGGTTTGGTTTTGTAGACAAGCTTCCAGTTCTCGTTTAAGCTTTTCTATCTCGGACTGCATTTGCTGGTTGATCTCGTCTCTGAAGTTGGCCACTTGGTGATTCTGCTCGTCTCGTAAGTTGGCCACTTGGTGATTCTGCTCGTCTCGCATGTTGGCCACTTGCTGGTTCAAGTTGTCCACTTGCTGATTCAAGTTAGTCACTTGCTGGTTTTGCTCGTCTCGCAAGTTGCATATTTCGGAGCGCAAATGCGATATTTGCTGGGAGAAGGAACTGGATAACTCTTCTGGTAGGGTAGACATCCGTTGTGATAGCTGGGACACCTCTTCGCGCTGGCTTCTTATCTGACTGGAAAGCTCCTCTTGTTGGTTCGTTATTCGTCCTGATAGCTCCTCTTGCAGCCGGGAAAGTTGTTGAGTTTGTTCTTCTTGTTGGCTCGTCATTCGTTGCGACAGCTGGGACATATCTTCGCGCTGGCTGCTTATCTGACTGGACAACTGGGACAGTTGTTGCGTCTGTTCCTCTTGCTGGTTTGTCATTCTTTGTGATAGTTGGGAAAGTTGTTAAGTTTGTTCTTCTTGTAGTCGGGAAATTGCTTTCTGAACCGGGTCATCAAACTCCACAACGTCAGGGTCCATATTATTATCTAGGTAGTACTCACGAAGCCTTCTCAACAATACGGATTTGCTCCCAGTAGTTTCCAACTCTAATTCTTCGAGCTCTCTGCTGAGCTCAGCCACCAATAGTTCATTTATCTTTTTTCCAGGCATTCTTGTATCTTACCCCACACCTGACACCAATTTGAAACACTTATGGGGACTTTTACACAATTTATTTACAAAATTGTTAAGATACACAGAACTCTGCTGGATAACGTCTAACTACTTGACAATACAATGAACTCTTGTGAAACTTGAACTTGAATTGACGTTAACTGCCCATGCATCCCCTTATATACAACTTTATTTAATCTAGTTAGTGTGTTTAGATCTTTCTAGAATTTTCTAGAAACATTATTTAATCTAGTCAGTGTGTTTAGAAGTTTCTAGAATTTTCTAGAAACATGATTTCAAATGGTCAGTTGATTTTTAGAAACTTCTAAAAATCAACTGTCAACAACAATCTTTCAAATTGAGGTCCCTTCCTTTACGGTTATCCCGTTACAATATTAACGCAAAATAAAATTGTTAATCGTTGTTTTTATATTTTTTGTCCATTACATTCTGAAGCTTTGGATTGAATTATGGGTCCAGAAATTGGTAGATTCTTGTTTCTTACTTTACAAAACCAATCACTAACTGCTTGATTAACGACAAGGTTGGGGGTTTTGGGAAATTTTCTTCATTGTTCAACATTTTCACCTTCTTCAAATAATTTATTAATTTCTGCTTTATTTTCAAGCAACATAGTTACAGGTATCTTTCCGACTTTAAATTTTTCTGCTAATTATCTGGTATATACTTAATCCAGTTTTTTGACTTTCCTCAATGATTTCCACTTTTTCTCTTAACCAAAGACAGTTTTTTAGCTGACATTTTTAAATCACTTTTTTTTTGAAAACATAGACAACTTAACTGTAAAAAACACTTAACTCAATTAAATTATAAAATTGGGTTTTACTCCGGCCTTTAATGAGAGAACTTTTAGGTTAGATTAGATGTTTATTGGATTGGCTGTTTGCCTGTATCACTGCGACCTTTGCTGATCTATTGTGACCACCCATTATCTCAAGAATAGGATTAGAGAACCTTGTCCAGCTCTGCCCTCTTAATGAGACTTAATCGCCTTGACAGTGGCCACTTCGCATAATTTCGAGCAGCCGGTTTCTCCTCTTCCAGTACTAGATACCGCGTCCCTGCAAGGCTTTCGCATTGGCATAGGACATGAAATGCGGTTTCCTCCTCCTCTTGGCAGTATCGACAGATGTCTTCATCTGCTAAGTTCAACTGACTCATGTGTTTCTTGAGCCTACAATGTCCTGTCAAGAGACTGACAATCATTCTGACATCGTTTCGCCTTTGTGATAGCAGCTCTGCAATAAACTTTGCCGAGTGTCCCTTTATGAAGACTTTGGCTTGTCGCTTGCCCGGTGATTTTTCCACCACTCCTGGGCCTTCTCTAGCCTTCGTTTCTCAATGGCTGCCTTTCTGAATGTGTCAGAAACTCCGCCGAATGGTTCCGGGCCAATCATTGGGGTATTAGCTTCCGCACGGGCCAATTCATCAGCCTTCTCATTGCCTCGAAACCCTGAGTGTCCTGGTATCCATGCCAGTGTCAGAGAATTTTGACTTGCGGCATATGTCAGGGCCCCAACGCAGTCCCACACCAGCTGTGAGCTTATTTGTGCCGAGACTATCGCATTTAGAGCTGCTTGGCTGTCAGAGTATATGACCACGGTTTTACCCGTTATACCCTGACTTACGATCTTCGTTGCACAGTGTTGTATGGCCATTACTTCAGCCTGAAACACTGTGGCATACGCACCTAGACTTAGTTGGACTTTTATCCTGTGTCCTCTACTGTATATACCTGACCCTGTGCCTTTCTCAGTCTTTGAGCCAAGGACTTTTAGCATGTAAAGTAGGTAATAAGAAACAACAGGTAGTGCCCGCGGTCGGGTAGGTGAGGGTCTTTAAGGAGGTATATAAATTATGGGTATTTCCAATAAAAATTTCGGGAGAATTAAAAGTGGTCGCATATCACAGGTGGTCACTTTATAAAGGTGGTCGCTAAGAGAGCTTTTACTGTAATACGATTTTTTAATTTATAAAATTTGTCACTGTTTTCAAATTTTGGAGATTCAGTAAATATTGACTTTTTTTCAGTTTCATTAATTTTTTAATTTTACGAGAATTTTCTTGATGTAGGTATCACATTTTCAATGTTTTTAACAATTTTTTTATATATATTAATATTTTAAGCAAGGTTTTAAAAAATACTTGGAAAATTACCACTACCAAATTTAAATTGTAATTAATTTTATACTACCTGAAATCTTAGGTTTCCAATGGGAGCCTTTCCGTAAGGAATTTGTTGAAAGGCATAAAATGAAATACCTCTTTTTGAATACTCTTGTCTTCCTTGAATTTTTCCATTTGGAATTTCCACTTGCTGTGCATTCTGATGAAAAATTTAATATTTTTAATTACAAATTATCGAAAATAAAAACAAAACTTACTATGGTGGTTATAACTGCCAGAAGTAACCCAAAACAAATATGTGGAAACATTTTGATGTATTAACCGACCTTAAGATAGCATCTACTTTTATATTTTGTCTAAATTTGAATACCTAAATCTTATCTTTTTTATTTAATCATTAGTTCAAGTATATGAACCTACTTCAAAAATTATATATAATTTCTAGCCAGCAGCAACGCGTGATCATAATAATTTTACCCACTTATTTTAAAAAGATGTCACCTACTCACCAAATATTTATTATATATTTTAAATCAATGTTTTATACAGAAACTGTGAATCAAAGGTAATAACGGAACACAGTGATATGTATCCAACCACTATATCACAATCAACATATATAAACATATATCTTGCCACAAGAAGACTAAAGGGTGACGTTACAGACTTGAAGAAAACTGATAGTCAATTATTGAGCAAATAATAATACTTGCTTAATGATGCGGTATTTTTTTAATTACGAAAGAAATATATAAAATATCGGTAATGAAACACTATAAAGCAAGTACAAGTACAATATCTTTGACTTTTCACAATTGGAAATACTGGAAATAAGCGAATTATCAGTACAGTGCAGGAAACACATAAAGGCACAAAATTTGGTTTAAAATAAAAATTATTTTCGGTGTGATCCAACGCAACGATATATTTTTTTTTAATCGTACCAGATTGATTTGTCGAAAACTTTCAGCTTATTATTTAGCAATTTATTCAGATGATGGCTGTTTGGAGTCAAAATATCACGATGAAGAATATTACCGTAATATACAAAGAACATATAGAAATTGGACATTTAAGAAACGGCATAAAAAAATGATAAAATGTCACATCTAACAATAATAGAAACTGGAACCCCTATCTATAGCCCACCGCTTGGTGGAGGCGATAATTTAATCTAGCCTGATTTTATTTTATCTTTGTTTTCCGGCAATAAAAAACTGCTACAAAAAACTGCAAAATACTACTCTTCTTGACTAGTAATACTACTTTCATTTTTTTGATTATCACAGTAACCTTAAAGCTACTTCAGTAAATGGCGTTTGAAAAATAAATTCAATTATTCACTTAGATTATTAATAAAATATTGTTATATTCTTCCTTCGTGGATTCGGGATAACTGATAAATAGCAGACAAACTTAACAATTTATTTATTAACACAATTTCTTAAAATAATCTACACAACTTTGATACAGTCACAATTACTGAATAACGTCTTTCTATAATAACAATTCGCACTTATTTTACAATCGCAATCTTCGAATTACGATTACATTTCTTCTCCCTCCAACGCGGTCCCTTATATATGAAATTAATTCCTTCTAAAATAGAACACTCTCGAATATTCCGATTGATCAAAAACCCACTAGAATATTCGAAGATTCTAAGAATTGGCGTCTGTTTCGCGCTATTTGCTGGGCGACAGATCTATACCGGCTCGTAACACTACCCCCTTCTTAAAGTTGTTCGCCCCGAACAACATTTATTCTATATTCCATACTGGAGGGACAAGTCCATTATAGGGGCTCAACCTTTTATCTTTCGTTTCTTGACGTTCGCAAAACTTACAATTCTTTTCCAGGCATGGTCTTGTTGAAATGCTATCAGCGTTTCGATGACTTTTTCCTTTTCGGTGACGTATCTCGAGGTCGTAGGTCTGAAGTGTCTCCAACCATCGCGCAATCTGTCGTTCTGGAGTCTTAAAATTAGGAAGTCATTGCAACGCTGAATGGTAGGTTCTGATCAAAAACTTGCAGCTATAACTACAGCAAGAAGCTCCTTTCTAGTGACACAATAGTTTCTTTCTGTCTTGCCCAACGTCTTGCTGAAATATCCAATAACAAGTTCTTCGTCACCTTGTTTCTGAGATAAGGCCATCCTGAGAAGCATCTGTATCCAGGATAAAAAGACCATCTTCCTTCGGGTGTGCCAGCACTGGAGCAGTAGTAGTAGTAAGGTGTTTCTTTAGGGTAATAAAAGCCTGCTGAACACTCTCGTGACCAAACAAACGATGTACTCTTTTCAGTTAGTGAATGCAAGGGTTTTGCTATCTTTGCAAAGTCCTTTACGAATCGGCGATAGTAGCTAAAAAGTCCAAGGAAATTTCTTACTTTTTGATTGTCTTTAGGTATCGGCCACTCTCGTACTGCCTTGATTTTGTCCGGATCAGTTGCCATTTCCTTCGAGGATACGACGTGCCCTAGGAAGTTGACCTCAGGTTGGAAGAGGATACATTTCTTGGGATTCAACGGCAAATTGACATTCTTCAGCCTGCTGAAGATGTCTTTTAAATTTGATAAATGTTCGTCAAACGTTTTTCCCATTACAATTATGTCGTCGAGGTAGACCAGGCATGTCTTCTATGTAAGTCCTCGAAGTACCAGTTCCATTAGACGTTCAAATGTAGCAGGAGCGTTGCAAAGTCCAAATGGCATTACTCGGAATTAATACATTACCGGTTGCAAATGCCGTCTTCTCCTTGTCGTCACCTGCCAATATTTACTTTTCAAATCTAGGGTCGAAAACCATTAGCAATTCGCCAATACGTTTAATGTGTCATCTATTCTGGGTAATGTGTAACTGTCTTTCTTGATAATGTCGTTCAATTTCCGGTAATCTACGCAGAACCTTGTAGACCCATCTTTCTTGGTAACCAATACCATGGGAGATGACCAGGGACTATTGGATTCTTTAATGATTTCCTCCTGTAACATGTCCTTCGTGATCGATGTGGCTTCTTCTTGCTTAGCGAAGAGCAGCCGTCTTGGTGCTGGTATAATGGAGGCAGCATTACCAGTGTTGATCCGGTGATGGAAGAGATTTGTACGACCCGTGATTTTTTTCGTTTGCAAATAGACTGCCTTCCTTTTTGATCAAGTCCTTGGCCTTCCTTCTCTCTTCTTCCGAGAGATTTTCCCACGAGTTCTCAAAAATGGCCACGAGATCTTCGGAAGCACAGGCTCACACACTCCAATGGTCTGTCCCTTCTTGAGAGTGATTCGGCTGTTCGTCGGGTTCGCCGTTCGCCCTGGAACGACTTTGTTGATGCAGTCCAATATACATTTGGCCAGTGTTCGGACGGCTCTACCACAGCAATTTCCTGGCTACCAGGTCCAACAACCTAAACTGCAATGTCCCTTTCAGTGTTTGGAAGTATTCTGGAATCTTCTGCTACTATGAGTTCAATAGTTCCAAGAGGCTGGTTCAGCACGGTTAAAACAATCTAATCGTTTCCAACCTTCAAGATTTTACTTCACATATCGACCACAAACTATGATGCCGAGTATGAAGTCGTCAACGATATCAGCCACTAGTACATTAGCCTCCATCTCCAGGCTTCCCAGACCGATCTTAAGTTCGCTCTCGCCATATACAGTGATACGGTCTCTAGTGACAGTTTTCAGGATGAGGGTGCGTGAGGTAACCTTGGTGTTTCACTGGTCAGAAGCGTTAATTCTCATTATCGTTCGTGTACCTCCTGTATCGACCGTGAATCGAATTGGATGGCCATTTAAAAACCCATCTGCGACTAGACTGCTGCCGGTACGTCTTGCTGTCGAAATTGAACAAATAGGGGCCTGGGATGAACAAGCCAATGTACGGCCCATTTCATTGGCTGAGCAGAGTTTTCTCCCTTTGTTCAGGTTCGGATGTAGTACGTCGCCAGTTCCGCTTTTCCTCTGATCTTGATCGAGACCGCCAATCCCGCTTTAGATGACCTTCTCCTCCGCAGTTGATACATTTTGGTCGACCCTTCCTGTCATTAGTTGGCAAGGGTTTGTTTAAGGTGTCCAAAGCTTCTTTTATGGCTAATAAGGTTTGATTTAGATCAACTTTTTCTTCTTCCGTTACCATCTTTACATTATGGACCTTGCGAAACTGGCGGGAGGCATTTTTCCCTGCTTCATCCTTCAATGTTTGGTGACGTCCCAGTCTCAACGCTTGCTGCATGTCCGTGTCTTTCACTCCATCGATGAAACTGTTCACACACAGCTGATGACTGAATTCTTCCGGTGCATCTGGATAGGCAAATCTGACCAGTCTTTCTATATCAGCCCCATACTCATATTAAATTTCTTTATTATTTCCGCTAGCTGTGTAATTAAATTATTAAACAGGTAGAGCCATCTACCAATCGTTTAATGAAATGCTAAATAATGTGACATTTACACACAACTGACCGAAACCTAGAGTGACATCGATATTAAAGATATAGAAGGACACTGGGGGACTTTTCCCCAGACAGTATGGATTTAGAGAGAAAATATCGACTGTAGATGCGGTACTGGTGTTACTTCGTCTGTCAAAGGGAGGACAGCTGGACAAACGGAATGGGACGATTCAGCGCCGCCGTTTCATCGCCGCCGTTTCATCTCCGCCGTTTCATCGCCGGCCGTTTCATCGCCGGCCGTTTTATCGCCGGCCGTTTCAACGCCAGCTGTTTCATCGCCGTTTTAGTTTAATGAAATTAAAATATTTTTTTGATAGGATGAGCAAAAGTGACAAACATATATTAAGTTCTTGTAAAATATAAGGTCTTAAAAACATTTAAAATTATTTTGTTTTTGCTCAGTTAACTTAACTGTAATATGCATTTAACGATTAAGCCTTTTTTCTTCTTAGAACAACACTCTAGGTATTAGAATTACGGATATTCCGAAAATTAAGACGACCATACGAACTATGTACTTAAGAAGATTATAGAATTATGAGATAAAATATTTTTTCCAAATTTGGAGTTTAAATAACCCCATCGCTCATGTAAAGGACTATAGAATGTTAAGCATTAGTAATGTGAAATTATTATTTCTTCGTTAAAATTAAAAACCTTCACATATCTTAATTTTTTAGTGTTGCGTTCATAAAGTTTCATCGCCGCTTTATAAAAATGCAATTTAAGTATTTTACTTACAGGAACGATTAGTGATTGTTTTTTTTAATCTGCACTATTATGGAGTGCATGACACTACTAAGAACAGGGTTGTTAAAATTTAACCTGACGATGAAACGGGCGGTGATGAACTGGTTCTGGCGATAAAACGGCTGCGATGAAACGGCGGCGCTGAAACGGCGGCGCAGAAATGTCCTAGACCGTGGACAAATGGTCTGCGCCGCACCTTCTGGGCGTTCGAAACGCCTTCAACACGGTCCAGTGGGGTGTTGTAATGAGGGGTTTGACAGCGAGGGCATAATTAAAACTGATCGGAGCCTAACTTTAACCCAAGAGGATACTCTTGTGGAGATCGTAAAGAAATTGGTACCAAGCGATACACACGAAAATAAAACTGCTGATTATGCAGAGGTTAGACGACGAGCAGAACAGCCACTAGGAAACCACGAGGTAAGGTTTCTACTAAGTAAAGACGTCTTAGATACGGCAGTCATGTCAATATCACCATACAAGGCTCCTGGAAAGGACGGGGTTCATGGGAAAATCGTTCTACAAACCTATCCGTTTCTTTTCGAAGCACTTGAACGGCTATATCAAGCCTGCATCAGACTCTGCTAATTCCCTAGGGAATAGAAAACTGGCAAACTAGTTACTATATTAAAGTGCAAAGATAAAGATCCGTCAAACCCAAAGGCACTTATACCCATCACGTTGCTTTCAGAACTGGGAAAGATACTAGAGAGATTAATCCTGGCTGAAATCAATACCGAAATCCCAGATCGATTATTTTTCAGTGAGAATCAATATGGCTTCAGAAAAGGCTAATCGACGATCGCAGCATTGACAGGATACATACGAGATTCTTCACACCACAACCTGGTGATCTTCGTTGACATCTCGCGTGCTTTTGACAACGTCTGGTGGCCTAGCTTGATCACCGAATTGGCGCAGAAAGGTCTCTCAAGCGATGTGTTAAATATCATCAAAAGCAACTTATTAAACCGTTCTGTAGAATACTCCACAAGTTACTCACACACAGCCAAAGAGGTGAACAAAGGATGTCCGCAAGGGTCCATTTTGGGTCCAATTTTTTGGAACACGATAATGGATCCTCTATTACGATCCAGATGGCCAGATGGTGTTCACCTGTTGGGTTACGCAGACGATTTCTCTATAAGGATCAGCGGAAAAAGCAGAGCATGCTTAGAGGCTAAAGCAGAAGAGTGTATGAATTTAGTGGCAACTTGGGCTAACAGAAATAAGTTAAAAATATCTGAATCGAAGACCAAGTACATTGTCTTCTTAATTCTATCGATAAACAGAAATCCTGTTATACGATACGATCGCAGGCCACTACAGAGAGTCCAGTCAACGAAATGCTTAAGCATTATAATAGACCAAAAACTTTCATATACAGAGCACTTAAGATATATCTCAAGAATAATGTCAAAAGATCTTTCAATTTCTTAGAACGTTGGTACGCCGAAACAGGGGAAGAATTACCGATTACTTCAACGCCATAAGAGAAATCTATCTTAAAGCCATCATTCCTATCCTAGCATACGGAGTAGATCTATGGGGGCATAGACTGAGCAAAGTGGTCAACAAGATACAGCTTCGAAACACACAAGCAATGTGTTTGCGGGTGATGTTGGGAGCGTACAGGTCTACGCCGAACGAATCACTTTGCGTTCAGGCAAAACTTCCTCCGCTACACCTCCATCTGGAGCTATGTCACGGGCTAATTTTTCACTTACTTCAATTATTTAAATACTTATTAAAATATAAACTCACCTGTGTTTACTTTAAAAATTCTTAGGTTATAGTTAAACGTCATTCGGGAATATACAGTTGAGTCCGTGGTTCTTTACCCGTGCGTCATCATTTAAAGCATACGAAGTAAGTCGGAAATTGCAACTTAATAACATGCGGTAGCTGTTTTGTCTTTAGTTTCATGCGTGGAAGACAATGACGCTAGATTAAAAGTATGTGTTTTATCTCGCCAGGTATTTAGTGACGCAAGGGTAAAGAACCACGGACTCAACTGTAACCAAGTTTGATCTTTTATTTCTCAATAATTTCAATTTATTATGTTCCTAAAGCTTTATTATATCCCATCTTAGTTTTAACTTCATCGGTTTTACTATTTTGGTATATTTTAGAATTATTATTATTATGTCAAGCTGAATATTTTAACATGTAAACAGTCAGTTCTGCCTACTTCTTCTTCTTTACTCTTTTCTTTCTGTTGAATCGGAACTAAGCCGAGGCCGCATTACATGAACGTAGTGTTAGTAAAAGACCATCCAATAGGTAATTCGAGGCCACGATCTCCAAATTAATAATGGGATAGGTAAGGGCCATCTGTCATTGTACTTCCGGTCGATATGATTGATTTTCGGCCATTTTGTGATTCGACAAGCCACCGAGAAGGTCTAAAGGTCTAATATTGCGGTAAAAGTGTCACAAGGAAATTTTGTGGGTGAAGTTTTGATCATAGTACATCTATGGCACTTATGTGTGGATTTTGAAACTGAACCTTTCTTTTCCAACCGAACAATTGGGTTAATCTCGATTAGTTGTTATTTTGTTGATTACGGTTCGTTGGAAATTACCACGTGTGGGATATTTTACAAATTTTCCGTTTATTTAACTGCAGTTCGTTATATGGTGGTTTAAATTTCAAATTCAAGCTCTGAATTATCGAAGTCCTCGAGATAAATACCCTTTTCCATCTAGGGTTCTTGCTACAGGTTTAAATTCCTTGGTACGGGTTTAAATTCCTTAGTACCTACAGGCTTCAATTCCTGGGTACCGGCTTAAATTCCTGGTACAAGCTTAAATCATTGGTACCGGCTTACTTCTTTGACGAAGGCTTATCACCTGGTTACTGGGCTACTGATACCTATTGGCTATCACATTTGTTGGTATTAGCAGTAATTTATTTTGGAATTGTTGTTTGTAATTTAGTTTTAAGTCTTACGTGTGATCACACTGAGATTTATTATTATTTTAATGTTTTAAATATTAAGCCGCTAGTGTAAATTGAAGTTTATAATTTACGTCGACCTCAAACGTTTGTTCTTTTTATTAAAGGAGGGTCTAGTTTTAAAACTGATTGTTTTATTTAGCTCACTTTATTTCATTTCGTGGGATTGTGTAAGAGTTGTTAGTGCCTATAAGATCTAGGGGTTTCCGGCTTGTACCGTCGAAGTCGGTGGCGCGGCTCACTTGTGCATCATCCCTCTACGGCTGAGCTCGGGCATAATTTGCCAGTAGAGTGACCGCTAACAACCCCTGCGCAATTCACCTATTGTTGATTGGATTTTCTTTAATAATTATCTTATACTTACATGAACCTTAGCAGATAGCTAAGGAAAAACCGTGGCAGCTATGCAAGGCTAACATCATCTTAAAACGGAGTCTAAGGTTGTCTGTAAGGGTCACCCTTTGGGGTGTCCCTAAAACAGACCCTTAGGTCTGGCCGTTGTGACTCTTGACTTATTTTCGTGAGTAAATGTGACATGCCACCATGTAGTTTATTTGGTAAGATTAGTTAAGATTATTGTATTTAGTTCGTTATTCATATTTTAATTATTCATTGTTATTGCTTGTTTCTTTGTTAATATATTTGTTGTTTGTTTCCTGTTGTTTATCTCATCTTCCCCTTGGTTAGTTTTCTGCCTTCAGCAGGATTCCTAGCCAGGGTATAGATAACCACGACCTGGGTGGGAAGTGCCTTCAGTAAGCTACGACTCATCCCAAAACACTAAGGCACACCTTTATCCCCCCGGGCGTGACATGGTGGAGGCGCCGTTGTCCGATCCCTTAACTGATTCTTCCTAATCAGTTTAATTTTAAATGTTTGGAGCCATTTTTTTAAAGCATTTTTTTGCCCCATGTCACTGGCGTGACATGGTGGAGGTGCCGTTGGCCAATCCCTTAACTGATTCTTCCTAATCAGTTTAATTTTAAATATTTGTAGCAATTTTTTTATAGCATTTTTTTGCCCCATGTCACTGGTGTGACATGGTGGAGGTGCCGTTGTCCGATCCCTTAACTGATTCTTCTTAATCAGTTTAATTCTAAATATTTGGAGCCATTTTTTTTATAGCATTTTTTGCCCCATGTCACTGACGTGACATGGTGGAGGTGCCGTTGTTTGATCCCTGAACTGATTCTTCCTAATCAGTTTAATTTTAACTATTCGTTGTCTTTTTTATAGATTTTTTTTGCCCCATGTCACTGACGACGTGACATGGTGGAGGTGCCATTAGCTGTTCCTGTGAACTGTTTCTTCCTAAACAGTATCATTTATTAATTTTCTTAAGTTTTTAAAGTGAAACTTTTATTAGATCGTTTTAAGTGCATGTCACATGTCGGTCGATCGCCGAAAAGGTATAAAGTACGCGGCGCCTATAGTTTAATACAAAAATGTACGGGAGTGAGCAGATCTGCTAATGAAACCATTCCTACTATTCGTATTAATACGAACTTCGACTAAGTAAGTATCTACGACATGTAACGTCGACGGTTATATTATTGTACCTATTCGTATTAATACGATCTTCGACTGCGTAAGTTTCTACGACATGTACCTAACGTTTTAAAAATATTACAGTCGTAAATAATAATTTTTGAAACTGAAAATATGGAACTTGAGCAATAAATTATGTAACATATATTAAATAAAATCTTTTAAAATTAATCAAAACACTTTCATTTTTAAACAAATAAACTTTGTAATTATCCTACCCTTGTTATATATATTCATTTCATTCTTTTGTCGATTTACTGAAGTTTTCACTTCTATCGTGTGTGAATCGCACACACACCTTTTGATTTTGATTTTGATTTTGATTTCGATTTCGATTTCGATTTCGATTTCGATTTCGATTTCGATTTTGATTTAGATTTCAATTTGAATTTCAATCTCAATTTCAATCTCAATTTCAATTTCGATTTCGATTTCGATTTCGATTTCGATTTCAATTTCAATTTCAATTTCGATTTTGATTTCAATTTCGATTTCGATTTCGATTTCGATTTCGATTTTGATTTGATAAAGTGATTTTTATACCCTTAATGGAATATGATTCGAAAAATTTTTAGTTAAATGTCTATAGTGTAAAAAAAAGTTTCACTTTTACCGTGGTTTCATAAAACCACACAATGCTTTTTTTCCTAAACGGTTTGATATGTTTTTTAAAGCGAAATATATTGTGTTTTTAATTGATTTGTGAACTTAGTTACAGTATTTGTTCTTACATAATTTGTTCTTTTGCACAATTTAGAGATACTTTCATAAATATTTTTTATCTTGAAGGAATTGAGGATTGTTTTTTGAGTTTTTTATGAAGCTTTTTTGTGTGTATACTATTTTATATAAAATTTGACGGTGGAATAATTGATTTATTTAGGATGATGACCTGAGTGCAGATTTAGCATTTTTTTATTATGTGTATGTTGAAATACGAGATGTTAAGTATAGGTCACTTATTATGTGTTTTTTTCACGGTCAATCGTATAAAGGTTTAATAATGTATACAATATGTATTGTTGATAAACAATAAACTGTCTTCAAGTAAAAAATGTAAAGTGTTATATTCTATTTTTTTCCAGTTTCTTTAGTGCAATAACAAATATTCATCAATACACCCCATTCTTACCTATGTAATAATCTATCTATACCAATTGAAAATAGGTATTTTTCTGGTTTTAGTGATCATTTTTTTAATTATTTGTTGTGGTATGTATATAGGTTACAGATATGGTCATGGTCAAATGTTTTATTTTATTTCTTTGTCAGCTAGTTGTGCATTTAATTCCGAAATAGCAAAACTGCACACAGCTGTAATTAGTTCAGATTATTGACATTGAACCTTTGTTTTTAAACTTCTTATTGTTTATTTTCATGGTTACAGATCTCAATTGTCATTAATTCAATTGAGTAGTATATTCTTCATTGCTTTTCTGGGATTTTTTTTAATAATATGTTGTAAATTGGGAAACAGATACCAAATATTCAGTTATTCGGTATAGTCAATATTTTTTTATTTAATTTATAAGTAATAAAGGTGGCATGTCAAAAGTAAGTAAGAGTACATCGGACCAGAAACTTCGAGACTCCAAAACACCATCGTATTCCTACAGTGGTAGAAATACTTTAATTTTATATTTTTTTATTTTTAAAGTTACACTGAATATTTTACAATATAATCTTATTTGTCTTTAATAAATTCGTAATTATTGGGATGTTTTTTTGTAATCTTTAGTACATTTAGGTGGTATTTCAAATTTATATTTTATTACTTTTAAAAGGAATTATTTAATATGTTAATGAATATTTTTAATTGTGGGTAATTATAGAGAAGAAGATCTAGGAAGAAGCATAAGGGAAAACATATATTATTGATGTAGTAAAGTTTTGCATTTTTTTAAATTTCTAGAACAGATGACTACCAAGGATAATTTTTGAGAGAAAAGTTAAATGAAGTTGAAAGATAAGACTGATTGTGTTAGAATGAATGAGCCAAAGGTATTGCAAGGCCAGTGTAAAAAGGAATCTAGGGTAGTCAAACTGTCACGTTAAAAGAAGTGAATGGATTGTTTTTAAAGGTAGTATTTGACTTCTATGTTTTATGTATAGTTTCCTTTTTCAGTTTTATGATGTTCTGCTGAGATACAGCAGGAAAGCGATGTTTTTATGGATGTTTATATTTGGGGGGCAAGTATTCCCCTAAACGTTTAAAGTTGCTACGGGCAACAGGTGAGAGCATATGATGGTTCCTGCTAATGATTTTCGAAAAGAGTTTTTTTTAGGTATAATGATGTCTGCTAAGGGACAGCAGATAAGTTGGAGTTTAAAAGAGAAAGGGAAACTAATGAAGTAAGGTGTTTATGAACGAAGTCAAATACTCTTATCGGTATGAGGTCAAAGAGGTTAATGTAAAAATAGTAATTCCCTAATACTCTTTCTAGACAAATTTTAATAGTATTTATTTTTGTATCTTTTAGGACCGAGTTATTGTTTTAATGTTTAAATGTTTAACGTTTTCCCCACATCTACTTAAAGAAGACGCAATCCAGGAGATGCTTGCTCGGTACCGGAATTCTAGAGGGAAAGGGTCCTTTATCCTGAGTATGGTATGGGTCTTGTCTTAACGAGTAAGAAAGGTCTCCGTCGAGGAATGAAAATGGTCATCTTCATTACTCCTATCCCAATAGCAGATCTTTCCGTCGCCAAAGATGGGAAGACTGTAAAGTTATGGTTGTAAAAATGTATTAAGGTTAATGGTGTGATGGAGTACCGTCTGATGTTGGCCATGGACCTCGAGAGATGGAGCTATGAGACGATGGTTTTCACAGAGTTGCAGACAGACCAATATACCAAAAAGGGATCCGTCTAGCCAGCGGTGGACCTGGCGTTTCTAGACGAGGGCAAGACAGGTCATTCTCCGAGAAGAGCAGATTCTGACAGAAGTGTGGCGGATTATAATTATTTTGTAAAACTCAGTCCTATACATACACCCCTGTAAGCCAGAGCCGAGCAAAGCCAGGGGCTGGCTTTAAGGGAAGGGGGGCATGTTACATACGATAATAGGGTAGTTTAATTGTTTTGTATTTCATTGTAATATTTTGTATTATTTTTTATTGTAATTATCCAGGCCAAAGTCAGTACGTTAGATTTCAAGGCGACCTTATATAGTTTAATTCTTATTCTCACGTAGCGTAAGAATTGGCTATAAAAGAGCGTCGTTGAGGTCGTACTCGGGGAGTTCGGAGTCCAAGGTTGTCTGTAAGGGTCACCCTTTGGGGTGTCCCTAAAACAGACCCTTAGGTCTGGCCGTTGTGACTCTTGACTTATTTTCGTGAGTAAATGTGACATGCCACCATGTAGTTTATTTGGTAAGATTAGTTAAGATTATTGTATTTAGTTCGTTATTCATATTTTAATTATTCATTGTTATTGCTTGTTTCTTTGTTAATATATTTGTTGTTTGTTTCCTGTTGTTTATCTTATCTTCCCCTTGGTTAGTTTTCTGCCTTCAGCAGGATACCTAGCCAGGGTGTAGATAACCACGACCTGAGTGGGAAGTGCCTTCAGTAAGCTACCCCTCATCCCAAAACACTAAGGCACACCCTTATCCCCCCGGGCGTGACAATAGGAATGGGATGCAGTAGATAAAGGCAGGCACCTATAATACTATAATGTAATGACCATTTTAATCACTCAATGTTGTTGTATGTGGCGCCATTTAGTAGCAATGGCAAAATAGATATCATATTCGTGTTCCTCATCCCAAATAATAAGAGTAGGTACATCAAATTTCACGTTAATCTGTCCAGTGGATTCCGAGATATTTCAATAAATGTTTAATAAAAAACACCCTGTATAATGAAAACCAAGAAAATTTTGCTAAGCGATATTGAGCTCAAACCGTTTATTTTTTATTTTTATTTTATATATATATATATAAAGAGTGCCAAGTATGCGTATTTATGATAAACAAAAGGGGTAAATTAACGGGCATGTACGCAAAAGGATCATAGGATTACGAGTAAGAATGGTAACCGCAGACATGCATGTTTCTGGCTCATTAGCCGTCATCAGTGCGGCATAACCAAGAAGAGTATTGTGTGAGCGTTCGTTGTTTTTGTATTTCTTGACACATGTTTCCCCAACATCCTTTGCTCCCAAGTACCTAACACTTTTGCTAGCCAAGTGCAATACTCTTCTTGGTTATGCCGCACTGATGACGGCTAATGAGCCAGAAACATGCATGTCTGCGGTTACCATTCTTACTCGTAATCCTATGATCCTTTTGCGTACATGCCCGTTAATTTACCCCTTTATATATATATATATATATATATATATATATATATATATATATAAACAAAAGGGAAAAATTATTGGGCATGTACGCAAAAAGGATCACTTGAAAATGCCAGCTGAGATGTTGGCGAAACGTCGTGAAGACACAAACAACCAACGGATTGAAACCCGGAACACCACTACTGTTCATATATATATATATATATATATCCAAGAATTTAAATTAGAAGGGATTTTTGGGAGTTTTCCGAAAATAAGTTCGTAAGGGGTATATGTTGTTTCAGTATGTACCGTTGTGTTGTAAGTAAAACACCAATACGGAACCCAAGAACTCCAAGCATTCTGAAATTTTGCAACTTGAATTCGCAAATAAGCACCCAAATTCTTATGAGAGTTCTCTAGAGCGCCTAGCGTCTCGTGATGATACGGGGTCGAGTTAAATTTCTTAATTTGTAAAATTTGACAAATTTCTTTAAAAATACACGCCATGAATTCAGTACCTTGATCTGAGACAATTTCATCTGGAATGCCGTAACGTAATATGAAATTATTAGTTAGTGTAGTTGCCACTGTATTAGCTTCCTTGTTTTTTAATGGATATGCCTCTACAAATTTAGTTAACTCACACTTTATCGTTAAAATATATTTATTATTTTCTACATTTTCTTGGAGTGGACCAACTAAGTCTATAAAATTTTTTTGAAATCCTGATGAAGCAGTCGTGGTTATAGATAAAGGTTCTTTGTTTGGATTGGAATGTTTACACCTTTGACAAAATGGTCGCATCTTTTTACAAAACTTTCTACATCCTTATTTAAATTTTGCCAAAAATACCTCTTTTTAATATTATTGTACATCCTGTTTATACCTGCATGTACTCCAGTGAGGAGATTATGAAAATCATTTAGAATAATTTGTCTAGTCTCATTATCTAAGATATTTTCTACTTCTTTTATAATAGATATTTTAATACCTATATTTTTAATCTCATTACGGAATTTAATTAACAATTTAATTATTTGTGCACTTTTTTTATTCTTTAAAATAATTAATTCTGGAATTTTATTTTTATTATAAATATATTTCAGGTCTCTCGGATCAACATCGTACCTAAGTCTGATGATGATCGAGGATCCTGATAAAAATATATGATTCGCGAATCTTTATCACATATTAAGTTTCCAACTATATAATTAACTTTTTTATTTTTACGTTTTAAATTGTCAAATTTCTTTTTTGAAATTATATTTAAACTAAACGAGTCTTTAGGCGGTTTCAATAATTCTAAAACTCCAGGGCGATCAATCCTTTCGTCAGAATCATCTTTGAAACTACTTAAAAATTATTTTTCGATGTTTTTTGATTGTGCTCTTGAGGTAACAAAAATTGAATCGCACGGCAAATTTCCAGATCATCTAAAAGCAAGCATTATTGTTCCCATACCGAAAATTATAAATACAAATAAAGCCAGTGAGTTCCGTCCAATAAACGCTCTACCGGGGATGGAGAAGTTGCTGGAAATAGTGTATAACCAACTTTCGAAATACTGAGAAAACAATAATATTCTTTTTACCAACCAAAATGGGTTTCGAAATAATCACTTATGCGAATCGGCGCTCCAGCTAACTATTACTAAATGGACAAATTCTATTGACAACGGCGATTACGTTGTTGCGGTTTTTCTGGATCTAGGAAGAGCTTTTGAAACTGTCGATAGAAGTATACTATTAAAAAAACTAGAAGCTATTGGCATTAAAGGCACAGTGTTAAGATGGTTTGAAGAGTATTTAAATGAACGGTTGCAAGTTACAAAAGTAGAAAATACCTTCTCAGATCCAATCACCACAAAATTTGGTGTACCTCAGGGTAGCGTTTTAGGACCATTGTTATTTCTAATTTATATCAATGATATAAATTTATACATATTATGTGACTTCATTAACTTATTTGCAGATGATACGTTGGTATCCATATCAGATAAAAATCTAGACATAGCAATACAGAAAATGAACCAATGTCTGTGCAAAATTCAAGAATATTTAAATATAAATAGACTTAAACTAAATGTAATAAAAACAAAAGCTATGATTTTAACAACATCTTATAAATACAAAAACATTGACATAAACTTATTCCCTTTATCAATTAATAATGAACAGATTGAGTTTGTAACCGAGTTTAAGTACTTAGGCTTTATAGTAGACAACAATTTATCTTTCGCTGCACATCATGACTATATTGTTAGGAAAATAGCCCAAAAACTATACTTCTTCAGTAGAATCTCTATCCACCTTAGTACTGCCGCCAAAGTCACTGTCTACAATGCAATAATCCAGCCACATTTCGATTACTGCAGCACTTTGCTCTATGGCTTAGACCAAAATAAAATTATGACGCTACAAAAGTTGCAAAATAGAGGCATGAGGATTATTTTGAGGTGGAACCGGTACTGCAGTATTTCCATTATGCTTAATGCATTGCAATGGATCTCCATCCGTGATAGGTTGTTTAGAACAGCAATGATTTTTATATTCAAAATTATTAATAATCTACTACCAACTTATTTTTCTGAATTTATTACATACCAAGGTGACATTCATTCATATGATACAAGACAAAACGATAACTTTTATTTGCCACGATGTAACCTATCAAAATCTATGAAAATACTTTTTTATAAGGGATTAAATGAATACAACAAACTGCCTACATACCTAAAGACTACCTATTGAAAATATTAATTGTTTCAAGAGAGAGCTAACGAAATACATCCATCAAGATAACAGGCAATAAATTTCAATATAGTTTTAATATTTCTTATATTTTAAAATCTTATTGTGAAAGAATATTTAGATGATACTAATGTTATTTTTTTTTGGTACTTCAACTGTTTATATATTAATATTTGTATATTAGGATATATTCTATAAATAAAGCATTCATTCATTCATCATTCAATTCTTTATTTAAATTTTTTAGTTTTTCCGAAGTTATATTTATACGTATACGTGATAGCGCGTCCGCTACAACATTATCTTTACCCTTAATATATTTTACTGTAAAATCGTATTCTTCGAGAATGAGTCTAAATTTAATTAATCTACTGCTGGGATTTGTCATTCCAAATAAATAAACTAACGGTCTATGGTCGCTCAAGATCAAAAATTTTCTACCAAATAGGTAAGGTCTAAAGTGTTTTACTGCGAAAAAGATTGCTAAAAGCTCCTTCTCGATAACGCTATAGTTTTTCTCGGCTTTATTAAGAGATCGGCTTGCAAATGCAACAGGTCTATCATCTGAATTAGATAGTACAGCACCTAATGCATAATTTGATGCACCAGTTTTAAGTATAAATTCATTTTCTGGTGCAAAGTTTGGATATTGTAGAACCGGTGGATTACTTAGAGCCTTTTTTAGATTTTCGAAAGAATTTTGACAATCCTGGGTTCAAATGAAACACCACTAGAAACACTAAAAACCGTAATAAAATCTTGCTTCTAACTGATGAGTATCGAAAATATTTACTTTCTTATCTTGAAAACTCATTGTTTGATGAATTTCAAATTCAAGTAATATGTAAACCACGTGCTTCTTTTGTGGAAGTAATCAATGGCCACTGTGTTTCTCTCTTTTTGATGACTAATGAGGATTATGTCATTGTTTTGGCTGGTTTAAACACAGGGACGTGAAGTTTCGAGACGTCAATCTTCTGTCCAACTGGTGCTTTTACACTAATGTAATATTATGTACAGTGCCTGTCAAAGATGATGGATCTGGGTCATGCAGTAATTTGGAATAACATTAACAGCAAAATTTTAAATATTGTTACCAAAACTTTATATAGTGCTGGGATGAAACTTTGAACTGTATGTAGACTGACCAGAGAGTTATTACCTCATCCTGGCGAGAAAAAAGCAAAAAAATTTAAGGCATTGACCAGACAACATCTCCGAACAGCTGTGGGAATCTTAGCAGGCCAATTACGACAACATCTCTTTACGATCGTCGCTATGCAGAGGCCGCAAACAAGAAGAGGAAACAGTAGAACATATAATGTATGACTGCTCTGAAACTAGAAGATCCGTGTTGGGCGAGTTATGGCTAACACCAGCCGATACTGGGAGATCCCCCTCGGGAGCCTCATCACCTATTTTAAATCTCTAGGCCGGGTGACAGCCTAAGGTGAGGATATTCCTACACACAGAAGGATGCCCAATGGGCCATATGTGGCCTTGGTGCTGGCAGAGCACTAGCTCGCCCCTCCCCAAATTTCCAGATATACGTACTGGATGTCTTCAACTGAAAAAAAAAGCAAGAAGTGGGTTATTGTGATCTGGGTTATTGGGGCTGTCTAAGATTATACTTGTGATTGTATTTGTATCGTCGAAAAATTGCTGGTCGAAGAATGGGTCAAATATACGTTTTGGAGATGAGCCCCGGGAGCCTCATCACCTATTTTAAATCTCTAGGCCGGGTGACAGCCTAAGGTGAGGATATTCCTACACACAGGAGGATGCCCAATGGGCCATATGTGGCCTTGGTGCTGGCAGAGCACTAGCTCGCCCCTCCCCAAATTTCCAGATCCAGACATACGTACTGGATGTCTTCAACTGAAAAAAAAAGCAAGAAGTGGGTTATTGTGATCTGGGTTATTGGGGCTGTCTAAGATTATACTTGTGATTGTATTTGTATCGTCGAAAAATTGCTGGTCGAAGAATGGGTCAAATATACGTTTTGGAGATGAGCCCCGAAAGCTTCTGCTTACTCCTCAGAGAAGTCAAGTAATTGACCAAGTATCTAAGGTGGGAATGAGTTTTTGGCCGGTGAGAACGTTGAGTTTGTCCCAGAATTTTGAACCACCTCTGTAATCAAGTTTGGCCTTAGTTTGATTCCAAAGATTTTCTTTGTGAACGTTTAACCTAAGCCTTACCAGAGCGTTGAGACGGTTCCATTTTGTAATGATGATGGGCTCATGGAATCAGATATATTCTCGATATAGTTGCCTTTTTCGGCGGATAAGTGACATGATTTCAGTGTTTATGGAAGATATTGGGGCGGAGGGGAAGTGCAGTGAAGAGGGGATGGATGCGAGAGCTTGAGTAGCAACGGCAAGCTGGGAGAGGGCCCGATGTCCCTCCCTCATCTTACGGCTAATACTTACACCAACAAACCCAAGGTACCGTGTCGATGTACTGAATGGCCAACGGGTTAAGTTGGTCGCGAACGGTCCCCTTGGGGCACCAGGCAAAACTCCCTTGTATTTAGCCTTAGTCAGGCATGCGGGGCTCTGTCGGAGCAGACTGTTTATTTCCTAGCTACTCGTGGGAACAACCATGGATAGTAATAAACAAAAAAAAAGAAAACCAACGGGAATACACCGCAACAACAAACCAAACGAAGAAGAAGGGAGGAGGAAAACCCTCCGCTTCTTCAGCCCTGAGAGCCCAGAGTGGGAACAAGCCACAACGGGAAACCTGAAGGGAGGAAAACACTCCAGCAGGCTGAAGCACCAAAAAAGCAACCTCCGCTTCCCAAATTGGGACCAAATGGTACCTCAGGTACATAAAATAGGAAATGACACCTGAAATAGCCAGGAGGAAGGCTATGGAGCAAAAATCCAAAGAGCCTGTCCCCCAACAAAAAAGAAAGCGAGCTGAGACTACCACCAGTCCCGCCCAAGAAAAGAAAAAAAAAAGAAGGGGATGGGAAAACAGACCACCTTAGGTAAGAGCAGCTACGCCACTGCTCTTAAAATGGAAAAAGTCGCCATCCTCCTCCAAAGGGTCCCCTGAGAATACCCTCAGTGCGGACGAGGAAACTTTGGTGGAGGAGGCGATAGTGGAAGAAATGTTCGCCGGATGGGAGCACAAGCTCCAATTCGGCGGAATACATTTCAAACCGGAACTAATCATAGTCGACTGTGAAACACCATAGTCGGCAGATTCGCTCCGGTTGAAAGTACCCCACCTAAAGAAATGGGAAGGAAGGAAGTTGACGACATGCAGGGGATACGACATCCCCAAATCACATGTCATTACTGCCTTCCTCCCCAGGAGCAAAGGGCTATCAGCTGAGAAGCTACTTCAGCTGATTAAAGCCCAAAATGAGGGTCTGATGACGAACCAATGGATAGTCCTCTGCCTGAAAGGAAAGGCGGCAGGGCAACTCTTGAGGGCAGCGATAGACGAATTATCCTGCCAATCCCTCAAGAACAAGGGCTTAACCTTCTTCTACCGGTTCAGGAAAATCCCCGTTCGCGGTCTAAGACGGGAAGAAAAGAAAGATGGGGAAGGAAACCCAGAGGGGAAAACTGCCAAAGGAAGTCGTAATGGCTCACCTAGAGAGACACCTAACGATGCGGAAAGCCGACTTTTATGGCAAAGACTCAGAAAATGAGGCAGCCATGGAGGTCGGAGAAGTGCAGGACGAGGATATCACCCTCTTGGGTGAATCATACAATGACACCCTCGTTGGAAGTAAGCAAGGGGTCCTCAACGAAGAGCAGTAAGAGTAAAAAAGATGGAAAAATGGGAATAAATATTGCTCAGCTGAACGCCCACCACGCTAAACGAGCATCAGCGGTTATTTTAAAGACGTTTATCAGCAACCAAATGGGATTTGCATTAATTCAGGAACCATGGGTCCGTGAATGGCAGGTGAGAGGACTGGCCAGTAGGGATACAAAAGTGATTGATATACAATGTAAGTAATACGGACATACCGAGAGCTTGTATCCTGGTAAGTAACAGTATTAATTATTCTTGTGTTTCAGAATTCATGACGAGAGATCTCGTCCCGATTCAAGCTGAACTCGAGTTCAAGGAAAGACGCCAAGAAGTCATGATAGTTTCATGTTACTTTGCAGGAGACGGGACTGCACTGCCTCCAGAACTGCAAAACCTAGTAGAATACTGTCTTTAGAAGAGATTAGAAAAGTCGCAATTACTGTCTATAAGAATCGCAGAAATGAAGGTAGGTCAAGACACTATCTCCATCAATACGACCAGAGGTTTTCCGCAAGGGGGAGTTGCATTCCCACTTATGTGGAGTCTCACCGAAGACAGCTTACTCTGGCAATTGACCGAACTAGGTATACCTTGCCAAGGTTACTCCGATGACGTAGTTATCCTCGCAAAAGGAAAATATGAAAACGTCCACTGCGACATAGTGCAAAGAGGACTGAACAAAGCAAAGCAGTGGTGTGATTCAGTGGGACTTAATATTAACCCCACCAAGACCACGTGAGTAGCCTTTACAAGGAAAAAGAAACCTATGCTAAGAACCATCAAAATAGGTGGAAATATCGTTAAGTGGAAGACAGAGGTCAAATACCTAGGGCTAATCCTAGATAATAAGTTACTCTGGAACAAACACAAAAACGAAATAATACACAAAGCTACAAAAGCCCTCATGGTGTGCGGAAACATTGCTGGGAAAAAATGAGGCTGTAACTCAAAGACATTGCAATGGATATACACAGCAATAGTGAGACCTATCATCACATATGGGGCACGAGAGCTAATCTGATCACTACAAAGACAAACCTCTCAAAGATTCAGAGACGCCTGTGCATGTATCACTGGAGCAATGAGAACATTTCCCACTGCTGCAATGGAAGTAATACTAAATCTCTCGCCACTGCATATTCAAGTAGAAAATGCTAGGAAGAAAACAATGTATAGAATGATCAAAGAAGGAATAATCAAGGAAAAACCTCGATCATAAAATGGTATACGAACGGCTCCAAGACAGATAAAGGTACAGGAGCAGGAGTGTTTGGACCTAGAACCAAACACTCAGAAAGCTTGGGTGCGTACCCAAGCATCTTTCATCGAAAGATGTATAGAATTTAATATTGAAAGGAACTATCGTAGACAGAAGATTGTAATCATGTCAGATAGTCAAGCAGCCATCAAAGCTCTGAACTCAGATACAATCAGTTCAAAGATGCTCTGGGAATGCCTAGGCAAATTAAATGAACTAGGACAGAATAACACTGTTACCCTCCCATGGTTCCAGGACACGTAGGAATAGAAGGAAATCAAACATCAGACAAGCTGGCAAAAAAGGAGCTGAAACCCCATACCTGGGACCAGAACCATCCTGTGGAATCAGCAGTAGTACAATCTTAGAAAAACTAAGGAAAAAATGGATAGCGAAAAATCCAAGTACTGGAATTATCTAGAAGGACTAAGACAATTGAAAACGCTCCTGGGAAACTATAACCAGAAGAGATCTCACAGCCATTTGTGGTAGTGTACATTTTATCCTAACGGGATTTTGAATGTCACACGTTTATTTAATCTAAGCCTCATTTGTGTAATATATCTGTAGTGATATTTTTGGGTAGGCTATTAGATTTTTCCATTTAATGGGATTTAATTAATGGAGCTTTTTCCGGTAAGTTATAACTCACGCATAATTATATAATACTTTTCTCTGATATCGACATTCGATTATAGAATGATTTGCTAAAATTTCGATACGTGGATTCGTGGACTACCGAAATAGGATTTGGTACAGGGTGTTGGTGGAATAAACATCGTCAGACTGACTGCTTTAACCCCTAATCACATAAAGGGTAAGTGTTTCACATGTGTTATATTCGTTAAACTCCACGATTTATTATTCCTTTTATAATCTATAATATATGTACATACCTCAAATTGTGTTAAATTTTATGTGTTTTGAAAATATCAGATCTATCGGTTTTTGGCGATTTATTTTATTTTGTTTAACTGAAATTATCAGACGTAAATAAACCCAGCTATATTACTAATTTTAAGATATTTATTGGTTACTAGCGGCCGCCCGCGACTTTATCCGCGTGAACTTTAGTTTTTTGCCACCGAATTTCATACAAATTTTCGACCCCTATTTTAAATCCTTAGAAGTGAAATTTAAATAAGTCATTTCTTAGTACACCACTACGTAATAAAAAAAAATATTCTCGAATTTTCAAGACTCTACGCGTCTATCGACAGTGTCATGTCGGCCAGGGGCCAGCAACAGCGTGCTACCGCCTCACCGCTCCACACACCCCGCACATTAAAGCGCGAGTGGTATTAGACTATTATTATTTTAAAACTATAAAAACTTGCATGCTATATGCATGCAAAATCTCAGCTCGATCGATTTGAAATTGACAAAGTTTCATACAAACTGTCATCCTCTGTTTTATCCCCTTAGGGGTGGAATTAACCAAAATCCTTTATTCGGGGATGCCTACGCCATAGTAGATATATGCATGCAAAATCTCAGCCCGATCGGTTTAAAATTGACAAACTTTCACACAAACTTTCATCGCCTATTTTATCCCCTTAGGGGTGGAATTTATCAAAATTCCTTCTTAGGAATGCCTACCTCATAGTAGCTATATGCATGCAAAATCTTAGCCCGATCGGTTTAAAATTGACAAAGGTTCATACAAACTTTCATCCCCGATTTTATCCCCTTAGGGATGGAATTTATTAAAATCCTTTCTTAGGAGATGTCTACGTCATAGTAGCTATATATATGCAAAATCTCAGCCCGATCAGTTTAAAATCGACAAAGTTTCATGCAAACTTTCATCCCCTTAGGGGTGGAATTTGTTAAAATCCGTTCTTAGGGGATGTCTACGTCAAAGTAGCTATATGAATGCAAGTTTCAGCCCGATCGGTTTAAAATTGACAAAGTTTCATACAAACTTTCATCCCCTGTTTTATCCCCTTGGGGGTGGAATTTATTAAAATCCTTTCATAAGGCATACCTACGTCATAGTAGCTATATGCATGCAAAATGTCAGCCCGATCGGTTGGAAATTGACAAAGTTTCATACAAATTTTCATCGCCATTTATGGAATGGGAGAGAAATTTTTATACACCAGATGTTAAGTTGAAAGAAGACAAATACCTCTGTGAAAACCGCATTCAAATCGGATCAGTAGTTTTCATGTGATGCACGCACAAACATACAGACAGACAGACAAAAAAATCTAACCACATTTTTGGGTTCTATTTCGATGTACCCGCGACATCGTTCGCGTGGCGTGTTGATTTTTGTATAAAAAATTTTTTCCTCACCCCGTTAAAGGGGTGGGGGGAGAAAGTTTGATACACCAGAACTTAAGTTGAAAGAAGACAAATACGTCTTTGAAAACCGCATTCGAATAGGATCAGTAGTTTTCATGTGATGCGCGCACAAACATATACATTTCTACAGTTTTATTATATGTATAGATAGATTATAAATTTATAGTCGAACTGTTGTAAATAATTTTGAATCCAGGTGTAGTGAATATTACTTTTTATAATTCACGTTCACAAAGTTTCTATTTCGACACTAAAAACAGTATCGAAATAGATTCATTGTAACACTGTTTTTGGTAACTTTTTGTTTTACACAATTGGTTGCACTGCACTGATTTTCAACGAAAGAGTTCAGGTAGTAAATCAAAAAGTATGTTGTAGTAAATTATTAACTACATTATCAGCGTTATTGCTAAATTCGGAATATTTTATACAAATTTGACAAACATTCTAATATAAAATCATTAAAACTGACAAGTGTCAAAACTGTCAAGATTGCCAACATAAATAAATATTTCGAAAAAGTCTCATTTTACTTTTTTTTATACTTTTAAAAGTTCATTATAAAAAATAGTATGTAACACTCGAGTTACAATGACGGTTTGTAGTACTCGTTCTTTGCGAAACTCACCGCTTCGCGGTTCGTTTCACGAACTGAACTCGTACTACGAAACCTTTGTCATTGTAATTGTAACACTTGTATTACAATATACTATTGTATACGTTTAACTTGTTTCATTAATAATTTAATCTCTAAATTTTGAATTATAGAATAATGCACTTACATCTGGTATATTTTGGTTCATTTTTCTTAATCATTTAATCACTAAATTCTGGTTATTGTTTATTATTATATTTTGTACACCTTTAAATTGTTTTATCAGTAATTTTATCTTTAAATTATTTTTCTCTTTTTATTAAGCAGAGTCGGTACTTGTAAATTTAATATTTCTTTCTTAAATAATTTAGTGTTGGAATTTAATCTTTTAAATTTTTGAATTAAGTAGAGTCAACATTTGTAAATTCGAAATTTCTTTTCTTAAATAATTTAATGTTGGAATTTTGGCTAATGCGCTTTTTCGACTAGGGTCCTTTAGCCTGGCGAACATTCTTGGATCTGGTTAAATACTTGGATCTGGTTAAATTCTTGGATCTGGTTAAATTCTTGGTTCTGGCTAAACCTCGGAGCAGCGAGGCTAGTACAATTAGCCTCTCTACAAGACCCCCTGCGCCAGAGAAGTTCATCAACCAGATAAGCCAAAATTAATTTTAAGTTTCAAGTCATTGTAACGGTCTTACCTATTTAATTTTGTAATATTGATTTGTATAAGCGGATGTATCATTTTATAGTTATACATTTTTAGGTACTAATTATTTAACCATTTCTTATTGCGCTGGGTGATCACTCTTTTATTTAATACGCCAGTATATTAGCGGCATTTGATTTTTTTTTATCTCTTTTTTTGCTTTTACCAAAATCCATAGGATTTGTTAAATTGAACCGTTGGGTTTATTGTACAGAGGTATTATTGTTGAAAATATAATAGAGAGATCTAATTTTGTTGTCTTACTCAGCCAATCACCCACTCACCATATTTGCTATTCAATTGATTTTTTTTCCTCTTATTAAGATTCTTAAATCCTTTATTTATCTCCAGTAAGATAGGTCAGTGCCTGGAACATCAGGGGTTTCCGATTTGAACCGTTTAAATCGGTGGCGCGACTCACACTTTTTGTACTTACCCTCTACGGCTGAGCTTGGCACAAATTTGCCAGTAGAGAAACCACTTACCCATCTTAGCTGGAGTTGTAAACTCAATACAGAAAACTCAAATAATTTTTTTTTTCTCTTTCTAAATTTAATTTTTTTTTATTCCATTATTTCATTTAAAGTACGTGGCAAGGTAGAGGATGAAACCTCAATACACATACTCTCAGAATACATCGCATTAAGTACTTCTAGGGTCAAATACCTAGGTTCATACGAAATAGAAAGGGAAGAATTACCTAACTTCAAACCCAATGATATCCTAAACTTTCTAAGGAAGATAGGACTAGAAGAGCTGCTATTCGCTGGGTGCGTAACCCAAGCGCCACCTAACGATACAACTTACGGTGGCTATTTTGTGAAAATTTACATGCATTGGACGTCAAATATTTATTGAAAAAATTAAATAAACTTAATTTTTCTTTCAATGTGAAATGTAACATACACAGAGTGTACTTTAAATCACAATTTTTTTTGGGTCAGCGGAAAACAGTAAGTGAAATAAACAGAATAACTAAAACAAGTCTCAAGTGAATTAGGTTATAAGTAGTGTTAAAATCTATCAAGATATTCATTTTTGAAAAATCAATGTTGAATGAAAAATCAATATTTATAAAATATATAACAATCTGCAATTATTTAAATGATAACGAATCGTTCTATTTACCTTCATTTTATACTTACGAATGAATGTTAATTTTTTGTTTTCTCTATTTAATTTGTAAGATAAAAAATGGAATTCGTATTAAGAATCAATTAAATTATTATGTACTTAGTTTTCTTACAGGATACAGGAGAGCTGGGTAATTACTTGTATTTACTGTTAATTACAATTACAAAGTATAAGGTTAGAAGAAAGGAATTATATAAGTTTAATTACAATTACTTGTAAAAATGGAATTACCAATTACTTTCATAGTTACTTTTTGGTCTAAGAAGTTTTTTATTATTTTTTTTTAGTAATTTAAAATGTTAAAAGATGACTTAAAGAAATCAATCCCAATACAAATATATATTTTTATCAGTGTTAAAAAACATAATTATTTTAAAATTAAGTAAATAAGTTAGTTTTTTAAACAAAAATTTATTTACTTTAAACAAAAAATACAACACATAATATAAAAAATATAATGTCTGAGGAAGGGTCTGGGAAGGAACTCTGCAAGGTCATGAGTCGTGCAGGAATTTTCTTGTTTTTATTGGTAAAAGTAATTGTAATTAGATTCATAAATAATTAATTACACATTGCAATTCCAACACAAAATTTGCTCTAATTACAATTCCAAATTACTCTAATAAAAAAAGTATTTAAGTACAATTACAAATTACAGGAAAAAAAAGTGATTGTACCTAATTATTAATTACTTTTTACCAAGGAATTACCCAGCTCTGATGTATAGGATATTATTTTATATAATACGGTTATAGCTTACAGTAATAGTTACTTTTGCCTTTAAACAGCAGCTGTACATTTTTTTTCGCTGATTTAATTTTCACTTGGCAACCAGGAACTTGTAAAATTTGAAATTGCTGCTTCTACCAGTATTTTTGCTATCGACTACACAATAACTTTTGTCACCCATTTTATTTTATTTATTTTATTAAACTGACACACGTGTTATTTTTATAGACTTATGTGATAAAGAGCCACCCTTAGTTCTGTATTGTCCGTAGCGGGCGCTGGCATCAGTTTTGTGTCCCCCACCATGACTTACGCACCCAGCGAATAAGTCTGAGAAATCATCAGAAATATAGCAAGAAAAGGGGGAGACAATAGATCTTATAGGTCGCAGGTGTATGTTACCCCTAACTACATATATACATGGAAGATATTGGGACAGCTTATTCTGTGGCTCTTTGGATAAGATTTTGGAGTACAATTGCAAAGTAGTCTATATTTTAAGAACCTGTGAGTTGGGCTGAAATTGTGTTTGTAAATTTGATCCAATCTGCTTTTTGGAAGATTTTAAAAGATATGAATGGAGGTCGTTTAGGGGGAAATGAAAATATTGAGGTACTGACAAGAAGGGGAAGATGGCCCGAAGTAATGCTGGTACCAATAGAGCAGCGACTCCCAACCCATCGTTCGCAAGTATTTGTGCACACAATGTGGTCTGAAATGGAAGAATGGAGAAAATGCGACCGTTGTGATTGATTCTTCGATCGCCAAACTGAGTATGCCTGGAGTTCAAATCACCAACCAGAATGGCACGGGGTAGTGATGAGATGTAGTTAAAAAGAGGTCGGGATAATCTTTGCGCCGGCGCCGGTCTGTTGTAGTAGGAGGATATCGTAGTCGTTAATAACATTCACTACGATTACGTCGAGGTCTGAAACATAGAGTGGGATGGTGTGACGCTCACTAGAAAGGTTTCTTTTAATTAAGATTGCATTGCCTCGACTTGTGGTAGCTCTGGGGATTGAATAGGTATGGTAACCTGAAAATTTGGGGGGTGATTTGCTAAGGGGGTAATCTTTCCAGGAGGAGCAGATGTTTAACGGAATAATGTTTGCGAGCTAAACCTGTCCAATTTACTAAGGCGGTAAGTCACTCCATTTGTGATTAACTTGTTTTAAAAATGGGAAGGAAGCCTCGCTACCGCTTCCTGTTATTGTGAGTTTGTGGTCAAAGAGGGCCGGAATTAGGGACTGGAGTATTTTTGCGATGGATTTACTTTCAAGAGAGAGGGCATTCATAAGAATAACGTTGGTGAGTTGCATGTATAGGTGGACGTCGGAAGACAGGTCCAAGAGGGTCATGGGTTTGGCTTGAGTCACTGGTGCTACCTGCTCCGGGTATAAAAAGGGGTCTCCTGGCTTTTTGGACATTTTAGGCACAATTCACACAGAACGTCGGACAGAAACAAGGCTTCGACGTGGCGTGTGCAATGAAAACAGAGGTGCAGGACAGTGGCACGAATTGACGTCAGTAATCTGTTGGTGTTGTAGACTAAAACATGTCTTTTTCAAGCAGTGATGAAGATATCTTGGATATACTGTATTTAGCTAATGTGAACAAAACAAAAAGAAGATATTGGGTTCATCCATTGTGGCTGCAGAAGGGGAAAATTGGTGGAATATTCGACCTGATGCTAGAATTAAACATGTACCCATAACGGTTTCAAAATTTTTATTGGATGTCTCGTGAGTGCTTCCATAAAATATTGCCCCTTGTGAAAGACAGCATGGAATAGAAATCAACTAATTGGAGAGAACCAATTTGTCCAGAAGAAAGACTACTAATAACTTTGAGGTATGTGAAATGAATTTTTTCTATTGTAAAATAATTTTAATAAAAAAACAGAATAATAGTGAAATATTTCTTTTGCTTTTAATAAACAGACAAATGCAAGAAAAAACAAAGTTAAAAACAATACTTGAATAATAAAATAAATTCAAAACTCATACTTTTCAGAATCCAGTTATAACATCTCTCTGACAAACTATAACAACATAACTAGTTATAACAGCTCTCTGACGAATAAATTACTTTGGGAGAAATGTCAAGTTGTTATGCATTAGAAAGTTGTGTTGGTTATTGAGCACCTCTTCTCCATGAATAGTGATGTTATTAGTGGATTGTGATGCGTCATCAAACGTACTCATTACAGAGTTTGTTGACTGAGCAATCACTGTGGTGCCAGTTAAAATATGATGTTGCGTGTTCAGTATTTCATCCGCCAGTCGCAATAATCCCATTTTGAAGCTTCTTTTCTGCTTATCATTCATTGCTTTCATGTCTGGCAAAATACTCTGCAAGAATGCCATATCAGGGTCAGGGTGGCTAATAGAGTTATCCTAGGGTTTTTGGTCTAACAGTCGTCGTTTTGCCTCAAAATAGGAACACGCAGATTTGTTCACGTCCTGTAAACTAGCAATTGAGGATCTTCCTCGCTTTCTGTAACCACCGGTATTATTTTGTTCAGAAGTTGGAGAAAGCAGCGGTGTACTTGGTGGCGAGTCGCTTGTGAGTTGATTGGTAACTTGCGTGGAACCTTGAGTTTCATCCTCATCTATACCCTCAGTTAGGACACCATCATCACTATTTTCTAGTTCCCGCTAAGTAGACAGTCCTCCAGCAACAATGTTGCCTTTGGATGCTCGTGACTTTAGGAAAGAGTCCAAGAACTGAAGGTGACTAGCCGAGTAATATTTTTTATGCCTTTTTGATCCGGATCCAGATGGCAGTTTCAATTGGTTTTTATATTTCGTATAACGTCCTCTGACATTTTTCCAACGCTCCTTGCAATCAGATGCTGAAATGAGAAAAAATCATACATATTTAGTAAACATAAATCCATGTTAATTGATTAAAATTGGACTAATAAGAATTTTCATTGCAACTAATGAGTATGAATATCAATTTTTATGTTCCAGATATTTTACGACTGGGGTTCATTCAAAGCCCTTTCCTACTACTTCCTAAAAGGACATTCAACAGTCATGATAGTGGTACACCACACTTCGAAGGTCATTTGGGAAAAATTGCAACCTGTGTACATGCCAAAACCGACAGCAGCGAAAGGGGAGGAAATGGCAGATCGTTTTCATTCATTGTGAAATATACCCAACTTTATAGGGAGCGTGGATGGTAAACATATTAGAATTAAAGCCCCACCACGATCAGGTTCCGCTTACATTAATTACAAAGGCTATTTTTCCGTGGTTTTACTGGCAGTATCAGATGCAGATAGTATGTTCGTGATCGTGGATGTGGGGGGAGTACGGACGTAATAGCGACGGCCGGTTATTGACAAATAGTAATTTCGGCTATGCTTTGCAGTCCGGAAATCTTGATTTACCTGAACCTCGTCCACTACCAGGAGACACAACGCCGATTCCATTTTACTTCATTGCTGATGAAGCATTTCTCTTGAAGAAAAATATGATGAGGCCATTTTCTCGCAGACAATTGAAAACTAACAATCAACGGAAGTATAATTACAGATTGTCGAGAGGAAGAAAATCAGTAGAATGCTCTTTTGGAGCACTCTCTAGTAAGTTTGGAGCTCTCAATACACTTATAAGATGTAACCCTGATAAAGTTGATACTATACTTCAAGCAATATGTGTTTTTACAAATCCAATACGAAAATGTGGTTGTCAACAATTCCATGGCTCGATTACCACTATTGGCATAATCGAATGCAAAAAATATTAGGGCGTACCTAACCATTTATTTCACTGATTTTTCTCCTATCCCAAATCAGGATAGATATTCCGTGTAATGCATACTTAAAACACGATAACTTATGTACGGAAGGCTACATTTAAGAAATAGTAATGCTATAATTATAGTACAATTTTATTAAACGGTTTGTTTATTTATTTAAATTTATTATTTGGAAACCCTTCTTTCTGTCCTCTTTCCCTCAAAACCATGTAGAATATCGAGTTAATTGTAAACAAATGTGGTAAATGGGTTAGAACTTGAGTGTCAAATTTATCAGCAATTTTCTGCCAGATCTGGTCTTGAGCACTCCTATTACAATAATCAGCACGATTAAAATCATATATACAAGGATATTTGCCAACTTTATTGCAAAATTGTATGTTGAAGGCAACATCACCCGCATTTTTTATTAAAGCACACAGACACGTAGCGAGGAACTGGCGTGCCCTTTCTTGTACGCCAAGAGAGACGCCGAAGAGACGTGGCGACCGCCCATGCCACGTCGCTTCTGTGAATGTTGTAGCATTTGTTTACATAGGAGAGATGCCGAAGGGACAAAAGTCCGCGCCACGTCTCTGTCCGACGTCCGTTCTGTGTGAATTGGGCCTTAGAGCCAAGGCTAGGTAGTCTCCCTCGTAATTGGTACATTTGGATCTGTTGACCTTAGGGCAGTTTGAATGTTTGTGTGCTGTCCAACATAAAGGGCAGACGATTTTTGTGGCGTAACACTTGGAAATTGAGTGGCCGTTTCTGCTGCATTTGGTGCAGAATTTGGGGTTGGCGTTTGATGCTTCGGTCGAATGAGTTGGACCGAAAAATCGAACGCCATTCGTAATAGCTTTTACGTAGTGGGATTCGGATGGGGTTATTACTCTTATCAGAGTAGTGGGGTTTTTTGTTTTAGCTGAAGTGATTCTCCAGCATTTATGGAAGGGAAAATTGAGATTTTTGAGAATTTCCTGATATTCTCGATTGGTGAGGATTTTGTTCAGTGCTTTTACGACGACGGAGTGAAAGAGGGTTCTAGGGGGGCGAGCGTCGTTTGGAAAGTTTCAGGGATTTTGGTATTGGAGGTATGAAGCATAGCTGTGCCGTTCTGGATCTGGAAATTTGGGGAGTGGCGAGCTAGTGCTCAGCCAGCACTGAGGTCACATATGACCCATTGTGCATCCTCCCGTATGTAGGGATATCCTCACCTCAGGCTGTCACCAGTCCTAGTGATTTAAAATAGGTTATGAGGCTCCCGAGGGGGATCTCCCTGACATCGGCTGGTGTAAGCCAGTACTCGCCCAACACGGATCTTCTGATTTCAGAAAAAGCAGAGCAGTCATACATTATGTGTTCTTACTGTTTCCTCTTCTTGTTCGCAGCCTCTACATAGCATAGCTGTGCCGTTGTATGCTCTACTTTTCTATTTCTAGCTATTTCGTAGCCGTTTAGATTTTAAAGAAGTGATTGAGAATGGTCTTCTTTTGAGATGTTACTTATGTTTATCCTCTGGATTTGAGAAATGGGACGAATTATATTGTTGGCCACGTTTTGTGATGAGGTTGAAAAAGAGGAGGATCAATTATGATGGGGTTTTGACGGGTTTAAAGATAGGAGAGTCAGCAGAGTTTCATAAAGGAGTTAGCTTGACGTGAAATGCTCCTAATAGAGAATAATGTATTCACTCAATGTAAAAAGTAGATACTTACTGTAAAGGGATAACCGAATAAGGAAAGGATCTCTACTAAAAGACTTTTTTAAGGTTATGTCGGTATTCGAGAATCTTCTAGATGTAATTATTAGGTTAGATCATGTTACTCGAAAATGCTAAAATGTTCGTTTTTATTATATAAGGGTGTATTAGCAGTTAAGGGGAGTTCAAATAGTTCATTGTTTTTGTAAATCTGTTGATAAAGAAATTGTGTTTAAGTCCCCATAAGTGTTTCAATACTTACTTTCTCTCAATGCGTATAATACAAATTACTATCAATAATAATAGTTAATCGATTTGTGGAGGAAGTTGCTAAACAGGATACTGCTTCTGCAAACAAATATCAACCATGTCACACCAAAATTTATTATTGACAATCCCTAAAGTAAATTAAATGATTATACAGTAAATTCACAATTCAGTGAATGCGTTAAATACTGCACGGATGGCCACCGAGAAGACCACAATCACTTGGATTAAAGAGCACGATAAAAGGCAACCGTATTGTGAATACATATTTGAAAAATATTTTGGTCTTCGCCCATCTACCAAGCAATCACATAGGTTTTGAAAATTATTGGATTTTCGGTTTAACGTTTTTTGAATTGTAACAATACATTCATAAAAAACTTAAAGATTGAATAAAAAAAATGAAAAATTGTAATGATTTCGAGAATTTTTTTAAAGAATTATTACAAAATACAAAAATATAACGAAAAAATTAAAAAAAAAAAGTATTAAAGTTTTTCAAAATAGTGAAAAAAAAAATCAAAAATCATGAAATGTGAAACAAACCTACAGAAAACATTTTGATTTTAAAAATTCTTAGAAATATTGAACTGTAAAATTGCGTTTATACATCGATTACAATCACAAATACTTACTGTACAATGTATTTCAATTTAATAAAAACATATTTTACAGAACTACAGATGTTTTTGGGTCGAATTTTGACATTTTCCTCAAATCGTGATGTTTCATCGCAATCCAGGGTGTCGCAATCATTAATTTAGATTTTAAAATCAGGTAAATCATATTCTGAGTGTACCTCTCTATAGTTTCAAATCAAGATTCATTTCTTGCTTTTTATCAACCGAGTCAAATTTTTCTTTTTTTATATCTTCTCCCTTTATTAACACAAAATCGCTGTTGGTTAGACAAAAATTTTGTTCAAAATCCTCAGTCTTAATTTTAGAAATTTGATCGAAATTCTTGTAGTCTAGTTGAGGATCTTCGAAAACATCCATCTCCTCAATTTTAATGTCAGCATTATCTATTATGGTATATTTCTCGTTAGCTGAAAACCAAGAGTAAAGTTTTTTAAGTTTTTTTAGGCGCATTAGACTATTTTTAGTAGGGTTAAATTTGGTAGGGTTCTCGTCAGCAACATGCTGTAGTAGTTACACGAGTACGTAATACCTCTTACCACACGAGTTTACTATGCTTTATCTTCGACTCAATATTTTAATTTCAAAATTTTGAAAAATTTTGAAATTTAAGCTTCTCCCATAGCTGGGTCAGAATCTTTTGTCAGAATCTTCCGTTAGAATCTGACGTCAGAATTACAACGTTCCGTTAGAATTACTTCCATCAGAAAATAAATCTGACTTACCCCTAGTCGCGCCTAAAGAAGTTTCACTTCAAAAAATTATTATTTACAGGTTTCTTTTTTGTTAATTATAATAGTATATTACGTATCAAGAGTGGTAAGTAGGAAATTACGTACGAGTGGAAAAGTTACGCACAAAACCGCGTAGCGGCGCGTGCCTAATTACACGAGTACGTAATACATCTTACCACTCGAGTTACGTACTATGCTTTATCTACGACTCAATATTTTAATTTTAATTCTAAATATTTGACATCTCTAGAAAAATATATGACGTACGTATTGTACTGTTTTTTACATCTAAAACTTTATACGTATTTAATAAACCTCTGAATAATAAAGAAATCATTAAAAACTTTATTTTTAACAAAACTAAATTAAGAGCCTACACTTTAAATTTTACTCAATATAAACTTAAATTTAAAATTTGACGTTTAAAATAACATTTATCAAAGTAGTGACATTAAGTAACATACTAGATTAAATAATAATTTAAAATGTAATATATGTTGTCTAAATCTGTTATATTTTTTAATAAAAACTAATATATATATTTAATTTATAATATTGTGAGGGCTAGATATTTGCTGAAAAACCATTTTTTAATGTAACAATTATTTAAAACAGCAAAATATTTTATTTTACATGCATAAATACGCGTTCCAACATAACGTTTCATTACGCACAACTGTGCGTTATAGCTTACTTACCCTGCATGGTGACAATGAGTATAAATGACATTTACTCTCAAAGGAGCAGATATAAAATAATTTTGTTCTACAAATTAAAAGGTTTTATTAAAGTGTACTCCTTGTCCAAAATGTATCATAAACGAGGGCATGAAAAATAATTGCTAACAAGCAATTTTTTTTGTTGGTTACTCAACACTTATACAATCCAATACTCACATTGTCCTACAAATTTTGTGGTTCTACGCTCAAAATTTGTAAAAATAATTACTATCACGCTGAATATTCGTGTATACAGTACAATTATTGCTTTGACTCGTTGATTACTTTATGACTGGGTTAACCTAACCCATAATAAAAGTAACCCCGACCGCTTGTTTGAATTGCATTTTGCACGTATTTGTGAAGATGGTCAGTAATGAATTTAAATTTCAGCTTTACCCAGATAGAAAGAATGCATTTGATAATATTTTATTTTTACTTAGAAATAGGTATTATAATTCTGGTTATTTTTAAAGAGTATAAGCAATAGTTTAGAAAGTATACCTAGATCTGTATAGATGACCCGTCTTAAAATTTACTAAGTAGGTAGCTGCCGATATAAGAGGATCTAATGATCCTGTTCAAAACAAATTTTAATTACGAATTTGTAGATAATTCAAAAACAGAACTTTCTAAAATTACAATACATATAATCTATTTAATAGAAGATATTCGCATAACGTTTTTGATATTTCGTCTATCAGTTTCGTATGTTTGTGTCTTCCGAGTATTTCGCTTGAAAGTCATAAAAGTGGGCGAATGTTTTCCTACCGTAATCAGTGAGTCAAAGCCATAATCGTACAATATTTCTGGTCCTACTATAGCCTACACGCCTAACAATTTTCTATAGGAAAAATTCTCGATTGTGGTCGCTAAGATGGGTAACAGCAATGAAATATATTGATTTGACGAGTCTCAAAGATTTATTACTAAAGGTTTTTTTGGCAGTCATGAAGATAATTATCTAAATTAGCTGAAATAATATTTGTCAGTTGATTTTTTTGGTTGTTTAGTAAATATATATACAGTGAGGTCCAAAAGTAACGGATACATTAATTTTCTGCATTAATAAGCGTTTAAAAGAAAAATCCTGAAACACGTCAATTTTTAAATTTAAAATGACACTTTATCACGCTTAAAAACCACCCCCCACTTCAAACCCTTTCCCAAGGGGTGAGAGCACCCCATTTTTTAAATGGCATGGGGAGTCATGTGATACCTCGTTTGAAAGAGCATTTAATTGCCTATTCAGCCATGTAAAAATTTTTAGATTTCATTTTTTTATTTTTAAGAAAATTCGATTTACAATTTTGGAATGTGTTACTTAAAATGTATTGAAACGTGTTGTATTGATATACCAAGCATGCCTACTAGATTATTTTATTATGAGGAAATTTAATTGTAACTACCTATTACAGTATTAAATATTGAATTTTCTTGAAAATAAACAAATTAAATTCAATTTAAAATTTTGGAATGTGTTACTTTAAATGTACTTAAAACATGTCGTATTGATATACCAAGCATGCCTACTAGATTATTTTATTATTAGGAAATTAAACTGTAACTACCTATTGCAGTATTAAATATTGAATTTTCTTGAAAACAAAAAAATTAAATCTAAAAATTTTTACATTGCTGAATAGGCAATTAAATGCTCTTTCAAACGAGGTATCACATGACCCCCATGCCATTTAAAAAAATGGGGTGCTCTCACCCCTTGGGAAGGGGTTTGAAGTGGGGGGTGGTTTTTTAGCGTCATAAAGTGTCATTTTAAATTTAAAAATTGACGTGTTTTAGGATTTTTCTTTTACACGCTTATTAACGGAAAAAATAAATGTATCCGTTACTTTTGCACCTCACTGTATATAATTTATCACACACATTGTCAAATATATTGCGTGGTAAGTTATCCTTGTCCTACGTTAAAAACTTGTGCTACAAATACTTGAAATGAATTTATTTTGTGTATTTTGCTATTGAAGCTGAGCCACTCTGATACGCCTGTTTACTATTTATTAGGTATAGTAGGTGACAAATTATAATAGAAAAAATATGAGAAGGTCCTTAAAAAAGTAATTTGTGGAGGTATTCTACTTGCAGTTAGATAGACTCACCAATAGGTCAGTCAATTTATAAAACTCATTTTACATACAATGCTGTATTACAGCATATTATTTAAAAAGTTAAATAATTAATTTTTAACTAAATAATTCAAATAATGTTATTATTATTATTATTATTATTATTATTTGTTACTTCAGATCCCTTGTATAAACTTGTTTCTTGGGATTAATAACGAGATAATTTTTGTTCGATTAGCGATACGTATCTATTTTCTTACAGGGTATTGTTTCATTTGGACAAAAAACATACTAATCTAGAACGTGATATTTTTGTCCTACAGTTACCAATAAAAAAAGGTCTTGGGGTATTGAGCATAGAACGAAGATAACGTACTAAACAATTTGTAGGACAATGTGGGTATTCAATGATATAAATGTTAAGTAACCAGCAAAAAAAATCAGCTGATTAGTAATAATTTTTCATAGACTCGTTGGACAAGGAGGACACTTTAATAAAATCTTTCATTTTGTCGGACAAATATTTTTCAGCTAATTTATAAATGATTTTGACAATTAACAAAAAAAAAAAAACAATTATTTATACAATTTTGAGAAATGTCAAATTAACACATTTCATCTCTGTTAGGTACCATAAACGAAAATTACTACAAGCCCAAATTATGGTATCTCGTCGAAATGAAGCTAACTCACGAATCATTAGCTTATTAGTTATAAATAGTGAAAATGGGTCTGGGATCCTGGACTATAATTATTTATCAATGAAAAAGATACAACTTGTTTGAAGCGGACAAAACACAATACAATATGGATGACATTACCATGTATCCCTGTAGAAATACTGGAAAGGGACTCATGGAACAATGGCCCCCCCAATCCAAGGGGAGTCTATTTGGTATACCTATGGCTCAAAGACTGAGAAAGGCACAGGGTCAGGTATATACAGTAGAAGACACAGGATAAAAGTCCAACTAAGTCTAGGTGCGTATGCCACAGTGTTTCAGGCTGAAGTAATGACCATACAACACTGTGCAACGAAGATGGTAAGTCTGGGTATAATGGGTAAAACCGTAGTCATATACTCGGACAGCCAAGCAGCTCTAAAGGCGATAGTCTCGGCACAAATAAGCTCACAGCTGGTGTGGGACTGCGTTGGGGCCCTGACACATGCCGCAAGTCAAAATACTCTGACACTGGCTTGGATACCAGGACACTCAGGGTTTCGAGGCAATGAGAAGGCTGATGAATTGGCCCATGCGGGAGCTAATACCCCAATGATTGGCCCGGAACCATTCGGCGGAGTTGCTGACACATTCAGAAAGGCAGCCATTGAGAAATGGAGGCTAGAGAAGGCCCAGGAGTGGTGGAAAAAATCACCGGGCAAGCGACAAGCCAAAGTCTTCATAAAGGGACACTCGGCGAAGTTTACTGCAAAGCTGCTATCACAAAGGCGAAACGATGTCAGAATGATTGTCAGTCTCTTGACAGGACATTGTAGGCTCAAGAAACACATGAGTCAGTTGAACTTAGCAGATGAAGACATCTGTCGATACTGCCAAGAGAAGGAGGAAACCGCATTTCCTGTCCTATGCCAATGCGAAGGCCTTGCAAGGACGCGGTATCTAGTACTGGGAGAGGAGAAACCGGCTGCTCCAAGTTATGCGGAGGGGCCACTGTCAAGGCTATTAAGTCTCATTAAGAGAGCAGGGCTAAACAAGTTTCTCTAATCCTATTCTTGAGATAATGGGTGGTCCCAATAGATCTGCAAAGGTCGCAGTGATACAGGCTAACAGCCAACCCAATAAACATCTAATCTAAACCCTGTATTTTACTTTAAAAGATGTGGTTAAAAAAATTTAATAATTATTAAAAAGAATTATTTTTCTTAAGTTTGATACATCAAAATGACATATAATTCCATAAAACACACGATTTAAAATAATAACTAATACATAATTATATTATTTTTACATACCAACATCTCTTATTTCTTCATTATCATCTAGATTTTCTTCGTGACATAATTTTCGACAAATTTGTAAAGTTCTTTCAATGTCTATGCTGGATTCAAACTCTTTTTTCTTCTGTATTATCACATCTACATTCTCGTCATATAACCTAATAAATTTCATTTCATCGAGAATTTCTTCTTCCTCTTGACGAAATGGAATGTGCAAAGTAACCATTTCTCTCTTGTATTCGTTCAAATTAGTAGCAATATCATAATTACGATAACGTATTGTTCTCGGTTCATCTCGTTTGACATACTCTCCCTTTTTATTTTTGAAATACTGAGAAACGAATTGCGCGAGAGAAATATTTTCTAAATCTTCAGGTCTTTTTTGATATTGGTCGAACCAATTTTCTTTCCATATATCTGAGCAATCTTCCAATTCACTCAACTCCTTCATGGTCTTCTTTATTCTGTATCTTTCAACAGGCCATATAGTCGGTATGTAGGTAATAATGGTTGAACTTTTTGACAGAGGTTCTCTTAATAAATACCAGGCAGCCTCTTGACTTGTTATCTCGGTTTGATTTAAAAAATTGATACTTATATTTTTAGTGATGTCAATTATATCGAATTCTGGGTGTTCATCCATAGTTTCAATTATTTTTCTTTGTAAATTGCTGAGTCCTCTATTCGCTTTACAGACGTATTCCACGACGTAAGCTGCACACGAATACTCTTCAGGTATAAATTGAAAGTCTGTATTAGATTTAACAATATTCAAAAGAAATGGATTAAAAGGATTGTGCCATTTTTCATGCGGTTGACGTTTCGGAAAAATTCTTGGTCTATTGATTCCGGCGCGAATGATATTAAAATATTCCTGATCTGAATTTATATTATTTGCTTCATAAAATGTGTGAAAATTATCATATTCATAATTTTCTAAATTTTTCCTAACAGCATTATATTTCTCTTTATACTCTTTAAATCCATCTTCGATGTCTTTCAACGGTGTCAAAATCATTGTTGTTTTAATTGGCATAAAAGGAGCTTCATATCTACATTTTTTCATTCTTTTTGATGCCAATCTTTTGTAACACGTGAAAGTATGTTTATGTGTTTGTAATTTTATGTTTCCTGATGCCTCTGTTGCAGACACTGATATAAGAAAGTCTATAAGGTCGATGGCTTCCTTGTAATCTTTTCCAAGTGCGTCTTTAGGAGCATTATTTAACCAAGCTAAAATGTGTGCGAGTGGACAACCTCCTTGTTGGAATTCAATTCTTTTGAAATAATACAAAATTCTGTATTTCTTGAAAGGACTAAATCTTTTGGATTGTAAAATTTTCAAAAGAACATTTATTAACTTATTGAAATATATAGCGCAAGTAACAGCATCTTCATTAACAAGCGTACTCTTTTCCATGAAATGTAATGCTGCAACATCTTCAACCGATATTTCAGAATTATTTTTTAAATTATGCAATAATTGAAGCAATTTAGGCCATCCTATTTCATTAGCACTTATTCTAAAAAAAATTGTTGGTGTACCATATTGTCTAATCATTGCAAATAAGTCTTTTTTCCTTGCTGACCAATAATATGCTGAATTAGGAATCGTGCGTAATAAAGTCAAATTACTTCCAATAGAACCTTGTAAGTAATTTTCTGATTCTATCTGATCTTTAGTAATAGCGGTGCTTTTTCCAACATGTTTGAATACAACAGAAATCGAATCTCGAATTCTTATTGCCATTATTTTCAAGGCCAAGTATAATAAATGCTGAGGGGTAACTCCTCGTCTGTCAGTTCGTCTAATTTCACTTGTAGCCATCATGAAAGGTGTGACAGCAAGGCCATCACGAAAAGTTCTAAATTGACCCAAGTATATTTGCGGAAAACACAATTCTTCTTCATGTTCCCCCAATAATAGATTAATGGGAAAATTACCTCCTGGAGCAATTTTTAAATACATTTCTTCATTACACATTAATGTTTGTTGCTGAGATATTAAGCTTTCGTCGATTGACATTCGTTCTGAAAAATCATTATCACCATCTTCATCGTAGACAATTTCATCATGTACATCATCGTGGTCGTTTAAGAAGCTATCATCAACCATAATGCCATAAGAAATATAAAGAGGTGTTTTAATCAAATATTGCAACCACGCTTTTATTTTTCTTTTGTTAACTATCGCATAAACATAGCTGGATTTACGTATTTTCCTTCTCTTGATGTGAACCGAAATGCTATGATCGTCGTCTATATTTCTTGGTAATGAACGTACCATTGTATTAACTTCTATTGGAACATTTATCACCTGACCATAGATTCCAAATTGACCATGAATATGCCGAAGTCTTCGAATTTGCATGAATGGTATTTTTGGAGATATAAGTCTCTCTGTTACCAAATCTAATGGTATTTTTTTAAGATTTACTGGAAATGGAGGATATTTAAATCCATTATATACTGAAAGCGGAGGAACACGATTCTTATTAATTGTTATTAAGCATGTTGAGCATATTTTCACCACTGTAACATTAATGTTTGTAAGCAACGTTCTTATAAATTGAATATTGGAAGTTGCATCGTTATTAACAACAATTTTTAAATCTTTTTTAAACCACAATCTGTCACAAATATCACAAGCATGGCCAAAATCATTTTCAAAAAAATCTTTTTGAAATTCTCGATGTGCACTTGAATTCTGTTGGAAAGAAGAATATGTTTGCACAGATAGATTAAGTTGAGAATGCATGTCTTTTGTATTATTTTCAACATCGGGTGGAATATTTTGTGTAAGATTTATTATTCTTGGTTCCCGTAACTGTGAAGCATAATAGGCTTGTGAAGGAGTATCATTGTGAATTTCATCATCATAACCTGATTTTGACTCAGGAATATATGGTTCATTCTTTATTGAAACGCTAGCAGTATGACTTGGTGGGATGTATGGCACATTTATTGTTGACGGACCTGCAATTTGTGAGTTATGGAAATTCTGACTTTTAGGAACACACTTTAGAACTGTATTTTGATTTTTCTGTAAATTAAGCAAATCTCTGGTTCTCTTCTTATCTCTATATCGCTGACTGTTTTGTTTGTTTTGTTCTTGACGACGTTTTATCCTTTCTTGCTCCTGAACTGTTATTGGTTGATGTTTAGAATTTTTTAAACTTATTGCTTCATTTTTTTTCTTGTCTCTATATCGCTGGCATCTGATACTATTTTGAAGTTTCCTTTTTTTCTGAATTATTTCAATTTTGTTTTGACCTATATCTCCATCAAAGTAATTTGCACCTTTCAATTCTTCATTATCCTCTTGCATTTTTCTTTTAGCTCTATCTATAGGCATATTAATTTCATGTAAGATGGAGAACCTAAAAATAAATGAAAAACATGTACATAAAAATATATAATCTATATATATATATATATATATATATATATATATATATATATATATATATATAAAAAGGATGTGTTTTTATGTTTGAAATCAATGAACTCAAAAACTACTAGACCGATTATTATGAAAATTGGTATATATGTATATATATATATATATATATATGTATTTTTCCACGGAAAAGGATTATATAATATGCTCATTGATGCCACTAGCCACCAGGTGGCGCTGCAAAGTAGCAACTTCTGTCCCGTTCAACCGATTGTCATGAAAATTGGTATGTATATGTATTTTCTCACGGAGAAAACGAATATGCTATGCTCATTGATGCCACTCGCCACCAGGTGGCGCTGCAGAGTAGCAACTTCTGCCCCGTTCAACCGATTGTCATGAAAATTGGTAAGTATATGTATTTTTTCACGGAGAAAACGAATATGCTATGCTCATTGATGCCACTCGCCACCAGGTGGCGCTGCAACGTATCGCCTAATCTATATATATAAAAGGATGTGTTTTTATGTACGAAATCGATGAACTCAAAAACTACTGGACCGATTATTATGAAAATTGGTATATATATGTATTTTTCCACGGAAAAGGTTCATATGCTATGCCCATTGCTGTAACTCGCCACCAGGTGGCGCTGCAGAGTAGCAACTTCTGCCCCGTTCAACCGATTGTCATGAAAATTGGTATGTATACCTATGTATTTTTTCACGGAGAAAACGAATATGCTATGCCACTCGCCACCAGGTGGCGCTGCAAAGTAGCATCTGCTGCCCGTTTAACCAATTGTCATGAAAATTGGTATGTATATGTATTTTTTCATAGAGAAAACGAATCTGCTATGCACATTGATGTAACTCGCCACCAAGTGGCGCTGCAAAGTAGCAACTTCTATCCCGTTCAACCGATTTTCATGAAAATTGGTATGCATATGTATTTTTCCACGGAGAAGGTTTGAGGTGGCGCTGCAGAGTAACAACTTCTGCCCTGTTAAACCGATTGTCGTGAAAATCAGTAGGATGCTGTATTTTTAATGGTTAATATGAAAATTGGTATGTATATGTATTTTTTCACGGAGAAGACGAATATGCTATGCACATTGATGTAACTCGCCACCAGGTAGCGCTGCAAAGTAGCAACTTTTGTCCCGTTCAACCGATTTTCATGAAAATTGGTATGTATATGTATATTTTCACGGAGAAAACGAATATGCTATGCCCATTGATGCCACTTGCCACCAGGTGGCGCTGCAAAGTAGCAACCTCTGCCCCGTTCAACCGATTGTCATGAAAATTGGTATGCATATGTATTTTTTCACGGAGAAGGTTTGAGGTGGCGCTGCAGAGTAACAACTTCTGCCTTGTTAAACCGATTGTCGTGAAAATCAGTAGGATGCTGTATTTTTAATGGTTAATATGAATATGATATTCGTATTAATGGAAGTTACCACCAGATGGCGCTTCCATTAAACGAGCAACCACTACTTATTTGATTACTTTAATCACGCCACCGTAAGGTGGCGCAGTTAATATCACATATATTTAAACGAGCATTCCTTACTTAAGTACTGTGACGCCACCGGAAGGTGGCGCAGTTAATATCACTTATATTTAAACGAGAAATTCTTACTAAATTAAGTATTGTTATGCATCTAATATATTTTATCGATAAACTACAAAATATAACGAAAAAAAAAATAGTATAAACCTGATAACTAACGAGAAAATATGATGAAAACGATAAAATCAAAATAAATTGAAAAAACCTAAAATGGAAGAATGACATAAATGATTTGTGGTACGAAGTCCGCCGGGTCAGCTAGTATAATATATAATTAGAATATTTGATATATTTTTAAACGAATCATTTTTAAAATATTAACAAAAGCTTTATTTTAACCAATGAAAACAAAAAATAAATATTTTGCAATAACATTGTAAAAAAAAAATTTTATTGATATAAAATAAAATGAATCCAATAAATTTTTAATTAGTGAATATTTGTTATTATTCATTTTTGTTTATAAAAATATTAACATATTTAATAATAACAATGATCTGTCAATCAAACAATTTTAATAATAATTAAATTAAAACACAATTTAAAGAAAGAATAGTTATTATCCTAACAAGTGCGGAAAGTTATACTTTCCCGCACGCGAACTGCCGATGCCCGAACGACGCGAAGCAGTTAAGTGCGGGAAAGTTAATTTCCGCAAGAGTTAGGATCAATATTTTTTTCTACAAGCAAAATCACCTCGAAAATTATTTAGATGTTTGAAAAGATGCGATTGTGACAACTAAATCTTTCATAGTGTCAATAAATACACGACTGTAGCTATAGCAACCCTACTTAAACAAGTGAGTTTGTTGTTGCTTTGAGTAAGGTTTACAGGGGTGATTTAATAAATTATGATTTTTTTTTTAAACAAACATTTTAAAAATCCATATTTTTATGTATATAATAAAATAATTTGTCAAAAAGGTTATCGGAAAACACATTCAATTAATTTAAAAAAAATGCGTGCGGGAAAAAACCTTACCCGCACTCCGGGAAAGAGATATTTTCTGAATTAAAATGCGTGCGGGAAAGTGTTGTTTTACACATGCTTGTAGAAAAATAAAGTATACACACGTACAACTTTCTACGTAATAAATTAAACTTTATTTGTTACAGGTACACAACACTAATATTAGATGACATGTCAGAACACTAATATTAGATGACATGTCAGGGTCATATCTACAGATGATATTATTTCAGCATGTCACTAACGTGAACTCAAAAATATTTAACACGTTCAAGACGCGTCTAAGGCACACAAATACAATCGGGTAGATATAAGTTTTCACTTCATTAAAATTATCCGGTCAATAATTAGTATTTTGAGTTTGCTATATTTTCTTCATAAATAATAGAGCTTGGTAATTCAAATAACAAAGTACTGCTTTCTTATAGCATATTACACAGTGTGGCTGGACTCCGAAATACATACTGAAAGAACGATCTAACTAGACGTAAGATCAATCGTATTATGATATTTCTTTTAAAATAAATTTATCGGATATTATTAATGTTAATTAAATAAATAATAAATAAATAAATTTTAACATTATTAACATTTTTTTACGTCATGTTATTCATACGTATGTCCGATCAAATCCTACTTCAGGGTTCAAATAGGTATAATTCTCCTCTTCGGTCAAGACCGGGGTGCAATATTTCTTTTTTTTATTGAAGTAAAACTTCTTTAGGCGCGCGACTAGGGGTAACTCAGATGTATTTTCTGACGGAACGTTGTAATTCTGACGGAAATATCTTTTTAAAAATTTGAAAATCATGAAAATTTTTAAATTTTTCAAGTTTTACTTCAATCGCGCGTAAAGGTTTTCAATTTTCTTGGGTTATAAATTTTCAGATTTGAAAATTAAAAAAAAAGTAAACGTTGCACCAAATACTATTCCTTTTGCACGTCAATCACACATCTGCTATCAAATTATTTATACAAATATCTGAGCAGACACTTGATAATAAAGAAAAAGTCTCTTACCAACAGTGCCGAAGCTCCACGTTCGGCGCAAATTGATATACAATTCTTCCTGAGACTCATTCCAATCAATAAAATCTCCGGGTTGTGTATTTTGCAATTAAAAAAAAAATTACTTATACTTAAAATTTTCTTTTTTTATCAATATTCCTTATAACAATACAAACAAAAACTTGACAAAACCTATCAAAAATAAAAACTAGCAACCCATTTTCTAAGGCGAATCACATTCGCAGAAATCCATTATAAAAGAAATGTGTACCCGAAGAAAAGCCCATAATTATATATGCATTATGCATGTACGTATGCCAAATAAATGGCGCAGCACCGTCGGTTGGGCTATCTAACGCGTGGTGGAAAACACATTACAGTCAAAATATTTTTACCTATTTTAATCTTTAGCCAGCTTCAAGACATCACCTAATTACTCGTACAAGAATCTTCTTTTGGAATATGGCCAATTCCAGCAGTTTAGATAAAAACACTGATCTCTCTTCGCAAATTTAAGTAAAAGTATTATTCGACCTAACGGTAACAATCTATACAATATTTTTAATGGATTGGCGTTACAATTAAGGATTAAAAAGTACGTACCAACTTTAAATTTAAAAAATAATTGTTTGAACTATCATCTTTAGAACATTGTAAAAAAAAGTTTCACAAACATCGTATCAAGAACGATTGCTTACAAAATTTTTGTATTTATATACAACAGTTAGCATTTATATGTTATTATTTATTATAACTCTTTAACTTCTTACCTAGCAATGTATGACTTTTCTACAACGTATACGACCAACACTTTATCCTGTAATTAACTTAGAAATTATTGAAGCAGTCTTGTACAAGAACTTCTTAATTAACTTTTTTTTTAAATATTATATAAAATTAAAACATTTACTCAACAAACAAAAGTTGTTAGGAAAACTTTTTTTTCTTTGGTTATGTTATGTTATGACCTGTGTTTATGACAATTTACTAGAATGACATTTAAATAACGCTATGAGCATACAGCTTACCAGTTAGCGAAATGTAACTTTTAACAAATTTGTGAAATATAACAAAACTAAGTGGCTCAATAAAACTTATTTTGAACAATCATAATTTTCTTTATGTTTTATAATTTTCGTTAATCTATTATTTAACAGATTTCTCGAAATTTTAATTCCTAATGTTTGGCCAAATTATTCTTATTCCCAAGGACACTTTTTTTTTTAAAACATCAGGAATGCTGTATTCTGTAAACCAACATTATATAAAATCACGAAATACCATAATATTTAATAATAAACTATGTTTTCTTACATTTGTCAAAATTTAAGTTTATTTTATTTTAGCCGTATAAACAAAACGGAGATGATCACTACTTTGAATGGACTAGCGCCATGTTTGTTTTTGTTTACACTTTGTCAAAAACAAATAGTATATATTACATGTCTGTATTTTGTATTTATTTTATCTTAAATAATAAGGAGATATTGGATTTTCACAGGAGATATTGTATTTTTACAATTTAGGTGCTAATATAAAATATACAATCAGTGTTTGTGAACCGTGCAGAGATTTAGTCATAACTGAATAGTTTATTTTGTGAATAAAATACATTAGAAACTATAGTAGGTATTTGTGAAAAAGTATTTTGAAAATAGCAAATTCTATATATTAATATTTGAAATATAAAAATTTGGTAAGAGCATTTAATTAAAATGTTATATGGGTAAGGTAAATGCACCAGTGCCTGACACTTTAAGGTATTTTAGAGTCAAAAATGCTTATACATGTCTGAAATATTGCATTTAGGAGCCAAATATTTTAAATATATCTATTTTATAGTTAACACCAATGTACAAAAATATAAAAGTCGCAGGGAATAATAGATTTCAAAAAAAAAAAAAAATTAAAATGTATGCAATTGCTCCAATGCACGACAGTTTAATTTTCGGTTGTCTCTAAACATGACAAATATGTTTCTATAGCTGACAGTCCTGTCCCTAATCATGTCTTTTGGTACCTATAGCTGACAAGTCATAACTTGATTTAAAATATTGAAATTTCTTAAATTTAGACAAAATATAAGCTAAGTAAGAAGAATGAAAAATTTTAATAAGTATATTAACATCTGGTATATGGGTCAACAGAAAAACAGCTGACGAGATCTAACAAAAGACGCTGACTGTGGACAAGTACGTTTTAGAAAAAATAAGACGCAACGAAAAAAATAGCAGTTTAATATTACTTAAACAATTAAACTTATTCGTTATATTTTTCCATTTCTTTAACAGAAAACACTCCCCTGGAGTTTACATTTTTTGGTGGGGATATAATCTCGACAACATCTTTCTTATTGTACCATATTTGATCCTTAACATCCGGCCAGCGCCAATCCTTTCTGCCACTCTTCGCCATGGCACTTACAAAATATTCTTTCTTTTTAATTGCAGCTACTTCACCAGGAATATATTTTCCATCATATAGCACCAGAACGTAATCGCCAATTTTGGGTTTTTGAATACTTTTTACTAATCTGGGCCTTGTTTGAACATTTGGGCTACTTGCGGTGCTTAAAACTGACCCATCATCAGAAACTGAATCGTCTGTCTCTGATAACGGAACAGCTTTTTTTGTTATCTCTTGTTTCTTGCCTAATTTATTTTTTTCTTCCTTTTTACTTTTCAATTTCCGTTTTCTTGTTAATTTTTCTTGTTCTAGTTTTGCCTTTTTTTCTGACTTTTTTCTGCTATACTCTTGCCACATCTCACTTGTTACGACACTTGGTATTTTTTCCTTTTTTCTTTTGCTGTCATTCACAGTTTTGATCTCTGGCCAAAAGAGCGCTCTTTTAAATGGACTTGGGACATTTGGATCTGTATTTTTGCTACATGTGCCTACGATATCATTTGTGAGGTTTTTCTCAGGAGTTTCCGATTGAAGATTTGGTAATGTCTTTTCTTGCACGTCACCTGGAATATTTTGATTCAAAATTACTTGCAAATCTTTATCGGGAGTTTTTTGAACAGATTTAGTAATGCCGTATCTTCTACTTTGTCTGAGATATTTCGGTTAGAAATTATTTGAATATCTAAAATTTTAATCTTGTTATCAATACAAGTTTCATTTGTTTGCTTGTTTTCTACTGTATCTTGGTCCTGTAAACATTTAATTAAATCATGATTAGAGCTATTATTTTCATCAGTTATTTCTGGCTGTAGGTTAGCGTCAGCTTCGGTATTTGATCTATTATCATTCTCTGTAGATGACTTTTCGGTCATATTATCTATGTCAATTATTTCTATATTAACGTTTGACTCTTCGAAGATAATTTCTGCTTCGTTAATTAGGTTTTCTATTTGGTTTGAACAGGTGTTTGAGTTGAGGGATTGATTAATTTTTTTCCAAACATCAAATAAGGATTTATCCCATAAGGGACCAGTCCAGTCTTCTGGTGATTGTCGCTTAAGTGATACGATAAATGCGACACATGACCATCTACAAAGAAAATAATTGGGAAAGTCACATTTTCCTTAGCCCATGGATAAAACATGTTTGTCATATATGAATAAAAGTTGTCACACGTCATCCATCCATTTTCTGACATTCCGATCCCCCGGTGCTTTGGAACACTGGAAGAGAGCTCTGCTGGAATTCTTTTGTAGCGAAAAATGATCATTGGGGGTGCCAAAGTGCCAGCCGCATTGCTATTTATTAAAACAGTTAAGCACTCCTTTTCATTACTGTTTACAGTTGCGTACACATTTTTTTCACCTCGCGGTGCTAAAACTTTGTTGCCTTTTGGATTTAAGAAGAACGCAGACTCATCAGCATTAAAGACTCGACGAGGATCATTCAATACATAAGTCAATCCAGCTTTTTCTAAAAACTCCGAAACTTCCGAAAACCAACGTCTTATCTGCAGTTTTTCCACTGATGATCTACTCATTGTAAGGTTTTGAGGAGTACGAAGACTGATTTCAGGATGCCGCTGAAGAAATCTTTCATACCACTTTCGTCCTGGAATTTCATTTTTAAAGGTTTTATTTAGCTCTTTAGCCAGTTTTGAGACGCTTGATAAAAAGTTTTCCTTTGAGATGGGAAATCTTCATTTATAGCTATTTGGTCTAGGGCCTCGTCAATTGGTACGCTTGGGTAAAGCGACTTGATATCTAGGCTGGCTAGGAGGTCATCTTTGTGTAGTTTTAGGTTTTTAATTATATTTGTCAGGTGTTCTGAGTTCTTGACGTAGGAATCTGCTTCTTCGCTGGTTGGCTGCATTATCTCTGCAAGATATTTTTCGAGTTGTTGAGTTGGTGAGTCTATAGCGCTAACGATTGGTCTTAATGGCACTCCTTCCTTGTGAATTTTTGGCAACCCGTATAGTTTAGGGCATCTGCTAGCTTTTTCCCGAGGAATTATGCGAGCCTCGATTTCTGCCCCAAGGTTGGCGGCTTTGATTTTATCTTTTGTTGTCTTCTCTAGGTATGTTGTTGGGTCTCTTGCAACTTTTTTGTATGTGTCGTCTTGGAGTATGTCCGCCATTTTCGTTCTATATTCTTCCGTATTCATCACCACTGTGACATCTCCCTTGTCCGCTTTCAATATAGTGATGTCTTTGTTTGCCTTTAGATTGTTGAGGGCTCTCATTTCGGACGGTTTTATGTTCGGTTTTGGTGGTTTGCTGGTCCTGAGAATACGTGCTACGTCTTGACGTATTATTTCGGCCTCATCGTCCGGCTTTTGGTCTAATGCTGCTTCGATGTTCGCGATTATGTCCTCTGTTGGGATCGTCTTCGGTGTCACTGCAAAGTTAAAACCCTTGCTGAGGATGTGTTTCTCTTCCTCTGAGAGTTGGTAGTCAGAGAGGTTTTTAACCACTTTATTGATATCGAGTGGCTCTAATTTTGGTTCGGTTTTTTTCTGAAGTCGGGCAAATTTATTTTTCTGTTTGTCGGTTCTGTTCTGGAAGTCTGTTTCTGTCCTCCAGGTTGATAACTCATCTACTTTTTGCCAGAGTAACGGGTGAATTTCTTTACTCAGTTGCAGATGTAGATCGTAGGCTGCTTTTTCTGTTTGGGCAAGTTGTCGCCGTTTTTCTCGAATTTGTTCTCTTAGAAGAGACTTGCTCGTGTTTCTTATGATATTTTCTGCTCTTTTTGTTCTTAGGTGGTAAGTCAATTTGATACACGTAGGCAGAACGTTGTTGTCGCGGCATCTTATTAGAAATGTTATGTCGCAACATAAAGTTGTGATTTTGGACCTTAGTGTTTCGAAGCGTTTTGTTGTTCTGAAGGTCTCCTCCCCGTAGAGGTGTACTATGTTATGATGTAGTGTTTCACGGATGGTAGAATGAACAGTAGTGGTGTTCCGGGTTTCAATCCGTTGGTTGTTTGTGTCTTCACGACGTTTCGCCAACATCTCAGCTGGCATTTTCAAGTGATGCTTCCTTTGCGGCTGCTAAACTTGGAATGAGCTGCGTGGTCCTGTGCTGCTGCTTTTATACGTGTCGGCGGCGGCGCAGATTATATCGCTGTTCTGTAATTGGTGGGGGGTGCGGTTCAGGTGTTGACGTTTCCTCCACCAGAGGTCGTTGGTCGCGCCGATTGTTTCCTGACTGCATTTGGGCCTGGATGGGTACGGCTGTCCTTGTTGCGTGTGTGTTTCTTATTGGTTCTGCCCGTGTCTGTGTATTCTCCAAGGATTTTTGTTCTTCTCGGGTAATTGGATTAGATTGTCTTTTGAGGAGACTTTTCCAAGTGTTGGAGATGTTTTGTGCATCGTCTCTTTTGTTGAGGCTGTTGGTTCTCTCTATTTCGAGGGCTTCTCTGACTATGCGGGTTCTGTAGTGTTTGATAGGTGCAACCTGTTTTGTTTCTGGGAAGTTTATTGTGTGGCCCGTTTCCTGGTGGTGTTGAAAAAGGGCTGATGTCGTTTGCTTATTTCTGATGTTGTTTTGGTGTTCCTGTACTCTGGCTGAGATTCTTATATTTGTTTGTCCGATGTATTCTTTGTCGCAGTTACTGCACGGGATGCTGTATACGCCTTGGTTTTCTAAAGGTATTTTGTCTTTTGGATTGCCTATTATTTTGTGTAAGGTAGTCTGCGGCTTGTAGATTGTGGAAATGTCATGCCTTCTTAGGATCCTTCCAATCACGTCTGTTACACCTTTTATATATGGCAGTTTAGTTTTTGGTTTGGACATGTCATATTCTTCCTTATTTGTTGTTGGTCTCGTCGCTTGTTTTTGTGCTTTTTTGATTGTGTGTTCATGGTATCCGTTTTGTCTTAGGGCGGTTGTGATGTTTTGGAGTTCTTCTTGTCGGTTCGTTGTTTTTGTTAGGCGTATAGATCTGGATATCAGTGTACTGGCTACCGATTGCAATTGGGAAGGGTGATGATGAGATCTAGCATTCAGATATCTATTAGTGTGTGTAGGTTTTCTGTATACTGTGTAATCAATTGTAAGGTCATTGTTTCTTGTAATAAGTAGGTCCAGAAAAGGCAATTGGCCATTCTCTTCAACTTCTAACGTGAACTGTATTCGGTGGTGGATGTTGTTTAGTTCATCACTACTGTTCATTCTACCATCCGTGAAACACTACATCATAACATATATATATATATATATATATATATATATATTTATTTATTTCGTAATGATTTCTTTTTTTTTCTCATTTAGCCTCACCTGAAAATATTTATTGTTTTGTTTTTTTATGCTATTATTTAAAAAAAAAATTATAAACAAATGCATTATTTTTGAAACAATGATTTAAATGACCCAAAAATATTATGATTTAAAAAAAAATCGTTTCTTACAAAAAAAATTTTTTGCTCAAAAATGGATTTGTTTATTAACAATTTTTTTCCGCCATTTATTATTAATATTGTAACGGGATAACCGTGAAGGGACCTTAATTTGAAAGATTTTTATTGACAGTTGATTTTTAGAAGTTTCTAAAAATCAACTGACTAAATTAAATAATGTTTCTAGAAAGATCTAAACACACTGACTAGTTAAGAAGTTAAGAAGTTAAGAAGGTAGAAGCAGACAGAGCCCTTAAAGAAATGATTCAAAATGGCATAGTCGAACCATCCAGTAGTCCGTGGGCTTCTCCTGTGGTATTAGTGAGAAAGAAAGACGGATCAATGCGGTTTTGTGTCGACTATCGAAAGCTAAATAATGTCACTAAGAAGGACAGTTATCCTCTGCCAAGGATTGATGATACCCTCGACGCTTTGGCGGGTTTTACTTTGTTTTCTACCTTGGACCTTAAAAGCGGATACTGGCAAGTTAAAATGAATCCTGCAGACAAAGAAAAGACTGCCTTTACCAGTGGATCAGGGTTGTGGCAATTCACGGTCCTTCCGTTTGGCCTCTGTAATGCTCCTGCGACGTTTGAACGGCTAATGGAGAACATCCTGCGGGGTTTGTCATGGGAAACTTGTCTAGTTTATCTAGACGACATCATCATAATGGGCAAGACCTTTAAGGAACATTTATCTAACCTGGAAGAAGTCTTTAAAAGATTACAGAACGCTAATCTAACATTGAATGTTAAGAAATGCCACTTGTTCCAGAGACAGGTCAAATATTTAGGACATAACGTAAGCAAGGATGGCGTTGCTGTTGACCCCGCTAAGATACAAGCCGTTCAGGAATGGCCAATCCCTATCGACAAACATCAGCTCCGGAGTTTCTTGGGTCTTTGTTCCTATTACCGACGATATGTCAAGAATTTTGGAGACATCGACAAACCCTTGACACGTTTGACAGAACAAGATAAGTCCTTCTGTTGGAATCAGGAATGTCAAGAGGCGTTTGAAATATTGAAGAAACAGCTTACGTCAGCACCTGTTCTTGCTTATCCACTTCCTGATGGTGAGCTTATTCTGGACACTGATGCCAGCAATGTGGGAATTGGAGCCGTCTTGTCACAGCTACAAGATGGGAAGGAAAGAGTGGTTGGTTACTTCAGCAAAACTTTATCGAAAGCTGAAAAGAACTACTGTGTAACTCGGAGGGAACTGTTAGCAGTTGTAAAATCCGTCGAACACTTTTATAAATATCTGTATGGCAGAAAATTCCTGATCAGAACAGACCATGCTAGTTTAAAGTGGTTACTTAGCTTTAGGAACCCAGAAGGACAGATAGCAAGATGGCTCGAAAAACTGCAGGAATATGATGTTGAAATCGAGCACAGACCTGGAACAAGACATCGTAATGCTGATGCACTTTCCAGAAGACCATGTCGACCTGATTGCCCCCATTGTACCCGTATGGAGCAGAACGAGGAAAAACTTGCCTTGGTTAAGGTTGTGCCAGAAAACGAGAGCTCTATGCTGGAGGAGCAACAAGAAAACGATCCCGTTCTGGGAAACATTCGGGAGTGGAAGAGAATGGACCGTCGTCCGTTGTGGAGAGTGATATCCTCATCCTCTCCTGCTTTAAAAGCATACTGGTCCCAATGGAACTCTTTAATTTTGGACGGTGGGCTCGTTAAAAGACTTGTAGAAAATTCCGACGGCACAGAAACAAGGAAACAAATAGTGGTCCCAAGAAATGCTGTACCGGAAATTTTAAAACAGATGCATAATGATAGTTCTGGAGGACATCTGGGTATCACGAAAACGCTGCAAAAGATCCGAGATAGATTTTACTGGACAAATTGCACTAATGATGTTAAAGATTGGTGTCGTAAATGCACTACATGTGCTGCCAGTAACGGTCCGCACCGAAAACCGAAGGCGGAAATGCAGCAATACCTGGTTGGAAGTCCTTTTGAAAGAATCGCAGTAGATATATTGGGTCCACTTCCACAGAGCGATGTAGGAAACAAGTACATCTTTGTTGTCATGGACTACTTTACTAAATGGGTTGAAGCCTATGCAGTTCCCACAGGAAGCCACCACTTTTGCAGATATATTGGTTGAAGAATTCGTAAGCCGATTTGGGGTAACACTAGAATTACATTCAGACCAAGGGAGAAATTTTGAGAGCAAGCTGTTTCAAGAAGTTTGCCAAAGATTAGGCATCCACAAAACGAGAACCACAGCGATGCACCCTCAGTCTGATGGAATGGTGGAACGAATGAACCGAACTATAACTAACTATCTGTCAAAAGTGGTGTCAGAATGTCAGAGGGATTCGGATCGACATATTCCACTATTTCTAATGGCAATTCGATCGGCCATTAACGAATCAACTGGCCAAACGCCTGCGAAGGTCCTGTTCGGTAAAGAAATGAGGCTACCATGTGAATTGATGTTTGGTTGTAAACCTGGTGAAGAAGTGGCCTGTGAACAATATGTAGTCGATCTTCAGAATCGAATGGAGAATATACACAACCTGGTGCGTGGAAAACTACAATTATCTAGTGATCGGATGAAGAGGTACTATGACACACGGACAATGGAAAAGAGTTACCAAGTTGGAGATTTAGTCTGGCTCCATAACCCCCGACGGCGTCGAGGTATTTGTCCCAAATTAAAGAAGAACTGGGAAGGTCCTTACACCATCAAGAAGAAGATTAACGATGTCATTTATCGGATCGTGAAAATTCCCAGAGGGAAACCCGTCGTGGTCCATCATGATCGTTTGGCGCCTTACCAGGGAAACCACAGTGGAGATGCGCAGCAACTCCAAGAAGATGGTTTGGCTGGCTCAGGGAGTGTGCGGGATTCTGATGTAGGAAATAACATTCCAGGAGGAATGAATCTAAGGAGGGGGCAGTGTAACGGGATAACCGTGAAGGGACCTTAATTTGAAAGATTGTTATTGACAGTTGATTTTTAGAAGTTTCTAAAAATCAACTGACTAAATTAAATAATGTTTCTAGAAAATTCTAGAAACTTCTAAACACACTGACTAGATTAAATAATGTTTCTAGACAATTCTAGAAAGATCTAAACACACTGACTAGATTAAATAAAGTTGTATATAAGAGGATGTACGGCAGTTAACGTCAGTTCAAGTTCAAATATTCACATGAGTTCATTGTATTGTCAAACAGTTAGACGTTATCCAGCAGAGTTCAGTGTATCTTAACAATTTTGTAAATAAATTGTGTAAAAGTCCCCATAAGTGTTTCAATTAGAGATGAAACGGATAGTGATTTGGCCGGATACCGGATACCGGATATTCGGCTAGCTACGAGGCCGGAGCGCCGGATAACCGGCTACCGAATATTCGGCCGCTAACAGCGTTACAATTTGATTTGAATATGCACGCGCGATTAAGATCGGAAATATTCGGACGCGTTCGGCGTGATCGGCACGACTCGGGGGCGTTCGAATGTAATCGCTCATGCCAGGTTGCGTGCATTTGTTTCTCAGTTCGTTCGTTGATTATTCCATTGTCCGCCCATAACCTATTGTTGTATTATTTTTATTTCATATTTGCTTTGTGTAAAATAATCCATTACTAATATTATAAATTCGAAAGTAACTCTGTCTGTCTGTCTGTCAGTCTGCTACGCTTTTACGCCTAAACTACTGAACCGATTTTGATGAAATTTGATACAGAGATAGATTAGACAATGAGAAAGGATATAGGCATAAACAAAAATTTGTATTCCCACGAAAAAGCGCGATATAGACGAGTTTAGAACGTAAAGAATTCAACATCTAATGAAATATATTTATTTATTTTTTTATTCAGTATTCGGCCGGATAGTGCGCTACTATCCGGTATCCGGCCGGATAGTAAAAATAGGCCGGATACCGGATAGTTACCGGATATCCGTTTCATCTCTAGTTTCAATATTAAGGAACCATTTTTTTTTGTTTAATCAATATTTATATTATTTTTTCATATACCGAGCAAATTAGAATTATTTATTTATATTTAATTAGTTTATTTTATAAACAATTTGTTATAAACAAATAAATTTTTTCGTTTTATTTTTTTTAAAACTGTTGTACTAAACAAAACCAAATATGTATCATTTGGTTTATAAAATATTTTTTATTTTTTTTTAGAAAATTTTAAATATTTTTTAGTCTTGTACGTTCAATATTTTCTCTCAGCTTTCGACCACTATTATTTAAATAACTTTTAAACTACTGGGTACAGATAGGAGAAAAACACTTCAGGTCATTTTTAACCGTTTTAATGTGATACACAACTTAATTATTTATTTTACTTTTTTTGGTTTTATTTAGTACAAAGTTGGAAAAAAATTTTTCACCATTTGAATAAATAAGAAAATTCCTTGAAATAATTTCTTCTGATAAAAATTAATTATTTACTCAATATTAACATATTTACAAGTACAAAGCGTGTCTAATGATCTTCGCTTAGGCTCTCTAAAAATGCTCATATTCTGCAAATCAGAAAAACTTTTAGCTACAGCAAGCTGGCATAACCCTATATAACTTTTAAAAAAATGCTGCTTGAAATTTTGTTCTTCAGTAAATAATAAGTAGAAAAGAGCAGTAGAACAGTAGAAAAATTAAATCAGTTACCAACAACCCACGGGCATTCGTGTAAAGCTAAACGCCAAAATAAATTTAGTGCAATATAATTTGTCGATAATTTTAAAAAATATAAATGGATCTAATCTTCTAAATCTATACATATAATAAAACTGTAGAAATGTATATGTTTGTGCGCGCATCACAAGAAAACTACTGATCCTATTCGAATGCGGTTTTCAAAGACGTATTTGTCTTCTTTCAACTTAACATCTGGTGTATAAAACTTTCTCCCCCCACCCCTTTAACGGGGTGAGGAAAGAAAATTAACACGCCACACAAACGACGTCGCGGGTACATCGAAATAGAACCCAAAAATGTTGTTAGATTTTTTTGTCTGCCTGTCTGTATGTTTATGCGCGCATGACAACGAAACTACTGATCCGATTCGAATGCGGTTTTCACAGATGTATTTGTCTTCTTTCAACTTAACATCTGGTGTATAAAAATTTCTCTCCCATGCCTTAAATAGGGTGGGGTAAGAAATTTTTATACAACAATCACACGCCACGCGAACGACGTTGCGAGTACAACTAGTAAGTAGTAGAAAAAGTAGAGTCTATGATTAGCTACTCCACACTTTTTCACTCGCGAAGAATATAGCGCATCTATACTCACTGCACTCATTATAGGATATAATATTCTATGTTTAGTATTATTTTAAATACTGCTAACAACAATTTCATCTTGGTATTTATTTTGCTTGCTTTTGATACTAGTGAAATCCAACAAATCTATTTTGATGTTTTTAAATTCGTTATAAATTAAATTTTATTGTTCTAATGTGGATCATCGAATTATTTTAGTATTTGTCGCATTCATTAAAAATCAGTTCCGTCTTTAAGTATCATTAGGTCTGGGGCTCGAAGGCTTCTAGGGCCTTTTAAGAGCGTCATTTTTTAAGAATTAATAGCTTTTTTAGAAAAAAATTCTTTTTATAATAGAATTTATAATCAAAAATCAAATTATTTTTTGGCTTTCCAAAATTTGATATTTAGACTTAAATTGAAATATATTATTTTAATATTAGCTTTTATGTGAATTGAAATTTCAAAGTGTTTTTTTTAATGTCAACTTTTAATTTTTAACCTGCACAATTTTTTCTACACTTCTATCAGATTAACTCAAAATCTTTTTTAATCATTTTTTATCAAAAAAGTCAAAAAATCGTGTCCCTCTTTTCTTGCTATATTTCTGATGATTTCTCAGACTTATAGCAGCTCTTCTAGTCCTATTCTTTAGAAAGTTTAGGATATCATTGGGCTTTAAATTAGGTAGTTCTTCCCTTTCTATTTCGTATGACCCTAGAAGTACTTAATGCCATGCATTCTGAAAGCATGTGTATTGAGGTTTCATCCTCTACCTCACAGAATCTGCAGTTTGCTTCATCTACTAATCCTAGTTTCTTCATGTGTCCTCTTAATCGACAGTGACCGGTTAGTATTCCTGTTATAATTCGGAGGTTTTTCTTACTCAGGTTAAGACAGCTGTGAGATCTCTTCTGGTTATAGTTTCCCAGGAGCGTCTTCGATTGTCTTAGTCCTTCTAGATCATTCCAGTAGTTGGATTTTTCGCTATCCATTTTTTTCCTTAGTTTTTAAGATTGTACTACTGCTGATTCCACAGGATGGATCTGGTCCCAGGTAAGGTGTTTCAGCTTCTTTTTTTCCAGCTTGTCTACTGTTTGATTTCCTTCTATTCCTACGTGTCCTGGAACCCATAGGAGGGTAACAGTGTTATTCTGTCCTAGTTTATTTAATTTGCCTAGGCATCCCAGACCATCTTTGAGCTGATTGTATCTGAGTTCAGAGCTTTGATGGCTGCTTGACTATCTGACATGATTACAATCTTCTGTCTACGATAGTTCCTTTCAATGTTAAATTCTTTACATCTTTCGATGGCACGAATTTCTGCTTGAAAGATGCTTGAGTACGTACCCACACTTCTGGTATATATACAGTTCAAAACTGCTCCGACCGATTCGGATCACATGAGGAATGATTGCCTCCTGCCCCTGTTGTAGTAGGGCAGGACATATTCCGTCAGTTCCTGGGGTTTTGAATGGCTGAAAGGTGTTTATAGCCCATCTCAGCCGTTCTTCAATGCATATGAGTTTTGCCATTGCAGTGTCTTCCCTGGTTGGTCTTTTAGTTTTGTACCTCGTATTTCCTGTGGTCTTTATGCCTGCAGGAAAGTGGGTTTCTAGCAGAAGCTTTGCTCGTTCTTTTTCGCTTTCTGTGAAGCGTCCATCTGGCTTTCGCAGTGCCATTACTGTATCTACTCTTCCTTTTGCTAAGACTTTCTGTAGTCTTGCAGCAGAAGGTGTAGAGTCTAATTCTTCGCAGAATTTCCTGAAGCTATTTCTCTTGGCTTTTCTAATCTCTTTATTGTAAGTTGTGAGTTTCTCGGTGTAGCTCTGCCAATCTCCGTTACATTTGGCTCTGTTGAAGAGCTTCCATGTTTCAGATCTTAGGTTTGACAGATTGACATATTGCGTCGTTTGACTTTCTAGTCCTTTGGAGAGGACAGCTTGATTCATAGGCATCGAGTATTGCCTTGTTTAATTCTATGAGATCATTTTCTAGTACCAGGTGGTTTTTGGCTTTCCCTGTGGCTCGAAGGCCTGCAAGGTTTCTGTTTAAATTAGTCTTATAATTTTCCCAGTTGGTTTTCCTGGTGTTTCTCCTTAGTATAGGTTCAGGAGGATTGCATTCTAGTCTGAACATGATCAATGTGTGATCAGAGAGAGACGGTCCATTCGAAACTCTCCAATCTTTTACATGATCTTTCAGATTGAATGTGCTAAGTGTTATGTCTAGCACTTCCTTCCTTATTCTTGTTACAAACGTAGGGGTATTCCCTGTATTATGTAGAATAAGATTCTTATTGAGAATAAATTCTAAGATTTGCTCACCTTTTTTATTGGTGTCTGTGCTTCCCCATATGGTGTTGTGGGCATTGGCGTCACATCCTATGAGTAATGGTAGCTTCTTGTCATGACAGTATTCTACTAGTTTTTGCAGTTCTAGAGGCGGTGCTGTCCCGTCTCCTGCAAAGTAGCATGAAACTATCATGACTTCTTGGCGTCTTTCCTTGAACTCAAGTTCAGCTTAAATCGGGACGAGATCTCTCGTCATGAATTCTGAAACACAACAATAATTAATACTGTTACTTACCAGAATGCAAGCTCTCGGTATGTCCGTATTACTTACATTGTATATCACCTTTGTATCCCTACTGGCCAATCCTCCCACCTGCCCTTCACGAACCCATGGTTCCTGAATTAATGCAATTCCCATTTGTTTGCTGATAAACGTCCTTGAGATAACCGCTGATGCTCCTTTAGCGTGATGGGCGTTTAGCTGAGCAATATTTATTCCCATTTTTTTTCCTACCTACCGTTCTTCGTCGAGGACCCCTTCCTCACTTCCAACGAGGGTGTCGTCTGACTCACCCAAGAGGGTGACATCATCGTCCTGCACTTCTCCGACCTCCATGGCTGCCTTATTTTCTGAGTCTTTGCCATAGAGATCGGCGACGTGGAAGGACCCGATGATTTCCGCATCGCTAGGTATCTCTCTGGTTGAGCCACTACCACTTTCTGCTTGGGCAGTGATCCCCTCTGGGTTTCCTTCCCCATCCTTCTTTTCTTCCCTTCTTAGACCGTGAACGGTGATTTTCCCAAACCGGTAGAAGAAGGTGAAGCCCTTGTTCTTGAGGGATTGGCAGGATAGTTCATTTATCGATGCCCTCAAGAGTTGCCCTGCCGCCTCTTCTTTCAGGCTGAGGACTTTCCATTGGTCCGTCCTCAGACCCTCGTTTTGGGCTTTAATCAGCTGGAGTAGCTTTTCAGCTGATAGCCCTTTGCTCCTGGGGAGGAAGGCAGTAATGACATGTGATTTGGGGATGTCGTATCCCCTGCATGTCGTCAACTCCCTTCCTTCCCATTTCTTTAGGTGGGGTACTTTCAACCGGAGCCACTCTGCCGACTGTGGTGTTTCACAGTCGACTACGATTAGTCCCGGTTTGAAATGTATTCCGCCGAATTGGAGCTACTGCTCCCATCCAGCGAACATTTTTTCCACTATCGCCTCCTCCACCAAAGTTTGCTCGTCCGTACTGAGGGTATTCTCAGGGAACCCTTTGGGGAGGATGGTGACTTTTTCTGCTGTAAGAGCAGTGGTGTAGCTGCTCTTATCTGGGGTGGTCTGTTTTTCCACCTCCACCTTCTTTTTTTTTTCTTTTCTTGGGCGGGACTGATGATAGTCTCAGCTCGCTTGCGTTTCTGTTGAGGGACAGGCTCTTTGGATTTATGCTCCATAGCCTTCCTCCTAGCTATTTCAGGTGTCATTCCCTGGTTTAGGTACCTGAGGTACCTGGTGACACCAGGGTCGTACCGATTCGGGGGGGATCCAGAAGCCTAGTTGCGGTCAGCCACTCAAGCTTCAGCATCCATCCTACCCTTCACTGCACCACCCCTCCGCCCCAGGATTATTGGATGCAGATACTACAAAGAATATGTCGCGTTATATAATTTCTTTCTAGTACAGGCTTACCTTTTCGAGGAAATTTGAACGCATTGGCTCAAATAAAAATGGAAATTATTTAGGGATTTTAGAATTGCTTAATGAATATGATTCCCTACTAAAGCAACACATAGAAACTTTTGGCAATAAAGGCAGTGGTATAACGCATATTTATCAGCTAATACATGCGAAGAATTCATCGAAATAATGGGTAGAGAAGTTTTTTTATATATTGTCAATCAATTAAAAAACTTGAGAAGCTCAATTTTTGTGCAAGCAAATGACAAAATTTACTAATATTTTTTTGTTAGTATTTTGGAATGATATGCCAACCCGTATTAATGATACAAACTTAACATTGCAAAAAGAAAAAATCAATTTATATGTAGCTTTTTCTCTTCTGAAATCATTGCAAGTACAAGAGATATGTTTGAAAATTATTATGAAAAAGCAAAAACTTTAGCCGATTCTTTTGAAATTGTAGATATGATGGATTGTCTAAGGATAAAAAAAAGAAGCGTTAGATTAACACGCCATGAAGAAGCCACTGAAGAAACTGTGTTCAACCCCAAAGAGCATTTAAAAATTAATGTGTTTTTAGAAATTATAAATTCGTTATCTTCAAACTTAGAAAACAATATATTCTGCTTATGAGAAACTCAATGACAATCTTAAGTTCTTTTCTGTATTGAAGGAAATGACTGATGAGCAAAATAATGATTGTAGGAAAAATTTAGCTTTGTTTTACGATAAAGATATGTTTTGAAAATCTAAGTGCTGAGTGCGTACACTTAAAATATTATCTCTGCGAAACCTTAAAGTGTGAATTGTTAGCTATAGAAGACATATTTAGAAATTAAAAAAAAATAAAATTATAAACTAACTTAAAATTAAATAGTTCATAAAAAGTAACTTTATTTTAAAATGTTAACAGGACTTATATTTTGAAATTTATACTTTTATGAACATAGGAGCAACTGTATTTATAATTTATAACTACCAGGGTATTAATTAATTCTATAAGCTCGAATTTCAAACTTCTTTAATTTTTGGGGCCCCCCAGCAATGGGGTCCCTGGGCCCGGTCCCACTCGGCCCATGCCTAAAGACGGCATTGTTATATATGTTTCCATTTTTTGAATTTTTTAAGGCTGATAAAATGCTATGTATTAATATTTTACAAATATATTTGAAACATGTTTATGTGACATCAAACGTGTTTTAAAAAATTTAAATCATAAAATAAAACATTTCTAAATATTAAAAACACAAAATTAGTAATATTAAAAAAACTGAAAAATTGTAACATTGTTATTAACACATCTACATATGTTACTAATAGAGAACCTTTTCTTTTATACTATTTACGAATTTAAAATTATACAAAAAAAATTTAAAAAGAGGTTGACCTTAAAGGCCATCCTTGCAACTTCCCGCTAGTTTTAACCGCAAAGCTATAGTAACGTGACGTATTTTGACGTTTTTGACTTTTTTTGAAATGTTTAAAAAGCCATAACTTTTTAACGCCTTATTCGATTTTGATGTTCAAGATGGCATATGACGCAGTTTTTTAAGACCTAAAAACGTTACCGAAAGTGCAAAATCGGTTAGTCAAAAGATCTCTAAGTTATTGAAAAAAAACACTTTTTTTGAAATTTTTCGACAACGATATCTCACGAACGAATCAACCGATTTTAATTTGCAAAACGGCATTCGACGTGGCTTTTTAAGCTTGAGAGCTGATTAGGTTATGAAATTGATCAATGCAATAGCCAAAAAGATATGCCCAAAAAACATCATTTTTACCAATTGTTTTTTTCGGTTATTTTAAAATTTCTCGAAATCTACTAGCTCGAATCGGTTCAAACTTACAGGGAATCTAAGTTAGATGGAACTTTTTGGAATGCTTTTTATTTCATTTCGATCGGTCAAGCCGTTCAAAAGTTATAAGAGGTTTACATACATCCACACACACACACACACACACATCCACACGTACATACAGACATACAGACACCCTCGTAAAAATAGTCAGGGAAGGTTCCTAAGACCTCAAAACGTTGAGATCCGATGAAAACTCGATTTTCGAAAAACGGGGTGAAACCAATAACTTCCTGATTTTAAAAAAAAATTTAATTTTTTTTAGCGGGAAGTTAAAAATTAATAAAACCTAACTGTATATTTGACTTCAGCTCAAGAAATTTACAACAAAGAAAATATATCGGAATAATGTGCCATTAGAATTAATTAAATTGAAGATTTTGAGGAAACTGAATGCTTTAATCATTTCCATGTAGTCGAAATGTCTCAAATCAAAATTGAAGATTTTGTAGAAAATTCATCTCCAACTAAAAATGATTTTATATTAATCAACAGAAAAAATATTAAAAAGGAAATTCTTGATTCGAGTGAATATGGCCAGGAAATGATTAGCATTTTCGATATTAAAAAAAAAGTAGTACACTCAGAATATGATTTACCAGATTTTAAAATCGAAACAAACAAAGTTGGTGAACAATGGAAATGTCGAAATGGAACAATAAATTGTAAAAAAGGTGAGTTTATCATCTATTGAATTAAAATTAATTTTATTTCTTAAGTTATTGGGAATAACTGTCTTCTCATTTTTTTTCTATTTGTTACTATTTTAATAACTTTCACTGGAATCGACATTTTCTAAAGAAATTAATAGTTGCAAATGTAAAACACAAAGATATTATATAAATTATACGTTAACTTTTACGTTTATTGGTGATCACTTCCACGTTATCAAGTATACACATTTACTAAAAACAAATTTTATAAGATTATGAAAAAAGTACCTAAACAATACAAATCGAAAAAAATCCAAAAATAGGAGGATTACACTATACACATAATGAACGTTTTATCCCCTTTAGCTTTATCGCTCTCACCTTATCCTGGCAATACTACCCCTTTTTACGCTGCGTCCACCACCTACGTATTATAAGAAAGAATAAAATGAGACTGAGTAAAGAAAAAACAAGGAACAAAGAAAACCAAGGAAAACGAATATTAGAAAACCAGACGGGAGGTGACTAAAACGACACAAAGAGGAAAGCCTTGGCTCCAAACGCAGCATCCCGTTCACTACCAACAATGGTAATGAAAGAGAAAAGAAGCTAGTTAATGTGGAAACGTGGTGTTTTGTCTACAGCAATTCGCATTGAAGAAACAAAATTATTTAAGGAAGTAGTAAAATATTTACTGAACACATAGACGACTTTAGATGATCCTACAAGTACTTTGGAGGAGTACAAGTTCCAATACAGGCGTACGGCCTACCTAAAGATAGATTCCTAAAAATATTCATAATTACATTGAACCACAGAAGAGGTTAAGAAAGACTTCAAAATTTAACGATATCAACTTTTGTAAGTTCAGACCATTAAATCCAGAAGAACAAAGGAACCACTGGGTTTGCAGTTGATCACAGAGAAAGGATTGAAAACATTTGAATCTGTGAAAAACACTTAATGTTGGATCTAAGAAGTAATGCTACATGTACCAAAGATTCCACCACGTACAATCCCATTGAAATATGAAATATGATATAAATTGTGTATACATGTTATCATTTTAAAAGTTTTTAAGTATGTGGTTCGTAGCCTAGTTGATTAAGCGTCGAATATGAGTCAAGGTGACAGTTCTGTTATGTTATCATAATGGGATCGACTACGCGAGAGAGAAGTTTTTTTTTGTTCTACATGTGGCAACCGTAATTATTATTTTAGAGTAATAAATAATATTTATTACTCTGAGATTTTAACTGTTAATAAAATAAACTAATTTAGAAATTTTTTTTAGACTATACTGTGGACTATGCCGTAATCTATCTCGGTAAAGCGCTATTTCGCTATTTGCCAAGGGAGTAATAATTTAATAATAGTAATATTAAGGCACTATAAACATAGGTATTATCATCAGCCATGTTTTGTCCAATGTCAACCACAAAACCAGAGATAATAGAACAGATGTGTTGATGCCTATATAAAGTTCCTAACAAGTTCGATCCGACATCAGCGCATCATGTTTTTGTTTAAAACTTTACTTCTACACCCTTTTTATACTTAAAGTACCTTAAATTTATTTGAAACTAATAGTACTTACTCTGTCACTATACCGTTATAAGTACTTTTTCGCTTTTCGCACTACCAGCTGGTTTAGTTCCCATTTTCACCACAAAATACGATTGCACGTCTCTTTAATTTATCTATGGTCTAACACGGAAATTAAGTGACATTGGAATAAAAATGGCTGATGATAATACCTATATCTATAGTGCCTTAGTAATATGACTTATAATTATAATCACCAAAAAAAACTTTCTTTTATAAAAAGAACTTTTTATAAATTGTGATTATTAAAGTGCCGGTAATAAGTTTTTAAAATGTTATTGATGAAACTTAATTGTTGGTTCAGTATATTACTATTGATTCCTTTTAGCTTTTTAAAAACTATTATTTGGATGACCGAGCTTTGCTCGTAAAACACCTTAAGCATAAAACATTTCCGCGCGGTAGGCGCAGAAATTATCGTACTGTAACAACCATCTTATGAGGAAAATGATTTTGGGAGAAAAAATGAAAAAAAAAACGGGTGTGCCAGTCAGTGGGACTGACGGTAGAAGTTATACTTCCATGCACGCGCCCGAGCTTAGAAATTTGTATAGGAATGATTTAGCGAAATCTTTATATGCTTGAAGCATGGACCTACTATACTATAAATCCGACCTTCCATGTTCATTTAATATTGCTACACTCCTCTGTGCGCCGTGTTTCTTGTGTTTGGTAGCCCCAATGTCTCAAAATACTATAAATGAATAAAGTTTTATGTCTTAAGCTATATAAATCATAGAGTCATTTTATGATCAATTGAACACTGATTAAAACAATTTATTTTAAAATGGTTAATTCAATGAAAAACATAAGAAAATATTAGTATTTATATTTTATAGTGTAGTTACGCTTACTGAGGTTTACGATTGCACTAAATAAATATAGTATAAATATAAACTGCAAAGTTTCCAGAATTATCTAAAATAAAACAAAAATAAAACACATAATTTAAATTTATTTAGAAATATGTATTACTAACCAATTTTTTTTTTAATTTTAGGTTATCCACATACGAGACTACAATCAAAAGATCGCTATCAAAAAGAATTCAAAACATGCTGGTTTTGTGGAAAATGTTTTCTTCATAATCTCCTATTTATCACACACTTTTATGTTTACCATTTTTTGAAAAATACTGAAAACGGTTATAGCACTAGGAAAAACAATTCTAATAAGGAACAAGTGCATATTGCCGTTAAACCAAGGGAACTGCAGTATGATATGCTCTCTAAAAAGTTTCATAAAAATCAGCATCTAAAAAATTCCATTTCTTTAAAAATGTTTAAAATAATTTGTTTAAAAAAGCGTTTAAGAAATCACACAGGTAAACAACTATTTAGATGTGAAATTTGTTCCAATAGTTTCTCACAAAGTACTGATTTAAAGGAACATATGAAAGTTCACACAAGTGGAAAACCATTTCGGTGTGAAGTTTGTTTAAAATATTTCAGAAAAAGAGGAGATTTGATAAGACATACAAGAATTCACACAGGTGAAAAACCATTTCATTGTGAAATTTGTTTTAAGAGTTTCACACTAAGTAGTCACCTAAACGTACATTTGAAATTTCATACTGGTGAAAAATCGTTTAGTTGTGATGTAGGTTCAAAAAGTTTCACACTTAAGAGCGATTTAAACAAACATATGAGAATTCACACTGGTGAAAAACCGTTTAAATGTGAACTTTGTACAAGGAATTTTACACGAAGCACTCATTTAAAAAGGCATATGAAAGTTCACTCAGGTGACAAATTTGTAAGAATTTACACGGGTGAAAATCCGCTGAAATGTAAAATTTGTTCCAAGATTTTTACAGAAAGGATCCATTTAAGATTTCATTTGACATTTCACACTGAGAAAAAACCATTTAGATGTGAATTTTGTAACAAAAGTTTCACGAAATGCAAATATTTAAAAGGACACATGAAAATTCATACTGGTGAAAAACCATTTAACTGTGAAATATCTTCCAAAAATTTTTCACAAAACACTCATTTAAAAACACATTTGAAAATTCATACTGGTGAAAAACCATTTATTTGTGGAATATGTTCTAAAAGTTTTGCTCATAAAAGTACTTTAACAGGCCATATAAGAGTTCATACTGGTGAAAAACCTTTTAGTTGTGAAATGTGTTCAAAAAGTTTCGCTGTTAAAAGCGCCTTAAGAAGACATATGAGAACTTGCACTAATAAAAATTAAATTACAAAAAAATGTTTTTATTTTAATTGAACTAAAGAGACCTAATAAATTTAATTTATATTAACAGTGACATCGATTAGTTATAGTTTTATCTTAAAGTATTAGAGATATTGTAATCTTAAATGTATGAAATACCCGTGGTCATTACACAATGTCATAATCGTATTTTTCTCATCTAGATTCACGTAATTACTTCGTATATATTCAGATATATGTGTTGTCTTGGGAATAAGGTTTAATATAATTATTGTGAAAATGGGCTTATATTACAAATTTCATACCTATTAAGTTTGAAGAGATTTTATCTCACGGTTAGATTTCAATCCTGTGAATGATTTTGTAGTGGCTTCATATTTAATGTCTTGTTGGCCTAACGCAATTCTTCACACCTCTACGGAAGCTATTTATTTTGCAAAAAAGCAGAGGAAATCTGTTTTGACCAAGTTTTAATACATAAAATTACTAATTAAATGAGACTAGAAAGAGTACTGGATCAGATCGTATACCCATTTTATATCCTACCAGAATTATACCAGGGTTAATAAAACATATATTTTTTAAATAATTGTCATTATTTGAAGAGATCACGTACCGGAAACTCTTGAATGCTGCAATCTACACGGAACACCGATAAAATTTTAACGTTAGAATAATACGAGCAGAACCAAAATCAATAAGGTTCTTCAAAGGATTCTATACACCGAATGTCATAACCTTGTGATCTTCCGTTCAAGAGTTACAAGAGAAGGAAAATATGAATTATATACATGAGTTTTTTTATATATATTAAGAATGTCCTCGTAGGTATAGCCCTAAATACAAATGTACCGAGAACATGTATTGGACCAGAAGAGACAATTTATTAATTTGGGATTTAAAGGCCTGCAAGTTAGGACAAGTGGGGAAGACGTGGGAAGGTAAGGAGTTCCACAATCTGGAGACCCTGGGGATGAAGGAACGATCGAATCGATCCGTTCTCAAAGTCTGACACAAAACAGTATAAGGGTGTATGGAGTTGGCATGTCGCGTTGCTTTTCAAAAATGCGCCAAACCAGACGTTGTATACTCTTTTCTGGAACCTTCCTGAACACAATGCAGAAAACCGCATCTCGATATCTGCTGGATGTCCAAATTTCCGCTATTCGGGCGATTTTGATCTAAATGCCCTGGACTAAAATGTATTAATGTATACACCACCAAGTATAATAGATACTTCTATACTTCGTGATATACACAATAATCATAGGTCTAATTTTTACCACTAGCTGCGCAAGGATTTAGGATGTACAATGTACATATGTTATTATTTTTATGACATTTAAATGTTGCGAATGTTAAATGAAATATATAGTATTAATATATTTATTTAAAATTAGTTGTAATAAAATTAATAAAAGGAAATGGGAAGGTGTTCATGGTTGTGTTGGTGGCCGAAAGGCAAGTGACACTGTATAGCTCAGTCAAGAAGAAAAAAAAGCGGAAAAAATCTTCTTCAGATATTTGAAGGTTCTAAATGGTGTTTGGGGGGGGGTAGTAGATAAAAAATCCGTAAAAACGTACAGCTAATTATGCTTTGTTTTTTTTAAACAATTTCAAAAATCGAAACACTACTTTTTCGTCAATAAAATTTTTCTATTACATTTTAGAGAAAAATAGTTCAAATAAAAGTTGTGGATTTTAAAGAGTTCTTTAATTCAAGAGTTGTTAAATTGAAATCCATAAATAATTAACTGAGATAATTGCAAAAAAAAACTTAAAAACACCTATTTTCGAACTTTTTAATTAATTGTTAATAACTTTTTTTTGTGCATAATTAAATGTAATACAACTACTTAAAATTGTATCCACTAATGTGTTTTTTAATTGCGCAAAATTTAGCCAGATTGGCCAAATAGTTTCTAAGTTATTTAATTTGTTTAATAAGGTTTTTTTCAGAGAGCCAATGTTTAAACACTTTTGCTTGCCCATACAGTGACTGTAGAGGTATTTAGCAGGTCGCTATCGATTCTTTGAAGCTCAATATTCCAGATAATTAAAAAAAAATGAATTTTGTATCAAAATTGTTATTTCAAAAACTGTTTGAAAAACGAGTACTTTTTAGCTTATAAACAATTAAAATAACTTTGCCAATTTTTGTTTTACATACTTCTAAGTAGACTCTCTGGAGATGTGGTAAAAAACACACATTAAAAAAAAAATAACATTCTACGATTAATAGGAGCCAAGATACCATATTTAAAAAAAAAACATATCTTCATTGTTTATTAACATTAAGAGCTGAAAATTGGACTGATTATAAAAGACGATCTAATTTTTATGATCCAATTTATAGCTTGAATGAGTAAAGAAGGAGTAAAAAGTTATAACTTGTTAAAGTGATGGTACTCGTAAAGTACAGATACGAAAAAGTAGAAGGGGAATTGCTTGAGCTCAGTTTATTTTGGAGACCGGTACTTCAAATAAAAGCACGCTGAAAAAATTTGCAATATCTCGGCTTCTATGGCATCTAGAGCCTTAATTTTTTTTTAATCTGGGGTAACTCAATAAAATGATGATAACCGTGCTATTTTCATTTCCCGGAAAAGTCGGGAAATCTCAGGAAATTCGTTTTTTCACAGATAGACTGAGCTACTAGGCAAAGCACGAAGTATAGTTGATTCAAATAGAAGTGTCATCAAGTAGTCTCTGGAAAATTCAAATTTGTAGTGGCAGTACCCACGTTTAGTGAAATTTGATTCGCAATATTAGCGAGCTTGTGATCAGATTGCTACATATATGCTCAATATAACTATAAACATTTTGACACATCGCGATGACATATAATTCCCTAACTAAAGTTCTGTTTCCATTAAATCTAGTAATAAAGTTAAAGATGATCTCACACGTACCCAGCCCACTTGATGACACTTCTATCTGAATCGACTATATATTCAAAGCCCCAAAAGTGAGTAACTTGTGTGCTCTGCGCAGGGTGGACACCAGAGAACTAAGGCACTATAGATCATAGAGATATAAGATATAGAGCACGTGAGCCATAGGAACGCACACAAGTGAAAACCAGCACGGAATAGAAAGAGAGAGACTCGCCTGTTGCGCATGTGATTAGACAAAGATAAACCGACGCACTAGTTGTCCTCTATCTTTCTATTTCGTGCTGGTCGTATCGGCACCGACGCACTAGTTGTCCTCTCTCTTTCTATTTCGTGCTGGTCGTATCGGCTGGCTCCCGTGCTCTATATCTTATATCTCTATGCTATAGATATAGGTATTATCATCAGCCATTTTTATTCCAATGTCAATCAATTTACGTGTCAGACCATAGACAACTTAAAGAGACACGTGCAATCGTATTTTGTGGTGAAAATGGGAACTAAACTAGCTGGTAGTGCGAAAAGCGAAAAAGTACTTATAACGGTATAGTAACAGAGTAAGTACTATTAGCGGTTTTAGTTTAAAATAAATTTAAGGTACTTTAAGCATAAAAAGGGTGTTAAAGTAAAATTTTAAACAAAAACATGGTGCGCTGATGTCGGAACTTGTTGCCAACTTTATATTAGGCTTCAACACATCTGTTCTATTATCTCTAGTTTTGTGGTTGACATTGGACAAAACATGGCTGACGATAATACCTATGTTTATAGGCTGTCTTAAGTTGGCGGGGGGAAATTAATTTTTTGCAATTTTTTTTAGCTATATCAACTGTTCGTCAACTGTTCTTCATTGTTCTATCAAAAATTTTTTTTGTTCGTTTTTAGTTTTTTTTCTTTTTAATATTCAAAATAAGTTCCCTTAAGTTGGCGGGGGGAAATTAATTTTTTGCAATTTTTTTTAGCTATATCAACTGTTCGTCAACTGTTCTTCATTGTTCTATCAAATTTTTTTTTTGTTCGTTTTTAGTTTTTTTCTTTTTAATTTTCAAAATAGGTTCCCTTAAGGTGGCGGGGAGAAATTAATTTTTGCAATTTTTTTTAGCTATATTAACTGTTCGTCAACTGTTCTTGATTGTTCTATCAAAATTTTTTTTTGGTCGTTTTTAGTTTTTTTTCTTTTTTATTTTCAAAAATTGATTTTTAAGTTAGCTCTCTCTCTCTTTTTCTTATTGGCCTTTGGACTCCTGTCGCAATTGGCCAGCACATTTAGTTTAATATGAGTCCGGGGTCATCGAGGAGGGATCTGGGTCGATTCCATACCCCATCCACTTTGGAATGTTGTCATGAAAATTAAGGGATAGAAATGAAACAATGTTGTTACGTTAACAGTTCGATTTCAACTACTTTATTTTAAAAAAGAACACTAAAAGATAGTACCAACATAAAAAGGCACTGACAGGGCGGTGTTGCCAATTTAAATTCAAATATTTTGATGTCATAATTTAACACCCCCACTACATCAAAACATGTCAACTTTCTTTAAACCTAAATCAGTTAAGAACTTATTATGTTTAACAACACTCAAACTTTTAGTAAGAATATCCGCACTCATTTCATCAGTTGGTAAATAAGTTAACTTAACATTTCCATTGTATATCGCTTCTCTGATAAAATGGTGGCGTATATCAATATGCTTTGATCTTTTATGATACAGTGGATTTACCGCAAGCTTTTGAGCACTCATATTATCATTAAAAAGTATAATACATTTATCTTTACCTGTTACCTCACATAATAAATTCTTAAGATATATGGCCTCTTTAGCCGCTTCTGAAATTGCCATATACTCGGCCTCGGTGCTTGACAAAGCAACCGTCTTTTGTTTTCTGCTTTCCCAGGATATAGCACTTTCAGATAACTTAAACATAAAACCTGTATAGGATCTACGATCCTCCTTATCGTTACCCCAATCTGCATCAACAAAACCCTGTAAATCTACATCACACCTTTTAAAAACCAAACCATGTTCTTTGGTACCTTGTAGATACTTAAAGACTCTTTTCACAGCTGTCCAATGATGTTTAGTGTACTTATTATTATATTGACTTAAAAAACTGACCGAATAAGCAATGTCAGGTCTCGTTAAAACTGTCAGATACATCAAAGAACCTATGGCTTGCTGATAGGGAATATTCTCATTACAAACATCAATGTCTATATCAAAATTTAAATTACTTTCAATAGGTGTTAATGCAGGTTTACAATCAGACATATTAAATCGTTTTAAAATCTGGTTTACATAATCCGTCTGATCTAATTTAATTAAACCCTTATCCCAATCCCTTGTTATAGTCATACCTAAACATTGTTTGGCCTCACCTAAATCTTTTAATTTAAATGCACTATTGAGCTTTGATTTCAAGAATTCAGTTTCTGCGGTATCATTCGAGAATACAAAAAAGTCGTCCACATATAATGCTATAATAGTTAACTTGTTATTACTGGATTTTATATACATACAATGTTCTAATGCAGATCTCTTATAACCACTACTAACTAGAAGGTGATCAACTTTTTCGTACCACATTCTCGATGCTTGTTTCAAACCATATATGGCCTTTTTTAATCGACATACTTTACCACTAGAATTCTTAAAACCTTCAGGCTCTCTCATATAAATTACCTCGTGCAAATCACCATTTAAAAAAGCGGTCATGACATCATAATGAGTTATTTTTAAATCTAACTGAACAGATAAAGCTATTAAAAATCTTATTGTACTAAACCGCACTACCGGTGAAAAGGTTTCATCGTAATCTATTCCACATTTCTGAGAAAAACCTTTTGCTACAAGCCTCGCTCGGTAACGCGCACTTCCGTCACAATTAAATTTCTTTTTAAACACCCACTTACAATCCACTATATTTACACTAACTGGAGCTTCCACGATTTCCCATGCATCATTTTCAATAAATGATTGGTACTCTTCCTTCATTGCTTGCTGCCATTTATCCTTTTCTGGGCTAGACAAAGCCTGTGCTACTGTGATTGGAGTACAGTCATGGTCTGCGTCATCTGACATAGCTAAAAAAGTTACATAGTCATCAAAACTTTTAGGTTTTACCTCTCTTGCAGATCTTCTGAGTGTTTCCTCCACAGGTGCACTATTTTCTGAAAAATCTGGTATGTAATCACTATCAGATTCAGAATCTACATCTTTACTAAGGGTGTCACAATCAGTTTTCTCCGACATATCACCATCTGTTTGTAAACTGACATCTTGGGTTGTTATCGAAATGTTTGTAGATGTATTTTGGATTTCACCTTCATCTTTTGTAAAATCCCCCACTGAATCAGTCTTTGTTACAATTTGTACTTCGGAAGGGCTTTCCATTACAATAACATCTCTGCTAGTAGTGACCTTACTGTTTTCTGGGTTAAACAATCTGTATCCTTTGGTATTCTCTCCAAAACCGACTAAAATCATTTTCTGTGATTTTTTGTCCCATTTTGTTCTATTGGCTTTTGGAACATGGACCATAGCATCACTACCAAAGATTCTTAAATTTTCAACATTTGGTTTGCTAGCGTTCCACATTTCAAATGGAGTTTTATCACCTAGGGTTGCAGCAATAGACCTGTTTTTTAAATAAACAGCTGTATTCACAGCTTCAGCCCAAAGCTTTACATCTAACTTTGCATCAAATAATAAGCATTTTGCCTTTTCGATTATTGAACGATTCATTCTTTCAACAACACCATTTTGTTCGGGTGTATGAGGGTTGGTCTTTTGATGAATGATACCATTTATTTTTAAAAACTGCTCAAAATCATTGCTACAAAACTCCCCACCATTGTCTGACCTTAAAATTTTAATTTTCTGGCCTTTTTGATTTTCAACCATTGCTTTAAAATTTTTAAAATTGTCTAGAACTTCAAACTTATTTTTTAAAAAATAAACAAAGGTCATCTTACTAAAATCATCCACAAAAAGTAAAAAATACTTTGATCCACCAATTGATCTCGTCTCCATGGGGCCACAAACGTCAGCATGGACTAATTCCAATAAAGAATTTGCTCTAGTACCTGAATGTTTAAATGGTAGCCTGGTTTGTTTACCTTCACAACACGTAACACATTCATCAGTGAAACTTTTCTCATTATTAAGTATGATGCCATCAACAATACCATCTTTCATTTTACACAAGTCTTTATTATTTATATGTCCAAAACGCCTGTGCCATGTTTCTGCACTAGCTGCAGCAGTTGATGTCCAAAAACACTTTGGTTCCTCCTTAATACGCAATTTATACACATTGTTGATAAGATCAGCAACAGCCACTAACTTATTTTCAGTGTTGTAAATCTTACAACCATCCTTATCAAAACGCACTGTATTACCATTGCGAATAAGCTCACTTACTGACAATAGATTTGTTGTCAGGCCTGGAACACACAAAGCTTTGTTTATGGTAATTCCATATTTATTTTCATTTACCATGGTTGTGATATCTATTTTACCAAAACAACTTACAGAAAGCTTTTCATTATTTGCTGCTATAATGTCTTTTATTTCTGTATCTGTGCAAACATCTTTTAGCCATTCACTGTTTGCTGTTAAATGAGCACTAGCGCCAGAATCGATGTACCAGTCTTTTTTACTGAACTCACTGCTTAAAAAGACAACATTAAATGCGCTTCTTGCTTCATTATTTCCATCAGGTTTATATTTATTTGGGCATTTATTCTTAAAGTGGCCAGTTTGTTTACATCTGAAACATCTGATATTTTTAAGGTTGGAATTTTCGTTGACATTGACAGAGCCACCAACAGTGTTGCCACCTCTGTAATTTTCATTGTAGTTTTGGTTGCCTAACCTTCCAGATCTACTTTTGCCAACAAAAGCACTGCATTTACCTGTATTATCGGCTGGTTCCATATCTAGTAATTTTGTTTTTATACTATCCACAGTTAGCTGAATTCCGGAATGCTCAATCGCCATTATCATGGGGGCGTACTTTTCTGGTAAACCCGCCAACAACAGCGATCCAATCCAAAAATCATCAATTTGGAACCCAGTTACCTTTAATCTTTGAGCCGTATCTATTAGCTGAGTCACATAAGCCTCCATAGAATCGCACGCTTCAAGTCGAATCGAAATTAATGCTCGTAACAAGCCGATTTTTCGACAAAAACCATTATCTTCAAACATCTTCTGTAACTGTATCCACAAATCTTTTGTTTTCGTTGCTTCTTTCACATGCACATAAAGCGAAGGATCAATTGTTAAGATTAATTTCGCCAAGGCTTTTTCATCTTTACCAGTGTCCCTTTCTGTGCCATTCAAGCACCCCGCCAGATCATCCAACACCAGCATGTTACGGACGGCAAACGCCCAATTGCTGTAGTTTTCCCGGCCTTTTAATTTTGGTACACTAGATAGAAAATTAACTGCCATCGTGTGAGTATGAAATGTTCAGAACACGTAACAGCACAAAACTTCCCGAAAAAAAAACTTATAAAACAACTTATAAAACCGCGTTATCTGGGTCCCATAACCTCATGAAAATTAAGGGATAGAAATGAAACAATGTTGTTACGTTAACAGTTCGATTTCAACTACTTTATTTTAAAAAAGAACACTAAAAGATAGTACCAACATAAAAAGGCACTGACAGGGCGGTGTTGCCAATTTAAATTCAAATATTTTGATGTCATAATTTAACATGTTGAAGTTCCTATAACACTTAAAACAGTCCCCACAAAGTAATATATTACGCCTCTAAATGCTCGAATAGAATTAGAAGATATAATTGGTAATAAAAAGCTGCGTAACCAAGATAGCGCATGTCATGTCGGTTACGAGACTTTCCAATTTTTTTTAATCTCAAAGAAAATGAAACAAAATATATACGGTATCGGTTAAATTAGTATGATTTTATTACTTTCTTTCTAAAATTTTCAAAAATGTATTTTAATTTTATTTTTAATCTTAAGTTTATGTGGACTCACTGGTTATAATGCACGACATTATATCGCATATTGCCAGAGATTATGTGGAGATTGGCGACTTTATAACGATTTAATGAAGGACTCCCAGCCAATTGGAAAGCACACAAAAATTCTGCCACATGGAGTTTTTTACTTATTAGAAACTTGATGAATTCAAACTGAATTTTCAAAAAGAAAAAAGTACACATTAAATAAATGTTGATGAGTTAATTCATTAATTCAACTTATTATTTTTTTACTTTAGTACATAAGCGTTATGTTTTCTGAATAGTAATCGTAATACTTGATTATTATAATGATGATTGTAATACATAATTTTAAAACATGTTAAGTTGATCTTGAAGCTTTTAAATTTTTATCTGTTTTTAAATTATTTTTATCTACTCCTTTGATAGTAAATGTCATTTATACTCATTGTCACCATGCAGGGTAAGTAAGCTATAACGCACAGTTGTGCGTTATGAAACGTCATGTTGGAACGCGTATTTATGCATGTAAAACAATATATTTTGCTGTTTTAAATAATTGTTACATTAAAAAATGGTTTTTCAATAAATATCTAACCCATACAATATTATAAATTAAAAATATATAATAGTTTTTATTAAAAAATAAAACAGATTTAGGCAACATATATTACATTTTAAATGATTATTTAATCTAGTATGTTACTTAATGTCACTACTTTGATAGATGTTATTTTAAACGTAAAATTTTGTCATATATTTTTTTAGAGATGTCAAATATTTAGAATTAAAATTAAAATATTGACTCGTAGATAAAGCATAGTACGTAACTCGAGTGGTAAGAGGTATTACGTACTCGTGTAATTACGCACTCGCCGCTACGCGGCTTCGTGCGTAACTTTTCCACTTGTACGTAATATCCTACTTACCACTCTTGTTACGTAATATACTAATTCAGTGGAATTAAAATTTTAGTTTATGCATCCTCTTACGAGAATGATACCAAATTATAATAGGTAACTTATTAAAAGAATATTCTATTTAATTTATTTATAACTGGATATATCTTTATTACAGAATTTATTAGTTGTTAATTTTTTTGTTAATGCCACTTTTAACTTTAATAAAAAAATTATTTTTAATTATAAATGCGTAGTTTTTTAATCCTAATTAATTAAGCATGAAAATTCTAAAACTCCAACAAAATATTTATACTTTAATTATTCTTTTGTAAAAGCTTTTGCTATTTCGGAAATACCATCCATCCTCTGCTAGTAAATGTAAGATATTTTAGTTATTCTCACGTTTCAAAATTTTATGCTTATTGCTCTTATTATTTTGCTTCGGGCCTTTTCAGAATTATTTTCTCTTTTTTAATAGGCAATAATAAACATGATAAACTTCTCTTTTTTAACAGGAGAAACTTCTATTTTGGATTTGCCCTCTGTTGAGATATTCTTTATAACTGCCAGAAAGATATTCTTTTCTGATTTTTATATTTTGGGAAATTTTCAACGACCATGAGGATGGTATCATAAGAAAGCAGATTAAACAAATACACGTTATCTTGCGCATGCGCACTAACAATTAATCGGCGTAAATAAAAGTTTTTAATTAAATTACAGGACAACGAAGAACGATCAAATATTTTTTTTATAGAACAATGAATAAACAGTCATAAAATATTAAAATAAAAGTGAAAAAATCTATTTTTAGTGTCAACATCAAGATTTTAAAACTCATTTTAAAATTTTTTAAAATCAATCAATTACTTCTGTAGAAATAGACTTACTTTGTGGGGACTGTTTTAAGTGTTATAGGAACTTCAACATTCCAAAGTGGATGGGGTATGGAATGACCCCGGACTCATATTAAACTAAATGTGCTGGCCAATTGCGACAGGAGTCCAAAGGCCAATAAGAAAAAGAGAGAGAGTGCTAACTTAAAAATCAATTTTTGAAAATAAAAAAGAAAAAAAACTAAAAACGAACAAAAAAAAATTTTGATAGAACAATGAAGAACAGTTGACGAACAGTTGATATAGCTAAAAAAATTGCAAAAAATTAATTTCCCCCCGCCAACTTAAGGGAACTTATTTTGAATATTAAAAAGAAAAAAAACTAAAAACGAACAAAAAAAAATTTTGATAGAACAATGAAGAACAGTTGACGAACAGTTGATATAGCTAAAAAAAATTGCAAAAAATTAATTTCCCCCCGCCAACTTAAGACAGCCATGTTGGCAGTGCCTTAAGAGAACAGAAAATTCTGGTGGACACTGCGTTATTTTATTGTAATTCTTCTTCTTCTTTTCTTTGTAAAGGCCTCAGCTACTAAGGCTATTCGGCCTAGGATATGCGGTGTGTTCGCATATCATTACTTGGGCAAGGTGCAAACTTTGACTCGACACACGTTTTTTAGTTGTGAATTTGGATCACAATTATATTCTTTTATTCAAAAATAATTTAAAATATCCTTAACATTTATTACATTAAAATATATTGAAGTAATTGATTTAATGTTGGTATCTTTGTATTTGTTTTTTTTTATTCGACTGTAGTTGACACTGTTGACAGAAGATGTCTTGTTTATAAGCAGTTGTATATATTTTGTTTTGATTTTAAATAAATAAGCATGTTATTATTAAAACTTGGTGAATATATGAGTTGTGTATTGTAAATTATAAGAACTTAAGCCATTGTATTACTTTTCTAGCTAATGTTTTTTAAGTTTCGTATCCAATTAATTTGTTTTTTACCATTTAAATTTAAAGGTAGTAGGAAATGTATGTTTATGTAAAAGTAAGTGTTCTTTTCTACTTTAAACTTATTATTTACTACTTTCTGAATTTTGAAATTTAAATGAAAATATTTATATTTGTACTTGTTGCTCTTCTTTCTAATGTCATTAAGTTATTGTGTTACATTGTTCGGTGTGTATTATCTCATTGATTTTGATATTTAAAGTGAATGTTTTTATAGACATAGATATCACTATGGATCAAGGAGACATTGAAAAAGATAGAAGGCAAGATGAACCAACACAACTTAGTCCTAATGCTTTAAAAGTTGCTGCTGCAGATTGTTTAAATAGTTGGATTCATTATTTGCAAGTAAATTAAAAAAAAAAATGATTTTTTTCAGTTCTTTGCTAATTTTTAAATATTTTAGATGCTCAACACTATGTGTGCAGCTGGTCTGCGCCTATCTCAATCCTTAGCCAATCTCTCTCAGATGCAAAATATTCCATTAGCTTTGCAGTGTCAGTCTAGTTGGGAAGAATTGTCTAAATCAACTGTAGTGGCTAGTAATTCTGTTAAAACTCATATCGCTAATGCTATGCAGGACATGAGCATCGGTAAGTCATGATAAAATATGTCGATATTCGATCTTATCTTTTCTTAATTTACTAAGATACAATCCAAGAAACCTTAATACTTATAAAACGAATGATAAAAAAGTAATAACCCTTGCTTATTGATCTTGATGGATATGTCAAATTTGTCAAGGGTCGTTTTTTAAAACTGAAAATGCCTAACAAAAATGTAAATAATTTTTAAAATCTAAACATGCATAAAGAAGTTTAGAGTAAAATAGTTATTTATGCAACTAGTGCGTAAAGTGACCTTTTTTGACGAATGTCAGGCGAATGCGACAATCACATGAGTCAAAAAAGGAATATTTACGCACGAGTTGCATACAATATTTTTTCTACAACCGAATTTCTTTACAAGAAATACAAGTATAGGCCTGATTTTTATTTTTATATTCTAGATAACAAAATATTTATTTTCTAAATTAATCTCACCTTATAATACCGGTACGTAGAAACGCGAAATGCTTGAATTATAAATTAATTGAAATGTCAATCAGTCATTTAAATAAAAATACTTACCCTTATTCATGAACTGATATTTCCGTCATATTAAAAATCAAATTAAAAATTACTGAATATAATATCTAGTTTTGTATGTATTAAACTATTAAACTATGTATTAATTTAACAATTACACAAATTTACACAATTAAATAATAAAAAAAAAGTTTCCTTACCCGGAATTGAACCCAAGTCATCTGGGTAGAAGCTATATACCTTACAACCTCGGCCACTAACACCCATAAAAGTGTTTGCATAATCTTATACAAAACAGTGCTTATTTTACTTTTTTTCACTAGTGAAAAAATAGTATATTATGTTACTAGGAGTAGAAGGCCAACATTATTGTTGAGCCCAGATTCTTGCACTGCCGAGGCGCTAGCCGAGGCTGTGCAAACTGGGCGAAACATATAATGGGCCTTCTGCTCCGAGTAACATATACTATTTTTTCTTCAAGCGTAATAATAATATGCATTTTATAAAAAATATAGAAGGCTTTGTTTATATCTCAACTATTTAATTAATACAAACGAAAAATTACATAAAGTGTTACCTATTTATTAACAGTAATATTAAATGTGCAGTTTTGTATACTGCAGTTGTTTAAATTTAAGCCACTGCCACCGCTTTCAGCTTCGACATTTACAATTTTGTCATTGGTATACATCATATTATTAGTAAGTTGATTGTCGATTATTATGTCAGCGATTCCAGAACTATTACTTGGTTGTTCTTGCCAATTAAGTATTTTTTGTGCAGTTTGTGTTTTACTGGAAATGGAATCCTCTAAGTACCCTTCAGCAACACTGGTGGATTTCCATCCACCATGCCGCTTTAAAGCGGTAATATCACCTCCGTTGTCAACTAAAATAGTTGCGGAAGTCCTCCGAAGGCAATGTCCTGTATATTCATGAGGATTTGTTAATTTCAAAAACGTAGCAACGTCTTTTGGTACGTTTGATATTTTGTGGATACCCATTACCACACGGTGACATTTACCATTCTGGTATTTAATAAAAAATCGCTGCAGGCCAATATCATCCGGACGAAGAGCCGTATACTGTCTTACCAAATTCAAATAAAAATCGCCAATTATAGTAAACGACCGTTGTTTTTTGTTTTTTGTGTTTATGATTTTAACCAAAATTAAATTTCCCAAATCTTGGATTTCGCTAGACTTTAAATTAACAAGTTCATCGCATCTAAGGGCTCCTGTGACTCCAAATATTAATATAACCTAAAACAAACGTTGAAATAAATAAAAAAAAAAGCTGGTAGCACCGGGATTAGAACCGCTGACCTTTGCGACCGAAGACAAAAGCTCTGCCACTGAGCTACCGTCATTAAATGTTATAAGTAGGAAATGAGGTAATATTTGCTGTCAAGTTAAATATTGATCTGCTAGTAGATATCACTGTCAACGGTTTAATAAACGTAATAATGATTAAAAAGAAATAAGAAAGTACCTACCTTTGTTGCTAAATAAACATTATTTGGTGCATCCTTGAGAAATTTATCAAATTGATCTTGTGTTAATACTTTTGATTTTTTCGGTGTATAATTTTCCCCTTGGCGCTTTATAAATGCAATTAATTTGCTATATTTTTCTATTTTAACATTATGTTTAATGTTTAATTGACTTTTAATCATTGAATACTGTGCCCATAGAGTAGAACTTTTAAACTTTCTGGACAAATTCGTGAAGTATGCAAGCATAACGTTTTCCGTGTATTGCTGTACATTATATTCATTGCACCATTTTAGAAATTTTTCGTATGCAAAATCATACAGTTTACGCGACTTCGTTGGAATTAGAGTTTCAATACTGGAATTAGCTATTTCAACTAATTCCGGAGGCGTACATTGCAATTCTTGAGACATTTTTCACAAAATTTTCAAAACAGACAAACGTCAAATTAAATAAGTTTAAAAATGACAGTTCCTACCTACTTGATTACAACGCCCCATTATTTTATTAGTACAATAATGAAAATTCATTTTTGTACTAGTAAAATAATGGGATATTTCTACGGTCTGTGTTGCAAAAAGTAATATAGTTATTATTATACGCTTGAAGAAAAAAACTTTTTTTTCACTAGTGAAAAAAAGTTAAACTTTACAAACCTTAAACCGTGCGTAAAGGTAATACTTTACGCACGGTTGTAGAAAAAAAAATATCTTTGAAAACGACAACCGATCTGGTTGTCGAAAGCTTAGATACATTAAAAAAATATATTTTCATTTTTGTTAGGCATTTTCAGTTTAAAAAAAAGTAATATTTTGTCTTTTAAAAAATGCTTGCTCCTTCTGGACCATTCTGCTTGTTCTGGGTTTTGTTATATTTTTTTCTTTTGGATTTATTTTTTTAAATTATATAGTTTTAACTATATTTCTCTAAAAATTCTTTACATTTCAAATTTAAACTGAATTTCTATTTTATAGTCTATCTATTAAAATTAACCTTTTTCTTTCTATATCACAAAATTTATACAAAAACTAATCAATCAAAAAAATAAACAAACTTAATGATACCCTCCAGCAAACTTTAGTCGTAATTTTATATTTTATTTTCATTTTTTCATCGTATGTATCATTTTTAGCTCTACAAGTCTTATTTTTCTGATGAATAATATTTATTTTCCTATTCGTATTTAAAGTTTCCCTATAACATTTTCCTCAGGAAATTCACTTTCATGATCCTTATCATTTGGTAATTTACCATACCTAATTAATTTCATAATTAGAAGCATCTTGTGTTTCCGTATATTTTCTACTATTATGATTATCATTTTTATAAAGATTTTCAATATCGTACGATTTAGTTTTGTATTTCTTACCTTCATTATCATCTTCGTATGATTCAATTTTATATTTCTTTCTTTCATCATAGTCATAATGTAATTTAGTTTTATATACCATATCTTAATACACCTGGTCTACTTTTTGTTTTTATTCAACAATTTCTTCTTTAATAATATTTTTTATTTAAATTTTAAGCTCTTTTTTTACATTATTGATATCTAATTTTATTTCTTCTGACATCTTCAAATCTTCCTTATCTTGTTTCCTAATTTTCTCCTGTTTTTTCTGATCTTCTATCCTAATTTTCTCTTGTTTTTCCTGATCTTCCTTCCTTATTTTCTAATTTAATTTTTTCTATATCTTCTTGACTATTTTGCTTGTTCTGGCTTCAGATCTGAGTTCTGTTATATACTTTTCTTTTAGATTTGTTTTTAATGATATGGTTTTAACTATTTTCTATAGCTATTTTATTTGTACAAAAATTCATTACATTTAAATTCTATTTCTATTTTACTAAGTATCTAGAAAAATCGATCAAAAAGGACATTTTTCTTTCTTTTTTTAACAAAATTTAAACAGAAACTAAACAAACTTAATGATACTCCTAGCAAGCTAAGCTGTTCTCATATCTTCTTTTTTCAAATTCGAAATGAAATTTTTAAACTCATTACTAGATACAGAAATGTACTATAAATTTCATATAAACAGTCTATTTCATTAAGTCTGGAGTGCGGCCATATCTCAGAAACTACTGGAAATAGTAAGCTGAGAAAAAAATCTATGTATCTAAAAGCGAACGGTCACTCATCACCATATCTCAGAAACTATAAGACCTACAAACTTGGAATTTGACAGGTAAGTTCCTTATAGGGTCTTGACGTCCGTTAAGAAAAGATTTTACGAAACTCTGTCCTTAAGGGGGTAAAACGGGGGTTGGAAATTTGTATGAAAGTCTTATGTTTTTGAAGTAAGGAACATGAAAATTAAAATGTGCGCTCTTTAGAGGTTGTGGAGGTGTACTTATATTGTATTTTTAGAAATCAACCCTCTTTTTAAGAATTGAACGGTGGTCGGAAGTAACTATGCTACTTTAACAGCGGAAAAATGACTCATTTCCACGGAAAAACTTAATAACGCGGACGAAGTCGCAGGCGGAAAGCTATCTATTCACATATTTAAAACCAATTTGCAAGCGAAATATTTTAAACATAATAATACTACCACAATTCTGACGAATTCAACGAATAAAAAATTAAATCTTAAAATATACATTCATCAACATACAAATAATAGTGATAGTACATGGTTGAGGGAAAGAGCAATTCTAACCCCCAAGAATGATACAGCCAATAGCATTAACTCATATTTACTAGCCAAATTGCCCGGTGCTGAAGTAAAATATGAGTCGGTGGACTCTGTATTAGAAGTCGATGATGCTATACATTAACCTGTAGAGTTCCTCCATTCTCTGGAACCACCTGGAATTCCTCCTCATGCTTTGTACTTGAAAGTGCCCCAATAATTTTGCTACGGAATTTTAATTCACCTAATTTGGTTAATGGAACTAGACCTCAAATAAAGACTACATAAACACGTAATTGAGGCATGCATTTTTACTGGTGTAAATCGAGGAGAATACCGCGGATACCATACCATATGATTACTAAATTCTATTTAAGTGCCTCCAATTTGCAGTTAAATTGTGTTATGCCATGACTATTAATAAGGCCCAGGGACATACATTAGAAGTAGCTGGCATAGATTTAAAAAACGATTGTGTCTCTCACGGTCAGTTATATGTGGCCTGTTCTAGAGTAAGTTCTCCTGATAGGTTATTTATACTGCAGGCTGGAAATATAACTAAAAATGTGGTTTATAGAGAGGTTTTATAAAACTAATAACTATTTTTATCTTTTTTTGATTTTAAGCATTTACAATGCTATTTTGTTGTGATAATTTTATATTTAAGAAAAAATAAATATATATATAAAATAAATCACATATATTTTCCGCCGGAGCTAAGTGGAGTCATTGCATTTTTTCGTTTTTTTCTTAAACATAAAATTATCACAATAATAACTATTAATTTTTATTGAATGGTAGTTATAGAAACTACCAATTAATAAAATAGCATTGTGATAAGCATTTCAAGTGACTGGAATATAAAAATAATTTGCGTTAAACAACTTAATAGTAATACATATCTTCATAACCACGCGGACGAACAAAGAGTCGCCGCAACAGCTATAACATTATAAATGCGAAAGTCCGTTTGTGTGTTTGTTTGTCCTTTTTTCACGTCGAAACAAAGCAAAATTTTGACATGATTTTTGCATCGGGATAGTTGAATGCACGAAGTGCTGGTTGAAAGCATGAAGAGTGACATTGGCTACTTTTTACCGCGTGAAAATATCCCTTTCCCAAGAAAAAAAACTTTGAGGCGCGGACAAAGTCGCTGGCGGAAAGCATGTATTAGACCACCTCTGTTCCAGCCCCAAAAATTTCTTAAAAAAAATAGTTTATACCTAATGAAAGAGCTTAATTTGCAACTTATTATTCATAATTTGCATCCTCGTACTTTTTTTATAAACTTGATTAAAAATTTGCTTTACTTAAACCAGATTTAAATGATCATATCTCACTCCCTAAAGTGTATTTCGATATGCACCGTACCAAAAATTTGCAATTTTAATTTTCTAATTTGCACCATCGTAAAATTTGCGAAAAACGGTAACAATTATTATAAAAAGTGTATTCATTTTAGTTTAAAAGTTGGTATAATCTCTTATGGTATGATACTTATGGTCTGGTCCATTATAATGGTCTAGTCTATTATATTTTCTCTATGGTCTGATCTGAGTCGTCGGTATGTGGCATACGAACTCTTCAAGTGATACCAAGACACTTTCAAACTTAACAAAAAAAAAGTTCCTTTAAACGGTAGTGAACGCATGCGCAGTTACTTATTGATGACAGCAGTCCGGAACTAATTTTATTAATCCTTATAATAATTGTTACCGTTTTTCGCAAATTTTACGTTGGTGCAAATTAGAAAATTAAAATTGCAAATTTGCAAATTTTTCGAAATACTCTTTAGGGAACGAGAAATGAGCATTTGAATCTAGTTTAAGTAAAGCAAATGTTTAATCAAATTTTTTAAAAAAAGTACGAGGGTACAAATTATGAAAAATACATTTTTGAAAGGTGCAAATTAAGCTCTTTTAATGGGTATAAACAATTTTTTTTAAAGAAATTTTTGGGGCTGGAACAGAGCTAGTATGTATTAGTATAAAGACGACCATGATAAAATCTTGAAAATTATTTTCCATAATACACGACGAGAGGGCGCAATCGAATTTTAAATATTAAAATGTTTAATTTCTCTGAAAATTTCCACGTTAAGGTATAATTTTGGTAACGTCATTAAAAAGCTGACAGAATTCTGCATAAGTTTAATCTATTTGTGTACCGACGTTAATAAGAGTGGGGAATCTATTGAAAGCGTAATCCTTTAAATCGTTGTAACCACTAATGGATTTCAGTGAACAAAAATTTGTTTGATAGAGGAAAGTGGAAATTGTAAACCGACGTAAATATTTATAGTTCAAAATTTTCCATAACTATCCTACAGGGCGTAATTTATTACAATAATAGTAGTTTACGTAACAAGTCCCGAAAGTGGTCTTTTACTGAACAAGTGGGCAATTGCAGGACGAGCCGCAGGCGAGTCCTGCAAGCCTGCGAGTCCAGTAAAGGCACTTTTGGGACATATTACGTACAATATTTTTTTAGACTGACCAGAATTTAGTAATTTCCAGTTTATTTTTGGGTCAGAAAATCTCATTTTGTCGGACCGGGCCAGAAAATTATTGTGATAGTCCGGTAAAAGCTTTTACCGGACTCATTTTTATTTTCTTGCTTTGTCCGACAAAATGAGATTTTCTGACCTAAAAATAAACCGAAAAGTACTAATTTCTGGACGGTTTTAAAAAAGTTTTTTTTTATTTTTCTCCAAAAATTTAAATCATACGGTATATGTCTGATATCTTAGGAGGGATGTAAATTAAATTTGCGACAAAAATGTTAATACCACTATTCGATAGTTTTTTCCTTTCAGAGTTGAGGCGAAAAGAATTATTTGTTACCGTCCAATTAAATTATATTATGGACTATTAAGGTATTTGATGGATTAATACTAAAAAAATTGCAATTATCGTATTTCTTCATATTCTAGTAGTTAGTTCGATTAACTCAAGTTTTCCTTAGCATAAGTGTGTAATTATTTTAATAATTTAATTATCATTTTACATTAAATAATAAAAAAACCTCCTCAGGAAAGGAGTTTTATCACCCCTTCTGTGCAATCTGGTCATACACTAGCGTCACTAGCTGATCGTAAGACTTAAAAATGATAGACACCACCTGGTGGGCTATGTAGATGACCCGATTATCCTAGCTCACGGCAGATGTTACTCTACAACAATAGATAAATTACTCTGAATGTAGTCAAGGAATGGATCTTCACTGCATGGCTTAATATAAGCCCTCTAAAGTCTAAGGTTGTAACGTTTCACAGGAGTCTAGGCTACAAATATTCAAGTAGTGGGAGAGATAACTTATGATGCTATTAGACTGAAAATTTACGTGGAATTACCATCTTAACCAAGCGGGCGATAACTAATTTAATGGTGTCCAAACGCACTCACGGCAAAACGTGTGGTTTAAAACCAGACATATTATACTAGATCTATAACATGGTGGTTAAAATAACAGTCACAACAGAAAAATACCATCATCAAGCTAAGCAAGTGCAAAGACTTACTTGCTTTGGCATAACTGGAACTCGGAGTGACACTCGTACACTAGCAATGGGAGTTCTTTTAAACCTTCTTCCTATTCACATAATTTTGATTGATGAGACAAGAAAGGGCTTCTACTAGCTGCAAGAAAACTTGAGCAACGTTTTTCCTAGATTAGGACACAACAAAATAAAGCAGGAAATTGGAGAAGACATCTGGGAGATGAAATCAAACCGCATGGTTCCCTAATACCTGCACAGTAAAACAATCCAGGTAACAATACATCAACGTGACGAATGGAAAAATGCACGCACTCGTTTTAAGCTTCAGAGTTAGACCTGGCCTACAAAAGGGCCTCAGACTAATAAAGGTTCAGGAGAAGGAATTTACAGCAATGACGGAAAATAAAAATTTCTGTCCCTAAAAAACAGGCTGATAAACTTGCAAGAAAATCTGCCACAATATTCTTCGGTCCAGAGCCGGATGCGTATACAACAAAACCAACACTGAACAGATGAATGCCAGAATAGCTGAAACACCGCGCAAAACCAACAGAAATCAGCTACGACTCATTCAAGAATTCCTTACAGCCCAGCACCTGTTAAGGGACACCTGTAAACAGGTTTAATGGAGACCCAATATGCAAATTCTGCAGCAGAAAAGCTGAAACAGTTAAACTTATACTGCACCATTGCGAGGCAGTGGATCGCAGGTCGCAGGAAAAAATCAATTTTTGGAGTATCTACATTAACATGGCACCCATCACTTAGACCTGTACAAATTAGTAGAGGGTACAAAGATCCTGGAATCGATAAACCATTGGAAGGAGTACAATAAGCCTAATTAGGCAGCAATATGATCTGTGACTATATTATGTCAGACAGCTTTCATCTTAAAAACAGTGTGTGAATGGTTTTAATTTTAGAATGTCAACTTTGCTTTATTTCTATAATGTCCCGAAAATGTTTTTATCTAATAATTAAAAATTTGACAACAGAAAAAGAGATAATTTATTTTTTAAACTGGTGATAAAGGGGCGGTTTTCAGTTCCATAATTTATACGAAATATAATTGAAGTGGAAACCTTAAATAAACTAATGTTTATGTAAAATATGTTTGATGTAAGAATCTTGTTAAAAGTAATAAACATAATTGCGATAATCATCAAAGTCTTGAGACACAATTTGAATTGATTTAGTCAATTGGGATTTTGAAAAAAAAATAATTATTGATTTTTTTATGTATTTTAAAACTTTATTATTAATAATATTGATATTTGATGCAAAAAAACTTAAAAAAAAAAATTTTCAATTAATTAAAAACAATTAAAAATTGATAAAATTAAAAAAAAAAACACGTGACTATAAACGCGCCATGATTAGTCACCATAGTTGTGACGTCATAATGTTATAGCTATTTAATAACAGTACAGCGTTTACGGCTATTACATGTAACTAGACAATAATATTTAAAATTTATTGCTACAAAACGAGTTGTTACTTGGTTCCAAATAGCTATGTGTGATAAAAGATTTATTAAGGCAAAGTCTGATAATATTCCTGATGTTGATATATTTATGATAACCATTTTTTTAAAAAATGACGTTCGGTTTAATTCTGCTGAAGGTAAGTCTGTTAAAAACTAATATAATAAATGAAAATATTACAGTGTTTATTCTCCATTATATTAAATATAATTATTCATTTCATAAATTGTAGAGCATCGCGTGAGAGTTACGGCGACGAAGTTTGATTTTAAAGGTTATGATTTGGAGTCCAGTTAAAAAAAATATTGACTGAACTCTACTTAAGTATATAATAATTATTTGATTTGTATACTTAGATAAATAATAATTAATAACAATGGTGTTAAGAAATATTTACATCGAAATGATCTTCACAACCCAAAAAATTCGATTTTGTTTTGGGATTATCACGGCGCACTGCTTGAAACCATTTATTTCGACGTTTGTCATCTTGGGGAACATTTAAAAACATTTTGTCAGGAGTTGTTTTTGTAGTATTCGTACATAATGGTACAAAACAAGAACGATAACTTTTGAGGTTCGACATTTTCAATATAAATTTGAATATTTAACAGTGACAACCAAATTAAATATGTAAATCAAAACAATGTAGTTATTATTTCTATATCAACTGCAATGAGCAAAAACTTTCATTATGACGTCACACGCGCTTGGGTTTTTACGGGAGCAGTTGAGCGTGTCTTCGGTACCGGATTCAAAAATTAATTTTTATTTTGAAATAACTTTTGAATTATTGCAAAAAAAAAAATAAAAAAATAGTTTTGCTATAAAACTTATATATGATCTTTCCATTTATCACAAAAAATTTTTTTTTTCAAAAACCCAATTGGGATTTGGCGTTACCTTTAAACGTTAAAGAAAGTAATGAAGTGAACCAACAGGCAAAATGTACGCTGGGTTAGACAGTTTTTGCACTATCCGTATCTACGAAATGCAATGAATCTGAATACTTATTGACTTACAATTACCACATATGTGATTGCACCAAAAATGACATGAATCATCAAACACTATTTGATGGAGTAAAAAAATATTTTTCAAACGAAAGTTTAGGGGTTCAGAACTTGCTCATTTCCAAAGAGTTGTACAGGGCTAGATACCTACAAGAAAACAATTTTTAAAAAATTTTTAATTTCATAGTTCTTTTGTACAGGATTTGTAGTTATCTATCGAACAAAGAAATCTGTTTTATCATATAGTGTTTATTTTCAATCATATTGTTACGTTCTAGGGGTTCAAAATAAAATCACTGCTGAACGAAAATGTCTAATTTATTTACACACTACAAACTAACGAATTATAACTAAATAACTAAACTAACACACTAATTTATGTACAGCAATTAACTTCGATTTATATTCACTATTTATTTTCACTTCGCAGATCGCTCGAATATTTAGACTCTCGCGGTTAACTTTTTCAACTTCCCGTGGGTCGTGGCTCTCCGCTTATATACCTGTCCACTGTTTCCAGAACGTGCTTCGGTAACAGTTTCTCGTCGCGCGGAGAAAGAAAGGAATTATTCTCGATTGTAGGCGTAGTCACCAGACTTCCGGGAATCAGTTGTTTACCTAGCGCTATCAGGGCGACAGAGGCGTACTAGGGGACTCTCGCTCGTTACAATATTTTGAATTTAAATCAATGTTAAAACACATTATTATATATTTTATGCACGATGGGACGGTAAAGTACAGATTATTATATATAGATATGGATTTTTCTTCATGGTGCACATTCTTTCAGTGAAATGTTGGAACGTGTTCATGATTTTTAAATCGGTTGTCTTGATAAAGTATTTTTTTTGATATTGGATTTGTTTTTGTTTAGTATAGAAGAGGTTGTTAAGATTATGATTGATTTGATTGTCATGATATTAAGTAAAAATTTGTCATTAATGAATGTCATTGAATAAACTAAATTGAATAAAATAATTTGAATTTATATATAAAGAGATTAATAATTAAATAAATAAAAGATAAAAGATAAAATCATACAAAATAGAAAGAAACTGGAGATTGGAAAGTATAGAAAAGCAGAGAGGTCAGAGTTGGAAAATTGTAAAAGAAGAAGGTATAGAGAAAGAGTTGAGCAGCAGAAAGGTATTAAATAGATGGAAAGGCAGTAGCAAGAAGGAGTTGGAAACTAGTTGGAAGAGGAAGATATAGAGAAAGAGTGGAAAAACGGAGGAAGAAAGAATTAGAAAGACGCGAAAGAATTATTTGTTTTATATTTATAATTTTGTATTTTTTTTTAGGACAATCAATTTAAAAATTTTTGAATCCACGACCGATAAATTTATTGAAAAAGGGTGTTCCGGAAGGAGGATCCATATCAATTGGCGCCCAGAACGTGGGGCTGCTTCGGCACTGAGGGTAAGAGATTTTTCTTAACTATTAGGTGTCAAGCTTGCTTTATAAAAAAAACAAAGGTGTGTGATTCGGAGTGAAAGATTAAATAAATAATAAATAGTTGTATGAAATTAAGAGGGGGAAAGGTTATTACAGATAGAATGTTAGAGCAAGGGGATAATATTGATAATCAGGAGAGTCAGGAGGAGGTTCAGGATAGTCAGGATATTCAGGGAAGTCAGTGTAATCAGGATAGTAAGATAGGGGATAGAAGGGATTCATCATGGGAACAAATGATGGAAATGTTAAAAAATATGAATAAAAATATGGAAGCAAATAACAAAGATATGAAAAAAGAAATGAAAGAAATGAACAAAAATATTGAAGCAAATAACAAAAATACTGAAGCGATAAATTTAAATATGGATGTAATGAAAAAAGATATGAACAAGGATATTAAAGCAATAAATTTAAATATGGATGCTATGAAAAAAGAAATAAAAGAAGACATGAACAAGAATATGGATTCTATAAAAAAAGGAATAAAAGAAGAAGTCAAAAATGAGATAAAGAAGCAAATGGAAATGTATAGAGAAACATTAGAAGAAACAAAAACAGAAATAATAACTGAAATGATAATGAGAAAAACAGAATTAGAGGAATTACAAGAAGTAAAAATTAAAACAATTATTAACAAGGAATGCAAAGATGAAATAAAAGAAATTAATGCTAATACAAATAAAAAATTAAATGAGTTAGAGATAATTATAAAACAAGAGAATGTGGAAAAGAAAAATGTAATAGAAGAAATGCAAAATACAATAAAGAAGATATATGAGATGGAAGAAAAAGTAGAAGAAATAAATGTAGTACAAGAAAAAGAATGTGAAATGTTATTGGAAGAAATGGAAAGAAGAAAAATAAATAAAAATCAAAATAATATGAAAATAAGTAAAAGTGAACATAAAATTAATGGAAATATTAATAAGATTTATCTAAAAATTTTCATAAGAATAGTGAAAAATAAGTTTAAATGGGGTGAAGATCATGAAGAAATAAGAAAATACCTGCGTGAGATGTTAAATGGGCAGGCATTGATATGTTTTGCCTGTAAAGATGAAATATTTGCGCTGGAAAAATTTACGAAGATATTTTTGAGTTATTTCTGGGGGAATTTTGTTCAATCTAAATTTAGGAAAAAGTTATATACAGGGAAATATCAAGAAAGGGGAAAGCAATTTAAATTCATAAAAAGTTTGTATCGAGGGAACTATCAGGAAAGGGGAAAAAAATTTAAATTTATTAAATGTTTGTATCGTGGGAAATATCAGGAAAGGGGCAAGGTATCTAAATTTATAAGAAAGTTATATATAGGGAAATATCAGGAAAGGGGTAAAGTCACATAATTTAAAAAAAAAAATATATATATATATATATATATATATATATATATAGGAAAATATTAGGAGGGGGAGTCTATAAAAAAAATTATATGTATAGATAAATTTCAAAAGAGGAGGAACAAATTTAATACTAGAAAAAAATTATATTTTGATAAAAGTTAAGAAAGAGGGAATGAAAAAAAAAATAGAAATAAAAGAAGAAGTTAAAATTAGATATAGTGATGGGAATTGATATGGTAGGGGTAGTGTATTTTATAGTAAAATTGAAATATTCCAAATTAAAAGCTTGACAACTGATGGTGAAGAAAAATTTCCTACTGAAAGAAAATTTGATTTGGCAAGGTGAAGTAATTCACCAAGTCAAATCAAATTTGGGGGAAATTGATATGGATTTTTCTTCATGGTGCACATTCTTTCAGTGAAATGTTGGAACGTGTTCATGATTTTTAAATCGGTTGTCTTGATAAAGTATTTTTTTTGATATTGGATTTGTTTTTGTTTAGTATAGAAGAGGTTGTTAAGATTATGATTGATTTGATTGTCATGATATTAAGTAAAAATTTGTCATTAATGAATGTCATTGAATAAACTAAATTGAATAAAATAATTTGAATTTATATATAAAGAGATTAATAATTAAATAAATAAAAGATAAAAGATAAAATCATACAAAATAGAAAGAAACTGGAGATTGGAAAGTATAGAAAAGCAGAGAGGTCAGAGTTGGAAAATTGTAAAAGAAGAAGGTATAGAGAAAGAGTTGAGCAGCAGAAAGGTATTAAATAGATGGAAAGGCAGTAGCAAGAAGGAGTTGGAAAGTAGTTGGAAGAGGAAGATATAGAGAAAGAGTGGAAAAACGGAGGAAGAAGGAATTAGAAAGACGCGAAAGAATTATTTTTTTTATATTTATAATTTTGTATTTCTTTTAGGACAATCAATTTGAAAATTCTTGAATCCACGACCGATAACTTTATTGAAAAGGGGTGTTCCAGAAGGAGGATCCATATCAATATATTTAGCGGGCGTAAAGTGCCACTTTAGCGTCCGTGGACTACTTTACCGCCCGCCGGTCGGTAAAGTGTAAATAGCGGGCGGTAAAAAAATCGAAATGTCTAGCAAATTATTTGGTAGTAAGGAGAGTACAAATGTTCTGCAGTCCTCGAGTTCAGCAGTTTCTGAGTCAACAGATGGTTCATCATCATCAGTATCAACTCCTTCATCATCAAAAATCTGTGTTACTGGAAATGACAATTGTACCATGATTTTCAACATATATGACGATAAAACAAAATTTTCTAATGTAAATAATACTACTAACTTGTAAAAATTTTGCAAGTTAACTGTTAGTTTTACAAGTTAGTGACTTGATAAAATAAACTTTCTTGATTAATATTGTGTTTTTGGAAACTGACGTTTACAAATGAGAAACAAATAAAGTAATTTTTGGAACGAAGTTCCCTTTCGCGCGTTACAAACAGTTACGCTGACGCTAGGAGCTAGCCCAAAAAAATTCATACCAAAAGTTGTCACGACACTATGCACCGACACAATGCACCGACAAACTCATGTTTCTCTCTCTCACAGACCAAAAAATAAATAACTCTCTCTCCCTCTCTCTCATAGATACATATATTACAATTAAAAAGACACTATTTTAAATTAAAAGAAAATGTACATTAAAAAGAAAATACTGTAGAAAAAAACATAATTACCTATAATAGTATTATATTTTATTTCATCCTGTTTTTATAAATTAATAAATTCATAAACATTTTAAAAATAGTTCGTAACTTGACTACGTCAAATTACCTTAACTGTCAGTCACTGTCAAATATTTTAATTTTAAATTTTTTGTATTGAATTGTTAATTCCTGTTTTAAATTATAAAAAGTAATTTTAAAAAGATGTGTTATTTAAAGCTCTGGTATTGTATAAATGGACACTTTTGTTAAAAGAAACGAACTGTTAGGTAAGTAGAGATTTTATACAGACAATAATAAATGCTTATGTATGTATAAACACTCTGTTATGTTTACAAATTACTAATTCCTTCACTAATTAATCGAAAGGAACTTCGTTCCATCCGGGTGTCCCTTGACACCTCACACTTTTTTTTTATCTTAAATATTGAAATACTTGCAATCAACTAAACTGACAATGATTCTAAATAAAAATGGCCACCACCTTTTTTGACTTTGTTGCTAGGGTAACGAGAACATAGGTATATAGATTATTGTTTTAAAATATTATTTATAGGTTTTATTATTAAAACAATCGTGCAATTTTTTTTAATAAATGATTATTAAAACGGTCGTGCATAAAAGTTTGTATGTATTTCGGGCGTAAACAGCGTTTATAGACCTTACGTGTCAATAGCCCTCGCATGCGGCTCGGGCTTTTATTTACACGTTGCGGTCCGTAAACGCCTATTTTACGCCCTTGATACATAAATAACTATTATAAACAACACTGTTTTGGTCCAAATACAGTATTACACGGATAAACACGTAAACTGTATTCACGTTGAATTATCAAGTTTTTTTTTTAATTTAACAAAAAAAAAAAAAGATTTATACAGTCTATCGACTAGGTCAGTCATGATGAGAAATCTCCACTGCTCTACCTGTATGAACAAGTTATGCTACTTCACCAACATCGGCTAACATCACTGATATCTGTCGAAAATAATTGTAGCTAGAGAATGCAATTCCGTCTCGGGATCGTAAATTCGAGATCCCTCGAGATTAGAAATGTCAATCCCGCGGGATCCGATATTACTGAATACGATGAAAACTGCTTATTTGTGATAGTGAGGTTAATTAAAACAAAATATTATTTGAAAGAAAACCAAATTCCTTTCTCCTTTATTAATTCCTAAAAAGTTTGACGTATTTTTTAGTTTCGATATAACCATTTGATATTCTGTAGCCAGATCAACTTGTCTTATAGGTAAGGAAAAGTGTAAATGTTGAGAAACAATAACTTCGAAAGTGGGCTGTATATAACTGGCTTTACAAATATCTTGTTTTTCCAAATACTAGGATGATTGAAAGAAAACACACAAACTTACTTAAAACGACAGTGTTAAACGAATAATGACACCCCTGAGAGAGGGTGTAACAACATGGCTTCTTTGCTTTTGCGCAACAATAGGCCCGCAAATTTAAAAGTTTCTTTAATCATAAACAGTAAACCATCATAATTATCCGGATTGTCGTTCAAGACTTCTTCCTCCTCCACTCTGCGAATTGTGTTCAGCTCAGGGTTTTCAAATTCTTCCTCTTTATTAGACTCTACATGTTTTTTATAAATGACGTCTGTTATACCTAATTTTACACCATGGGCGTAGCAAAGCTGTTAATTGGTTCAATCAGGCGACGAACTTTCTTCATTACGCTGGCTCCATCGGTCGTTATATCGACTATGTCGTTATCCAGGGATAAATTAAATTCTCATAGTTTTTCTTTCAGAAGCTGAACACAAGTCTCCGACGACATACTTCCAAAAATGCGCGCTGGTCCAATATTCCAATAAGTACGCTGACTGTTAATAATTGTGTGTACATTAACATTTAAAAAGCGCTGATTCATTCCAGATGTCCATTCATCTAACATGACTGTAAACCTATAGTCTTCATTCTTCATCTTTAAAAGATCTTCCTTCACTTTCATTTTGAGCATCGTTCCATAATTCACCACAATTTGTTTAATCGCATTTGGTGAAAAAGGCAATTTGTAATTGTTACTTTTCGCAGCAAAAATACTCTGGCAAACCATCTTTAGTTACCATTCGAGAAATCATTAACTCTTTGGTTACGTTAGAATCCGATGGAAAATAATCACTGATTTTCTTTTTCTTCTGTGGTGTTTGCTACATTATCTGGCTGAGGAGTACTTGATGTTCTTCCGACTCCCGCATTAAATTTTGTGTCGATTTTATAGATTGACATCATATGGACGTGTAAACCTTTTGTAGACCCGGATGAGGTTTTGAAAATAGATTTACATAGTTTGCACTGGGCAGTTAAATTACTAACGGCTTCCTTAAAATATCTCCATACCAATAAACGACTGCTAAACTCCACGTACGCTTGATTTGGATTATTTTTCTGTATTTTAAGGTACTACTTATCACTTATTAGATACTCATAGGAATCCAAAAGTTACCTTTTTATTTATTTAACCACAAAAAATGCGTAATCTAAGAAATAGTTATTTGTGACACAAGAGCGAGTAAAGTTGTGTAGCCGAGGTGCGTAGCACCGAGGCGAAACAATACGAGCACTTGCAAAACATTTTCCGGACATGTAACACACACTATTTTTTGGTCCGATTAATTTTTAATGTTTAAGAAAGTTCAAAAACTTTTTACTTTGTGACATACAAGATTAGATGTTTATTGACATCTACTGCACGATTAAAAGAATTAGTAATAAGGAATGATTTTCTGATAATCGATTTCAAGATCCTTAATTTTTATACATACGAATACTGTGCTAATAAGCAGCACAGTAAAAATTGTTATATTGAAAATATTAACATTAATATCTAATAATTTTATATAAAAATAGCAGAGACAATGAACTATTTTAGTTCAATGAGCAAAAATAAAATCTACATATGTATTTTCACAACCGAATGATAAGTAGTTGTAAATTGACATAAATGTTAAATTTAAAATAAAAAGTTATTAGTTTAGTATATTATACGCTGTTTTTAAATAAATTTAATTAAAATTTGTATTATTCGTTACGTATTTTTGATGACTCATAGCGCCATCTCTTTAGATAATCTAAAAGCTACTTTGCCGGCCTAGGCCGGAAAATGTCATTTTCCGGACGATTTTGAAGTAATTAATAGTATTGTTTCTGGACGGAGGACCAAAAAAACAATTAACTATAACTGCACAAGCACAACTAAAACAATTAGGAACGGAAACAAACAAATGCCTGCCTGCCTGCACACGTGCATCTTTTTCTTACTCACTCGATACAGATTTTATTATGTGCTCCGCTCGTCATCTGCCATCTATATTTGGCACTGCACTCTGCACTCTCGCCTGGCCGTCAGCCAGCGCACCGCTTGCGGATATTAGTGCAGTCATTGAAGCGTAAAATAGGCTTTTACCTGATAAATTTTTTACCATAAACCGATTTGCATGAAATTTTGGAATTAGGCTTATCGCACCCTTAACTTCAAAAGTGAGTTTGACCCGAACTCTGCTTTTTATTTTTAAGGGGTGAAAACAACCCCTTAATGGAAAAGTTGACATTGAGCCATTTTATCGCCAGAAAACGTGTTTAATAATAAAGAGTGGCATTGTGAAGTGTTTTCTAACACAATAACCTCATGTTAAACTTATTTTCATCCCCATGAAAACCGTACAGCCCCTGCAAACAACCCCTAAATCGAAAAAATTTGCAAAAAATTAATTTAGTATGACATAAAAAGATTTAAATATAGAGAAAATATATTTTTCATTCTCTATCTTAATTATCATATTGTTAACCCCCTTTTAACCCTTAAAAACAACCCTTAGTTCAAAAAAATGTACAAAAAATTACTTTGGTTTGACAAAAATACTTAAATATGGAGTAAATAATATTTTACGTTCTCTATCTTAATTATCTAATTGTTAACCCCTTTCAACCCTTGAAAACAACCCCTCAATTAAAAATTGTATAAAAAATTTCTTTTGATGGAATAAAAAGGATTTAAATATCATTCCACGTTCTCGAAAATGCTATGGTGGAAAATCATATGCTTACGTTTCCAAAGTAAAGTGGGCCATAACATGTATATGTAGGTACACATAAGACTATAGTTTTGAGTTTATATTACGATAAGCTTTCACTTTGCTCCAGTTATTCACGCTCCGAAATTTTCAGTTTAATAGGTAGAAAAAATACGATTAGTTTTTGGATCATAACTCCTTCAATTTGGATGTTATCACAATTTATAAAAAAGCATTTGAAAGGTAATTTAAGTGGCTGCAACTTTTTTTATTACAATGTATAGTGAAAAACGTTTTATTTTGAAACGGTGAAGGGTCAAAGGGCTAAAGAGGGAGTGTGATTGCGCTACCGCGCGCTCTTTAAATAATCATATCTCCGTCAATTTTTGTGTGACAGAGATAAACAAAAAACCAATTTTTTTGTTAAAAACAGACCTACATTTTTTATTATTACACTTTTTCTCTTATCTTTCATCATTTTTGAGATATCATGAAAAAAAGGTGGTTTTTTCAAAAATTCGAAAAGTTTTTTTTCTGAATATCGTGATTTTTTCAAAAAATATGGGTTCCAGAGCAGCCAAACTGCTAGAATCCATCAAAATCTCTATATTAAAGTTAATTGTAGATGGAATACGATTAATTTTAATTTTGGTGAAAATTGCACTTATGAAACCCATTGATTTAAAAAAAAAATCATTAGATGTTCCCCTTTTTTTCATTACAGCTCACTCATTTTAGGTGCAAAAGAATTTTAACAGTGCTCATTTTAAAGGTTATTTCAAGCACTACAAAACCCTATTTCATTAAAATGCATAAAATGTATCTGCTCGCCGCTAGATGGCATTAAACACATTGATTAAATTTCGGGCAAAATAAAAAACCACTTGGATCTTCAATATCTCGCTTAATATTGAACTTACAGCACTTTATAAAAAACTATATTGTTCAATTTTTTACTCGCTTCAATTTTGTTCATTATAAAATTTTCATTAAAATGCATGTTTTTGGAGATATTTGTAAAAAACCGATAAAAAACGTGAAAAAATTTCGAATTTTCGATTAACAATAACTTAAAAAGTATTGAGTTTTGGGAAAAACTTTATAGAACATTTTTTGCTTAAACTTAGGTCTTCTATCGATATCAGAGATTATTTTGAAAAAAAAATTTCCACCACCGAAAAGGGGTGGCAACCACCCCCAGGGTAAAAGCAGAGTTCGGGTCAAACTCACTTTTGAAGTTAAGGGTGAGATAAGCCTAATTCCAAAATATCATGCAAATCGGTTCATGGTAAAAAAATTATCAGGTAAAAAGCTTCAATGACTGTACTATATGTGTAGCATCGCTGACCGTTGCTGCCCAATCCCGTCAATCTCGAACGAGATCTCGCCATATTATGCTTTGGGATTCCGCGAGATCGGGATTGTAATCCCTAATTATTGTAGCTAACCTTTAGTTTTTAAATTAAAAATTGTATTTACATAAATAAGGTTGGTGCTAAAATTAATCCTTGAAATACCCCACATTTAATTTCTAACAAAAAACTTTTATTGTAGGTGATACATTTACAGAAGGAGATGCTCAACGCCAACAAGAACATAATCAACAGATTATAACTGAAAACTTGATGGCATTTATTAACCTTCAGTACCAATTTTCTATTGCTGGCTGTGAAAATTTTGGGTCCATGGCTATGTGTCCTTTGTGTCAAACTGCTCCTGGAGGAATACATAGCTCAGAATGTAGTTTAGCTGTTTTACAACAGTCTTTTACTAGGTACAGTATAATTGTTTTTAATTCCAGATTTTTCAGGTTCGTATCTTGATCTGTTGGTATTCTTTATCTAACTATCATTTGTTTTTATAATTCCGAGTTACTTAACTTAAAGAGTATTTAATATAATGTTTTCAATTAAAAATTTTCACAATAATATTAAAAAGCTTAGTACAGCAAATCGTTCAGTAAGCGTTAAGAGTTAAATTGTAACCAAATCGTTATCAGAAGGTATATTTTCAAAGTTTGTTCGTTATATCACTAGGCAATAGAGTCGAAAAAACATATAAACAGCATTCAGCGATAAGTGTTTAAAACATTGTAGTTTTTATAATATTCGTAATGGATGATGCAATACTTTTAATTAGGTCACGTGACAAAGAAAATTTGAAAGAACAATATAAGTTATTTTGATTTATGTAACAGATTATTTTAAAAGAATTAAAATTAAAAACTAAATAAAAAAAGATGACGAGTTCTAGATAAGAACTTGTTGAGAAATTATACCTAAAAGAGTATACGTATTCTTTCAGTGTTTTCTTTTGCTCTTTAAATAACGTGAGATAAGGGACTCAAAAAAAGTAAATACTCCAGTTTTTTAAGAGTCTACTCAAAATTTATTATTACATCTTTGTTCTTTATTTAATAAAAAATTTAAATTTCAAACGATTTGAAACGAGTGGTCTGTCAGTGTCTTGACAATGCTTTACAAGGAAGTTTCGCATAATGATGTTTATAATTTCTGAGGAATTGCTTTTATTGCAAAATTACTTCCATCAGTTATTCTAAATAGGAATAGGTTTAATAAACGGTTTGAATTATTTTACACTTTACAAAAAAAAACTGGATTTAGATAATTTAGGGGCTGTGATCATAATATGTTCATTTTAAATAATGGTATTCAAGCACTCTAAAGATAAAGTTTTTACTGCCTTTGTTCATTTTGATTTAATTCTAATCTAATCTAATCTAAACCTGGCATGGTCTCTCCTGTGAAGCCCCATGTTTTAAGCACTGCTTTCTATGGGAATATTGTGACCAGGTTCGGCACCAAGAGTCCTTACATGCACCCGATGCGTGTAGGACTCTAGTTTGTTCAGCTGAAAATCAACACCACGCTGATCTTCAGGTAGGCTTGAATCCAGGTGGCCCAAGTTCCTTGAGTTACTGTTGCCACAGGGCAGTTCCTTTATAAGAGATCTGAGTCCTGTGACTAGCTCCTCAAGGTGGTGATAGGATTCAGGGTTCGTGTCACCGAAGATGGGGAACCGCTTATGGTCCAAGGCCTCACACTCGAATAGAATATGAGTTGCCGTATCATCTTCCATGGCGCACAATCGGCACGAGGTGTGTTCCTGTGTCAGAATCCCCATCCTTCGAAGGTGTAGTCTGAATGAACCATGCCCAGTGAGCAGGCCCACCAGTACTCTTATCTGACTCCTGCCAAGATTCAGTATGTCAGACGTCAGTTTTTTGGAGTAGCCTTTGAGCGTCAGCTTCAAATGCCTCAGCCCTAAAGTATTACTCCGGTGTTTGGTTGACTCTTCCCAGACCCAGTTCCTGACTTTGATCCTTACCCAGGCTCTAGGCAATCCCAATACAGGTTCTGGACCAATGAATCGTGTATTGGCCAGAAGGTCCGCGATGTCATTACCTTCAAAACCATGGTGCCCTGGCACCCACGCCAAGAAGACCATGTTGTGTCTAGCCAGTTCATTGAGATTTTGTATGTACTCCCAGATCAGCTTGTAACTAACCCGGAATTGTTTTAAGGCCAGCAGTGCAGCCTGGCTGTCTGAGAAGAAAGTTAGCCTCTCTCCTCTCCATCCACGGTCTTGGGCGTGGTCGGCAGCCTTTAGTAAGGCGAATACCTCAGCCTGGTATACGGTTGACTGCGTTCCCAAGCTGAAGTGCCGCCCAAGGTTGCGTGGACCACAGACCCCTGCACCGGTTCCTAATGAAGGGTGAGATCCGTCAGTAAAGTACTTGATCACGGCATCGTCGAAAATTCTTTGAGAGCCGTCCTCAGTCCACTTGGCTCTGTCTCTTAGCCGGACTTGGTATCGATTCTCAAAGTTAAAACTGGGGATCATCTGGTCAGTTGGCAAGCCTCTAAACAAGACCTGACAATCCCCAATGAACAGCGTGCGGTAACGATGCAGGCCATCACCATCACACCCGTTAACTTTCAGCCTGTGAGCTCCCGACATCGCCTCCCCTTTAATATAAACATTGAGGGGTGGCAAGCCCAGGATAACTCCCAGTGCAGCTGTAGGAGCTGTCCTCATAGCCCCAGAGATCTGCAGACATGCAAGCCTTTGAAGCGAGTCCAGCTTCCTCTGAACAGTTGATTGCTCAACCGTGTTCCGTAGGAGACAATGGGTCTGACAACCGCCAGGTATATCCATCGGACGACCTTGGGTGAGAGTCCCCACTTCTTCCCCACAGACCGCCTAAGCATGTTTAAAACACGCTTAGACTTGTCTATAATGTGTTCTAAATGCCGATTCCAGGTCTCTTGTCCAGATGGACGCCTAGGAACTTTACCTCCTCGGCAATTGTTTGATTTAATTAGTTTTGTGAAAAAAACTGTACTCTCTTAGAATTAGTTCTAAAATGATTAGATTAATAAAATATTGCCATCAAAACTATACTTCTAGAATCAATTCTTTTTCCCAATTTTTAGAAATTATTTATTTTCTTATTTGTTTCTAACATTCAAATTTCTTCAGCCGTATTTGCTTTCATTCGTCGTATCGCCTTTAGTGATTTCATTCACAAACTATTTTTATGACTACCGTCTCCTGCAGATAGCTTAATATCAACAGTATAGAGCGTACGATAGTCTTCAAAGCTACCTCTTAAACACATCGCTTAGGTAGATTTAATTATTGAACGACTGTTTAGTCGATTCTTGTTTAGAATAGGTGTGTGATATAGGCCCCATGGTCTGACGACATTATTCATTAGATTGTATAGTTTTTTGTTTATTTTTTCGAGGTCAGAGTTCCTTGCCAGCTTGCTGTCGAGAGTAACACTCAGATATTTCACTTCTGAAATAAAATTTAATTTCGTATTGAAAAGACTAAGTATATGCGTTCAGTACTTATTACAATATGAGTTTGTCTATATAAAATTTGACGATTCTAGTTACCATTTGAATTAAGTTTAGCAAATCGTAACCGGAAATCATACTCTTTTGACCGGATTAAAAAAATTTAATTAATTTTGTTAGTAGGTTAATTTGTCTAATTTTATGTAGGTTGTATACACAAGAATCATCATCTCAGAGATCAAGTCCTCATTTACCAAGTGAACATGTCATAGAAAGTCCAAAAAATTTAGAAAGTTATAGACAAAGAAGTCCTCACACTGAAACAAGAGAACATTCGCCTCAAACTGAAGGTATTCTTCGAGGTCAGAGTCCAATACACGTTTTTGGTGACAGTAATCGAGGTATTGGTCCTTTGGAAACATTAAGAGGTCCTTTTCCAATCCCAGGTCCATTACATACAATGAAATCACCATTTCCTGGTCGCGGTTCTCGTTCTCCCCTTCATTTTCCCTTATTTCCATTAAACTGCCAACGTCGATGGTCTGAAGCTGGTGTTGCAGAAGCTTCAGGTGATAGTAGTGATGAAACTAGGCGAAGATGGTCAATGCCTTGGGATACAGCTTGGAGTGATGGTCAAGGACAACAAAGATATTTACCTTCCAAACTTGCAGTACCGTCAACCAGTTATTCTCAGGATAAAAGTCGTAGTACCACACCTGGTAATTGTTTTTTATACGTTTATCTTTACTACTATTGCAAATTTAATATTTAGAGTTTTACCTCAAAGTTTAATATCCGCGGCTAAGTATACTTTAAGAAATAAAAGATTTTATTTCAGGTTTGGAAATATTTGGGTCGCTCTAAAATATTTAACTTTTTTAAAAATAATAAATTAAGAAAATTAAACGCTTCATAAATAATTTTAAAAATATATCTTATAATATATGCACCAAAACATATTTTAAAAATGATAAAATCAATATATATATATTAAAAATTCGATTTTAATTTAAACAATATAAAACACTTCTATCAAAATTAAAGAAAAAACGGGAAAAAAATAATTACTGAATATTTTTAAAAATCCATCAGATTGTTAGAAAAACCGATAATATTCACACAAAATCATGAATCGATTAAAAAAACATTGATCAGATGAAAATTCTAAGAAACTAAAATACTTTCGAACGACAAACATCAAAAACTACCCAAAAAACAACCCTTTTTAAAAGATTCCGTGATTAAATAACAATAACTTCATTTATTTTTAAAAAATCACCAATTTTAAATAGCAACAAATAGAATATTAAACAACATAGAACATATTCAAAACTATTTTAATAATTAAAAAATCTTAAAAAAATAAAGTGATTAATTAAATAAATAAAAGCAGCAAAAATTAATATTTTTTTCCAAACTTTTGCAGTTTATTCTAGATTTTTTTAATATTATTTAACTTCTTTTTTGATGTTTTTAGAGCTATAGTACATTTTTTTAGTATGTGCTGTTTTTCTTTTTCATTTTTCTCGACTTTTTTATATTTCTCCATTGCTTTTCTGTTTCTTTTTCGACTTTATCTTATTTTCCTGTTTGTTTCCAGTTTTTGTTCTCATTATTCCTTTTTTTAAGATTGGTAAGATTCAAGATATTCGATTTTTTTGTTGTGTTATATACTTTCTTAAATTTTTTTTATATTTTCTTTCCTTTTTTATTAATAGTTCTTTGGTGAGAAGGTAAATCCAGCAAATAAAAGATCATTACAGTCGGTACGACCACATTGATATTTTTTTAATGATGAATCTCATATTTAACTTTTTATTATCCCATTTCGTACGGGGACAAATTTTAATAATTTTTCTCGTTTCTAACTAAACAGTGCCATCTTCTGGGTGTTTACTCAACCTAGATGTCAAACGATAGTGGAAATTTATATCGATCACTAAATTGACACCGCTATCTATTAGGAATTCATAGAACTAAATAATAATCTATTCATCTAATAAAACATCAAAAAAGTCTTAATAAACCTATCAACGGGTAATAGCTTAGATATATTATACATAGAGGGGGCAAGCCAGCCAAGTTCGCGTCCGCTCATTAGAAAAAGAAAGAGAACGTCGGTGGTCTTGCATTTCTGTCTCTCCTGGTCACTGATTGGCTACTTGAAAAGCAGTGTATTAGACACAGAGATAATTATTTTTTATAAAAAAGAAACAATACATCAACAATTAAATATAGAGTCGAGATTCAGATTCAACACTTTAAAATACAGATGATCTACTAAAGGATGTAGTACAGAAGATCATCCATCCTTCGCTTTATTGAACGCTGAACATGATGGGAGAGACCAATCAGCAGAGAGCTAGACAAAGATACAAGACCACCGTGGTTTTCTTTCTCTCTCTAACGGCCGGACGCTCCCACTTACAGGCAGCCGTGCAGCTTGCCTCCTCTATGTATAATATCTCTATGGGTAATAGTGATCCATATAGATAACAAAATTATAATTTGTATTTCTTTATATAAGTTGTCACCATATTAACTTATACAGTTGCGATTTTTAACATCAATTCCTTGATATTCCCGATATTTTTCTGGGATAAAAAATGTACTAATACCTTCTCAGAGATCCAATGCATGATCCTACCAAATTTCATTAAAATTCTGAAAATTATAGTTTTGTGATCTATATCGATCACTTAACAATCCCTGATAGTTTTTTTAGAAGATTTTTTTAATACACAGACATAACTCCGCTACTGTTTGTTATATTATATGTAAAGATTAGGAAAATCCAAAAAGAAAATGTAAGAATCAAAAGATTATAAAATTGATTGAATATTTTATAAATTTGAATATGCTTGAGAATAAATTTAAACATGTCAAAATTTTAGGAGGTTATTTATAAAATGCATATTTTTATTTATTAAAATATTTTCTATGTTTGCATTTGTCAGAAAAAATGATCAATTTAATAATAATACTTATGATTATATATTTAACAGTAGTTTAAAACAGTGGTTGAAAACTTTTCCTTCGTGGATTCAGGATAACTGATAAACAGCAGACAAACTTAACAATTGATCGCCAACTAATACAATCACCACTATTACTTATCGCCAACTATTACATTAACATCTGTCCTTCACTCCGTCCAAACCGTTCCCTCATATATAAAATTAATTCTTTCTCGAAGCATCTACAAAGATCCCACAAAACAATCCTTCAAGAACAGAAGAGTCTCGAAGTTCGATCGATCCACCAGTTAGGCGAATTCTAAGAATTTTCAGAACACCTCACACCTCCGACTGGGCGACAGGTCCGGACCGGTTCGTAACACTACTCCGAGCAACATTTATTCTAAATCCCATACTGGAGGGTCCCGTCCATTAAATCTGACCTTCATCCTGTCACTTGTCATCTGTAGTTTGACATGGCCTCGTTTTAGCACCCTTCTTCAAGGAACACATATCACAGCGCTTGCACCACTCTTCCACCTCCTGGCTACAGTTTACCCATTAGTATCTTTCACGTACTTTGGCTAATGTCTTATTCACTCCAAAGTGTCCTCCGGATCGGCTATCATGGAGCTCTTTGAGTACGTCTGGAACGCATGCTCTGGGAAGAACTGTCTGGTAACGGACAAATTTTCCATCTGGGCTTTCCCACTTCCGAGCGATTAGGTCATCTCGGATACCCAGTGAGTCCCACTGTAGCCAATAACCCTTAACTGGTTGACCATATTTCGAGACCTTCTGCCACTGCGGCCTTGCTCCTTCGTTGATATATTTTTGGATTAGATTCAGGTCTGGATCCTGACTTTGTGCATCGTTCACCTTGTTCTTCGTTAAGCCGTCATCAGGGGTAGCCGTAATCTGCCGAACAGTTTCTTGCCTAACATTCGTACATTCGTCATCAGGTATGGACCATCCGTCTTTTGTAATCTTGCTGTTTCGCTGGTCAGAAACGTTGGCTCTTATTATCGTTCGTGTAGCTCCCGTATCGACAGTGAATCTACTTGGACGGCCCATTACATTGGCTGCGCAGAGTTTTTCTGAACTCATTTATTCAGTTTCGGATGCAGTGTGTCGCCAGTTCCGCCTATCCTCCAATCTTGATCGAGACCAGAAGTCAAGCTTTAGCTGACCTTCTCGTCCACAGTTGAAACATTTTTGCCGCCCCTTCCTGTCATTGGTTGGCAAGCGTTTCTCCAAGGTGTCCAAAACTTTTTTTATGCCTACTAGGGTTTGGTTTAGATCTTCTTTTTCCTCTTCCGCTACCATCCTTATATGATGGACTTTACAAAACTGGTGATAGGCATTTTTCGCTGCTTCAAACTCCAGCGCATAAACAAGAACATCCTTCAATGTTTGGTGACGTCTTAGTCTCAACGCTTGCTGCATATCCGTTTCTTTCACTCCATCGATGAAACTGCTCACACACAGCTGATGACTGAATTCTTCCGTTGCATCTGGATAGGCAAATCTGACCAGTCTCTCTATATCAGCCCCGTACTCCTGTAGTTTATCGGATGTTCCTTGCATTCTTGATTTCAATTGGCTCTGATACACTTGCTTTAGATATTGGCTGCCATACCCAACTTCCAGGGCTGATACAACCGCTTTATAGTTGCGCTGCTTCTCAACCGGTATAATTTGTTATATTTAGGAAGCTTCTTCCATCAAGGCTATCATAAGAGATGTTGCCTACTCCTCATTGCTCCAGCCGTTACTTTCTGCAGCCGCTTCAAACTGCTTTCTGTAGACGATCCAGGGAGCTTCACCATCAAACGTAGGGGGCTGTTTGATAAGGTCCACGACATTGTCAGCTTGGTAGATTTGTGAGGGCTAACATATTTGTAGCCAGCAGCCCTCCTTGCTAAATTGTCTGCAATGCGGTTGCCTTTAGAGTTTCCATGTCGTTATTCTGACTGGCCTCAGTTAGAGTTTGGTGAGATTCTAGTACTAAACTTGGAAGTGATACGTGGTCTATTCAAGGTCAGTAGTGCTTGTCGGCAGTCCGTGTAAATATTTACATTCCTGCCTGTGATGTTCCTATTGATTAAATCTTTTTCACATCCCACACCTTGCTGCGTTTTTGATCCATCCGTATAGCTGCTTTTGTGTGCGCTATAACTCTTGAACAGAAGGGTTATAAAATTTTCTATATATAATGTAAATTGATTTTGGTCCAAAACGGATAACCCTAGCAGGAAAATGGTAACGATTTTCCGAAATTCGTGTATATAACTCTTGAACGAAATACACAGTATCATCAAATTTGGTTTATAGAATCCTCATCCCATTACGGTAAAGTTTTTACGATTTTCCGAAACTCGTGTATGTAATGCATATGTATAAATTCGATGGTATTTTCTTACTTTTTACTTACGTTGACTTTGTTTAAAACTAGACTATCTAACATCGGTGATTGGTTAGTTTTTCGACTTTTAATACTACACAAAAGTATTTCTATCGGATTTAAAACGCAATAATCTGGAGCAAACCGAAGAATCGTTTATCTCTTTTGTAGACAAAAGCTATCCACGGCATATTCTTGTTTAAAATTTTGTTATTTTATTATTTTTATTAATTCTTTCTTTCCAGGATTTTTTTGGGGAACAGTTATTTTTCTTTCCTTACGAAACGTTAGTATATCCGCTTTTTAGTGTTCATATTTGCTATTTTAATAAGTTTGCGTGAATGCTATGATGCCTTATCTATTACTATAACTGAGTTAGGCGGTATGTTTGGCACAAGTTGTTCAATGAGCCATTTTTCATTGATGTCTTGATGGTAATCTGCAGCACTGTCTTTTATGTTTTTCGCAGATGCTAATAAATCGTTAGGTACGAAACCATTTTTATTTCCCGCGTGTAAAACCTCTAGAATAAGGTGTATTTAAAACGCACTTTTTAGAGTCGTCTACTTAGCCGTATTTGACAGTATTGTGAGTGTCAAACCAGGTTTAATCCAAGTATCCTTAAATAATTTTGTCGTAAACTAGCTATACGTGGGGATTCCATAATAATCATTCGTTTATTGAGTTTTTTGTTTAAAACTGCATTGTAATAATATATTTCACAATGTTTCCAAGGATTTATAATTTTATATTTTATTCATCATAGTCTCATTATTTATAAAAAATCATTTCTAACGTAGGAACTTTATTTTCTTTATACAAAAGGTAAATTGTACTTCGAATGAAATCTTTGGAAAAATTATCTGTCGTCTCTAAGTTTTGTTGACCTTACTTCCTTTTGATATTAGATCAATTACATATCCTTGTTTAATGACACGATAAATAAAAGGTATGTGGAATGTTTGTTAATTCTGAAATACTGTAACCTCTTTTTTCTCAAGATGTTAAAGGCTCGTTTTATCGAGGTTAACAAATGCGAACGGCACTCAGGGGGTAGGAGGAGAGCGAGCGTGGATTCGAACGAGCTAGATGATATCGTATTGGAAAGATATACGGGGATATATTTACTAGAAAAAATAAAAGATAAAAGAATTTAAAATGGACTAAAAAGAAAATGAGAGAAATGATGGAAAAGGGAAAGGTAAATGGGCGCCACTTATTTTTTTATTATAAGGATGGGACAATATAAGAAACCCAGATGGAAAAAAGATTTGACTATGTTAATTGTATAGGATGATTTATAAGTTGTTGTGGATCAAGTTAAAATTAGAAAGATATAGGAAATATAAGATAAGATAAGGTAAAATTGGGTAACCCGGTAGATGTTCTTGTTAAAACTTTAAATTAAACACTTTTATTGGCAAAGCTAGAAAGATAAAGTTCTACTTACTTTTTTCTTTACTTATCACAACAGCTCCATTTATATTAATGAGATAAAAATGAATTCAAAAATTAAGATTTATGATTTAAATACGTCTCATTCTTGTTATTGATGAAACTAGATCAGAATAACTTACGCCAGGTCAGAAATAAAACATATAAATAAACAATAAACAATATTTATTACTTCAAGTAGTAATAAGTCAGACGTACGAGCGAAACAATAGACATATAAAATATCAACAAATTAAATAAGGTAAAATACAGTGAAACACACTAGTGTTTAATCACATAGAGAAATAATACTACACATCCAATAACAGCTAAGTAATATTATATTGTTATTTTTTGTGTACCCATTTAAGCGGAATGTGAAGTGAAAGAAATTTAAAAGTATCAAAATGTTATGTAAAAAAAATGATAAATCACTTTTAGCTTAAAAAAATTTTTACTCGAGTAAAAAGAATGGGGTACCATATAAGAGTTTAACTTAAGACAATTAAGTTATAAGAGACATTGAGAAATCAAAAATTAACCGTAAAATGTGTTACAAAAAAACTAAGTCAGACCCTGCGCACCTCTTTCACTGGTAAATGAAACATGTATTCGGTAAACTTGTCCGAATTTTCACACTCTGGGGTCTGTAGAAAAGTACCGTTTTTTTTTTTATAAAACAGGTTGCACTATGGAGTTTATGGTCACTTCTTACGTTAATTACCCATACTTGGATATTAATTATGCGGATTACAATTACGTTTTTATTCCAAAAAAATAAATGGCATCCCTTCTTTTTCTTGTAGTTAAGCAATAGTAATGATATAAAAAAACTTACAGTTTGATTCCTAGATAGTATAATTAAATGGGGGCCACACCCAATTAATACAATACGGTAAAATTTAGTTATTCTCCAGTAATAATCGATAGCTTTTCATCAGAACGATTCCATCACTCATTCACTGACTTTAACTTAGTTAGAAACACTTAATAGCAAGTAATTTTTTAAAACTCTTAAGAAAATTTGCCGGGACTTGAAACTAGTGGTTGTACGTATGATCTTGATCGTACAAATGCCCAAGCTAGAATGAATCTAAAAATCGCGGTACTAAGGGACGCTGCCTTTCGCGTCTCATCATGTGATGTTAAAGTCGGAACCTTATTGGTTAGTTCACCGATCGATATTCTGCTTAGCAACAAAAAACGTTAGGATTTTAACCCTGGGCGTAGTGTGTTACAGTTGAGAGTACAGGGCGGTAATAAGTAAGAAAGAATTATAAAAAAAGTAAATTTTATTCTTAAAGTTTTTTAAACACGCTACAATACGATTACAATGATAATTTTCTAATTTTACAGAATTTTCCTTTTTTAACCACTCATAAATATTTAAAATAACACGTTCACTTTGAATGTGTAAATCTTTATGTTCAAATTCCGTACAATTAGTCGTTTTTACCGATTTTTCACTAACCTAAATAACACCATGTTCAAAAAGTCTCCTAAAAGCCATATTAATTAAAACAAACACAGAATTATTCACTCAGATAAAATATAATAAAATTGGACTATACATTTACTGTTAAATGAACACGTCACTGTTAAATTAATTTTTCAACGATTTCTGTATAACTAGTTCTCACCCACTCAAGCTTTTTCTACGAACAAAACATCTGTGCAAACAAATTGAGATCGAATACAGATCTCATTAAGTAATATTAACTAGCTGATTAACTAGTACATGCGCTGGTTTGTGTATGTGGTCACTGCTATTTTTACCAAGCAAAATTACATAGGAATTTTTGCGTTTATATGTATAATGAGGTTCCTTTAAAGTTGTCTTGGTAAAATCGTAAAACTCATTGGCATTTCAAGTTCCTTTGGTTATACTTTACTTGAGGTTGCTTTTTCCAAAGTCTATGAAAAATAGTATACATAAAATATGACTTCTGTAACTCAAAATATTACAAAAACTACACTTGTAACAATAGATTTAAAGAGAAGTACTTGATTTGTTGTGTAATATTTTAACCTAATATAAAATCATCTTTCACGATAGGTTTTTACTATTTTTGTCTTCTTTCTATTTGAAATTAGTCCAGATTTATCAATTTTTTAGTTGTTTTCTTTTTCGATTTTACAAATTTTTTATTACCAATTTTTGTTATATTTTGTGGGTTTTATTTATTTCCCGTTATTTTTTTTTTGTTTTTTGATTATTTTTCATTTTACTAAGTTTCTCGATTGTAATCAGTTTTTTTTACACATTTTTAACGATTTTTGATTTTTTTATTTTTTGAGTCTTGCCCCTTTTCCACATTTTTCGTCTATTTTTTCTTTTTTTCCTTGTTTTTTCCTTTTTTTTTCTTTTAGTTTTGCGATTGTTTTTATGTTATAAACAAAATTGAGACTTATTTTGCAGTTTGACTAATCGCACTACTAGCTCGTCTTAAAGGAGTTAAAATATCATTGGACGAAGTATGCTGTGCTAAAAGGAGACCATTTTTAAAACGGATCGTTCTTACTCCAATAAACTAATTCCTGCTTTTATTTATACTCATGAACCTGCCCTCTTAAATAATCGCAATTTATATCTTTTGTTGCTTATATAGTGGTCTTTCCTAGTTACAAAAAGATCTGACAATGGCGAAATTCTAAATTTTTAGCTGGTAACGTGTTAGCTTCTCGAATTGATCGGTTCAGTTCAGTTCCATTAAAAGGAAACGGTTGGGTAACTGATATTCGTTCTTCGTACATAAAATAGTTACAGTTTGTATAATATTACAGAAACTGTACCTTCATTGCCTCAACCACCAAGTGGAGGTCCTGGTATACTTCAAGGTACCGAGGGTTTAGCAGAAGCAATTCATCTTTTATCATGTCGTCCAGCACGCTGTTCAATACCACAGACTGCTAGTCAACATTATATGCCACATTGGGGTGAAACTCATGAGGAAAGAATGCATAGACGGATGATGTATCCTGGGCCTGCATCTCAAAGGTATGTAATATAGTATATAATATCCACATTAACTATTTTCAATTGTTATACGGCAGCTTCTTAAATTTCGATAAAAAAGTTTCGAGATTAGTGAAAACATTTGCTTAATTCAAAAGTAAGATTAAGTGTTTAGATTACATTTTTAGTGTTAAAATTAAATGATTAGAAAAGAATAAATTGAGTTCTAGACGGACTACTGAATAAAAAAAATATTAGTTTTTCGCTACTTAATGTTTTTTCTTCAAATATTATACCATTTTTTTACTCTTTTTTAATTTTTTATAATTTAATCCGAGTATGTACATTTTTTTATTTTTTGCTATTATTTTAACTTTATTTTTTAGCTTTTCCCAAGTTTTCAGTATTTTTCCATTTTTTAAAAATTAATTTGTTTTAACTTTTTCCAAAAGTTTCGAATTTTAAGATTTCTTATGTTTTTTTTTCGATTTTTAACGATTTTTTCTAATTGTTAAGAAACGTTTGTAGCTGTTAACGTTTTTTTTTCGATTTATATATTTATAATACTTTTTACATTTTATTTACCTTTTCATTTTTCTATATTTTTTTAACGTTATTTCCAATTTTTCTTTAATGTCTTATTTTTTTCAATACGATTGAGCCATCGATAAGCAATTTCGCACAATTATTTAAAGACAGGTTTTTTTTTTTATCAATCATCAATACTAGTCTAGTTCACAAGTGCTTTTTTGCTCAACTTTTTTCAGCAGTCTCCGAAAATTATGAACGAGGTGTCATTCGATTCGGAATCGCATCTAGATGATTTTTGAAAAAAATGATGTTCCGCATGCAAAAACTGCAAAAGTTATTAACAATTAACTAAAACAAAATGAAGAGTGTTTGATTTTTTGCAAATATCTTAAAAACTAATAAAGATTTATTAAATTAAAAAAAAAGATTCAAAAAGAGGAGGAAATTTCCTACAAAAAAGCTCAAACTCTCGGAACTGTAGTACTAATATTTATAATTTTTTCAGATGGTTGAAAATACGGCCGAAAACGGGTGCTCTGGCTTGCGTAAGCCACGCCTGCTTTGGACACTTTTTTAATAAAAATTATTTTAACATATTAAATATCAAATTTAGGATATGAAAAAAATCAGGTGCTTACTGGATAGATAAATAAACAATAATCCGCCTGATTTTTTTTTTATCACAATTTATAAATTATTTATGCAATTGTTAATTAAAATGTTTTTCTGCTTGAACATAAACATTGCAAGTGTGATAATTGTTGAGCTATAAATTTGAGATTTTTTTCCGCTCTTGGAGCAATTCTTAGAAGACTTTAGACTTTAGACTTTAGACTTTAGACTTTAGATCCCCGTTGGTGAAATTAAAAAATATATATTTTTCGGTTTTTTATTAATAATTATCTTTGTTGCAAAATTAAAAACTTAAATTAATCATTGAAAAAAAGTTTTTTTTTTAAATATTATTAATGATCCGTTTTTATGTTATTAGAAGCTGCATAAAAATATTTTTTTAAATTTTTATCAGTTATTGTTTAAAAAATTGTTATAAACAAATGCGTTGTTTATTAGATAATTGAAATTTTTTTTATGGAATTTTAATCTTTGATACAAATGATTTTTAAAAGAAAAATTATTTCTTAAAAAACTTTTTTTTATTGCTTAAAAAAGCATTTATTAATTACCAATTAATTTCTTCCACTTCTAATTAATATTAAGGAAGAAAGAAACAATTTTTTTTAATCATTATTTGTTTTTTCTTTTCGATATAAAAAAATTCGTTTTATTTAATTTTTCATTGTTTATTTAATTAACAATTTGTTATAAACAAATAAATTTTTACCTTATTTTGTTTTTCTAATTCTACTTACTGTCACAAAAAGAGACATGAGTTTGTTTGTTTTTTATTTTTTTTTTAATTTTGTTTTTAATGAACTATTGCAGTCTCAAGTCTACTTTCAAGTTTTGCGTTTCATTCAATAAATATAATATTGTGAATTTTGATATTGACGTGAATTATTCGTAAAATGAATCCGAAAGTGAGTTGTTTTATTTGTGAAAATCCATTGCAAATTTTGCCTAATGGAGAATAAATAAGTTTTAATTTTTTTTATCGTATCTCCATTAGTTTATAAATTATAATAATTGTAAGGATGAAAAACCAAATAAGAATGACGAAATTATTACAGGGACCGTATATTAAAAATTAAAAAATAGTAAAAAAACTTGGAAGTAGACTTGAGACTGAAATAGTTCATTAAAAACAAAATTTAAAAAAAAAATAAAAAACAAACTCATGTCTTTTTGTGACAGTAAGTAGAAGTAGAAAAAAAATAAGGTAAAAATTTATTTGTTTATAACAAATTGTTAATTAAATAAACAATGAAAAATTAAATAAAACGAATTTTTTATATCGAAAAGAAAAAAACAAATAATGATTAAAAAAAATTGTTTCTTTCTTCCTTAATATTAATTATAAGTGGAAGAAATTAATTGGTAATTAATAAATGCTTTTTTAAGCAATAAAAAAAAGTTTTTTAAGAAATAATTTTTCTTTTAAAAATCATTTGTATCAAAGATTAAAATTCCATAAAAAAATTTCAATTATCTAATAAACAACGCATTTGTTTATAACAACTTTTTAAACAATAACTGATAAAAATTTTAAAAAAATATTTTTATGCAGCTTCTAATAACATAAAAACGGATAATTAATAATATTTAAAAAAAAAACTTTTTTTTAATGATTAATTTAAGTTTTTAATTTTGCAACAACGATAATTATTAATAAAAAACCGAAAAATATATATTTTTTAATTTCACCAACGGGGATCTAATCTAAAGCCTTCTAAGAATTGCTCCAAGAGCGGAAAAAAATCTCAAATTTATAGCTCAACAATTATCACACTTGCAATGTTTATGTTCAAGCAGAAAAACATTTTAATTAAAAATTGCATCAATAATTTATAAATTGTGATAAAAAAAAAATTCAGGCGGATTATTGTTTATTTATCTATCCAGTAAGCACCTGATTTTTTTCATATACTAAATTTGATATTTAATATGTTAAAATAATTTTTATTAAAAAAGTGTCCAAAGCAGGCGTTGCTTACGCAAGCCAGAGCACCCTTTTTCGACCGTATTTTCAACCATCTAGGAAAATTATAAATATTAGTACTACAGTTCTCAGAGGTTGAGCTTTTTTGTAGGAAATTTCCTCCTCTTTTTGAATCTTTTTTTTAATTTAATAAATCTTTATTAGTTTTTAAGATATTTGCAAAAAATCAAACCCTCTTCATTTTGTTTTAGTTAATTGTTAATAACATTTGCAGTTTTTGCATGCGGAACATCATTTTTTTCAAAAATCATCTAGATGCGATTCCGAATCGAATGACACCTCGTTCATAATTTTCGGAGACTGCTGAAAAAAGTTGAGCAAAAAAGCACTTGTGAACTAGACTATACATACATAGTATAAAACAAAGTCGCTTTTTCTGTCCCTATTTCCCTTTGTATGCTTAAATCTTTAAAACTACGCAACGGATTTTGATGCAGTTTTTTTTAATAGATAGAGTGATTCAAGAGGAAGGTTTATATGTATAATAACATCCATTAAATAGTGGAGAAGAACTGTTATTTTTGAGGTTTCTAATGTGATGTCGTTAATTATCAATTCTTTTCCGCTTACACTGCAAACGCAGGCTGAACCCTACGAGATTTATCAAAAGAATGTACTAATTATTTGTACACATTGAAAAGATCTACAGAAAACTCCGCGATGGTATATGTCTATCTCTTATGGATATCCCACAATAACATTTTTTTGTCATTTACTTTTTACGACAAATACCTAATGGCTAATTATTTAAGCCAATACAGCATTAATCCTTATCCAATTAAATAGCTTAAATACATTGTTGATTTAATATAGATCTATATGATCCTTTACAGCACAAGATTTAAATGAATATTTTCGAAGATATTACAGATTGCGGGACGTAGCGCTTGCGGTGGTACTGGCCGGCCGGGGCGGCGGTAACGTGCCTATAAATAGCGCATCGGAGGCCGCGATTTTCCTTATAGCACTTTGAATTTTGCAGCGATCGGACGCGTTTATAACGAAATTAATCATTATGACGCCTAAGGTGGCGCAGTTGAGATGTTATAAATTTACACCTGTAATTTTTGCATAACTAAGTACTATGACGCCACCGTAAGGTGGCGCAGTTGATATCTCATATATTTAAAAAAACAAAACTTACTTACCTAAGAACTATGACGCCACCGTTAGGTGGCGCAATTAATATATAATATACCTAACCGATAAATTACAAAGTACTATAAATAATAGTAAAAACTGGTAACTAACGAGAAAATACGATAAAAAATACAAAAAATTAATCGTAAAAAAAAAAAAATTGGAAAAAACATTAATGTTAGGCGGTGCGAAGTTCGCCGGGTCCGCTAGTATACGATATTTTCCAATTATTTAAGATTTTTTTTTATATTTTTTTTTCACTTTCCGTGTTAAAAATAACATAATTTTAAAAGTATAAATTTATACAAAGCTTTCTGGAGTCTCCAGCTCTAAATGTTTATTAAGAAATTTTTATCATTTTTTTAATGGTACTCAACAAGGGGGAAAATAAATTTTTGGATTTTGCTTATTTTTACAGTTTGAAAATATAACTTTTGAGGGAGAGATTCCACTCTAAAAATTATTGCTAAGCCTGTTTCCGGCAACAAACTTTCTGAACAAGTCCCCATTTACTTTTACAAAAGTTCAAACGATTTGGAATTGACAAAGTGCCTTAAAAGTTAAAAAAAAAAAACATTTAAACAATAATATAATCATTGCAATTATAAAAATCTGCCAATTTTTAAATATTTTAATGATTTTTGCAGTAACAAATTAATAAAATGAAATTTACCAATCTCAAATCAAGGATTTTCAAATTATCTATAACTTTTTCACTGCTCTCCATGGTATTAACTCAGTATTTAAAAAACTTTAATTCACATATTTTAAACGTTTAAAAAAATTAATAACGGGAATAAGGAAGGGACCTTTGAATAAGGGCTTGTTTTTAGGTTATGTCTTCCAGAATATTCTCACTCTTTCTAGTGTGTACTGATTAGATTAATCATATTTTTTGATCTGTGTTAATCATGTTTCTCACAAATTACAGAATGTTCGTTTGTTCTATATAAGGTGATGTATGGGCAGTTAAGGGGAGTTCAAATAGTTCGAATAGTTCATTGAGAATGTAAAACTGTTTAGACATATTTCAACAGAGTTCTTGTTACAAGATGGCAAGGAAAGAGATGTTGGATACTTCAGCAAAACTTTTTCGAAAGCTGAAAAGAACTACTGTGTAACTCGGCGAGAACTGTTAGCAGTCGTAAAATCCGTTGAGCACTTTTATAAATAGCAAGATGGTTCGAAAAGCTGCATGAATATGATATTGAAATCGAGTACAGATCTGGAACAAGACACTGTAATGTTGATGTACTTTCCAGAAGGCTATGGCGACCTGATTGCCTTCATTTTACCCGCGTGAAACAGAACGAGGAAAAACTCGCTTTAGTTAAGGTTGTGCCATAAGACGGGAGCTCCATGATGGAGGAGCAACAAGAAAACCATCCCGTTCTGAAAAATTTCGGGCATGAAAAAGAATGGACCGTCGTCCGTTATGGAGAGAGATATCCTCATCCTCTCCTGACGTTAAAAGGATATTGGCCCCAATGGAACTCTTTAATTTTTGACGATGGGATCCTTAAAAGACTTGTAGAAAATTCCAAAGCATAGAAACAAGAAAACAAAAAGTGGTCCCGAGAAATGCCGTACCAGAAATTTTAAACCGAGATAGATTTTACTGGGTAAATTTCTCTAACGATGTTAAAGGTTGGTGTCGCAAATGCACTATATGTGCTGCCTGTAATGGTCCGTATTGAAAACCGAAGGCGGAAATGCAGCAATACCAGGTCGGAAGTCCTTTTGAAAGAATTGCGGTAGATGTATTGGGACCACTTCCACAGAGCGATGTAGAAAATGAGTACATCTTTGTTGTAATGGACTACTTCACTAAATGGGTTGAAGCTTACGCAGTTCCCAATCAGGAAGCCACCACTTTAGCAGGTATATTAGTTGAAGAATTCATAAGCCGTTTTTTGGTACCACTAGAATAACATTCAGACCAAGGGAGAAATTTTGAGAGCAAGATGTATCAGGAAGTTTGCCAAAGATTGGGCATCCATAAAACTAGAACCACAGCGATGCACCCTTAGTCTGATGGAATTGTGGAACTATCTGTCAAAAATGGTTTCATAGTATCAGAAGGATTGGGATCGACATCTTCCACTATTTCTAATGGCAATTCGATCAGCTATTAACGAATCAAGAGTCCAAACGCCTGCGAAGGTCCTGTTCGGTAAAGAATAGGGAATATTCATGATATTTTTATTTGTCACAAATCAATAATTTACTTCTTTATATCGTAGAAAAAAATATAATTGGGCTTGACAAAGATTTTAATTATCTTTAAAAGTGAAATTTAAAAGGTTGAGTAAATTTCAGCCGTTCAAACGCCGTCATTTTGCGCGCGCTTTGCGTGATGTCATTTGTCACGTCCAGTTTTTGTTTACCTCATACTTTTCAGTTACTTCTTACATATTTTCATTTTTAATTCCTATAAACATTATGGAAGAAGCCAAAAAACTATCTTACAAGTATTGTATGGTACCGAAGTGCAAAAATACTATTAGAAAAACACCCGAAAAACTGTTTTTTCGTATTTTAAATGATGAGAAAATACGAAAACAATGATGTAAGGTTATGCCACTAAATATAAACTAATAAAAAATATAAATCAATATTTTGAAAATGGCCCTTGCTTATTAATCTTGATAGATACGTCAAATTTGTCAAGGGTCGTTTTTTCAAAACTGAAAATGCCTAACAAAAATGAAAATAATTTTCTTAATAATTCTTAGTTTTCGACAACCACATCGGTTGTCGTTTTCAAAGATAAAAAATTCTAACATATACTACCTAATGCAAAGCTTGGTTTTTAAATTTTTTATTTGGTTTTTTGGTTTCTATAGATATATAGATTATCAACTCAATCTTTTTTATAGGTGGTTAGCCAAGATCTAGATAAATCCAAAGTAAAATTGGAAATACATTCATTTTGATTTAATAAAATGTGTGCTGTTTCTTTTTATAGAATTTTCTTCTTTGCATAAATTTTTTGTGTCCCACTTTATTTCGTGATTCAGAAAATTTACAGCATGTTCACAAATCTTAGATTTATCTATATCTCATTTTCTTAGATAATCAGCACAAGAATACAGGTTTTAATTATTTATTTATCTCACAAACACAGTATGAACTTTAACGACAATAAAGTCAGTGTCGTGACAAGTGTCGTCCCATTTCGTTTCGACCAATGATGGCGCGTTTCGGAAGTTTCAAATTCGTTCCCATAATTTGCACCTTTTACATGATATTTTATGGGTTTCAGTAATTATTAAAATTAAAAAAACCTTTTTATTATAATATGACGATAATAAGCATTCGAGAAAAATATTTGAGACAATTTAAAATTTTATGAATATTCCCTATTGTGACCATGTGACTTGGTGTTTGGTTGTAAACCCGGTGAAGAACTGGCCTGTGAAAAATATGTCGCCGAACTTCAGAATCGAATGGAGAATATACACAACCTGGTGCGTGGGAAGCTTCAATTATCTAGTGATTGGATGAAGAGGTACTATGACACGCGGACAATGGAAAACAGTTACCAAGTTGGAGATTTAGTCCTGCTCCATAACCCCCGACGGCGTCGAGGTTTTGGCCCAAATCACAGAAGAACTGGTAAGGTCCATACACTATCAAGAAAAAGATTAACGATGTCATTTATCGGACCGTGAAAATTCCCAGAGGGAAACCCATCGTGGTCCATCATCATCGGTTAGCAGCTTACCAGAGAAACCACAGTGGGGATGTGCAGCAGCTCCAAAAGGATAGTTTGGCTGGCGCAAGGTGTGTGCTGGATCCCGATTTAGGAAATAACATTCCGGGAGGAATGAATTTCAGGGGCAGTATAACGGTATAACCGAATAAGAAATGGATTTCACGCAGAACTATTTATAGGACAATAGCGAAGTGTGAGCAGGAAATACTACGACTTCATCTTCCAAAAAATGGAAGATCATGTGCTTTTACTAAATAAAGGTCATAGAACTTGGTAAGAAGAACAAAGAACAAGGTTGAAATGCCAACGAGGAGAAAACTGACTCGTCAATACAGAAGTTAAGGAGGAATAGCCTTACTTCAATAATATCGTCAGTGTAGTAACTACTCTCAAGAGCAACTTATTCGTATACCAAGATGCTGTCATCATCTGAGGGAGGTTCACTTTGCCAATGAAAAAATCGATATTTTAGGTGACGAAAAGTATTATATAGATTCTGAAACGAAAGGTAACGATGGATTTAATACTAACAACGTAAAGGAATGCCCTGACAATGTTAGGTATAAATAAAAACAAAATTTAAAAATTTCTAACAGGTGTGTACCCCGACCTTTTAGGGGAAGAGTGAGGAATGAAGCTTTGATCAGACTTATATTGATAACTGCCTTTCCAAATTGCTTCAGTTTGTCCACGAACATCATGCTAATGACGGTACCTATCATGTTTTGGTCAGACATAGTATAATGCCATTACTTAAGAGATTTCTTAAACTGGCTTCGACAATACCACAAGCCTAAAATGGTGAACTATGAAGACGACAAATTTGCGAAAAAATAAGTTCATGACATTCGAAGAAATTTGCGTCTGGTAGACTTTTTAGTATATTTGTACAATACAGTTAGCTTAATCAGGTAAATCGACACATTTTCATAATCAAAGATTATGTGATTAGAGTTGAAAAATCCCAAAAATATCGGCGTAAAATGATGGCGGGATTGTTTAAATAATCGTATCAATATAAAGCTTTCCTAACGCTGTGAAGTATTATTAGACCGAACAAATTTTATGTTATTTTAGAGAAAAATATAATAAATAAAAATATAAAAATATAACTTACCACTTAGCACAATATATACAGGGTGTCTCATTATATTCTGACTGTTTTTAAGAGCTTATATTTTTGAAACGGTTCTAGATAATAAGAAGCGGTTTTTAAAGTTAGGTTTAAAATTACAGTAAGTTTTGTTGTGACACATTTATATAAATGGCCTACTTCCGGTTTAATTTTAATTTCCGCATCTTATTATCTAGAACCATTTCGAAGATATAAGCTCTTAAAAACCGTCAGAATATAATGAGTATTATTGACAACTGACCAGTAGGCGGAGCTTAAAAACATGGCTACGTATTGTGTGCAGTCAAAGAATTAACCATATGTTTACATGGAATTAATGTTATGAATTTTATTTATTTATGTTTTCTATAAACGAATTTTTTCGATTTGTTGGATCAAATCCAGCTCAGAAGAATATTAAAGATGCAGAAAGAATTTTACAAGCTGGACACTTGATAAAATGTGGTGAAAATAATGACAACCCAAATAGTGATGTTGTGAGTTTAAATGCATTATGTTTACAAACTTCTCATGTAAAAGATAAACCTCATGATATCGAAGGATCGGTTTCAAAATCAGATCCAATATTTCATACGATTGAATCCCTGTTGCTGTTCGTAAATTCTCTTCTTACTTTATAAAATCCATGAATGATGGTTTTATGAATAAAGTTTCCACCTGAACTTCAACATCATTGAATGTTTTTTCAACAGCGTTATCATTGGTAATGCAATACTCATCATTGTTATCAAGCACATTCAAATTTGTAGCACTAGAATCCTTACTAATATCATTATGTTTTTTAATTGCATCTTTTTTTTAAACTCCGAACACACTCTCATATGTGGATTTGTATTTTTTAATTTTATAGCACGTTGTCAGGCTTTAAATCTATCTATTTTTATCTTTTTTTCCCAAATAATTTTCAATGTAAACAAAACTGCTACCAGGTTTAGGTATGACATGAAAACTAATTTCTAAATTTTTATGTGATTTACTACCACAACCATTCACCGCACAATAAACTCTACTCTTATTTTGAGTACGAAGATTTGATTTAATGAGTTCCATTTGTTATTAAAAAGTTTCTATTAATTTTTAAAATTAATTGTAATATATTAGTCAATATACTGGTGTATTCAAGTGCACACTAAAACTAGTACTTTTTTTGACCACCAGACGTCGTAACCAAAGTGGTCAGTTATCAATACATAATTTAAAAACTTACTAGGTATAACTGGGGGTCATTCGGATTGGTCGGGTTATTGGATCGTTCCTTCAGGTTTTCGAAGTTCATTCATTTTAGCTATACAGCTATGTTTCCAAAATGCCTAACTGACTATAACCCTTACATCATAAAAAAGTGCTATTTGTCATCTATGTTTTTAAAGAAAATATGTATTTTGGTCAGCTAATATTAAAAAAATTGTTGAAAAATATTTTCTTTAGGCGCGACCAGGGGTAACTCAGATTTATTTTATGACGGAAGTAATTTTAACGGAAGTTATTCTGACGGAACCTTGTAATTCTGACGCCAGATTCTGACGGAACCTTGTAATTCTGACGCCAGATTCTGACGGAAGTAACGGTGTGATTTCAGCTATGGGAGAAGCTTAAATTTATAAAATTTTCAAAATTTTCAAATTTTCAAAATTTTCAAAATTTCAAAATTTTTAAAATTTTTCAAAATTTCCAAAATTTTCAAAATCTTTAAATTTACTTCAATCGCGCGTAAAGGTTACACGCACACTCTTTTTTTTTGTTATCAATTAACACAGATTGAAGCGGATCGATATGAAGTTATGTATTCTCTTTTAAATACTTTTGGTTCTTTGAAATTTTTGAAATTTAGAAATTATACAAACAAGAAATTATTAAAATGACATTAAGGAGAAATTAAAAAAATGTCACATCCAGTGGGACTCGAATCCACCATCACTGCCTTATACGCAGGCATGCTTTAACCACTTAAGCTATTGGATGCTCAAGTGGTTAGGAAGCGAAACGTTATAATGAACTCAAATCCTGTCAGATATGACAATTGAAATCTAATTCACTTTATTTGTGCCCTGTCTTATATTTTTATACGGTTAGGAGACCGGAACCATTGATTTTTAGTAAACTATTATTTTTGAGATAACTCTCAACGAATTTTTGAAATTTAGAAATTATACAAACAAGAAATTATTAAAATGACATTAAGGAGAAATTGAAAAAATGTCACATCCAGTGGGACTCGAACCCACCATCACTGCCTTATACGCAACGTTATAATGAACTCAAATCCTAACCGTATAAAAATATAAGACAGGGCACAAATAAATTGACTTAGAGTTTGATGTTTTAATGGCCGATTTGACAAATCTTCTCTCTCATTAACGTCATGTAACATGTGCTTATGGAGGGTAGAGGTAAGGAGAATTCACTCTTATGGAAAAAAGCTTCAAAAGTGTCCGTCCAAAAGCGTAAAATTTTGTTTTACTTGGTTGCCGAAGAGGGCGCTGTTAAGCAATAATTCCATGATCTGAATATAGCCATTTTAAACCGACTGAAATATGCAAAAACTAATGAAGTCTAACCTTTCACCCTGGTGTAACCTAAAAATTAAAGTGATACGTTGTTGATATTGGATTGTAATATTATTAATTAAAATGGTACAATTTTGTGTAATTGAAAATTGTTTGAATAGTCGCGAAACGAAAAAGAAAATATCGAATGATCTGTGTTTTTTTCGGCCATCGGTACGTAATTATTTTAATTGTAGAAACTTCCAAGAAAAAGATATCCATATGTATAGCAATGTCTAAAGATTTCGTCCAAAGCTGTAACCGTGCTTGGAGTCTATACATAAATGTACAAAGATAAATAAAGAAACTGCTTTATTACTATTATTATTATTATTATATTAATTTTTATCACGAAATAAATATAATTTAAAAAAGTCCTTTAAATTAAAAAAAAATTATCCAATAACTATTTGGTTTTACTTGTTTATAATATAATTAAATTTCTTTTTACGTACCGTTGGTCGAAAAAATGATACAGAGCATACATCATCCAACATTTTCTTTTTCGTTTTGCGCCTGTTTGAACAATTTTTAATTACACAAGATTTCACCATTTTAACTTATAACAATATTAAAATCTAATCATATATCAATCTATACTTCGTGATATATCATATCAACAATCTGTCACGTTAATTTTTAGGGTAAGACTTCATTAATTTTTACATATTTCAGTCGGTTTAAAATCGCTATATTCAGATCATGGAATTATTGCTTAACAGCGCTCGCATCGGCAACTTAGTAAAACAAAATTTTACGCTTTTGGATGGACACTTTTTATATACAGACTGAATTCTCCTTACCTCTACCCTCCATACATGTGCTTAAGGAGAAAGTGAGTAAATGTCATATCTGACAGGGTTTGAGTTCATTATAACGTTTCGCTTCCTAACCACTTGAGCATCCAATAGCTTAAGTGGTTAAAGCATGCCTGCGTATAAGGCAGTGATGGTGGGTTCGAGTCCCACTGGATGTGACATTTTTTCAATTTCTCCTTAATGTCATTTTAATAATTTCTTGTTTGCATGATTTCTAAATTTCAAAAATCCGTTGAGAGTTATCTTTCAGAAAATGCAATTTTATTAAAATGGCACTTTTCAAATTGATATATTGAGTGATAAACTTTTTTTAATATTTATTTTGGCGGTTGTTAAATCAGAGGTTTAAATAAACAAAACATCGATTTTATAAAAAAAATACTTATAGAATAATATTTTTTTGTGAAGTTACTAAAAAAAGATTGATAAACAGTTTTTCTTAAATTTTTTAGGAAAAATTTTCATTGAAAATACGATTTCGATTTGTATTTTCAAAAATATGGAAATGAATTCACAAGTTCTCTACTGCATCAACTTTAACCGCGTTTTTTTTTGTTGAAAAAAGAAACTTTTTGGCATAAAAAAATCAATAATTTTTTATCAAATTTTTAGGCTTCTTAAGGGTAATTTTGTTGTGAGTTTTAAAGTCATTTAAGCGTCTTTTAATTCGTATTACATTTTTTTTGTTATTTAAATAAATTATATATAAACATTAATTTAGAATGTCTTTAATGAAGCGTTTCTAAAAAAAATCTTTCAACAATAAAAATAATTTTTTTGGTCCTCCGTCCAGAAACAATACTAATAATTACTTAAAAATCGTCCGGAAAATGACATTTTCCGGCCTAGGTCGGCAAAGTAGCTTTTAGATTATCTAAAGAGATGGTGCTATGAGTCATCAAAAATACATAATGAATACTACAAATTTTAACTAAATTTATTTAAAAACAGCGTATAATATACTAAACTAATAACTTTTTCTAAAGGTAAGCAGGATTCAAACTTACATTTAATTGCTCTCACAACTTTTATTTTAAATTTGACATTTATGTCAATTTACAACTACTTATCATTCGATTATGAAAATACATATCTCGATTTTATTATTGGTCATTGAACTATAATAGTTCATTGCCTCTGCTATTTTTATATAAAATTATTATATATTAATATTATCAATATAACAATTTTTACTGTGCTGCTTATTAGCACAGTATTCGTATGTATAAAAATTATGGATCAGTGAAATCGATTATCAGAAAATCATTCCTTATTACTAATTCTTTCAATCGTGCAATAGATGTCAATAATGTCAATATACACCTAATCATGTATGTCACAAAATAAACAGTGTTTGAACTTTTGAAAATATTAAAAATTGGTCGAACCAAAAAATAGTGTGTGTTACACGTCCGCAAAATGTTTTGCAAGTGCTCGTATTGTTTCGCCTCGGTGCTACGCCCCTCGGCTACACAACTTTACTCGCTCTTGCAAAATGGCATTTGTGTCACAAATAACTATTTTTAATAATTAGATGAATTTTTTCTTAAGTTTTGTACCTTTATGTAGTTCTTTGAACAATTTGCATAGAATTACTTTACAATTACAGTGTATTAAATGAGCTATTTTAAGTACAGTTGTGTTCATTGTTGAATGACATATCTGTTTATAATAAATATTTAAAATAACACTCCCTTTTAAATAGAAATATTTTTTAAGATCATTTTTTATTTTTAGAGGAAACTGGCAATCAATTGATGTACCCCACTCTAGTGGAATGTCAGTAACGGAACATTGTGATATATTTCCTTCAGGATTACCCCTTACATCTAGAAAAAGTAGTTCCTCCACCGACTCATCTTCTTGTTTGTCTATACATAGTCGGTCGACAACTAGCTCATCGGAAAGAGGATCTGCAAGTGAAGCTAGTGGAACTGTTAGTCATGTTTAATTACAACAATTGTATTTATGATAAGTCTGTTCCAACCCGCTGACTGAATCGATCTAAGTATAAGTCGGATATGTCTTTTATTATAAAAGCGTTTCGACCGAGAAAAGAATGGTACACCAAGCGTTGAATCTGTGTTTCAACTTCTATTATTATCATTTTAAAACGATTTCCGAAAGGTAATAACGGTTCTTGGGCTATAGATAAAATCCTTGGTATCGGCATGTACATTTCATTAAAATAGAGTTGCTGGAAACAAGTGTCACTTTATACATAATAAATATTAAAAATTAGCATCAAACTATTTAAGTAATTAAATTATGCGAGCCCTATATCAATACAAACATATTGGTTTCATTTTTTTAACAATGACATCTTGTCAGAATTTACCCTCATTAAACTGCTGTATAAGTATACAGGGTGTCCCGTAATTAATTGGACATAAGTTAATGTAGGATAGCTGACATGAAAATAAACCGTTTGAGCTCAATATCGCTTAGCAAAATGTTATTGGTTTTCGTTCTACAGGGTGTTAAAACTAATTTTTTACCAAACATTTATTGAAAGATTTCGGAATCCACTGGACAGATTAACGTGAAATTCTGTGTACTCTTATTATTTGAGATGAGGGACACGAATATGATATCTATTTTGCCATTGCCACTATATGGCGCCACATACAACAACATTGAGTGATTAAAATGGTCATAAGTTTTTTGACCTCCCTATACGCACATTTGCGAGTGAAAAGAATAAAACAGCATTTATTCTAGTCAAAAAAGGTATACTACTTTGATCTCCAAAAAGTAGACCGTTTTCGAAATACACGCATTTTTTTATTGGGTTGCGTATGAACAGTCTAAAAGTTTATTAACAACGATAAAGTTAAAAAAGCCTATTGATTATAATAATTGTTCAAAATGTTTACCATCCACTAGGACACATTGTCTAATTCTTTTATTTAAATTTTGCCTGACTCCAAACAATGATTCTTCTTGAGTCCTGATGGTGTTGACTCCTTCCACAATCTTTTGCCACAATTTCTGACGGTTATTCAAGTAGCCCCAGAAATAAAAATCTAAGGGATTAAGATCGGGACTACGCGCAGGCCCCGGATATTCACTACCTCTACCAATGCATTTATGAGGATAAATTTCGTCCAAGTAATTTCTGACTTGCAGTGAATAATTTGCCGGTGCACCGTCGTGCATATACCAACTGTCACGTCTTAAATTTAGGGCCACATCTTCTAGAAGAATGGGTAGATCATTTCTCAAGAAATTTAGATAACGTTCTTCATTAAGCTTAACTGGCAATTCAAACGGTCCTAAAATACAATCGCCAAAGATACCACACCAAATATTTATTGAAAACTCATGTTAAAAATGGTGTTCTTGGAAAGCATGAGGATTTTCCATCGAAAAGATATGATTATTACGCCAATTAATAACACCTCTCCTTGTGAACGTGGCTTCATCCGTAAATAAAATTTTATTACTAAAAAATGAATCATTCAATTGTCGCTCTCTGAAAAATTGACTGAATTGGAGTCTTGCAGAAAAGTCTTGAGGAAGAAGATTTTGAACTGGAGTGAAGTGATAAGGATACAGTTTTTCTTGGCGTATAATTCTGGACACCGAAGATTTCCTTACACCAGTGGCTGCCTCAATAAGTCTTGTGTTGGTTTCAGGATTTTCGATAACACGAACCAAAATTTCATCTTCCATATCCGCTCCAATTACCCTTGGTCTTCCCGCATTTACGTTTTTTGAACGAAATGAGCCTGTTTCGCCTAATCTACCGTACAATGCTTTATAGTAGAAGATCCGACCATAGAATGACCTTCTCCCATCTGGTTATGGGTTGAAACCTATTTTTTTATATCATTTGATATATCGCAAAACATATTTCGCAAAGGTTGTCTAAAAATTCCTGTGCAAAGTAATTGTAAGTAATTAACAATTAAAAAATTAATTTTTTTACAACTTTGCACCTATTCGGTTACGTATTAAATTGTATACAAATCGTAAGTACGTAACTTGTGCAACATGCATCCACTGGGTTGGCTTATTTTTTCTTGTGCAGGTATTAGGTAGGCAGGTGTATACAGGTAAGTCGCGGTAGTAAAATGCAACTATCGAGTTACGCAATAAAACTTATATCAAATTAAAGTTAATTTTATTGCAAACATTATGGTATAGGGTTGACTGCGGATAACTTGTGCAAAGTTGCGGTTGGCGATTTTTAAAAATGCAAATTTTTGTGCGACTTAATACGTGCGACAGAGAGGTCCGAGAAATATGAGAAAGAGTGCGAATGCTTTTTATACGTGAATTTGACAAAGATAGCTACAAACTAATCAAACTATAGTCTATCCATTATTTTAGATCAACTAGCAATGTTGTTTTCAATTAATTAAATAAAATTAAATACATGATAAATGAGTAAATAAATAAATAAACCTATATATGATCATTTTTACAAACAAATAATGCTAAATATACTTATCTTGAAAAATTCATCTTGTATCAGGAGACTAAATTAAATTTATAATAATTGTTAAATTAAAAGACTGAATTAAAGTAAACAAAGTAGAAATTCAATATGTTTTTTTAAAAAGATTTTTCTACATACGCTAAAAATCATGTTTCATACTGTCATTTAATTTCTTAAAAAAATATCGAATTTCTGTTTTGTTTGCTTTCATTCAGTCTTTTAATTTAATAATTATTATACCTAAATTTAATTTAGTCTCCTGATACAACATGACATTTTCAAGGTAAGTATATTTAGCATTATTTGTTTGTAAAAATGATCATCTATAGGTTTATTTATTTATTTACTCATTTATCATGTATTTAATTTTATTTAATTAATTAAAAACAACATTGCTAGTTGCTCTAAAATAATGGATAGACTATAGTTTGATTAGTTTGTCGCTATCTTTGTCAAATGCACGTATAAAAAGCATTCGCACTCTTTCTCATTCGACACACGGGCTGAACACAGCTGTAATGCTGCGTCCTTATCTATCGCATTAGATATATTTCTCGGACCTCTCTGTCGCACGTATTAAGTCGCACAAAAATTTGGATTTTTAAAAATCGCCAACCGCAACTTTGTACAAGTTATCCGCAGTCAACCCTATACCATAATGTTTGCAATAAAATTAACTTTAATTTGATATAAGTTTTATTGCGTAACTCGATAGTTGCATTTTACTACCGCGACTTACCTGTATACAACTGCCTACCTAATACCTGCACAAGAAAAAATAAGCCAACCCAGTGGATGCATGTTGCACAAGTTACGTACTTACGATTTGTATACAATTTAATACGTAACCGAATAGGTGCAAAGTTGTAAAAAAATAAATTTTTTAATTGTTAATTAATTAAACTTTGCACAGGAATTTTCAGACAACCTTTGCGAAATATGTTTTAGTCCGTTTAAAAATGGGGTAAAAGTCCGGGAAATTGCGAAACGGATGAGACCACTTGTCCCCTACGTATTTTGGGCCGCTGATCACGAAAATGATGGTTTAAGATTCCGCTAGTGGTTGGAACACCCCTAAAAATGCAAAAAAACACCCCTAAATAGGGGTGCTTTTCGAATATTTTCCTTGTTTTGCAAATGTAGCCATCCTATATGTTTTTTGAGGCGCTGATTACGAAAATGGGGGTCAAATCTTGCACCAAGGGTAACAACCACCCCTAAAGTTGCCCAAAACACCACCCCAATAGGTGTCGTTTTCGACTATTCCTGTTGTTTTTCAAATTTAGACACCCTATATATTTTTGGGGGCGCTGATTACGATAATGAGGGTCAAATCTTGCACCAAGGGTAATAACCACCCCTAAAATTGCCCAAAACACCCCCCAATAGGGGTCGTTTTCGACTATTCCTGTTGTTTTTCAAATTTAGACATCTTATATGTTTTTTGGGGCGCTGATTACGATAATGAGGGTGAAAACTTGCATTGAGGGTCGAACCACCCCCAAAATTGCACAAAACACCTCCGATAGGGGTGGTTTTCGACTAAAATTGTTGTTTTTCAAATTCACATATCTTATATGTTTTTTGGGGCGCTGATTACGAAAATGAGGGTGAAAACTTGCATTGAGGGTCGAACCACCGCCAAAATTGCACAAAACACCCCCACCAACCAGTGGACATGGTAAAAAATGAAATACAAAATCCAAAAACTAGAAATGGAATTTATTTTTATTAATCAATATGAAATATGACAAGTATCAAAGTCCTTACAACATATCGCTATACAGTTATATCTAAATCTAGTCTGGGTATTTTGCGAGAAGAAATTTCTTCATCCTCGTCAAATTCTGTAGTTGTTTCATCCCAATCAACTTCTGAACCTATCTGTGAATCGCAAAAATCGTTCATATCCCATTGATTTTCAGTTTCCTGAATCAATATTTCTGGCTCAAGTTCTAATTGTATTTCCTCTTCCAAATCTTCGGTTTCATCGAAGTCTTGGATAGTCAACATTCTTTGGCTATTATTGCAGTCGGTGCCTCTACATCCTTTACAGAATTTGGTACAACGCAACCCCGGACGAGAGGTACACATCAATGAATTTGTGAAAGTACAGTCGAGAACACCCCTATTGGGGGGTGTTTTGGGAAATTTTGAGGGTAGTTCGACCCTCAATGCAAGTTTTCACCCTCATTTTCGTAATCAGCGCCCCAAAAAACATATAAGATGTGTGAATTTGAAAAACAACAATTTTAGTCGAAAACCACCCCTATCGGGAGTGTTTTGTGCAATTTCGGGGTGGTTCGACCCTCAATGCAAGTTTTCACCCTCATTATCGTAATCAGCGCCCCAAAATACATATAAGATGTCTAAATTTGGAAAACAACAGGAATAGTCGAAAACCACCCCTATTGGGAGTGTTTTGAGCAATTTTAGGGGTGGTTATTACCCTTGGTGCAAGATTTGACTCTCAATATTGTAATCAGCGCCCCCAAAAACATATAGGGTGTCTAAATTTGAAAAACAACAGGAATAGTCGGAAACGACCCCTATTGGGGGGGTGTTTTGGCAACTTTAGGTGTGGTTGTTACCCTTGGTGCAAGATTTGACCCCCATTTTCGTAATCAGCGCCTCAAAAAACATATAGGATGGCTACATTTGCAAAACAAGGAAAATATTCGAAAAATACCCCTATTTAGGGGTGTTTTTTGCATTTTTAGGGGTGTTCCAACCACTGGCGGAATCTTTAACCCTTATTTTCGTGATCAGCGCCCCAAAATACGTAGGGGACAAGTGGTCTCATCCGTTTCGCAATTTCCCGGACTTTTACCCCATTTTTAAACGGACTATTTTGCGATATATCAAACGATATAAAAAAATTCGAAAAGAGGTTGACCTTAAAGGCCATCCTTGCAACTTCCCGCTAGTTTTAACCGCAAAGCTATCGTAACGTGACGTATTTTGACGTTTTTGACTTTTTTTGAAATGTTTAAAAAGCCATAAGTTTTTAACGCCTTATTCGATTTTGATGTTCAAGATGGCATTCGACGCAGTTTTTTGAGACCTAAAAACGTTACCGGGAGTGCAAAATCGGTTAGTCAAAAAATCTCTAAGCTATTGAAAAAAAAAAAAACACTTTTTTTGAAATTTTTCGACAACGATATCTCACGAACCAATCAACCGATTTTAATTTGCAAAACGGCATTCGACGTGGCTTTTTAAGCTTGAGAGCTGATTAGGTTATGAAATTGATCGATGCAATAGCCAAAAAGATATGCCCAAAAAACATCATTTTTACCAATTGTTTTTTTCGGTTATTTTGAAATTTCTCGAAATCTACCGGCTCGAATCGGTTCAAACTTACAGGTCATCTAAGTTAGATGGAACTCTTTGGAATACTTTTTATTTCATTCCGATCGGTCAAGCCGTTCAGAAGTTATAAGAGGTTTACATACATCCACACACACACACACACACACACATCCACACGTACATACAGACATACAGACACCCTCGTAAAAATAGTCAGGGGAGGTTCCTAAGACCTCAAAACGTTGAGATCCGATGAAAACTCGATTTTCGAAAAACGGGGTGAAACCAATAACTTCCCGATTTAAAAAAAAAATTAATTTTTTTTTAGCGGGAAGTTAACCAGATGGGTGAAGGTCATTCTATGGTCGGATCTTAGACTATTAAATGTTTGATGATTTGGCTGCCTTCTATCCGGATACAGATCTAAATAACGCTGCGCTGCTGTTCGACTACGAAAATTTTCTTGGGCGTACACGCATACCATATCCCGCATCTGAGCATTAGAAAAATCATTGTGACGCGGCATTTTTAAACGAAAATATCACAACAAGAACACGAACTATAATATAATCAAATTAAAGACTTACTTTCTAAGACTTCACCATGACAGGTCGTTATGATGTTTTCATCCTAGGCAAAGCCTGCTTTGTAAAACTCTGATAATAATTTGTTCATACGCAACCTAATAAAAAAATGCGTTTTATTTGTTAGTAATGCAATACTAATCAAATACTGACTCCCTTCCAGCGTACAATATATTTAGCACAAATATAACTTAAATCGATGTATTTTAATTGGCTTAATTTAATGAAGTAGGGAGTTTTCTTCGAACTATATTATTTAAAATAATAAAAAAAGTATGTGCGCGTTTACTTATGTATGCACGTAAAAAATTATATTTGTTTGGCATAACAGAATAAAAATCTTTATACATTTTTTATATCCTTTTCGTTGTAGAGAACATGACACTCATAAAAGAAAAAAAATATTACATGAAAAGAAACATTGTCTAGTTATGTAAATAAATTTTATTTAGATACATTTAATATATTTAAAAATTATTTGTACATAGTTAAAAAAATCATTTTACACACAAATTATACTAAAACTGTATTTTATTATCCTCAATTCTTTACTATTTAAATTTATGGCCTTTTACTGTTGTTGGATCTATTCAGCGGTGAACCTGTCATTTAGAGTAGAATCGTCATATAAAAGTAGAAATATAACAATTAATTCAAGTAAATATAAAAATATTAGTATAAATAATAAAAAAATAAGAAATATTTATAAAACAAGTGGAAATTTCAGTATCACAAACGCAAAAAAAACTAAAATGTTCACTAGCTAATTTCATGGTGTCAGTTTTTCGTGAAAGTGTGTGCGCATCGTAAAAATTTACCGTCATCATTCTCCCTAACGCACGAAAAGAAGTACAACTTCAATAATTGTAATTATTCTATAGACTACTAGTTTGATTCTAAACACGTTTCAACATACTTAATTCTTGTAAGACACTCACAGATAATCGAAGATCTTGTATCCACTGTCACTTATAGTAAATCGGTCATCTTTTGAAATTAATAATAATAAAACAAAACTATAAACTCCTGCTCTAGTACTAGAATAGTACTTGAATCTCTTTTGCGTACTAATATTAAGATTCTTGTACAGTTACACACAACGCGAGTTGGAACAAATCTTATATAAGTCAAAAAAAGAAAGAAAGCACCGTCTAAATTTGCTAAGTAAGATGCATCCAATTCATAAGAGCGTCAGGAAACTTTGTGATTATATGTGAACATGTGATATTGGAGAATTAATAGATAAGAAAATACAACTATTTATTACTTGGCGTGTGGCGGGTCGCTAAGAATGAATACAAGATCTACAACGATCTCCGAATACCTGGAGCATCGGACACTTACTCTTTACGTCATGTAGTTTTCTGTAAATACTTTATAATATTATGATAAACTCGATACTCAGGTTTGAGGTTGCTGAAAAAAAATGCAACATTCACAGTTTTTTCTGAGGTACCTGGTGCGCTGGGTAACCTACGTCGTCTTCTGGAGTTTTTTGCAACTCGATACTTGAAAGTTTTACAGATTATTCCAGGAGATGACTTAAAAAGTAGATTTCTGTGCACCAGGTATCCGGAGATAGCATTTGCTATCATATTTGTTCTCAGCGACACCACAAATTTTCGTGTATCGGGTTTTAGCAATTTTTATAACAAATTTACAAAAAAACTCCAGGAGACGACGTAAAAAGTATGTTTCCTGCGCAACATGTTATCAGCCGATATTTTATTCTTTCTCAGGACCCACAAAACTACCTAGTAAGAAAATATAACTCATTTTCGTTAATAATTACCGAATTGTAAATTTTTGTTTATTAATTTGTATAAATACACATTGATAATTCATTTTTGGTGTGCACAAATTCATTTTTTTAATATTACATGATCATATATGGTCACAAAGTTTCCTAACGCCTTACGAATCAAATTCATAAGACTGCATATTAATCCATCTTACAGCACAAATAATCGACGGTAAAACATATTTTAGTGCTTTATTTTCTCGCCTATATGTATTATATTAATTAAATTTATTTGTTGATAGGAAGCTATGAGACTTCATGCCAATTTATATTCGATGTGGAGTGCTAGTGAACATTTACCGTTTATAAGATTGCCAGAATCACAAGAACCACAAGACGACAGTGATACGGATGATCCGCCGACTGAAAAAAGTAGAGGATATTTTCCTAAACCTACATAGTAAGTTATTTTGATTTTACTCCCGTCCAAATGTAAATTGATTTACCAATTAAGTTAAAATAATTATCTCTCATCTTTTAAGCGTCCCTCTTTCTACTTGATGTCATTTCTTGTTTGTCTAATTTCTAAATTTAAAAAATGTTTTTATCATGTTCTTTTTAGCTGAATATTTTATTATTATTTTATTGTTAGCTTATTTTGTTTACAATATATTATGTGCCATAACAATAAATCAATATGTTTAAAAATTTCATTACTTGATGTGTATGTAAAATTTGTCAAGGGTCGTCTTTAAAATCTGCGAATGTCTGTCAAATGTGAAATAAATATAAAAAATGTATTAAGTTTCTTTTAAGCTTTTGACTACCATATGTATTTGTTTCCTTGTTTCTGTACCCTCGGAATTTTCCACCGTCCAAAGTTAAACAGTTCCATTGGGCCCAATATGCTTTTAAAGCAGGAGAGGATGCGGATATCTCTCGCCACAACGGACGACGGTCCATTCTCGAATCTTTTTCAGAACGGGGTCGTGTTCTTGTTACTCCTCCATCATAGAGCTCCCGTCTTCTGGCACAACCTTAACTAAGGCGAGTTTTTCCTCTTTCTGCTCCATGTGGTTACAATGAGGGCAATCAGATCGACATGTCCTTCTGGAAAGTACCAAGTAGCCCGTTAAGAATGGACGTCGGCTGTATCTCGGAAACTATTAATCGCAGAGGCTTGCGGTAAAAAATTTTATTACTAAAGTGACCAAGAGAAAATGTTGGAATTTTTTTTAACTTTCTTAAACGACCGCAAGGGGGCGCAAATGGTAGGGTCAATCCGAAAATGGACTTTTTCACAAAGAAAAGACATGTAAAGGTATTGGAAAATTTCGGATTGGTGGACATTTGCTGCAAACTGGGCTGGGCAGCCATCATGTTGAAACAACTTTTTTTGTCGAACTGCAAGTGGCACGTCCTCCAATAAAACCGGGAGATTTTCCCTTAAAAACTCAAGATATGTAGCACCATTCAAGGAATTATTAAAAAAGAATGGGCCAATAATTCGCCCTCCCAAAATTTCTGCCCAACAATTTACAGTTCATCGACCTTGGTGTTGAACTTCACGCATCCAGTGGAGATTTGTTTCAGACCAGTAATGTGAATTATGAAGATTTACACCTCCATTGCTGTGAAAAATGGTCTCATCTGTCCATAATATATTAGAGAGAACTTCCCGATCTTTGGTTACCATACCCAAAAGCCAGTGACAGTAGTTAAGCCTTTGGTCAAAATCCTCAACAGTTAAAGCTTGGTGCAGGACTAAATGATACGGATATAATCTAAAACAAAATGGCGATCACTGATTTATTGGAATATTATTATTTTTTTTTACAGAAATTCGCTTACTTATGCTCGTTTAAATTTTTTTGGACCGTAGTTCTAGGTATTCCCAGGTCTTGTGAAATTATCCGAGTACTAAGGTGTGGATTAAATTCAACATAAGCTAATACGTTTATAACGTTCTCGTCAGTGCGACTTCTACGATGTCTCTGGAATAAGGGAAGATGAATACTTCCAGTTGTTCGTAAACGGTGTATGATTCTTAAAAAACCTTTTCTAGTAGGGTGGCGTCTATTAGGATATTGCTGAGCTTATATCTGTGCTGCAATTGTAGCATTTCTGCACATTCAAAATAAACTGCTATGATATCAAACAATTCTTCGTTTGTAAAACGTATTTAAGCTTAAAGACGAAAACAATCAAAACCCAAACTCAAAAATGTAACAACAAACAAAAAAATCTTAAAAGAGAAATTTAAAAGTACCAAAAAAACTTAAAAACAAAATTGAAAACCGGTCAACGAAAACAGAAAAACTTAAAGTAAAACAAGAAAAATCAAATAACACACAATAAATACTTAAATGATTTTGACATTTATATTTTTAAGCCTATTAATCTAGATGGCAATTTTCCACAGCTATCTTATTATCAGAATATAATATGATAAAAAGAATAAGGCATTGCATATTACTTAAGTTGCTAAATTTAATAATTAAAAAAATATTAAATGCATCGAAAATGATGGACGGCAATTTGAACGTTTGGGGCGGCATTAATTTAAATATTTGTAACATTTAATTTAAATTTGCTGCCAAATAGTGCATATATTTAGCGATTTAATTATTATTTTGTTAATATCTTCGGTTTGAACAAAGGTAGGAGGTTGCGGTTTGTGGTGAATTTTAGGGAATTTTGTCCTCTTGCCACGGTTTTTTCTTAGTTAACTACTTAACGCAAAAGGTTAAGGTTCATTTAAGAATAATAAAAAAAAATCCAATATCGACAATTAAATAAATTGCGTAAGGTTTGTTAGTGGTCACTCTACTGGCAAATTATGCCCGAGCTCAGCCGTAGAGGGATGATACACAAAAGTGAGCCGCGCCACCGACTTAGACGGTACAAGCTGGAAACCCCTAGATTTAATAGGCACTAACAACTCTTACACAATCCCACAAAATGAAATAAAGTGAGCTAAATAAAACAAATCAGTTTCAAAACTAGACCCTCCTTTAATATAAAAATATTTGAGATTACCGGAAATTACAATCTTCAAGTTATAACTAACTGCGTACACTAGCGCCTTAGTATTAAAATTAATAAAATGATAATGAGTTTCAGTGTGATCTCACTTACAACTTATAACTAAATTACAATCAGTAAATCAAAGTAAAGATAATACAAAATGCGAAGAATTATAATGCTTATCTGTACTGGTGGTAGTGGCTTCCAGTCTCCAGTAATTCAAAGCTGTTTAGTTCCAGCTTAAAACAAGGAACCGCGAGTACTAAAATAAATTCCGGTTCCAGAGGTACTGCGGGTACTAGGAACACTTGCCAGTTCCAAAAATAAATAACTACCAGTACCAAAAATAAACGCCGGTACCAAGGATAAAAGCCAGTACCAAGGACAAAAGCCAGTACCAACGATAAAGCCAGTACCAAAGATAAAACCAGTACCAAGGAGCCTAGATGGAAAAAGGGTATTTAATAGCCTGGGACGTTGATTTTTAGACCCAAAAGCCGTCTTATAATGTGCTGATGTTAAATCGACAGAAAATCTTGTACAAATCCCACAACGTGGTTTTTCCTACTGAACACGAAGAAAAATCAAAAATAACAACCAAACGTAAATTGATTCAATGGCCCAGTTGGAAATAGGGGTTTGGTTTTAAAACCCACACTTTAGCGTCGCGGATGCACCACGATCAAAACCAAACCAACAAATTTTCTTCAATAAGACAACGGTACTCTCAACACGGTGGTTGACAGGGAAATGAAAATGCTTTCTCACGTAGACATAAGTAACTGCGCAGAAGAGGCCCTTTACTATTCTATTGTTGGGATTAATTACGGCATTAACCGTAGACGACTCAGTTCTAGACCGAATACAGCAGAAAGAAAATAGAAGAATTCGACGTTAATCGACATTGGCAGATGCACTAGTATTAAGGCACTATTATGGAGGGTAGAGGTACCCTCCATAGGTACTATAAACCATAGAGATATAAGATATAGAGCACGTGAGCCATAGGAACGCACACAAGTGAAAGCCAGCACGGAATAGAAAGAGAGAGACTCGCCTGTTGCGCATGTGATTAGACAAAGATAAACCGACGCACTAGTTGTCCTCTATCTTTCTATTTCGTGCTGGTCGTATCGGCACCGACGCACTAGTTGTCCTCTCTCTTTCTATTTCGTGCTGGTCGTATCGGCTGACTCCCGTGCTCTATATCTTATATCTCTATGCTATAAACATAGGTATTATCGTCAGCCATGTTTTGTCCAATGTCAACCACAAAACCAGAGATTATCATAGAGATATAAGATATAGAGCACGGGAGCCAGCCGATACGACCAAGACGAAATAGAAAGAGAAAGGACAACTAGTGCGTCGGTGCCGATACGACCAGCACGAAATAGAAAGATAGAGGACAACTAGTGCGTCGGTTTATCTTTGTCTAATCACATGCGCAACAGGCGAGTCTCTCTCTATCTATTCCGTGCTGGCTTTCACTTGTGTGCGTTCCTATGGCTCACGTGCTCTATATCTTATATCTCTATGGAGATTATAGAAGTGATAGAACAGATGTGTTGATGCCTAATATAAAGTTGGCAACAAGTTCTGACATCAGCGCACCATGTTTAAAACTTTACTTTTACACCCTTTTTGTGCTTAAAGTACCTTAAGTTTATTTTAATCTAAAACCACTAGTACTTACTCTATCACTATACCGTTATAAGTACTTTTTCGCTTTTCGCGCTACCAGCTGCTTTAGTTCCCATTTTCACCACTACAAAATACGATTACACGTCTCTTTAATTTGTCTATAATCTGACACCTGAATTGAGTGACATTGGAAAAAAAATGGCTGATGATAATACCTATTCTATAGTGCCTTACTAGTATGCAAGCCAAAAATAAAGAAGAAGAAGTTAATCGAGATTGTTTACTACTAATATACCAGAGATAATTTGTCTATGTAATATACGAACTGTCATAATATTAAATGGTAACATAAATATACGGAAACAAGTAAGTTCTGACGCTAATTAAAAGTTAGATAAAATGAAGTTATGGAAAAATTAGATAAAATGAAGTTATAGGAAAGTAATAAAATGAAATTATGAGAAAATATAAGGTTGAACTTGGTTAATTTCCGGAATGATGTTTAGCTAAACACTAAGAATTTTGATAGTAGACAGCAGGTGAGTTACATACCATTTAGAATTTCAATAATAACGTTAGGTGAAAATACGCCTGTTACACTCTATTCACCTACCTTAAAAAATTATTGCATTGCCAAACAGCGCCTTTTGGCCATCGCAGTAAAATATTTTTTGGATTCTGAGTAGACCCGTGACGTCGTAAATAGTTGCGCACAACTGAATGGCAGCGGTGCATTAGATAAACAAAAATTTGTGTACTGCGCCGGTTGACGTCACAGGTCTACTCAGAATCCACGGCCTTTCTAACAATATCTTTGGAGAAGCAATAAAAACAGCTATCAAGAAGAACATTTGAAATAAAACAAGTTAAAATTAATTTTGACAACTCTATTGGTAGGTTTGGACATGTCTTAACTATCTAGAGCACTAAAAAGTAATCAACTATAAAATTCAGACTATTATTAAGTAATTTAATGGATTGTTTGTTTAATACTGCAACTTGTACTGATTATCGTAGAGATGAAAAAACTGAATGAATAACAGTTGTAATACAAATCTGCGTATGCCTAAACTAGTTGAGGTGACCTACTTCGAATTTTTTTATCTAGACTTTCGTATATGTAGCTACGTGTCCGCTTGAACTCTTCTGACTTAGTAAAGTAGAGTTTAATAATAGTAATAATTATAATAATAATAAATAAAATAAACGAAAAATCTGGTCAAAATAAATGTGTTCCAAATTGAAATAGACGCTTATTAAAGGAATAGAAGAATATAACTATTTAAGAAAACCGTTCTAATTACAAGTTATTTATTTCAGATTTATCCCCATCAACGCTAGTCAACAATGCGAGTATCTATGTAGAATATTTTTATGTTCGTGTCACATAAATGGGATTGACTTAACCAAAACACTGCGAAATATATTATTATATGCATAAATGTTGTTGTTATCGAAATGTTAACGAATTGTGTATTATGTGGAAAATAATTATAAATTTCATATTACTTTAAAACATTGTGAATAGCAACCATTTTTAAAAATGGATTTGGATAGTTCATATATGTATATGATTATTTAAAAAAAAATCGGAATTAGAAATGTTGGCTGGAGCCAAAGCCGCAAAAGTTTCGTTCTATATTTTTTACATTATCTAATAAAGAAGTATTTGTTTAAAAATAAGTAAAATGATCAAATTGATAATAATATATATAGCAAAAAAATGTTATTGAAGTTATACTTCTATTCATGCACTCGGCGGGAAAGATTTGTGTGGGGTTAAATAAAAAAATTATTACATATGTAATGGTGTGAGTAAGGGAGAGGCAGAAACACATATAAGGTATATTGGTCGGTAAAAATAAAGATGAAATATTTACCACATGTTTAGTCATAACTATAAGTCCTTTGAATACCGTTTAAACATTCAGTACATTGAAATGAGATAGATATACAAAAAAGTCTGAGGTAATGTTTTGAATATCATAGTCACACATCACATTGTGTTTGACAGATTATTTTATAATTCTCTCACGTAAGTAAACATATAAAGTTTAGTATTCTATATTAATAATAATATTCAGTAATGAGTATTGTATTGTAGTCCATAGTACCGTCACATGGTTGCATTATATCCTGCACTATGCCTTTGACTTTTTTGGCTACATAAACAGAGTTTTTAAGAATACATAGTCGAAAAGTGCATTCCGAACAGACAATAGATAGAAAAATTGCAACTCTGTAAGTATTCCAAATGGGTTCAATTTATGTATTCGAGGTTTTTGGGGTCGCTGAACACGAATATCATGATGTCGAAAGTCTCCGCTGCACTTGGTGCCTAGGGTATTTACCTCTTCTCCTGGGGTTTTATGTAAATTCTGTACAAAATCAGTGCACACTTGGAACTCGGTGGTTTTTTGGGGCGCTAAATACGAATATGATAATGGCGATGGTTTCCGAAGCACCTGGTGCTTAAGACGGACCTCGTCCCCAGGAATTTTATGCAAATTCGATACAAAATGAGTGCACTGGGTACTAGGAGGTTTTTGAGTTCGCTGAACACGAATATCATATAATGATTTTGCTAAATCATTCGTTATACAAATTTATGAATCCGGGTGCGTGCATAGAAGTATAACTTCTGCCGGCAGTCCCACTGACTGCCACACCCGTTTTTTTATGTTGTGTTTCTTGTTTCTTCGAATTTCCTGGCACGTTTGTAAATTGTTAAATCAGCTTCAACAGCAGTTGAGTTTATTGACTCTTTGAATATTATTCTTCGTTCGGTATTAACTTAATAATAATAGCGTTTTCTATATTAATTGATACATTAAAAATATATAAAAAAAATAAATACCGGTTTTGAAAAAATAGCTAACAATAAAAACTTGCGCAGCTCAATACTGGAAAACCTAACCTATGCGTATAAATAATGCACCTTTTAACAGAATATGAAATTTATAACAAATAGCAATAATGGAAGAGACTTGAAACTATTCGTTTTCTGATAGACTGAATATTATATGTCGTACAGTTTTAAATCTTTAATTTAATTAATATTAATTATATTGGTCGATCAATAAATTACTGGTTTCTTTAATCCTCATTGACACATTGTTTTCTAAAAAAATGTTAAGTTACTTATTTTTGATTGTAACATTACGATTTTACGGAATCATACATTATAAATTTTTTAATTAAAGTAAGTGTTTATATTTATTTACTGAATTATTTATTTTATTCTTATTATTACTGTTGAGTGTTGTACATTTTAGTAATTTGTACTGTATTTTTACTAAGTAGGGGCATATATTGCTGGTTAATGTTTGTCCAATGAAATGTTGTATTGTATTTTAATATTGTTCATGCATTCTTTTAATACTGTTTTATATTTAATATTTTATATTCTTGTGCATTCCAAAAATATCTTTCTCTTACTGTATAGCATAGAAACAAATAGGTCAGAATTTGTTTTTATTAAATAATTTTTGATTATGGATGTTCAACTGTGTTACTATAATAAATCTAAATATTAATTTGATGTTGTTTCTTTTACAAATCTATTGTTGATTTTAAAATATAAACAACTGTACACTCCCGTAATGATGAAGAAGCGAAAACATAGCTTTCTTAACGCTCTGAAATATTTTGAAGGTCATACGTTTTAGTTAACCAGCCGCCTGTGCGTAAACAGCGATAGAAAAGCTGTGGTTCCAATAATAATAATAATAATAATAATAATAATAATAATAATGGAGTCCTGAAATGGTCAAAGACTAAATTAGAAGAAATTTAGCAATTGACTTGAACTATGATGACAAAACACAAATGTCAAAACCTTAACTCATCACTCTTCAGGACCACACTACCGAAGGAAGGAAGAAGAGCTTTTACTGACATTGTAAACCAACATCACAAGATAAAGACATTACGAGATTTATTTTGAAGCAAATCTCAAACACCCAACTTGTATGATGTTGTAGTGAAAGCAGATAAGAACTTCTCTCCTCTAAACCTTGCAAACGCAGACGTAAATCTGGCTGTCCCAAGTTAAGATGACAGACAGAGCCCTTAAAGAGATGATTCGAAATGGCATAGTCGAACCAGATTTTTCTGTGGTATTAGTGGAAAAGAAGGACGGATAAGTGCGGTTTTGTGTATACCATCCAAAGCTTAATTGTGTCATTAAGAAGAAAAGTAGCCTCTGCAAAGGATTGATGATGGCCTCGACGCTTTGGCGGGTCTACTTTTTTTTCTACCTTGGACCTTGAAAGCAGATACTAGCACGTTAAAATGAATCCTACAGACAAAGAAAAGACTGCCTTTACCAGTGGATCAGATGACATCATCATAATGGACAAAACCTTTAAGAACATAACCGAATAGGAAAGGACCTTCTGTTAAAAGATTGTTTTAGGTTATGTTTTGGTGACTATAAAGGGTCCACTACATTACTCGCGATGTTGATCGAGGTTGACCGAGCACGAGAGTGTAGAAAGGTACATCGCGCGACTTCGCTTCGCCTCTGGCTACTTCCGTTCTGTGTCGGTCTTTTGTGCCCGAGTCAAAGGACCCGAAGTTCGAGTACGAAGTAATACACTACATTACTCGACTGGATATCATTGATAGCTGTCAAAGAATATTAGGTTAGGTTATATTATATTAATATTCTTTGGATGTGTTGATAGTGCACGTTGTTTGAAGTTTTGAGAGATGAGTTTGTGGTCGCAAGAACAAATCCTATTGTTTTTGGAATTATTTCAAGGGGAGTCCGTTATATGGGATGCTAAACATGCAGGACACAAAGATAAAAAAAAATTCACGACGGTTGGGTGCGTATAAGCGAAATATTAAACATACCAGTTGAAGAACTAAAAAAGAAAAAGAATCTTTGGTAGCCACTTACCGGGGCTATCATAGAAAAGTACAAGCATCTATAAAATCTGGTGCTGGAGTGGAAGATGTCTACCGTCCAGTCTGGTTTGCCTATAACGTTATGGACCAGTTTTTGGGGAAAACATTAAAATGCAGACAAACAATAAACACAGTAAGTAATTTCTATACTTTTATTTTCTTATAGGTACCTGTTATTTATTTATTAAACTATACATTATTATTAAATGAAAAAAAATATTTTGCAAAATTATCTCTTATCTGCAAGGCGTCAGTTTTGCTCTGCGTGGTATTTGCGGTAAATCCCTTAACGCACAATTTTCCCTTATATCATTTCGCCATATACCAGGGCGAATTAAAATTCCGTTTGCATCAAATGAGTCAACCATGCCAGGAGGCATATAGGCATTACCAGAAGTTTTGCTGTTTCTTAAAAAGTTGTGCAATAAAATACATGTCATCGTAACAAGCGGCACGTTATCAATGTCTAATTCAATAGGCTTTTTAAAGACTCCAAATTTTGTTACCAAAACACCAAATGTGTTTTCTACTACAACTCGAGATCTTGATAATCTTGTGTTAAAATTTCTTTGTCGTGTTCCAATTTCATGCACTCCAGGGTATGGTTTCATTATGTTTTCATGAAGAGCGAATGCACCATCAGCCAAAAAAACATAGGGAATATCTTCACTATTTGATGCAGTTAGCGGACAAGGTGGTGGTAAATGTAGGTCATTTGAAGATAGCTTTTGCCACAATAAAGAGTTTTTAAACACACCACCGTCGCTGATTCTTCCCTGACTTCCAATATCAGCAAACATAAATCTATATGAGCTATCAACTAAGCCTAACAGCACTATACTAAATGATTTTTTATAATTAAAGTATTCTGATCCACTTTTCTTTGGACATTGTATAACGATGTGTTCGCACCAATAGCATGTGGAAAGTTCTTTTTAAAGCCGTTTTCAACTTCTAACCATTGTTCTGCATTAACTGGAATCTGAAAAAAAGAAAATTATGTACTTAAATATTTATTATTATTTCAGGAGGAACCAGAACATCAAGAAGCAGAGGTCCATGAGACACCAGAAATATCTATGGACCAACCCGAGACGAATTTAACAAATGATTCCGAACAGACGAAAACTGTTCGTCGCCGTTACAACCCCCCTGAACTGCAACACGCTAGCAAACAAATGACCGAAGCCTTCAGTACCTTAAAAAATGTAATTAATCAAAGGACGACTGAAGAAGATGAGTGTGACATTTTTGGTAAACTTATTGCCAAGAAACTTAAAAAGCTGCCTGAAAATAATCGTGAAAATATAATGTTCGAATTCCATTCATTATTTAGAGAAAGGGATAATATTTCTCGGCCCTCGTCTGCTGATTCATTTCGTGTTTCTTCACCTGGAAGTGTCTATTCAGTATCTAGTGATATGTATGCTCGCAGCAGATCAGGGACTACGAAATTACCTACCATCTCTCCGTCATTTTCTGAACCATCTACCAAAAAGTACCGAAATTTACAAAACACTCCATACATGTTGAAACAACCCAATTCCCAAAAAAATATACCCTCATATACCATCGTTAATAATCCTTCCAGACCCCAATCCTTAAACAAATATGTGCATCAAAGTCAAGAAAACGAACCGTTAGTATTACACATCAGAGAATCTAATTCACCTCATACCGACACTATGCAAAATAGCTCAGATATGGTTTTATCACCAGAAGATGATACCTCGAACTCACACTCAGATTATTTGCAGTTGGAAAATGAAAGCGAAGAAAACGAACTACCAGAAGAATATTATAGATTAATTATAGATTAGATTTTTTTTTAAATAAAAGCAGTTTTATAATTATAAAGGTTATATTGATTTACCTTTACTTGATCCTTGAGAACCTCATTAAGAGCTGCACAAACTTCTAGGACTATTTTTGAAATTAATTGGCTCGAAATTTTAAATAAAAAGTGCAGGCTTCTATAGCTGTCGCCAGTTGCTAAGAACAGCAGCGTAATTGCTAGGCGTATTTTTGCAGGTATAGCTTCCCTCAGCTGAGTATTTTGTTTGGAGATCTTGGGTTCGATTTTAGATAACAGAAATTCAAAATCTCTTTCTGACATTCGAGTGAAATTTTCAAACTGTCCTGATGGTTCCTGTAGGAGTTCAGTCAATTTGTTTTCCATAGTTTGTCTGTAAAAATAATTTTATACTAATATGTTTAATTTTAATGTGGTGAACTGACCTAAAGATTATAAATAAGTACAATAAGTAAAATTATAGACAATTTACCTGGTTCTATTGCGGTGAATTGAAAGCATCCACCATCTCCTTTTCCTCCATTTTCTATTAATTTTTTTTGTACTATGTATATGTACATAGTTAAAATAACTGAGAGCACAGAGCGCTGTGGCAGCTGCAATTTTAACGTCATTCATCTTTGAAGCTTGCCTACCAACTGAGGTTTTTCGAAATTCAACGAGTATGTAGTGAGTTTCCTCGCCTCGGATAACTTCACTTCGACACTTCGTTGAAGAACTTCGATCGAGAATGTAGTGGGCGCTTAATAATAAAAATTACTAACTTCATACGTTTGGGTGGGAAACTACAAATAAATAAATTTGGAAAAAAGTGCAGTGAAATCAAGAATTTTAAGTAAATCTCGTTCTGAAATATTTCTCCCATTATGAACTGTGCCAATTGTTTCAAGACAATCGACGATCGCAAATCAAAATATCAGTGTGACGCTTGTAAGTAAGACATACAGTTGAGCTGTACAGATCTACGTGCAGACGATCGCGTTACTCGACAGAAAGTACGAGGTATTAAAATTCTTTGCAAAAACTGTATTCTGAATTTCGAATCCTTTGCTAGATTGCAGAGCAAGATAGAAAAAAATTGAAGAAAATACCATAGGAAAATAAATGATAAATTAATAGATATTGAGAGCAAACTAAGCATTGTCGACCAATTTTCATCAGTAAAGTTTACTGATAAACCTACCAATGAAGCCCTTGATCGGATAATTCGAGCCATACATGTTTTTATCAGAGGTTACAGGAGATAACCAAACCAAAAAAGATCATGATAAATCCGTTGTAGAAGAAGTTTTACAAACTGTGGAATGTTCCCAAGATCCAGTAGGCAAAACAAATGATAAATTTCACAGAATGATTAAATTGGTAATGCAAAATGAACATGATGGTAAGAATACTCTTCGTAATAAAAAGAAACTACTATTAAAAGCCACAGCAAAAAATTATATTACAATAGACGACAAGACACCAGTTCAAATTGTATGCCTAAAGGAACTACGTTCGGAACTTGAATTAAGGAAAGGGAAAGGTGAAAAGGATTTAACGATAAAATATTTTCAGGATGTCCCTAAGATAGTTACTTTTCGCCAATAATTTCGCATTTCCATAACTGGCTACTTTTTTATACGAACCTGGCAACTCTCAATTCTACATTTTATGAGCTGTTAATAAACATACAACAAACCCAACCAAAAATTATCCTTATTGCTGAAACTTGGTTAACATCCAATGATTCAGATTCTATCCAAGACATTGCAGATTACTCTTTATATAGTAGTGACAGAAGAGATCGTCGTGGTGGAGGTGTGTGCATCTATTTATCGTCCGATATTACTCAAAATTTTTCTGTAACCACTATTGAGATATCAGTAACTAGCATGGAAATAATAGTTTTAGAAATTTGTCACAATTCCTTTGTTCTTCATATTGCCTGCATATATCGTCCAGGGGATTCTAATTTAGCTGATGATACCAATCTCATTGACAAACTTCAAAATATACTTTGGAAAACGCCATTGTTTTAGGAGATTTTTTTAGAGACATTACCTGGCCAATTCCACCTACTGATTCCATAAATTCAACAAACTTTTTTATGGATTTTGTAATAAACTCCAACTTGCAACAACTAGTACAAGAACCTACACGTTTCAGAGTCAACAGCATGCTTTCCACGTTAGACCTGTTATTTACGAACGATAGACAGCTACTCACCTTTAATAGGCCCCCCCCATAGAAATTCATTAGTGTCCGACCGAAGGTCTATTTTTGGCCGAAGCCGAGGCCGATTAATCGGCAATCGCCACAACCTTCGGCCGAAGCCGAAGGTTTATAATCTCTCAGTAATTAATTTTATAATTTTGTTCAATACTGTCTACAAGCTACAATTAATATTAAAATTATTTCAAAACTTCAATATTAAACGTTTATATTGACTGTCTCCTGTCTTATATATAGAAGTTGATTTAGAGATGGTAATAAAAGTTTGTGATTTTGTGATTTATTTGTAAAAAATGGGTAAACTTCAACTGGGCACCGTCCCTTCAAGGCAATAAAAGTAGATACTTCAATTGAGCACTTTTACCTGGTTTAATAAATCTTCTTAATCCTTTAATCCTAATAATGATAAGTTAGTAAAAATTGATTTTATTTGTAAGAGTGCATTTGCAACTAATGTTTTTTATAAATATTTTGAATGAAATTAAATTAAATAAAATTTTGATTTACATAACATATATTAAACTTATATACAAAAGAATTATCAATATTCAAATTCTGTAATTTCTCCATTATTTAATTCTAAATTTTTTTTATTTGTGAATATTTCTGCCTCTCTAACTTTTTTTGTTATTATCCTGACAGGGGAATGGGACGTTTCAGTGCTGCCGTTTCAGTGCGGCCGATTCAGGGCCGCCGTTTCAGTGCCGAGACGTTTCAGTGCCAGGACCTTTCAGTGTCGGGACCTTTCAGTGCCGGGATGGTGTCATTCAGCTATATATTAATAAAATTACTTGACTTTAAATAGATCGCCCTATTTACACCCTTTTTACAAATATTCTATATATAATAACATAATTAAAGTTTGTTTTCATATTTGATCTTTATTTTTTCATTTTAAATTTGTTTGAATAGGTTTAATTAAAAATATTTACATAAATAACCAACAAATTTTTTTAATAATTTTTTATTATTAACTAATATAAAACTATGTATGTATATGAAATCAACTTTAATATAAGTTGTTAGTTTAACCAAAACAATTTTTATTAAACATATTTACATATATACAATATAACAAATTTTGAGTTATTCAGTCATTTGATAGTTGTGGGTGATACCTCTCAAATATTCAAGTGGAGCTCTATTTATTTCCGTGTACTCCGTGACAATTCTTAAAATTCTTTCATCAGCATCTCTATACTTCTTTAACTTCAATGGAGGCTGATTCCCAGCAACTAATTGTTCGTAATAAGTATCTCGCCCTTTTTGAACTTTGCGTAACCCATCTATAAATTTCCAAATTGTTGGATGCTCCTTTCCCAGTTCCGATTTCAATCTTCGATTGACAGCTTCGGAATGATTGTTGGTTCGATAATCTCCATCAAGAGTTCTAGTATATAAACTCCACATTTCTGGTAGGAACAGAGGTTGCCTTCTCCCATTTCCGCGCCTGTTCATGCGTCCTATATAGTTATCCTCAAACCAGTTTAGCAGAGCCTATCAAAAACAGGGTGTTCTGCTAATTTTATATAAAGCTAAGACAACAACAAATATGGTAAAATTCAAGATGGCTTGATCGTTAAATATCGTCTTAATAAAAACAATTTTTGTGACACTAAAACGTCCCAGCACTAAAACGTCCGACACTGAAACGTCCGACACTGAAACGTCTCCACACTGAAACGGCGGCACTGAGTCGGCTGCACTGAATCGGCGGCTCTGAAATGTCCTAGACCCTCCTGACAGGCGTATTAATACTTTGTATTTTAATATATACTAATACTAAACACTGAAATTCAACAAGTGTTTTTACAAAGATATGAATATTCGGATGGGCATGGTAAAAGTTTTTAGAAAAGTGCGAATGAAAGGATTCACAAGGGTTTGTTGTATAATGTAGAGAGCTACTTTTAGAAGCCCATATTGTTGGAGGAAATAAGCAATCTTCTGAGATATAATTGTCAATCATATAATCAGCTAATTTGATATATGCCGAAGAGTTGGGAATTTCTGACATAAAATGATTCACAAAACATTCACTTACATTTTCGGGATTAAGAAATGGTAAGCCAAAAAGATGTTGAAGCCACTTTTCTTCCTCTGAATTAGTTTTATACTGGTTTACTAAGCCAACATTTTGAATTTTTCAATACCAGCTTTGCGCCAAGTGGAATCGACAGCCAAAAATTTTTGTTTTCGGCCAAACAACGTTAACAGCGTTGTGTATGGCTATTTCAAAATCTATTACAACCTTTTGTGGATTTAAATATATATTTAAGTTGTTTGACAATGTCAATAAATGTCTAAAAAGAGAAACATACGTTTCACTAAGCTTGTTTGGAAGAAGGCAGAAAATAAGTGGGATATAATGACCGTGACACAAGCCATGAATTGTAAATAATTGATAATAAAATTTCGCACAATATTTAAATGTTCCATATATCACAAAGTATCACATTTTGATAAACAATTTAAATTGGAGGGGCAGCCAAAAATTACAATAATATTTTCAATATTATTAGGTAATAAAAACGGTTCTTCTCTATCTGTCACCAAATCCATTTTATTTAGAGCTTCTTGTACTTCTTGCAAGCTTTTTGGTATTGCGGTTGCATTTACCTTTAATCTGTTGCGGCTCATGCTGGTTCGAATATACTTCAAATCTGTCGTGGTTAAATTTTCTTTAAAATCTGATGTCGAAATTTCCGTATGAAGAATTTTTGAGGGCCGTTCGCAAATATCATTGACTGCTTTCCGTTTACATGCATTACTTATAGCTTGTCGACTCAATTTTTGCAATTGTGGATCGTGATTGTGTTCTAATGAATGATCCAAAATATCGTTACCTATAATATACATATAACATTAATAAAATTAAAGAAAATAAGTGTCTGGGTAGGACAAATCAAAAATAGAAATTTTACAACAAAAGTAACTTACCCTTTGTATGGCATTTTGCTTTACAACCTGACGTACAACAAACCCAATATATGGCATCATCTTTTAAACATTTCCTTTTCTTAAACTTAAAGTCATTTATAACAAACATTTGTTGACCACGTTCACTTAAAACAAAACTTGTTACTAATTCCATTACGTCTAAACTTTGTTTGAGATATTACTTCTGACACCTAAGACTTTTAACTGATAACTGTTACAAATTTTCTACAAACCATTCGTCGTAATTCCTTTATAATTATATTTTCGGAAATGCAACTATTCATTCATAATATCTTCTTCTTCTTCTTCCTCTTTAGAAGGCGTATCGCCTGTTTAATTCCGGTTTCCTCCTCGTCTAAGCAGCTCTTGCGAGGTTGACTGCCAACTATCTCTCCAACGTTTAGGTGGTCGCCCAGTTGGTCTTCTTCCATGGGGAACGTTGTTGCGGATTATTATGGCCATTCTGTCGGGGCTCATTCTATTGACATGCTGGTTCCATTCTCTTCTTCTCTGCCGTATCCATCTGACAACGTCGTTCGTTTGGCACTTTTCTCTTATGTCTGCATTTCTCTGTCTGTCCCTCAATGTGTATCCAGTTATCATTCTTAAGGTCTTCATTTCAGTAGTTCGTAGGATTCTCTTTGTTACTGATGTTTCTGCTCTTGTTTCCGCACCATATGTCATCACTGGTCGTATGCAGGTTTTGTATATTCTCGACTTACATTCTATGCTCAAATGTTTGTTTTTCCATATGGGATATTTAAGATGTCCTGACATTGCGGCAGCTTTATTGGCTTGTTTCCTTACTTCTTCTTCCAGGAATCCTGAGCTTGTAATTTTGCATCCGAGATGTTCGAATGACATTACCTGATCAATAGTTTTGTTTTTTATTACCAATTTGCATCGTAGAGGCTCCTTTGTAATGGTCATGCATTTGGTCTTATTTATGGAAATTTGCATGTTTAGTTTTTCTGCCTGTCTGTTAAAAGCTTGTAGCATTCTTTGGAGGTCGTCCTCTGACTCTGCAATAAGTACTACGTCATCGGCATAGCATAATATGTTTACTTTATGTATTCCCATTCTATATCCTAATCCAGTATTCTTGACGGTTTTTATTAGTTGATCCATGATTGTGTTGAATAACAGAGGGCTGAGACTGTCACCTTGGCGAATACCAGTTGTAGTTCGGAGATGCTGTGTCAAGGTAAAGTTTGTTCTTATTTGAGTTGTTGTGTTTGTGTTTAAGTCCTTGATAAGTTCTGTGAGTTCTTTCGAGACATTACTGCTTTCCAGGATGGTGATGATGTCTTTTAGTTGGACTCTATCAAAGGCCTTTGTTAAATCTATAAAGCATAGATAGGCTGGAGAGTTATATTCTAGAGCTTTTTCAATTAGTTGCCTGAGTATGAATAGTGCATCGGTGGTGGAGCGGTTTCTTCGGAATCCTTGCTGTTCCTCGCTTATTGGCACTATTGAGGAGATTTTATCCGCAATGATCTTAGTCAGAAGTTTTAGCGAGGTGCTCAGTAGTGTTATTCCTCGATAGTTTGCTGGGTCTGTTTTATCTCCCTTTTTAAAAATGGGTGTATTGTTACACTTTGTTTCCATTCCTCTGGTATTTTCTTATATTGTAATATAATGTTAAACAGTTTTGTGTACTCCTCTATGATAGTCGTGCCTGCGTTTTTTATTAGCTCGTTTGGTATTTTATCTTGATTAGGAGATTTTCTATTTTTAAGTTTCCTTATTGTCTCTTCTACTTGCTCGTAAGTGACTTCTTCTATAATATCTCTTTGGTTTGTCTTTTGTGCTTCCATTGGTTCAACAGTTTCTTCGTATAGGTCTCTGAAATATTTTTCCCATGTATCTTCTGCAATTGTTCTTAATTGTATTGTTTCATTTGTTTCTCGTTTAAGACCCCTCAACATCTTCCAAATGCGTTTTTGTGCTCCGTACATATCCGCCTCCATTTCGTTACTAAACCGCTGCCAATATTCTTCTTTGATTTCTCGTACTCTGTTATTGGTCCTGTTCCTTATTTCCATATAGATATTTCGGTTCTCCGGTGTTGGAGATTTCTTGTATTGTAAGTATTTTTCCTTCTTTTCCCTTGTAATGTTCTTGACTTCTAATGTAAACCAAGGTTTAGTGTTCGGTCTGCTGTTGTGTGACACAGTACGTGTTCCTAGAGCTTCCTTAGCACCTTTGCAGATGTTTTCTTTTAATTTGTTCCAGGCTGTGTTAGGAGTATCAAACTGTACTATGGGGTTAAGAGTGACATGTGTTTGGCATCTGTTTAAATAAAGTTGTTTAGTGCTTTCGTGGTTGAGGGATTCTATATTGAATTTTTCAGTTTTTATCGATGGTCTTTTTTTGGATAGCGGCGCACCTATTCGAATCTTTCCTAGCACAAGTTTGTGATCTGTTCCGATGTTGGCTGATGATAAGACTCTTACGTCTATTATTTGTTGAGGTAAGAAACTTCGATTGGTGATGATGTAGTCGATTATTGATTTATTGTTTCTATTGTCATAGAAGGTGTATTTGTGTTGTTCTTTATGGGGAAAATATGTGTTGTTTATTCTCAGTTCATTCTGTCCACAGAATTCGGTCAAAATTTCGCCATTTCTATTGGTTATATTCTCGTTATATTTTTGTTTTATTCCATCCACTACCTCGTTTCCAATTCTTGCGTTTAAATCCCCTAACAGGATTATCTTTTCATGTCTTGGTATTTTATCTATCACTGACTGTAGACTTTCGTAGAAGTCCATTGACATTTCTTCAGGTTTATTAATGTCGGGTGCATACACTGATATGATGTGAATGGGTTGGTCAAACATAATCTTTACTCTCAGGATTCTGTCGCACACGTATTCTATGCTTTCTATATTCTGTTCGTATTTATCCTTTATAGCTACTCCAACACCTGATGTTGCTCTTTGGTCTTTTGGTACGCCTGAGTATATTAAGATGTAGTTATTTAGTTTTGTTGTCCCTTTACCTTTCTTTTTTGTTTCGGAAAGTGCACATATGTCTATTTTATGTTCATTGAGTTCGGGAATTAGTTCATGGTCTTTTGAATAGAGTGTTTTTATATTCCAACATGCAATTCTTATTTGTTGCTTCTTCATATTAAGTTTGTTCCTTGTCCTTTTTCGCGCATGGGTCGTTATCTGTGAAATCAATCCTGGTTCCGAGGCTGTATTACCGGTGCTTTGAGCATGTGAGTGTTTTACCTTAGGCAGGTTGCTAGCCTTACCTAAGAACCCTCCTCCTTTATCCGGGCTTGGGACCGGCAGTGACCACTGTGAGCTACTCAATCCACCCACAGCTGTCCCAGGCGGAGTTATTCATAATATCAAAATTCATAAATATTTTCCAACAACTCGGATTCAGATTAACAAGAATTAAAGGGATAAGTATTAAGTCATTAAGTGCCGAATTGAAGCATCTACGAGGGGTGCAATAGTTTACCTGAGGGTAATAAAGGGCCGAGTTGATGCCTGTCCGTAAAAAATAATCATTTCTTTATTATGTAATTCACAAATTACAATTAGACCACTTGTCTTGATGCGCATGCAATGTGCAATGTGATATTTGACAGTGACTCCCCGCGGCCTCAGCAAATGCGACCGGTCTGTCCCTCTCTCTCTCAGTCTTTCGTAACAGTTCGTTCAATCTCGACGGAAGCTTCGGTCGGACACTAAAATTCATAGAAAATTTGGCCCAAACAGACAACATCACCACATAAGAAATGACTGATTTTGATAGCCTAAACCGAAGCGTAGCAACAATAGATTGGGTAGAAGAGTTTGGTGAATGAATGGATAACTGCTTTAGACAAAAAACGACCAATTGATACTATTTATCTAGATTTCACCAAAGCTTTTGACCGTGTACCAAAACGAAGATTGATTTATAAACTTGAACATCTGGGCATTCGTGGCAATTTACTTCAGTGGATAAATTCGTTTCTAACAGACAGAAAGTTTTGTGTTAAAGAGAATCTTTATTTTCGGGGTTTAAGTCCGATGCACTATTCTGCCATATTAGAAATTTGTTGTGACCGTTTCTCGGCCGAAAAATCAGTTTTAAGTGGAGTGCCTCATCGGTTTTGGGTCCAATTTTATTTATAATATACGCAAGCGACCTTCAATATCAAATAAAGTGCAAAAGGGCCTTCTATGCTGACGTTTCAAAAATATTTTGTGATCCTTTGGTTGAATCTCTACAACTTCAATCAGATGTGAATTTAAACTTGGAGTGGTGCAAAGATTCGATGCTACCTCTCAACGTAGACAAATGCGAGGTCTATCAAGCTGGCAGTGAAAAGTCGGCAGAAACCATGGAAACATGATTGGGAATTTGTAGCTAAATAGTTGCTAAAATCACGATTTTGTAGCTGTATTCAGTTCCACAAAAAACAAGTTACTACTATCTTTACAACAAGCTAGCAGTAAAATGACAGGACTTGCCCAGAAAAAATAGACTGATGCGTGTGAATTTGTTGCTAATTTGTTGCTTAAAACCAGTACAGGAAAAAATTCGAAAAACCCCAGAATTAGCTAGAAATTGTTAATAATAACTACCAACCAGTGTCCCTGCTATCGTAATATACAGTTTGTATTGACACATTGATGTTATGGATTTTGTTGCTAGTCGCAGATGTCATCAGCAGAGCCCAGAGAGCCAGCAACAAAATAGAAATAAAAAATCGGCCCAATCGGGTAACCGATAACTAACTCCTAGTGTCCATGCTATCGTGACAGGCAGTTATTATTGACATAACTCTGTTATGGATTTTGTTGCTGGTTGTGAAAAGCATCAGCAGAGCCCAGAGAGCCAGCAACAAAATAAAAAATAAAAATCGGCCCAACCGGGTGAACGGTACCTAACTCCTAGTGTCCATGCTATTGTGACAAGCAGTTATTATTGACAGAACTTTGTCATGAATGTTGTTGCTGGTTGTGAAAAGCATCAGCAGAGCTCAGAGAGCCAGCAACAAAATAAAAATTCAAAATCGGCCCAACCGGGTGACCGGTAACTTACTCCTAGTGTCCATGCTATCGTGACACGCAGTTATTACTGACAGCAATCTGTCATGGATTTTGTTGCAGGTTGTGAAAAGCAGAGCTCAGATAGCCAGCAACAAAATAAAAATTAAAAATCGGTCCAACCGCGTGATCTATTGAAAAGAATTTTTTTTTTGTTGTTTCATCATATTTTGAATTTTTTCTTGGAAGAATATTAAGGATTGAAAAAAAAAATAAAAAGATTTTTTTCTCCTTTTTGTAATTATTATTGCAATATTGCAACAAGGATAATAAATTTTGGACTTTCTAACTAATTGTTTCTTTTCCAAAACTTATAGTTTAAAAGTTATAAGCAAAAAAAGAAGAAAAAACAGTGATTTTTTACTTGTTTTTTATATTTTTTTGAATATTTAACAATGTTGCGTAACTTTTCCAGAAGGAGGATAGTTTAATTATTGTTCTATAAGTTGTTTAAGCCAACTCAAAACAGATCCGCCCTGGTCTAATATAAAATTTAAAATTGTTGCGAGGGAGCCACTAATATTAAAGGCTATTTATTCCCTCCTTCAAAGAAAAGTAACAACCATGCCAGAACTTTTAACTTCTCGGTGGCCCATTGTCAAATCTGGGGAATAAGGTGAATGTTTTTTAAGATCTTTATATGATTCTTTTTCAAAAATTAATTTTTTTCAGCGTAACTAGAAATATTACCATGGTCGAAGATTGGTTTCTACCTTTTACCATTTCAAGCACTTGTGGCAAGCAGTAGTTAACATACCAATTTACCGAACAATACGTTTACCTTTAAAGGGAATACCTTTATATGTTGATATAAAAAAATTGCACATATAACTTATTTCATGGCTCTTTATTTTTAATCTTTATTTAATATTTGAATATTGGTAAGCTTATGTCACCCATCTTGCAACAATTTTTTGCAACAAAGTTGTGTAAAATAGGATGGACTGATGCGGATCTAGCCCCAATAGTTATCTATCTGTGTGGTAGCAAAAGTAGTAGTATCGTTCGCGGTGCTTTCGAGTTGTGGATCTGTTGTGAATTAAGCATGCGCACATCGTATACTGACAATTTGTTACCAACATGTTCCTGACTTGTCGCGGATAGTTTCCGCGAACGAAGCTAATTTTGCGTTTTCCGTTTTAACTTACATGAAAAAAAGAAAATCTCAAGAAAAAATAAACGGTAACACAACCCCCCTGAAAAAAAATTATAAAAAAATATACACAATATGTATAAAAAATATATTTTAAATAGCTCATTTTTGGCCGATTTTCGTATATATTTTATATATTTTAAAAATGTTCAAAATATATCTTAGAATATATATAAAATACATGTATTCAAATACTTATACTAATATAAATATATATATATATATATATATATATATATATATATATATATATATATATATATATATATATATATATATATATATACAGAGTTCTGTCAATAATAACTGCGTGTCACAATAGCATGGACACTAGGAGTTAGTTACCGGTTACCCGTCTCGGCCGATTTTTCATTTCTATTTTGTTGCTGGCTCTCTGGGCTCTGCTGATGACATCTGCGACCAGCAACAAAATCCATAACAGAGTTTTATCAATAAGAACTGCGTGTCGCGATAGTATGGACACTAGGAGTCAGTTAATGGTCACCCGGGCGGGTCGATTTTTAATTTTTATTTTTTTGCTGGCTCTCTGGGCTCTGCTGATGCTTTTCACAGCCAGCAACAAAATCCATGACAGAGTTCTGTCAGTAATAACTGCGTGTGACGATAGCATGGACACTAGGAGTAAGTTACCGGTCACCCGGTTGGGCCGATTTTTAATTTTTATTTTGTTGCTTGCTCTCTGGGCTCTGCTGATGCTTTTCACAACCAGCAACAAAATCCATGACAGAGTTCTGTCAATAATAACTGCTTGTCACAGTAGCATGAACACTAGGAGGTAGATACCGGTTACCCGGTTGGGCCGATTTTTAATTTTTATTTTGTTGCTGGCTCTCTGGGCTCTGCTGATAACATCTGCGACCAACAACAAAATCCATAACAGAGTTTTGTCAATAAGAACTGCGTGTCCCGACAGCATGGACACTAGGAGTTAGTTATCGGCCACCCGATTGGGCCGATTTTTAATTTTTATTTTGTTGCTGGCTCTTTGGGCTCTGCTGATGACATCTGCGACCAGCAACAAAATCCATAACATCAATGTGTCAATACAAACTGTATATTACGATAGCAGGGACACTGGTTGGTAGTTATTATTAACAATTTCTAGCTGATTCTAGGCTTTTTCGAATTTTTGCCTGTACTGGTTTTGAGCAACAAATTAGCAACAAATTCACACCCATTAGTCCAATTTTTCTGGGCAAGTCCTGTCATTTTACTGCTAGCTTGTTGTAAAGATAGCAGTAATTTGTTTTTTGTGGAACTGAATGGAGCTACAAAATCGTGATTTTAGCAACTAATTAGCAACTATTTAGCTACAAATTCCCACTCATGTTTCGATGGTTTCTGCCAACTTTTCACTGCCAGCTTTATGGACCTACAAATGCGTGGTTCTTCATATGGGTAAAAATAATCCAAGAAATGATTATACTTCAAACGGTCACACTCTGAAAAAAGTAGCATCATACAATGACCTTGGAGTAATAATTACTGAAAAGCTTAGTTGGTCTGAACACGTCTTGCACGTTTCTAAAAAAGCATTCGATTGTACAAGTCTTATATCCGTCCACTTCTGGAGTACTGTGGAACTGTCTGGTGGCCTGGGTTAGTACGAGTCGATTTTGACTGGACTGTCTATTGGCGGTTTCAATGAATTTAAAAATTCTACAGTGTAATTAGTAACGTCATCTTTATTACCCACAGTATCAATTCTTCGCCCACAAACGACATGAGCAGGATATCGTTAATAGCTGCTGCTTGATCGTTCTTTGGAGTAAGTATGACACACTCACTTAACTATTCAATAGGCTTATCATGTATATGAATAATGTCTGGGTAAACTTTAATAATTAGACAGTAATTCTTGAACCGTAGTAACAACTGTACATTATTCTTCTGGGATGGTTATCATTCCATCAAACGATGGAAAATCACCATTACCGATTTTAAGAAGGAGATATGAAAATCTACCAGCAGAATCATCCCCGCCCAAATGTGCTCTCATATTTTAAGAGAGCTTAAGAATATTAACCTGGGGCTACAAATTAGATTTCTTAATGCACGACTTTACTTCGTCAGCTCTGATTTCTTTTGGCACCACTGGTAGAGTCTGTCGAAAGTCTCCGGCCAGCAAAACTGTTACGCCACCCATTAATTTTGTATTACCCCTTCTATCCCTTCGTGATCTGTTTAAGGTTTCAATACTGTAATGTTTATTTTTTATGCGGGGAAGAAATCAAAGGCAATCCGAGTTTCGCCTTCGTCTATTGTCTAATTAGTAATGATTTTTACAAAAAAGGAATTATTACAACTTTCATTTCGAACATAACAATTATCAACAATAATGTTTACAAATTTAGCTTTAATTGCACCGTTAACAAAAACAGTTATTAGTAAATGTAGTAAATGAATAATGTACGGGGTGTACGCAAATAAGTAAGAAATTTAAAGAATAACGCACTACAATACTACCTTTATGAGCCATCGTTATTTCGTCCCACACGATTATTTTTATACTCTTTAAAACTTCAGCAAAATGACTTTCTTTGGAGATGGGAGTTTTGGCAGTGATTAAATTGAGTGTTAACCTAAAAGTAGCATGAGAAGTTCGACCACCTTCGAGTAATGTAGCAGCTATGCCGGACGATATGCCACACCTAGGGCAATGCCGTAAGTACTTCTTACTTTCACCAAAAGTAAATTAAAAAGGGAGGTTTTACCAGTTCCACCTGAAGCGTCTAAGAAGAATGTTCGACCATCATTTGCATCTACACTTTTGATAATTTTATTGTAAACTTCCTGTTGCTCGTCATTCAAGGATGCTTCAGGCATTTGTTAACTATCAGCTCCGATGAGTGCTCTACATCCACGTTACCTTACCATTCCAGTCGTTTTTTAAAGTCCCTTTGTATTTTTTCCAAAGACATAAGCAGTCGGAAACCTGGTAGAACAATAAAATTATAGCAAAAAGCTCTCCAATCATAGCGGTGTTTTACAAAGTGCTGCCTCTTCAAGAACTTGATCCAAATGCCGATGATCTTCGAGTAGACCTAGAGCCTTGCACTCGGGTTGGAAAGTGGGATGTAAGTGACCATTTACAGTTTTCAACGCTTCAAATGACATTGGGCCTCTGATCTTATGTAGAAGCATTCGAAGATAGCATTCTGTATTGTTGGGATGTACAGTATAAACCCTACCTAGAACGTGTTCTTTTTTAACCCCTGACCATCCTTCAACATTTACTGTTCTCTTCCTTCCCTGAAACGATCGCTTGTCCCAAACGTAATACACAGGGAATTTCGAGTATAGCAATGTTTTTGCAAAGTCAATCACGTTACACAAATCAAAAAAGAAGAGGCCTGTAGTTTTAGGAGGACTACTCAATTTGTGGCACAAGTTCTGCTCATTAAAATAAATTCTCTGTCCATTTTCTAAATGGACAGCAAGGTGCACTACAGGAGGAAAACGCTTATGTATTGGGAATTCAAGGATTCGCCAAACTGCTTCAGCTGAACTTATATATCGACAACTTGCGTAGGTTGTAATTTCATCCTTCCTATCCTTCCCGTTCTCTAAAGTAAACGTAGCCTGATCTGACCCTTTTTTAACATATTTGCAAACGTATATGATTGACTTCACTGAATGGCAATACTTAACGTTCACATGAGCGTAACATGTTTTTAATAGCACTGGGAACCACCCAACGATTATCTATTAAAACACCCTTGATATTGACAGAGAATCCACGTCATCACCAGTTTGAGTTTCCATAATAAGAGCCTTAGGATAACGTTTGCTGCACGAATTATCTTTCGTGCATGGAGAATTTCGGTTTAAACTTCTACAGGAGCCAAGTATCATAATACTTTTAACAATTTCGTAAAACTCAAGATCATGATTGGGGTTAGTTATTTCAGCACAAATAATATTGTCAATTTAATCCGGAGTGATACGATGTTGAAGTCATAATAGTATATAAATATGCGGAAGACCTCGCTTTTGCCATTCCGTCGAATATAAATACATATTGCATCTCACTTTACCGAATATTTTTCCTTTTATCAACAAATCCATTACCTTTTTTACCTTTGATCGAAACACGATCATGTGATTTTTGTCCTGAAAGTAAGTGTTCATTTATGTCACTCCAAAGTGGGTTACATGTAAAAGTAATAAAAAGGTCGGAACTCTAACATAGGTCAAGACGTCTTGCGTTTTTTTGTCCATGTATCTTTGTCCACCAGTAAAAGATGATGGAAGTACTACCATTTGTCCCAGCTGATTTACTTCAGTATCTTGCCGTCAAATTGCATCTTTTAAATGAATATAATTATCTGCGCGCAATTTGGCTTGATTAGGATTCACTTTTAATTAATATAATTTATTTAAAACTTGACAATAAGTCTAAACAAAAAAATTCAAAAGTTTCAAAATTACCAAAAATAAAAAAAAACACAAAAAACCCAGCTTACCAGATTTTATTGAGTTCTTAAAAGACAGGTTTACCACGCATAAATTTAAAACCTTAACTTCCACTAATAATCTTTCCTGATCACTATGTAAACAAAATCATATGATTCAAAATTGTGCTGAATTTCTAAAACTTACCTAATCCTAAGGCAAGATTTAAACATATAAAACAGAATAAGATCTGTATAAATTGCCTTCGTGAAAATCACTCGACAAAGGATTGCATATCCAGTAAATGTCGAAAATGCGGTAAACTTCATAACACACTTTTACACTTAAATAGAGAATCAGTCTCAAATAACAACAATTTAACGGAATGAATAGATTTTAGTTTCTCTTCAAATGGTCAAAATGTTGATCAAGGTCCATCTAATGCTTTATGTTTTATTGAAAATAAAAATTGCGTATTACTCTCTACTGCCGTAGTTCTTGTCTTAAGACAAACTTGGCAATTCACATAATTGTCGTGTTCTCCTTGATAGCGCATCGCAAAGCAATTTCATTACAAAGGAATTTCCAAAAAATTGGGTCTCTCCCCTAACAAAATCAATATGTCCGTTTCAGGATTAAACCAGGTTACCTCAAACATCAAGTCTAAGGCACCTGTGAAGTTTCTTTCTAGAACCACAGCTTACACAGCTTACAGCAGTATAGTTCCTTGCCTAATAGTTGACAAAATCACTACTTGCATTCCATGACATTTTAGAAATTCCTCATGATTTAATATTGGCAGACCCATATTTTTGTGTTAGTACCTTACCCTATACAGCAACCCCTTTACAATGATACGCCGTACGTCGAAATCTGTTGGGCCGTTTACGAGATACAACGTTAATGCCCTTTTGCCATTCGAAAAAGAAGAATTGGCTGCTTGTGCCAAACGTCAAAGGCCATTTGAAAAAAGAAGAATTGGCTGCTTGCGCCAAATGTCAAAGGCCACTCGAAAAAACAGAAGAATACAGCGCCGCCACCTGTGGCGACATCTAGCGGTGAAATTTGGAAGCAGTGAGCCCGTGGCGGCTTTGCTTCACTACTAACCTATAGACTTGCTTATAAGCGCTGGCCTGTTTTGGGATATGTTGTGTTCCGGTCAAATCAAGTTGGAAAAAATTGCCCAGTATTACAAAAAACATTATTTGGATGGATCATTTCTGGCCCTATTAACTTTAATCCAAATTCATCAATTAGTAATTGAAAATGGTTCGGATCCATTGTGTTCCAGTGATAATGTAGGATCATTGTAGCTACATTAATAAAACTGTAAAGCTCGTTGGGGTTTCCATCGAATTCTAAGAGGACGCACAAATCCTTAAGGTTAAATTGTGGTGTCATGGTGATTGTTTCGATGATTGGTTCTGGGTTTTCTGGGGTTTGTTGTATTGGTTGGGATATTATTAATCTAGGAGGTCATAGCACAGGGTTCTGTTGTGTGGATGATTGAGACATGTGTAACTTACAGGGTGAAGATGATGCTGAAGTGCATACTCTTCCTTTTTTCTTTTTTTAATATGGTTTTCTTGGTGCCACTCAGGTTGATAGTTGAATGTTCCCTTGAGTAGGTCGGTTAGCGAGCAAACGTTTAAGAACGACGAGGATCTTTAAAGACTCTCCCTAATGACTGCGCCAGAAATATTTTCTTCTCACAAAAATCACTTTTTAAAAAACTTTATTTTTAAAATTTACACTAACACACACTATGATTACTAAATATTTAGAACTGATTTAATTTTATAAATTTACAACTATTTATGCAAGAATTATTGATAAGCAGAAAGAATCGAAACATCAGACTTGCAGAATTGCAGGTTTGGTTCCTCGAGTGTAATATCCTGTTGGATTGCAGAATTTGCGATTGGGAAGCCCGCTGCATTGAAAGCAAATCGGGTATCGAATATTACAGGTCATCAACTTATAACTGGTGTTTCAAAAAAAAAAAACTTTAAATTTTTTATAACTTTATTTAGGTAATACAGTATAATACAACCAATGTTAATGGCACACATACATTTGCCGTTGGCGTGGTGAGAACATCCATAATACACAGCTACAAAATTTTTCGTTGAACAGGGTGTCCCATCATAGTTATTATAAATTAAAGGATAAAATCCAAGTTCTTCGCATTTTTGTTTTAAAAAGTCAATTTTTTGATTTCCTCTAACATAAATTAAATCAACGTTGCAAAGTAGGTGTTCTGCAAAATCGCATTGACATCGGAATAATCCACATCTCCAGAACCGTATCGTATTCCATGCAAAAATTGTTCCAAATACCGTGTGGTTTTCTTGTATTTAGCAGGCAACTCGTGGAATGGTTAAGGCAGTTTAACAATTTGAAAGTGGTCTAGAACATGATTAGCTTATAGTACTCACGTTTGTATCATTTTTTCATGATTTTATTTATATTATCTGAATCCAATGATTTTTATGAAATTTAGTATTAGGGTTTTAGGGAGTTTTATTATAAGAAATCTGCTGTTTTATTCGTGTTTTCAGTTAATAAAAAACTGCTACAATAAACTTAAAAAAATGACACTTTCTGACATTTATTGGCAAGTAGTAACACTATTATTATTACTATTTTTTTTAACATCAACATTAATAATAATAATAATAATAATAATAATAATTTATTAGCAGTGGTAATACAACATAATAGACAAATACAATAATAACATCCATTCAAAGCATTTTTTACAAAAAGAATAAAATAAAATCTTGTTTCATATAATCGCTAAATAGTGCACAATTGCATCTATAATGCTGTGTGTGCACTTGTTTCATTAAACAGATAACAATGGAGGTAATTCACTATTATATTAATTTTTTTTTTTAAATACGCTTCATTATTTATATTATGAATTAATAAGTAATAAAATTTAATGTAAAAATAAGCTGCAAAAATTTGAAACCTGTTTTACACCATTAAGTTTATTCTAAAATTACTGGTCCTCAACCATTTCACAATTTCTTTCTTACATTTGTAGTATGGCTTAGATCTAATTGAAATGGGCAGGTTATTGTAGATTTTCGGCCCAATAACATAGATACCATTTTGGCAGACAGTATGTCCGGGGTTTTGTAGAACGACATTATTTCTAGAAGCAAACCTTGTGTTAAATCTATGAGATACACTTTCTCTATAATAAGTTGATGTTAACATAAATCTAATAATAGCTTTAATATAAAGTTGATTTATTGTTATTAACTCGCTGTCTCTAAACACAAGTTCGGAAGAATATCGTTTATTTTTGAATAAAATTATTTTAATAATCCATTTCTGGGCTACTTCCAGCTTTTTCAAAATAGTCAAACCAGCATTA